>JAUJYZ010001287.1:0-642203 GCA_033675265.1 Actinostola sp. cb2023 | reverse complement strand
GACCTTCACGTCTTCTCTGTCAACTGAGGAGAAGGTTGCTGCCTTTGTAATTACATCTACAAAATGGTTAGACCTTCACGTCTTCTCTGTCAACTGAGGAGAAGGTGCTGGTGCCTTTGTAATTACATCTACAAATGGTTAGACCTTCACGTCTTCTCTGTCAACTGAGGAGAAGGTGCTGCCTTTTGTAATTACATCTACAAATGGTTAGACCTTCACGTCTTCTCTGTCAACTGAGGAGAAGGTGCTGCCTTTGTAATTACATCTACAAATGGTTCGACCTTCACGTCTTCTCTGTCAACTGAGGAGAAGGTGCTTTGTAATTACATCTACAATGGTTCGACCTTCACGTACTTCTCTGGTTCACTGAGGAAAGGTGCTGGTTAATTGACCTTCACGGTTAGACCTTCTCTCTGTCAACTGAGGAGAAGGTGCTACCTTTGTAATTACATCTACAAATGGTTAGACCTTCACGTCTTCTCTGTCAACTGAGAAGGTGCTGCCTTTGTAATTACATCTACAAATGGTTAG
This sequence comes from Actinostola sp. cb2023, assembly GCA_033675265.1. Classification (NCBI taxonomy): domain Eukaryota; kingdom Metazoa; phylum Cnidaria; class Anthozoa; order Actiniaria; family Actinostolidae; genus Actinostola; species Actinostola sp. cb2023. The sequence goes on along the minus strand of JAUJYZ010001287.1, from coordinate 641,672 downwards.
ACCTTCACGTCTTCTCTGTCAACTGAGGAGAAAGTGCTGCCTTTGTAATTACATCTACAAATGGTTAGACCTTCACGTCTTCTCTGTCAACTGAGGAGAAGGTGCTGCCTTTGTAATTACATCTACAAATGGTTATAGACCTTCACGTCTTCTCTGTCAACTGAGGAGAAGGTGCTGCCTTTGTAATTACATCTACAAATGGTTAGACCTTCACGTCCCTCTCTGTCAACTGAGAAGGTGCTGCCTTTGTAATTACATCTACAAATGGTTAGACCTTCACGTCTTCTCTGTCAACTGAGGAGAAGGTGCTACCTTTGTAATTACATCTACAAATGGTTAGACCTTCACGTCTTCTCTGTCAACTGAGAAGGTGCTGCCTTTGTAATTACATCTACAAATGGTTAGACCTTCACGTCTTCTCTGTCAACTGAGGAGAAGGTGCTACCTTTGTAATTACATCTACAAATGGTTAGACCTTCACGTCTTCTCTGTCAACTGAGGAGAAAGTGCTGCCTTTGTAATTACATCTACAAATGGTTAGACCTTCACGTCTTCTCTGTCAACTGAGGAGAAGGTGTCGCCTTTGTAATTACATCTACAAATGGTTAGACCTTCACGTCTTCTCTGTCAACTGAGGAGAAGGTGCCGCCTTTGTAATTACATCTACAAATGGTTAGACCTTCACGTCTTCTCTGTCAACTGAGGAGAAGGTGCTGCCTTTGTAATTACATCTACAAATGGTTAGACCTTCACGTCTTCTCTGTCAACTGAGGAGAAGGTGCTGCCTTTGTAATTACATCTACAAATGGTTAGACCTTCACGTCTTCTCTGTCAACTGAGGAGAAAGTGCTGCCTTTGTAATTACATCTACAAATGGTTAGACCTTCACGTCTTCTCTGTCAACTGAGGAGAAGGTGCCGCCTTTGTAATTACATCTACAAATGGTTAGACCTTCACGTCTTCTCTGTCAACTGAGGAGAAGGTGCTGCCTTTGTAATTACATCTACAAATGGTTAGACCTTCACGTCTTCTCTGTCAACTGAGGAGAAGGTGCCGCCTTTGTAATTACATCTACAAATGGTTAGACCTTCACGTCTTCTCTGTCAACTGAGGAGAAGGTGCTGCCTTTGTAATTACATCTACAAATGGTTAGACCTTCACGTCTTCTCTGTCAACTGAGGAGAAGGTGCTGCCTTTGTAATTACATCTACAAATGGTTAGACCTTCACGTCTTCTCTGTCAACTGAGGAGAAGGTGCTGCCTTTGTAATTACATCTACAAATGGTTAGACCTTCACGTCTTCTCTGTCAACTGAGGAGAAGGTGCTGCCTTTGTAATTACATCTACAAATGGTTAGACCTTCACGTGTTCTCTGTCAACTGAGGAGAAGGTGCCGCCTTTGTAATTACATCTACAAATGGTTAGACCTTCACGTCTTCTCTGTCAACTGAGGAGAAGGTGCTACCTTTGTAATTACATCTACAAATGGTTAGACCTTCACGTCTTCTCTGTCAACTGAGGAGAAGGTGCCGCCTTTGTAATTACATCTACAAAATGGTTAGACCTTCACGTCTTCTCTGTCAACTGAGGAGAAGGTGCTGCCTTTGTAATTACATCTACAAATGGTTAGACCTTCACGTCTTCTCTGTCAACTGAGGAGAAGGTGCCGCCTTTGTAATTACATCTACAAATGGTTAGACCTTCACGTCTTCTCTGTCAACTGAGGAAAAGGTGCCGCCTTTGTAATTACATCTACAAATGGTTAGACCTTCACGTCTTCTCTGTCAACTGAGGAGAAGGTGCTGCCTTTGTAATTACATCTACAAATGGTTAGACCTTCACGTCTTCTGTCAACTGAGGAGAAGGTGCTGCCTTTGTAATTACATCTACAAATGGTTAGACCTTCACGTCCTCTCTGTCAACTGAGGAGAAGGTGCTGCCTTTGTAATTACATCTACAAATGGTTAGACCTTCACGTCTTCTCTGTCAACTGAGGAGAAGGTGCCGCCTTTGTAATTACATCTACAAATGGTTAGACCTTCACGTCTTCTCTGTCAACTGAGGAGAAGGTGCTGCCTTTGTAATTACATCTACAAATGGTTAGACCTTCACGTCTTCTGTCAACTGAGGAGAAGGTGCTGCCTTTGTAATTACATCTACAAATGGTTAGACCTTCACGTCTTCTCTGTCAACTGAGGAGAAGGTGCTGCCTTTGTAATTACATCTACAAATGGTTCGACCTTCACGTCTTCTCTGTCAACTGAGGAGAAGGTGCTGCCTTTGTAATTACATCTACAAATGGTTAGACCTTCACGTCTTCTCTGTCAACTGAGGAGAAGGTGCTACCTTTGTAATTACATCTACAAATGGTTAGACCTTCACGTCTTCTCTGTCAACTGAGAAGGTGCTGCCTTTGTAATTACATCTACAAATGGTTAGACCTTCACGTCTTCTCTGTCAACTGAGGAGAAAGTGCTGCCTTTGTAATTACATCTACAAATGGTTAGACCTTCACGTCTTCTCTGTCAACTGAGGAGAAGGTGCTGCCTTTGTAATTACATCTACAAATGGTTAGACCTTCACGTCTTCTCTGTCAACTGAGGAGAAGGTGCTGCCTTTGTAATTACATCTACAACTGGTTAGACCTTCACGTCCTCTCTGTCAACTGAGAAGGTGCTGCCTTTGTAATTACATCTACAAATGGTTAGACCTTCACGTCTTCTCTGTCAACTGAGGAGAAGGTGCTACCTTTGTAATTACATCTACAAATGGTTAGACCTTCACGTCTTCTCTGTCAACTGAGAAGGTGCTGCCTTTGTAATTACATCTACAAATGGTTAGACCTTCACGTCTTCTCTGTCAACTGAGGAGAAGGTGCTACCTTTGTAATTACATCTACAAATGGTTAGACCTTCACGTCTTCTCTGTCAACTGAGGAGAAAGTGCTGCCTTTGTAATTACATCTACAAATGGTTAGACCTTCACGTCTTCTCTGTCAACTGAGGAGAAGGTGTCGCCTTTGTAATTACATCTACAAATGGTTAGACCTTCACGTCTTCTCTGTCAACTGAGGAGAAGGTGCCGCCTTTGTAATTACATCTACAAATGGTTAGACCTTCACGTCTTCTCTGTCAACTGAGGAGAAGGTGCTGCCTTTGTAATTACATCTACAAATGGTTAGACCTTCACGTCTTCTCTGTCAACTGAGGAGAAGGTGCTGCCTTTGTAATTACATCTACAAATGGTTAGACCTTCACGTCTTCTCTGTCAACTGAGGAGAAAGTGCTGCCTTTGTAATTACATCTACAAATGGTTAGACCTTCACGTCTTCTCTGTCAACTGAAGAGAAGGTGCCGCCTTTGTAATTACATCTACAAATGGTTAGACCTTCACGTCTTCTCTGTCAACTGAGGAGAAGGTGCTGCCTTTGTAATTACATCTACAAATGGTTAGACCTTCACGTCTTCTCTGTCAACTGAGGAGAAGGTGCCGCCTTTGTAATTACATCTACAAATGGTTAGACCTTCACGTCTTCTCTGTCAACTGAGGAGAAGGTGCTGCCTTTGTAATTACATCTACAAATGGTTAGACCTTCACGTCCTCTCTGTCAACTGAGAAGGTGCTGCCTTTGTAATTACATCTACAAATGGTTAGACCTTCACGTCTTCTCTGTCAACTGAGAAGGTGCTGCCTTTGTAATTACATCTACAAATGGTTAGACGTTCACGTCTTCTCTGTCAACTGAGGAGAAGGTGCTGCCTTTGTAATTACATCTACAAATGGTTAGACCTTCACGTCTTCTCTGTCAACTGAGAAGGTGCTGCCTTTGTAATTACATCTACAAATGGTTAGACCTTCACGTCTTCTCTGTCAACTGAGGAGAAGGTGCTGCCTTTGTAATTACATCTACAAATGGTTAGACCTTCACGTCCTCTCTGTCAACTGAGGAGAAGGTGCTGCCTTTGTAATTACATCTACAAATGGTTAGACCTTCACGTCCTCTCTGTCAACTGAGGAGAAGGTGCTGCCTTTGTAATTACATCTACAAATGGTTAGACCTTCACGTCTTCTCTGTCAACTGAGAAGGTGCTGCCTTTGTAATTACATCTACAAATGGTTAGACCTTCACGTCTTCTCTGTCAACTGAGGAGAAGGTGCTGCCTTTGTAATTACATCTACAAATGGTTAGACCTTCACGTCCTCTCTGTCAACTGAGGAGAAGGTGCCGCCTTTGTAATTACATCTACAAATGGTTAGACGTTCACGTCTTCTCTGTCAACTGAGAAGGTGCTGCCTTTGTAATTACATCTACAAATGGTTAGACCTTCACGTCTTCTCTGTCAACTGAGGAGAAGGTGCTGCCTTTGTAATTACATCTACAAATGGTTAGACCTTCACGTCTTCTCTGTCAACTGAGGAGAAGGTGCTGCCTTTGTAATTACATCTACAAATGGTTAGACCTTCACGTCCTCTCTGTCAACTGAGGAGAAGGTGCTGCCTTTGTAATTACATCTACAAATGGTTAGACCTTCACGTCTTCTCTGTCAACTGAGGAGAAGGTGCTGCCTTTGTAATTACATCTACAAATGGTTAGACCTTCACGTCTTCTCTGTCAACTGAGGAGAAGGTGCTGCCTTTGTAATTACATCTACAAATGGTTAGACCTTCACGTCTTCTCTGTCAACTGAGAAGGTGCTGCCTTTGTAATTACATCTACAAATGGTTAGACCTTCACGTCTTCTCTGTCAACTGAGGAGAAGGTGCCGCCTTTGTAATTACATCTACAAATGGTTAGACCTTCACGTCTTCTCTGTCAACTGAGGAGGTGCCGCCTTTGTAATTACATCTACAAATGGTTAGACCTTCACGTCTTCTCTGTCAACTGAGGAGAAGGTGCTGCCTTTGTAATTACATCTACAAATGGTTAGACCTTCACGTCTTCTCTGTCAACTGAGGAGAAGGTGCTGCCTTTGTAATTACATCTACAAATGGTTAGACCTTCACGTCTTCTCTGTCAACTGAGGAGAAGGTGCCGCCTTTGTAATTACATCTACAAATGGTTAGACCTTCACGTCTTCTCTGTCAACTGAGGAGAAGGTGCTGCCTTTGTAATTACATCTACAAATGGTTAGACCTTCACGTCTTCTCTGTCAACTGAGGAGAAGGTGCTGCCTTTGTAATTACATCTACAAATGGTTAGACCTTCACGTCTTCTCTGTCAACTGAGGAGAAAGTGCTGCCTTTGTAATTACATCTACAAATGGTTAGACCTTCACGTCTTCTCTGTCAACTGAAGAGAAGGTGCCGCCTTTGTAATTACATCTACAAATGGTTAGACCTTCACGTCTTCTCTGTCAACTGAGGAGAAGGTGCTGCCTTTGTAATTACATCTACAAATGGTTAGACCTTCACGTCTTCTCTGTCAACTGAGGAGAAGGTGCCGCCTTTGTAATTACATCTACAAATGGTTAGACCTTCACGTCTTCTCTGTCAACTGAGGAGAAGGTGCTGCCTTTGTAATTACATCTACAAATGGTTAGACCTTCACGTCCTCTCTGTCAACTGAGAAGGTGCTGCCTTTGTAATTACATCTACAAATGGTTAGACCTTCACGTCTTCTCTGTCAACTGAGAAGGTGCTGCCTTTGTAATTACATCTACAAATGGTTAGACGTTCACGTCTTCTCTGTCAACTGAGGAGAAGGTGCTGCCTTTGTAATTACATCTACAAATGGTTAGACCTTCACGTCTTCTCTGTCAACTGAGAAGGTGCTGCCTTTGTAATTACATCTACAAATGGTTAGACCTTCACGTCTTCTCTGTCAACTGAGGAGAAGGTGCTGCCTTTGTAATTACATCTACAAATGGTTAGACCTTCACGTCCTCTCTGTCAACTGAGGAGAAGGTGCTGCCTTTGTAATTACATCTACAAATGGTTAGACCTTCACGTCCTCTCTGTCAACTGAGGAGAAGGTGCTGCCTTTGTAATTACATCTACAAATGGTTAGACCTTCACGTCTTCTCTGTCAACTGAGAAGGTGCTGCCTTTGTAATTACATCTACAAATGGTTAGACCTTCACGTCTTCTCTGTCAACTGAGGAGAAGGTGCTGCCTTTGTAATTACATCTACAAATGGTTAGACCTTCACGTCCTCTCTGTCAACTGAGGAGAAGGTGCCGCCTTTGTAATTACATCTACAAATGGTTAGACGTTCACGTCTTCTCTGTCAACTGAGAAGGTGCTGCCTTTGTAATTACATCTACAAATGGTTAGACCTTCACGTCTTCTCTGTCAACTGAGGAGAAGGTGCTGCCTTTGTAATTACATCTACAAATGGTTAGACCTTCACGTCTTCTCTGTCAACTGAGGAGAAGGTGCTGCCTTTGTAATTACATCTACAAATGGTTAGACCTTCACGTCCTCTCTGTCAACTGAGGAGAAGGTGCTGCCTTTGTAATTACATCTACAAATGGTTAGACCTTCACGTCTTCTCTGTCAACTGAGGAGAAGGTGCTGCCTTTGTAATTACATCTACAAATGGTTAGACCTTCACGTCTTCTCTGTCAACTGAGGAGAAGGTGCTGCCTTTGTAATTACATCTACAAATGGTTAGACCTTCACGTCTTCTCTGTCAACTGAGAAGGTGCTGCCTTTGTAATTACATCTACAAATGGTTAGACCTTCACGTCTTCTCTGTCAACTGAGGAGAAGGTGCCGCCTTTGTAATTACATCTACAAATGGTTAGACCTTCACGTCTTCTCTGTCAACTGAGGAGGTGCCGCCTTTGTAATTACATCTACAAATGGTTAGACCTTCACGTCTTCTCTGTCAACTGAGGAGAAGGTGCTGCCTTTGTAATTACATCTACAAATGGTTAGACCTTCACGTCTTCTCTGTCAACTGAGGAGAAGGTGCTGCCTTTGTAATTACATCTACAAATGGTTAGACCTTCACGTCTTCTCTGTCAACTGAGAAGGTGCTGCCTTTGTAATTACATCTACAAATGGTTAGACCTTCACGTCTTCTCTGTCAACTGAGGAGAAGGTGCTGCCTTTGTAATTACATCTACAAATGGTTAGACCTTCACGTCTTCTCTGTCAACTGAGGAGAAGGTGCTGCCTTTGTAATTACATCTACAAATGGTTAGACCTTCACGTCTTCTCTGTCAACTGAGGAGAAGGTGCCGCCTTTGTAATTACATCTACAAATGGTTAGACCTTCACGTCTTCTCTGTCAACTGAGGAGAAAGTGCTGCCTTTGTAATTACATCTACAAATGGTTAGACCTTCACGTGTTCTCTGTCAACTGAGGAGAAGGTGCTACCTTTGTAATTACATCTACAAATGGTTAGACCTTCACGTCTTCTCTGTCAACTGAGGAGAAGGTGCCGCCTTTGTAATTACATCTACAAATGGTTAGACCTTCACGTCTTCTCTGTCAACTGAGGAGAAGGTGCTGCCTTTGTAATTACATCTACAAATGGTTAGACCTTCACGTGTTCTCTGTCAACTGAGAAGGTGCTGCCTTTGTAATTACATCTACAAATGGTTAGACCTTCACGTGTTCTCTGTCAACTGAGGAGAAGGTGCCGCCTTTGTAATTACATCTACAAATGGTTAGACCTTCACGTCTTCTCTGTCAACTGAGGAGAAAGTGCTGCCTTTGTAATTACATCTACAAATGGTTAGACCTTCACGTGTTCTCTGTCAACTGAGGAGAAGGTGCTACCTTTGTAATTACATCTACAAATGGTTAGACCTTCACGTCTTCTCTGTCAACTGAGGAGAAGGTGCCGCCTTTGTAATTACATCTACAAATGGTTAGACCTTCACGTCTTCTCTGTCAACTGAGGAGAAGGTGCTGCCTTTGTAATTACATCTACAAATGGTTAGACCTTCACGTGTTCTCTGTCAACTGAGGAGAAGGTGCTACCTTTGTAATTACATCTACAAATGGTTAGACCTTCACGTGTTCTCTGTCAACTGAGGAGAAGGTGCTGCCTTTGTAATTACATCTACAAATGGTTAGACCTTCACGTCTTCTCTGTCAACTGAGGAGAAAGTGCTGCCTTTGTAATTACATCTACAAATGGTTAGACCTTCACGTCCTCTCTGTCAACTGAGGAGAAAGTGCTGCCTTTGTAATTACATCTACAAATGGTTAGACCTTCACGTGTTCTCTGTCAACTGAGGAGAAGGTGCTACCTTTGTAATTACATCTACAAATGGTTAGACCTTCACGTCTTCTCTGTCAACTGAGGAGAAGGTGCCGCCTTTGTAATTACATCTACAAATGGTTAGACCTTCACGTCTTCTCTGTCAACTGAGGAGAAGGTGCCGCCTTTGTAATTACATCTACAAATGGTTAGACCTTCACGTCTTCTCTGTCAACTGAGGAGAAAGTGCTGCCTTTGTAATTACATCTACAAATGGTTAGACCTTCACGTCTTCTCTGTCAACTGAGGAGAAAGTGCTACCTTTGTAATTACATCTACAAATGGTTAGACCTTCACGTCTTCTCTGTCAACCGAGAAGGTGCTGCCTTTGTAATTACATCTACAAATGGTTAGACCTTCACGTCTTCTCTGTCAACCGAGAAGGTGCTGCCTTTGTAATTACATCTACAAATGGTTAGACCTTCACGTGTTCTCTGTCAACTGAGGAGAAGGTGCTACCTTTGTAATTACATCTACAAATGGTTAGACCTTCACGTCTTCTCTGTCAACTGAGGAGAAGGTGCCGCCTTTGTAATTACATCTACAAATGGTTAGACCTTCACGTCTTCTCTGTCAACTGAGGAGAAGGTGCCGCCTTTGTAATTACATCTACAAATGGTTAGACCTTCACGTCTTCTCTGTCAACTGAGGAGAAGGTGTCGCCTTTGTAATTACATCTACAAATGGTTAGACCTTCACGTCTTCTCTGTCAACTGAGGAGAAAGTGCTGCCTTTGTAATTACATCTACAAATGGTTAGACCTTCACGTCTTCTCTGTCAACTGAGAAGGTGCCGCCTTTGTAATTACATCTACAAATGGTTAGACCTTCACGTCTTCTCTGTCAACTGAGGAGAAGGTGCTGCCTTTGTAATTACATCTACAAATGGTTAGACCTTCACGTCTTCTTCACGTCTTCTCTGTCAACTGAGGAGAAGGTGCCGCCTTTGTAATTACATCTACAAATGGTTAGACCTTCACGTCTTCTCTGTCAACTGAGGAGAAGGTGCTGCCTTTGTAATTACATCTACAAATGGTTAGACCTTCACGTCTTCTCTGTCAACTGAGGAGAAGGTGCTGCCTTTGTAATTACATCTACAAATGGTTAGACCTTCACGTCTTCTCTGTCAACTGAGGAGAAGGTGCTGCCTTTGTAATTACATCTACAAATGGTTAGACCTTCACGTCTTCTCTGTCAACTGAGGAGAAGGTGCTGCCTTTGTAATTACATCTACAAATGGTTAGACCTTCACGTCTTCTCTGTCAACTGAGAAGGTGCTACCTTTGTAATTACATCTACAAATGGTTAGACCTTCACGTCTTCTCTGTCAACTGAGGAGAAGGTGCTGCCTTTGTAATTACATCTACAAATGGTTAGACCTTCACGTCTTCTCTGTCAACTGAGGAGAAGGTGCTGCCTTTGTAATTACATCTACAAATGGTTAGACCTTCACGTCTTCTCTGTCAACTGAGGAGAAGGTGCTGCCTTTGTAATTACATCTACAAATGGTTAGACCTTCACGTCTTCTCTGTCAACCGAGAAGGTGCTACCTTTGTAATTACATCTACAAATGGTTAGACCTTCGCGTGGCTCGGATGACCACGTAAAATGGCGGTCCCGTCTCTCCACACTCCATTACATTGACTGGGAGGGATGTAAAAGAACCCACACCACTGTTCGACTAAGAGTAGGCATGAAGTTCCCAGTGTGTGGTCTAGCCTACCATACAAGGGGAGGATATCAATTGGAACAAAAATTATGTTTCCTTTCCCTGCTACATTCATTCGATTGTGCAAAACATAAGAAAGTACATTGTACACTAAATGTACGCTACAAACAAGCCTTACTTTTCAGAGTTTTGTCTGTCCTGTGTTCAGTCCCTGTTGTTCCACCATTATCGGCCATCTTCATTGCAACACTGTTCTTTTGTTTCATAGCAATACCATGAAGTCTATGTCGTAATTGTCGCGTGGTCTGTGGGTCCTTAATTAGTGAAGTTACTAGTAACGAATCTTCTCTGGTGTTCTGGATACCCTCAAATAACAGTCCATCAGAAGCACCTGGGTATTGCAATGAAGATGGCCTATCTTCACCCCAAGAATGCAGTGGCTGATGGGAAGGTTTGGGAGAACCATTTGGTACCAATGAATTTCCTTTCCAATATTCTTTTGGAGGATAGTCTGCGCCTGTATTAATACTGTCCAGATTAACTCCATTCTGATTTGTTACAAAAGATGATGGATTCAAAGTTTGTGGGTTGTCTGTATAATGTATATTCTGGTACTGGGTGGCTGGCCATGCTTGTCTGGTAGGTATACCATGGTTTCCCGTAGCAGTAGAACTAGTGACATTAGTCTGTTGTATCCCTAGTTGGATGGGTCCAGGTACTGTAAGTCTATCTCCTGCAGGGTCAAGGTAGGTTGGATGTTGGTGTGATGATTGGCTGGTGTGGATATGAGTTTGTAAAGCAGTATGGTGTGAGTGGTCATCTGATGATGGAACGGTGCATGATGATATCATATCTGTAAACAAAGTTGCACAAAATGTAATTATATGTACATAATTATAATGAATATAATAATCGATGCACATACTCATTCATACTCATGAATATGTGCAGTTAATATTGTGCACACAAGTTAGGTTAATTGTATACATTGTAGCAGATGCAGTCATCTTTATACATGTACTGTATAATGTATGGGGCTTCCTGTCATCATAAGTAATGAAGATGAAATTACTGTGACCACCTTTAATGTATTTATACTTCATGTCTCAACTTAAAACAATATAATTTCTCGCCATGTCAGAAGCCGATTGGCTAATATCAGCGACAGAAGTATGCGAATGCATTAATAAGGTGGTCACAGCTTTTAGCATCTCACTGTAATATCATGGGAAACTTCTATTTGTATACATCCCACCACTACATGTACTTATCCTCACCCCTCCCCTGTTGGATGGGATATCTCCACCCCTTCCATATCAAGCGAATGCCTTTTGCTTATCCATCAGTGGGAGGGGGGAAGCTAAGCTAAGCTGTGAGTAGCAGGCATGTACACAATCTATCAGTGGTTTGCAAAACAATGATGCAGCAGCCATGGTGGTGGTACAAACAAGAGAAGTTAATGAAGAAATGCTCTGTTTTCGCTATTACGAAGTTAATGTTTACATTGGATTGTGGGACTATTTTGAGGGACACCATTTCTCTTCAAATTGTAGCAAAATGCTTTTAAACGTCAACTCTAACTTAATCCATTTTCTGTAAATTGCTTCATTCTTGTGCATTTTGGTACTGTGTTTTCAGGCGCAATTTCGAAAGGTGCATTCCCCAAAACATCCCCATGAGTCACTGAGATTCTGCAATTTCGGAATGGCTAATGGTGAACCACCATGGCCGCCATGACATCACATGCAAACCAGCGATATGCAACAATGCAGTTATTACAACATGACATACCATTGCCTAGTTCAGGTCTAGATACTGTAGGGCCAGTCACACCATTAAGGCACTCTGTATTATAGTGGTTAGTTTCATCACACATTGCAGATAGAGGTATATAATCACCCTTGGTACCATGGTCTGTTGCTGAGTGTTGTGGCTGCAGTGTATTGATAGGAATGGGTCTTGTACTATGTAGAGTGTTGATGGTACTTTGTATGGCATGGTATTCAAAACTTTGGAGCACAGTTTGCAGTTCTCTCTAAATCAAATCAATAAAATACTAATTACAGTTATCGAATTCATGAATAATTAATGAGGGAAATACAATAGAAATCATAAGCGTAGCAGACATCTGTAAATCGGCAAGAAATTCTTCCTCATTTGCATTTTCTTGGCCAAACTGTTCCCTATCATCAAAATTATAGTAAAACATCCACTTATACATCGTTGGATTCGATAAGTAATATACAATATTCGCGTCCGATCTGTATGGGATTTACAAACTCTCACCTACGGTTCGAGTTTGTAAATCCCATACAGATCGGCCGCTCATATTGTATATAGTACTTACAATGTACATGCATACATGTAGGTATTTGATAGCAATGTTTATTAAGAACTATGATAAGTATAAGTATATTTATTATCTCATTGTGTAAATTACGTAATTCAGCTTATGCTGCAATGTCATTATTTTTTAATAAAGATCTATTCTACACTGTATCTATTCTACACTGTATCTATTCTACACTGTATCTATTCTACACTGTATCTATTCTACACTGTATCTATTCTACACTGTATCTATTCTACACTGTATCTATTCTACACTGTATCTATTCTACACTGTATCTATTCTACACTGTGTCTATTCTACACTGTCTCTATTCTACACTGTCTCTATTCTACACTGTCTCTATTCTACACTGTCTGTATCTATTCTACACTGTCTGTATCTATTCTACACTGTCTGTATCTATTCTACACTGTCTGTATCTATTCTACACTGTATCTATTCTACACTGTATCTATTCTACACTGTATCTATTCTACACTGTATCTATTCTACACTGTATCTATTCTACACTGTATCTATTCTACACTGTATCTATTCTACACTGTATCTATTCTACACTGTCTGTATCTATTCTACACTGTATCTATTCTACACTGTATCTATTCTACACTGTATCTATTCTACACTGTCTGTATCTATTCTACACTGTATCTATTCTACACTGTCTGTATCTATTCTACACTGTCTGTATCTATTCTACACTGTCTGTATCTATTCTACACTGTATCTATTCTACACTGTATCTATTCTACACTGTATCTATTCTACACTGTATCTATTCTACACTGTATCTATTCTACACTGTATCTATTCTACACTGTCTCTATTCTACACTGTCTGTATCTATTCTACACTGTCTGTATCTATTCTACACTGTATCTATTCTACACTGTATCTATTCTACACTGTATCTATTCTACACTGTATCTATTCTACACTGTCTCTATTCTACACTGTCTGTATCTATTCTACACTGTCTGTATCTATTCTACACTGTATCTATTCTACACTGTATCTATTCTACACTGTATCTATTCTACACTGTATCTATTCTACACTGTATCTATTCTACACTGTATCTATTCTACATTGTATCTATTCTACACTGTCTGTATCTATTCTACACTGTATCTATTCTACACTGTATCTATTCTACACTGTATCTATTCTACACTGTATCTATTCTACACTGTATCTATTCTACACTGTATCTATTCTACACACTGTATCTATTCTACACTGTATCTATTCTACACTGTATCTATTCTACACTGTATCTATTCTACACTGTATCTATTCTACACTGTATCTATTCTACACTGTATCTATTCTACACTGTATCTATTCTACACTGTCTCTATTCTACACTATCTGTATCTATTCTACACTGTCTGTAACTATTCTACACTGTATCTATTCTACACTGTATCTATTCTACACTGTATCTATTCTACACTGTCTCTATTCTACACTGTCTCTATTCTACACTGTCTCTATTCTACACTGTCTCTATTCTACACTGTATCTATTCTACACTGTCTGTATCTATTCTACACTGTCTGTATCTATTCTACACTGTCTGTATCTATTCTACACTGTCTGTATCTATTCTACACTGTATCTATTCTACACTGTATCTATTCTACACTGTCTGTATCTATTCTACACTGTCTGTATCTATTCTACACTGTATCTATTCTACACTGTATCTATTCTACACTGTATCTATTCTACACTGTATCTATTCTACACTGTATCTATTCTACACTGTATCTATTCTACACTGTATCTATTCTACACTGTATCTATTCTACACTGTATCTATTCTACACTGTATCTATTCTACACTGTATCTATTCTACACTGTATCTATTCTACACTGTATCTATTCTACACTGTATCTATATATTCTACACTGTATCTATTCTACACTGTCTCTATTCTACACTACATGTATCTGTATCTATTCTACACTGTATCTATTCTACACTGTATCTATTCTACACTGTATCTATTCTACACTGTATCTATTCTACACTGTATCTATTCTACACTGTATCTATTCTACACTGTATCTATTCTACACTGTATCTATTCTACACTGTATCTATTCTACACTGTATCTATTCTACACTGTATCTATTCTACACTGTCTGTATCTATTCTACACTGTATCTATTCTACACTGTATCTATTCTACACTGTATCTATTCTACACTGTATCTATTCTACACTGTATCTATTCTACACTGTATCTATTCTACACTGTATCTATTCTACACTGTCTGTATCTATTCTACACTGTATCTATTCTACACTGTATCTATTCTACACTGTATCTATTCTACACTGTATCTATTCTACACTGTATCTCTATTCTACACTGTCTGTATCTATTCTACACTGTCTGTATCTATTCTACACTGTATCTATTCTACACTGTATCTATTCTACACTGTATCTATTCTACACTGTATCTATTCTACACTGTATCTATTCTACACTGTATCTATTCTACACTGTATCTATTCTACACTGTATCTATTCTACACTGTATCTATTCTACACTGTATCTATTCTACACTGTATCTATTCTACACTGTATCTATTCTACACTGTATCTATTCTACACTGTATCTATTCTACACTGTATCTATTCTACACTGTATCTATTCTACACTGTATCTATTCTACACTGTATCTATTCTACACTGTATCTATTCTACACTGTATCTATTCTACACTGTATCTATTCTAAAGAATAGAAATGGAAACTAATGGGAATATACAGAACAAATGTTCGGAAAAAATCAGACGCCTCGAGCGGGATTCGAACCCAGGTCCTTGCATCATTAGTGACAAGTGTTGTAAATCTAATATAAAATCATCTTCATTTGCATCAACTTTAACAGCGATTTTCTCTAGGAAAATTACTCGCCTTCAGCTTGTGTTTGTAATACTGATACAACACTGCCGCTGATCATTATTGTAAACACTACATTATTTACCGTAAATGCTCGATTTAGCGCCCGGGTGCTTTATATAATTTTATTAGACCTCTAAGGAGGGGCGCTTATTCGAGGGGGGCGCTTATTGGAAGCAGGGCGCTTATTTCTTTTCTCAGATGTTGAACTCAATGTTTTCTTTATTACTGGTATACGGTACTGTAACATACATATACAGTGCATAAAAATAGTAAACATGTATCGTTTGGTACTTGGTAAATGCAAGTTTTATTTTGTTAAATGATACGAGAGTTATTTTTTTGCATTTCTTTTAGGGGGAGGGGGCACTTATTGGAAGGAGGGGGGGCACTTATTGGAAGGGGGGCACTTAATTGAGCATTTACGGTATTAAACTTTTTATCACTACTCTTTACATTACTACTCGAAACGAACACCTGATACATGTAGGTTTGCAATGGACTTCTGTCAATCATCAACATCAAATATGCCGAAAGGCACTTCTTATAGTGTTACTGACCTGCAAATAGTTTAGTTGATGGTCTGTGTTTTGCTTATAGCCACGAACGTCACTTTGTAAAGCCACATACTGTTCTTGTGTTTGTACAACATCCTGTAGATCATTGACACATTCAATGAGGGGTATTGAACGGTCAAGGCGAGACTTTGCGAGACAAGGCATATTTTTGCAAGCCCGAGATGCTTTTTCACAGATTTCCTCTGTTTTCAAAATTCGAGACTTTGAGACAGCTTTTTTGGCGAAGAAACGAGACTTCGAGACCCGCAAAATTTGACCAAAATTTTGTGCGACTCTGACTTTGGGCTTATCTGTGAGTGCGGCTCATACACTGGTGTTTATGGTACTTTACACCTACACATGCATTTCAATAACAATGGTTGTCTTTAGCCTCCCATGCGGAGGAGGCTAGGTTGTCTTGTGAATACTGAATTGCAGCTCAACTCGTTGTGACAAATTAGAAAAGAGTATTTTTAGATGCCAAAACCAGACTATACCAACATATAATTATGCTAACATGATAATGTAGCCCCAAAAACATCATAAATACAAAATAATTAAATATTTGGAATGCACAACACACTAATATGTAGTATCCAGTATTCATATGGCAACCTTTTTTGAAATGGCTGTATATCTAATTAATTTAGAATGCTTTTGTAACACAATTTGTTGTTTTTATCAATCCAGAATTCAAGTGCATTAGTTGAGTAGCATTTCAGAGGACAGGCTAACATTACTTACATTAGTCAAAGCATCAATAATAGTCCTTTGTTCAGCAAATCCTTGGATGATCTGGTCTCGTAAAATAGCTTCCGCCTTGCGTTGTGTTTCAGTCTATAGGACATACAATAACAATAATATTTATTATGAGTTCACTATACATGTAAATGTACCTGTGAAATAGTTACAAAGATTTTAGGGTTTTTAAAATAGCAACAGAATATCTAAATATTTAATCCGTAATTAGGTTTCCCATCACTACAGATGTAAAAAAATAATATATTTTATTGTTACATGTATATACCAACTGTCAAAGTCCATTTTTCTCGTGCTCTGATTGGGCGAATCAAGAACGCTCGCCCAATAACATGAACGTGAACATGCTTGAAATTACATCATTTTGTCGTTCTTTGACAGTTCTTGGCTCCACCTCGGGAAACATTCACAGTCTCGGGACCACAAAACATACTGTTTCCCTCGGTCCCAGTCAATAGTCAGAATAAAAAAATATTATAAATACATTATAAATAACTATATGATTGAACTAAATATACAAAGCAGTGTGAAAAGAAAACAAAAGGCTTAATGATGTTCTCCAATGTCTAAAATACACTACTGTAGTTTGTAGTGTGTTATAGAGTCGTTTTCGTATGAGTGGGAAACCTACGGTACCATAACACTCAAATGGCTTCCTTTCCGAACCAATCAAAAAGCGTACACATGCATCTCATTCAATGAAACTCTTTCAATACGGTAAGGAGTGGTGTGGTGACAGTGTGGTAACTTTCCCACTCGTACGAAAACGACTCTATAGACACTGGTATAACAACCTCGTTTAGATACTTCATTAGCTTGGTAACAGCATTGATTAAAGATGAAGTGTAACCACTAAAACTACTTGTCTGTATACAAGAAAGAAACAATCAATAAACATATTATTTTGCATGCTAACATTACCAACTGTACATGTAAGCAAGGGAAAACCCCTTTACGTGCTGGTATCAAAATATCTCACCTTCAGTGTCAAGCAATGTGTCTCCTTAAAGGGAAGTGATGTCAATTTACATGTAAAGTACCAGCTGGCAAGGACAGTCCACTATGACTGGCAGCCAAGTGGAATCCTCCTTTGGAGGTAGACAAGGGGAAATCCTCTTTTGGAGGTAGACAAGGGGAATCCTCCTTTGGAGGTAGACAAGGGGAATCCTGCTTTGGGGGTAGACAAAGGGAATCCTACTTTGGAGGCAGACAAGTGGAATCCTCTTTTGGAGGTAGGCAAAGGGAATCCTCTTTTGGAGGAAACAAGGGGAATCCTCTTTTGGAGGTAGACACAAGGAATCCTCTTTTGGAGGTACGCAAGGGGAATCCTCCTTTGGGGGTAGGAAGGGGAATCCTCTTTTGGAGGTACATGTAGAGTAGGGGAAGTAGGCAAGACCAATCCTCATTTTAATGCTATACATGTAGGTAAGGGAATCCCCCTTAGGTGATAGTGAGGGTTGTGAATCCCGCTAGTACCTGTGATATGGTTGCAGTTGGTTGTCTTCCTGTCTCCATTTCATATTCTGCTATTTCATCTTCAAGACTTTCAACCATCTAGTAATTTTAAAATTACAAAGTAAACACAACTTGTAGACTGGTCAGCACCACAATACAAATCCCCCAAGGTAGGAATCATGGATATTATAGTACTCAAAGTAACAGAATTGAGGAGAATTTAGATTTTTAATCAGTGATCAGTCGTTGTTCAGACCCCTTCAATAGACCCAAAATGTAACTTGAGTGTAATGTTTTCATTTCAGACCATGAGATCATGTGTCATTCCCCTGAGTATTACTAAGATTCTTTGTTTGAGTGACATCCATATTAATAGAGACCTTACACACGAGAAAATTCTAGGATGGGAACACTAGGACGATGTCCAGCGACATGAAAACAGGTGAAGTGCCGTCGTAGATTGCCGTCGCGGACGTCAACGTTCGTTTTGGGCCGTTATTCGTCAGTGCGCGCGCTGTCGTCGTCACGTTCCCATCCTAGAATTTTCTTGTGCATAAGGTCCCTAATGTCTCTTCTCAAGACTGTGTCACCAATAGAGAAAGATATAATACTGAGGGGAATGACACATGGTCTGAAATGGGAAAACATTACATGCAAGCTAAATGGGTCTATTATAAACATTGCAAAGCAATCAGACCCATCACAAACAAGGCATGTACATGTACAATGTACATGTTGTAGTTCAATTTGGATTCTGGTACAATTTGGCTTTGTACCAGTACAATTTGTTTTGAACTGGTACAATTTGTTTTGAACTGGTACAATTTGCTTTGAACTGGTTCAACATGAAGTACCTTGGGGTTAGGTTTAGGGTTAAGGATAGGGAAGACTTTGTATTTAATTAAAAACCGATGAAATACCTTGGGGTTAGGTTTAGGGATAGGGATAGGGAAGACTTTGTATTTTATTAAAAACATGAAGTACCTTGGGGTTAGGTTTAGGGTTAGCATTGGGGAAGGCTATATAGTAATCAAGTACCTTGGGGTTAGGTTTAGGGTTAGTATTGGGGAAGGCTATATAGTAATCAAGTACCTTGGGGTTAGGTTTAGGGTTAGTATTGGGGAAGACTATATAGTAATCAAGTACCTTGAGGTTAGGTTTAGGGTTAGCATTGGGGAAGGCTATATAGTAATCAAGTACCTTGGGGTTAGGTTTAGGGTTAGTATTGGGGAAGGCTATATAGTAATCAAGTACCTTGGGGTTAGGTTTAGGGTTTGTATTGGGGAAGGCTATATAGTAATCAAGTACCTTGGGGTTAGGTTTAGGGTTAGTATTGGGGAAGGCTATATAGTAATCAAGTACCTTGGGGTTAGGTTTAGGGTTTGTATTGGGGAAGGCTATATAGTAATCAAGTACCTTGGGGTTAGGTTTAGGGTTAGGATTGGGGTAGACTTGGTAGGAATGAATACAATCTGCTTCGTTCTACTAGAGAGCAAGACAGGGAAGCGTTGGCATGTTGACGTGAATACAACTTACTTCGTTCTACTACAGGCACGCATTGACGCGTTGATGTGAATACATACTGCTACTAGTAAAATAAATAAATAAATATCATGTTCAACGTGTCATTAAAAGTGTTGATATCAGTATGGCTATAGTGGGGACACGACTCTCACACTCACTTCTTACTGGCATTCTATATTCTGTACACCCAACACTCATCTCACTAGTTCGTTTTTATAGAGGGAGGAAAACCGGAGTACCCGCAGAAAATTCCTCGAAGTAAGGGAGAGAACGAACCGGCTGACAAACTTAACTCACATGAAGCACCGGTCCGTGAATTGAACCAGGCACCACTATAGTCTAATAGAACAAGACAGGTACGCTTTGACGGTTTAGGAATTTCTTTGCCTTTTCATAAAATTTGTCTTCAAGTACGAAAGTCACAAGCGAATTTTTACTTTTAGTTTCCTTTCCTTTCAGGTTGTTATTTCTCGTTAGAAAGCCTCACGATCAACACATGGTTCATGAACCACCATATTGCCAAGTCCGTGTTTTGATCTAGCGTGCATGCGTGAATTTCAATGACATAATGATGTAATAGAAAATGAATAACATTAATAAAATGTAAATGTGATGCTAATCCGACATCGAAATCCTCGATGGCATAGTTGGTTAATGAGCTGGTCTACAGTCAGAGTTCGGAGTTCGAGCCCCAGACAAGATAAGAAAAAAATAGAAAAAAATATGTTCATATGGTAAATAGACAGACAGACAGAATTAGTTCAAAACAAATTGTACCAGAATCCAAATTGAACTACAACAATACACATCATGCACTTTCCAAACTCTATTCTAAATACCAGGGACAATATGACAATCAATATAAATACAGACCTTTTTTAAGTCTTCTAAATTCCTCAGTCCACTGTTTGATGATGCTGTACTGGTGTCTACTGACTTGGTTTTTATTTTGGCCTTTTTAGGAACATTAATTTTAGTTGTCCTACAACATAAGAAATGGAATCACTTGATATGATTGTGTATAATAATTAAGACTGCACTGCACAGGCCTTGTTCATGTTGAAATGGTTTATTTAGTTGCACCAGACTGTGGTGTATTACCTACAACCTATGTCCTCTGACATATACATACAGGTTAAAACACCAACAACCTTTATTGACATACATGTAGGTGTACACAAATAA
This sequence comes from Actinostola sp. cb2023, assembly GCA_033675265.1. Lineage (NCBI taxonomy): Eukaryota > Metazoa > Cnidaria > Anthozoa > Actiniaria > Actinostolidae > Actinostola > Actinostola sp. cb2023. The sequence goes on along the minus strand of JAUJYZ010001287.1, from coordinate 621,032 downwards.
TCACTGTAGCTTGGTGGACAGGAACTTACTTTTGAATGCACCTGTCATTGGAAGGAATCTGAATGGCAGATGTTGGCATTGCTGACGTCTGGTGAGAAACTAAACCAAGTGACATCAATTTCTAGTGCCATAAAGTGCTGTGCATGTACATTGTATGTGCATAGAAATATAATGCATACATGTACACCTATCTCAAAAAACATTGTCACGTTCAAAAGCAACAAGCGTAAAGCCAAGACCGAAGTGAATGCCGGTTAAGTGCTGACAATTATTTTAATCACAATTGTTTCTATAAGGACTAAACTAATGTGAACATTTTCACATTTTCACCAACATTCACTTTGGTCTTGGCTTGACACTTGTTGCTTTGAACGCAACAACGTATCTTTTGAAATAGGTGTATATAATAACTTTATTGAAGTAATAATAATAATAATAATAATAATAATAATAATAATAATAATAATAATAATAATAATAATAATAATAATAATAATAATAATAATAATAATAATAATAATAATAATAATAATAATAATAATAATAATAATAATAATAATAATAATAATAATAATAATAATAATAATAATAATAATAATAATAATAATAATAATAATAATAATAATAATAATAATAATAATAATAATAATAATAATAATAATAATAATAATAATAATAATAATAATAATAATAATAATAATAATAATAATAATAATAATAATAATAATAATAATAATAATAATAATAATAATAATAATAATAATAATAATAATAATAATAATAATAATAATAATAATAATAATAATAATAATAATAATACATAAATTTACTAGTACCATAAAGTGTTGTACATGTAGTTGTACATGTATATAAATATGTATATATACTCTACCAGTATTAGTTGTCTTGTTTGATGTCTGTGTCGATACAGGACAAGGGACTTGATTTAAACTACTGCTGTGCATTCCTTGGTTACATTCATTTGTGCCATTTAGATGTTCAGGTGTCATATTCTTACAGCTGTCTTCATTGGTTGATTCATAAGATATAAATTGCCGATAACGTTGTAAGTCTAGTTTCGGTTCAAAGGCAGATCCTGCGGGTACACCATTCTGTCTGTCCTCTGGTGAGTTATCTGTGTCAGACGATTCACTTCCTGCATCATCGGACAGCTCATTAAGTGCAGGCGTCCGCATAATTGATTCACTTAACATGGATAAATGGGTGGGTGTCTCAGGAACATCAGCAAATGGGCCAGTCATTAACCTGCTGTGTAGTCAATTAGAGGCATTTTACTTTATGGAAGGACGTGTCAATAATAAAAACAGTAACTTGTGGAATGCCACACCCAAGTGTATAATTTGTTGGTACATGCCTGTAGTTTTTAATGTACATACATATACAATGTACACAGGCTTTGAAATTAAAGATTGTCTGGTTGCCCTGGACAGATTCACAAGACTCAAACATTGAAGTGCAAATATAGCCAATCAATAAAGTTCAATAGTTGATGAACATCTGGGATTCTAACATTATTTGCATGTGTTTTGGGCACGATCGGTTTCAGCACGATTCCACACACATTTTATTAAACATAGTGAATTCCTTGGAAAAAAACATTTTTCACAAATGAATGAAAATAAACTACTGTCTTGATATTTTTCCAGCAGGTATCCTAAGAAATCGCGCGCTGATTGGTTGTTGAAGCGGGCAGTATTTTCTATATCTGACCACGGTCCGGGATCCTAGCATACTGGACTGCCCTTCAATAACACAATTTGAAGTAAAAAATAATTTCTTTCTTTTTTGTTTTGTTTGTTACGTTGTGTGCTTTGTTTTTGTTTTTTGTTTTTTTGTTGTTGTTTCTTGTTTGTTTTTGCAGTTCACGTTTTGAGTAGTCATTGCTGACAGTTGGCGAAGAATAATACAAAGGAAAAAAAATATTATTTACTGGCCTTGGTCGGTCCGAATAGAGAAAATCTGTGTCCTCGGCCTTGAAAACAGACCTTGGCCTACGGCCTCGGTCCATATGCTCAAGACCTAGAGCACTGTTTTTCCCTATCTGGACCTCCCGGCCAGTAAATAACCTATATATATGGTCTTTTCAGCAATAAAAATAAATAAATTTCAACATTGTGTTTATTGGACAACACTAATTTATACCTTTCTGAAGTTTCTTCTGTCTTATATGGAGCAACTGTTACATTTGGAAATCCAAGAAATTTCTATAAAAAAAAACAACAACATAGAAACCCAACAGCATTGTAATAATAAAACCATTATATATCTTTGAGGTTGCACAGCAAATGTGAAGTGAAGTTGTCGTATGAGTTTGAAACCTACGTCACAGAGTAACGGCACGGCATCGAAGACATCTACATGTACATTGTATTCAACCAATCACAACATGCAAAATCATTGCTCAACCAGTCAGAATGCTTGGACACGGAACAGTCACAGCGCAGCACGATCACTGCACGGCACGTACCATACCGTAAAGTTCCGAAAGTATTGAGGTCGTTACTTTCGGATTTAGCAACCTTAGGTAACTGTTACTTTCGGGGTGTCGCTACTTTCGGGTGGTCGCTACTTTCGGGGTGCTAAAATCATTAACTTTTTAGGAGCCATACCGTGTGCCTAAACGACATTGTGTACGGTATTTCATCCATTTTAACCAACAGAAAAATATTCACAGGATCTATAACGTATTTTATTATGACAATTTCTTTTGCTACGCTTGCTTATCGGTGTAGCAGTAAATGTTCTGTCTCTTTGCGTGCTGTTTGCTAGTGCTGTTCGTCATCTAATCTAATCATCGCTCTAGAGGAGGATCGCTAATTTCGGGGGGATCGCTACTTTCGGGGGGTCGTTACTTTCGGGATTTGCTAGCAAGCATCAATATTTACTGTTACTTTCGGGGGGTCGCTACTTTCGGGGGCTCGCTACTTTCGGAACTTTTCGGTACTGAACTACATTGTGTACTGCCCCACTCATACAAAAAGGACTCTATACAGTACATGAATGTTTATGGTGAAATTGGCACTACAGTATACATGTTTAATGAATCAATAGAAAAACAATAGAAATATCACTATCCATAGTCTGAGTACATACACATAGTATTCACAAGACAACCTTTTTGAAATAGCTAAATTACTATACCTTTGGGTCATCACCAAAAAGGTCTTTAACAGCAGACAACGACCTGTCAGTTTCTGCCAAGACTTCCTGGAACTAATCAGAATATAAGACTGACATTAGGGTTAATTAATACTACAGTGTACATGTACAGTACATGTAGGTTTTGGAGAAGAAGACTCTACATTGTTAGTACGTCATTTGTACATGCAGCTAAAAATAGCAGGCATCTCAATAAATAAAAAAAACTGGCAGAATTCTGCTGTCTGTTCAGTGTACATGTACAAAATGTAGGTTTTGGAGTAGAAGCAGGCTGTACATTGTACATTTGTACACACAGCTACATTGTAAATATTGCAGGCTTCTCAACAGAAAACAACAACTGGCAGAATAAGCCAGTTCACGCTGTCGTCCGCCATTTTGAATTGGGGCAAACTCGGCAAAATTGATAGAAATCTGGATCACTTTGACTTGCCGTAACTCCGCTCGATTTCGTTGGATTTTTAAAAACTTACCATTTTAGAAAATATGTTTTCTTTGTTATTGATGTCCTATAATATGATGGGTATTGGAAGGCTACAAATCGAAAAAAAAAAGATTTTTGTTTTCAAAATAAAACGATTTTTGTTTTCAAAATAAAACGTTCGGCACGTGAATATGCAAATTAGCTCAAAATTTTAAGATCCATTCGTGAAAAGAAGATTGACTCGAAAAAGGTAGTTAAAACACCTACATTGGTCTTATTTTCACTCCGACAACTCATATGCATGCCTGCCGATTATCGAAGTTTAAATTATGAAAATCCAACGAAATCGAGAGGAGTTACGGCAAGTCAAAGTGATCCAGATTTCTATCAATTTTGCCGAGTTTGCCCCAATTCAAAATGGCGGCCGACAGCGTGAACTGGCTTATTCTGCTGTCTGTTCAGTGTACATGTACAAAATGCAGGTTTGGGAGTAGAAGCTGCATGCTCTACATTGTACATGCAGCTAATGATGGCAGGCTTTTCAGTTGAAACCAACAACTGTACATGTACATTGTAGCTGCGTGCAGGGGTGTGGGGTGCAGATATCAATACCTTGTCTTGTCCATACAGGATTTCTTGTAAAATGGCTTGTTTTCTCTTCACTGTACTATCAGGAGTGTCCAACAAACTATGGTTTTCTTTATCAGCTGTTTTCGTCAGATGACCAATATTTCTCGACTTGTGTGCCTCATGCCTTTGTCTCTGTACAACAATAATAATAAGGTTACTTCATTTGTTCAACAATGATATCACTTCGAGCTTCAAGTTCAATCTGTTCAACAATAACAATAAAGTTACAACATGAAAGTAGCCGTTCGTCACTTCGAACCTCAAACTTTTAAAAACTAAGAGGGATGGACTGATTCTAACTCTAAGTAAAAGTATTAAAAAATAAAATTAAGTTTTAACTTAAAAGTTAAAAAAACATAAAAATCAAGATATGACATGTTCAGATGTTGTCGTGCAGTAAGCTTAAAGTTTATAAAGCTTAGTTATGTAGAAACACTAGTTACCAAGACTACAGAACCTCGACGCCAAAATATTTTTATAGATCAAAACTAGATCTTACCAGCTCTTCTTGGGTCGCTTTGTTGGCATTAAGATCAGTCACAGTATCCTGTGTGAAGGCAACGAACATGTACAAATGTAAACGATGTCAACGAAATCAATGTAGCTTAAAATTCAATCGCCAGATTTCAACCTATTTTTTTTAAACATCCACGACAGTTAAGCGTTTACTAACGTCCCATTCTGGCTTCTTCTTTGTTCTTGTTAAAGGTTTGTTGTGTTTCATAGCGGCATGGTGTGGTTTACTGTTATTATTCTTACGGCGAAGTGCACCATCGCCAACAAGAAATCCTCCACGAGACGCCATCTTGGAATTTCCCGCCTTTTTTTGACAGTAGCCTCGATTGTATGCTCGGCTCCAGGAAAACACGGCAAAACAGAATAGACAGTTCACGATCCCGTTCACGATCCCGTTCACAATCCCGTTCACGATCCCGTTCACACGGTTTTCGCACGGTACCGGTCGAATTTTTAACCGTTCAAAAATTTGACCAGTACCATTTTCTATGGAAAGTATTTGAAAGCGTTAACGTTACAGTTTTCCACAGATCGTACCAAGCATCCCCGTGTTGGTTGGGCTTCCTGTGGTGATGTCCGTTCTTGACAAGGTAAACTGCTGGTAAACTGAGGGTTTTCGGGAGATTTGAAGTCTCTGAGTTTCCATTAAAGCCCTGGCCAAACCACAGGCAGCCCAACCATTTCTTTTGAAAATAAAACAGTAAGGAAAGACCGTCAGTGTACGACTTTCTGGGCAACGTATATCAACTAGTAGCCAGACTATAGCAACAATAACACCGAGATAGCACAACGGTTAGCTAAACCTGACATGAAAAACGCTCGCAACTAGAATGCAGCCGTGGACACTGAGCTGTTTCGTCCTTACTGGGACTCGTCAGCACGGCGTGGTGACTCTTCGGTGAAGTGTTGCCACGGCTCATTATTGCTGGCCACGCCGTGCTGAAGAGTCCCAGTAAGGACGAAACAGCTGTCTACGGCTGCATTCTAGTTGCGAGTGTTTCTCATGTCAGGTTTAGCTGACCGTTGTGCTATGTGTTACTGTTGCTAGTCTGGCTAGTTGATCAGTACGTTGCCCAGAAAGTCGTACACAGTCTTTCCTTACTGTGTTATTATTCCTTTTGAGGCTACTAAATAATTCAATAAAATGATATTTGCGTCTTTTTTGATGGGTTCCCTATGTTGAGTAACGTATAATGTTGGGCTTCCTCTGTGCGTCCCGCAAGACGCGCCCGCAGATAATTCCGCAGGAGTCGGGGTAGTAATACGTATTCCATATATGGTATGAGCGTATAGCGGCCCCTAACAAGCGAACAGACGCATTTAACAAGTGAATGGCGTCCCATTTTTTATTTCCTAGGATTGCACTTAGAATTTTTTTTCATCCAATTATTAAAACTTCTTAACCTTTTAAAACTGTATATCAAGTCTGAAACTCGAATCATCAAATTAATCACTTGATAGCCTGCCCCATCCCTAACCCTAAACCTAACCCTCCGCTTTAACGCACTTGACCACGAGGGATTACGGCGTCATTACGCTGCCAAACTCTGCATTTATTTCTAGCTTTTGAAAATATTATGCATTGCAAATATCTATTAGCCAAATTGGGGCCGCTATTCGCTTGTTAGGGGCCTCTATACGCTTGTTAGGGGCCGCTATTCGCTTGCACGCTTTTACCATATATGGAATACGTATTACAACCCCATTTTATTCTCTGCGGAACAGAGACAAGAGAGCACGACAGAAACTGGGCTGCCTGTGGTGATGACGCGTTTTGCGGTTTTCTACAATAAGATAGCGCGGACTCATAAACAAAGAAAATGTAACATCACCAATAAAATGGCGGTCCCGTCTCTCCACATTCCATTACAATGCAATGGAGGGACGTAAAAGAACCCACACCACTAGGAGTAGGTCACGAAGTTCCCGGTGTGTGTGGTCTGACCTACTGACTTGAGTACCTTTGTCAAAGCGTATTTGATTATATATTCATATAGATATTTGCGCTATATAAGTGTTAAACATCAGTTCTTTATACTGAGACGCTGATTTCCCCTTCCATTAAGCACCATATATACCACATACGGCAAGACCCCGTGCTAAAGAGCATCGCTGGACTTTACCATCTTGGACAAATCTGAAGTCTGAAAAGATTTCAGCTGAAGGTTCTGTGAATCTGCAGAATATAACTATAGAAAAAGGGTGGCTTACCACTGAATCACCAATCTCTAGCATTTTATTATATATGTCAATATATTTTTTTATTCTTACGCGTACGAGTTATAACTATATACAAACAAGACGCTCAAAGAGCGTACACTCGGGCTTATGACAAGGACAATGTCAGTTACGTGAGGAGGGACCTGACAATGACTGACAGTTGCGTGACGAGGGAGACTATGTATATATGTGTCGGTGAGCATAGATAAAAATCTCCGAATCGTATTTCCGTAGCACGTACTTGGAACGTCCAGTTGAGGTTCATATTCATGGTCAGACGGTTCTGATAACGTCTTTGGTTTCTTCGTTTAATATCGCAGAGGAAAGTCGAACTTCGTATCTTTGAAACATCCAGTTGATTCAGACTACGGTATGATGTGACAAAGCTCGACCAATCTGCTGTCTCTGCCTATACATTGAAAGATCTTGTTCGATTTATCTCGAAATCAGAAAGGAATTATCGATTAAAAATCAAAAGCTGCTTCTGTTAGATTTAAGATGTGACCTCAAGTGACCTCAAATACGTTTAAAGACGTACGACAGCGTACTCTTGAACATGCTCGAGGATCCAGTGGTCACAGGTAGCCTAAACGTAGCCAATCAGTGGATCGTGACGTCTTTGGATTTTCGTTCGTTGGATCATTAATGAGCTCTTAGAAAGCCTTCAGAGGGTATGAGATTCTCAGAAATGTCTTCACAACAGTAGTCTGATCTGAAAATTAAAGAACACGTACGTTGGTGTAGAAATCTGAGCAAGAAATTGTGTTTTTGAGTGGTTTTGAGCGATTCGAAAATTTCACGTGGTGTGGTTCAACCGGTCATTTTATGTTTTGAGTATGAGTTTGTTTGTTTCTCAAAAGCATTATTTTTCTATATCGTTCCCTAAAAAAATAAGTTTTCTTGAGGTTTTGAGTTGTATTTATTCGATGATGGGTCCGAGTTGTCTTGTGAATTTTGATGTGTTGACGAGCGCTGAACAGCGACCGATGAAGGCCGAAGTTAGGATTTGTGTGCCGTCTAAGCCGTGGTGGATGCCTGGGCTCTGACTTGTTGCTTTATACCTCGTCTTTTTATCCTTCATTTGGCCAACACATTTTAAAATTTAACCGCTTTTTAGATCGGGAATCACGACGCCTATATAACACATTGCGCATGTGCGAGACAATTCAATAGTACAAGACCCCATGCTTTCGCTAGATGCCGCTAAACACACACCAGCTTTGACAATATCTTCTGATTTGATTTGATTTTGACTTTATTTTTAGTGACGATTGTCTATGGAATTAGTGGTCATGCGTAGTGTTTTGGATTTGACAAAGGCCCACATCGATTGCGAGAAAGATAAATGTTTGTATATAATACAAGCATCAAGAGTTCCAGACTTCTGGTATTATTATTATTATTATTATTATGATGCATTGCGCGCGTACCGGAAGTCTGGAACTCTTGATGCGTGTATACTAGGCCTCGGTGAGCCTCGGACCTCGGTATATATTTGGTCTCGATAGCATGTGACCGGATATTGCACAACTGACGCCCAAAAAAAAAACACGATTCAGACTATGATCTGGCGAAGCCGGCTCGCATGGCAAAACTCGAGAAGGTCACATACTTCACATTGTGTGTAGCAGGAGGGAATTTTGTTGAGCGCATGCGCGACCAGTTGTGAGTTCAAGCGAAGCTTCAATCTCGTCCCCAGAGCCTGCGTTACTTTCGGCCAGCGACCAGCGACGAGAACGTAGCCGCTGGTCGAAAGTAACGCAGGCTCTGGGGACGAGATTGGCGAAGCTTCGACTTCAGGGCCCGGTTGTTCAAAAGCGGATTAACGCTAACCCGGGGTTAAATTTGCTAACCTAGGGTTAATTCTTAAGATTCTACCCTAGGTTAGCCATATTTAACCCTGGGTTAGCGTTAACCCGCTTTCGAACAACCGGGCCCAGGGGACTTCAGGCCATCGAATGCGAGTTAACTTAGGATTTTAAAACGGTTTTATTGCTACTTCCAAGGCTGACATTGGACTTAACTGCCACCAGAGGCTATACGAAGACTTAGATATTTCAATTTATCATGGAAGAACGCAATTGGACTTTAATAGATTGTTCTAAAGCACTTTATTATCACTGCAAGCGAACATCCCTGTGTTGACAAAATGGCGTCTTGGCATTTACCAGCGATGGTTTCGCGTTTAATTCTTGCAAGCACTGAAGAAAATCTTCTACATAAGTAGGGACGATGATAAGTAAACATGTGATAGTGACTTGAATATACAGCTTTGATGAAGATCGTAGACGAAACGTTCATAGAATAGAGTCTTAAACCTAGCATATTTTCATAAAACTTCTTGCATTAGCAAGTTTGATGCTTCATTAACTCGAAATCTACTATAGCTCAAGTACATTAAGGCCTGGGTCTCAAACTTTTCAAAATGGCGGCCGCAATTAATTCAAGAGGGGGTAGTCTAATTCTTTCTCCTTGTAATATTTCTTCTTAACACTTTTGGCAATTACAATATATCCACGATGTTCACAATTACACATGATAGTTTCCATGGAAACATGGAATGTGACCTTTGAACTCTAATTTAAATAATTAATATAAAAGCCTCCTGCATCATATTAAAGCGTTTTACTATGCAGGAAATTGTTATACAAGTGAATCAGAGTTAGTCCATAGTATATATATCAAATGAGGACAATTGCAAATATTATCGGTAAGGTTGATTTAGGCTAAAATGAAATATGATACTTTCAATTTAAGATTATTTTTTAAAAATGTCTTCACCGTCCTCATTGGGATTATAAGTATTGACTTACCCCCTATTCATATCCATAAAAATATCAGACATATGAAAACACTTTACTATAATGCAGAAGGCTTTTATAAAATGATATTTCAATTAGAGTTCAAAGGTCACATACCAAGTTTCCATGGAAACTGTTATGAAATTTTTGTTAAGGTCGTGGCTATATATTATTTGTCAAAGTTTTAAGGCAAAAGATTGCAAAGACAAGGAGAAAGACTACCCCCTCATCAAATAAACGGCAGCCATTTTGAAACCCAGGCCTTAATGCACTTGAGAGATCTCCCAAGTTTTGTGAGCAGAAATATTAAAAGCTATGCTGTCTAAATAGCTATCTAAACTATATTTGATTGGCAAAAATGGGGAAGATTGTGTTTTTGACCGATTTCTTTGGCATGTTGAGCCCAAATGTATATTTAGCATAACTTTGCTCCTACCAAAAACCTGTTTGGAATTGCATTTCTCACAATGTCTTCGTATCTTTTATAACTCCACAGTTACTAGTTGCAGAACATAATATATCACTGAGATCGGCTGAGGTTTATGAAGTGATCTATGTGTATGGACTATGACATATTTTTACTCGATTTTTGAACATGTTTTGCTTTACTGTTTGAAATCTATCTACGATCTCCCAAGAAATTACTATAAATATTGCAAGTTTATCAGACATATTCTAAATGTGTGCACTTGCTTTTCATCTAAAAAATGGGGAAATGTTCAAAAATCACAATTTTAGTGTTGTATCAACGGTCCAGTTGGCCTGTATTTACCTTATGGGGTGCCTGTGTAATTTATCGCTTCGCTCCAAAATAAATTATAGGAGAGTTTGGAAACCTAAAACCTTAAAAATAAATGCTTAGAAATAAAGTTGGATAGTTTATGAAGCTTTTTGAGTAATTTTGGGGTAATTTGTGGTCTTGAAACGGACTTTCCTGTTATTGATTACCGCGATCAAGCCATTACGGTTCAGCTGCGGCTGAACGCATGCTCGTGCAAATTTCCCTCCTGTTATTGTGTGTACCGATATGATCAAATACTTCGCATTCCGTGGCCTAACAAAAACATAAAAAATAATAATAAAAAGAAAGTCCATTTTATAACTCGGGGGGCTGCCTTCGGAAGGGCCCGAGTAATAAACGAAAAGTGGGACCCGCGACATTTAACCGTGACCCGCGATATTTACCCGTGACCCGCGTTTTACGTCAATCAATGTCAAACGTTTTCAATCAACTGCGGCCAATCAAAAGTTGGGCTGGTTGAATAGTACACATTGATAGCCCACATTGATGTGTCTTACTTTTCCCATTTCATGAGAATCTTACTAGTTAGAAACTATACACCAAAAACCAAATACCATGGATACAAATTTTAGATTTTTATTTTTCTCTGCATTGCTCAGACTTCGCCTCACTCAAACTGTAGTTCCAGTCCACTCCCAGCCATCTTCTTCTCGTACAGTACATCAAATCTTCTATTTTGTTCCTCGGTGAAGTAGTTTCGCCAGTTTCCAACTTCACCCTTTCGCACGAATTTAATTCCCAGTATTGTTTCTTCACCATGGTGATCAAACCGTTCCTGGTCACCAGACATGGCTGTAAAGCTTGTTTGTTCAGTGATTCGCTGAATCATCTCTACAGATAAATCTTGACCAAGAAACTCTGCTATCTGCTGCACAGCACTTGGCAGATCCTTCTTCATATCCTCGTACTTTAGGAACAGAATGTTGGGATCATCTCGATGCGCCCACCACCCAAGCACGTGATCAAACCAACTTCCAAATTGAACTCCACCATCGATGAACATTTCAAAGAACTCATCCCAAAGTCCCGCGCCAAATTCATATGAAGCAAAGCGTTTATAATGGTAATAATAAGAAACAGCGACATCTTTGGGGTTGCGTATTACATAGAAGTACTTGGTAACTCCATCTACCATTGGCACTTGGTGATACTGTAGATGGCTTTTGAAGAAACGGGGTGAGTGTTTCAGATAGAAATCGTGAAGGTCTTGTTTGGTCTTAATGTTGTGATTGTGTTTCGCGTACTCTAAGAATGGTACTCGCTCAGCCATGGGTTTCATATCCACTCGACCATTAAAGTAAATTTGCCATACAATCTCAGACAACCACGTTGTACCTGATTTGGGATATGTATCAACGAACACATCGCCTGCTTGGACTGGAAGATCTTTGATGTGTTCCAGAAATTCTGAAGTAACTGATGGCAATTGTATCACGTTATCTATGACTGGAAGAGCAGAGGGATGACGATAAGGAGCTTGTTTGAATGACTTACTTTGATCTGGTAATCTTGACATGTTCGAGATGGAGACGTTGCAGTTGGAACAAGCTGAGGAAGACACAGGCTGCTAGGCTCTATTATTCTGTAACAAGACGCTCGATGAGCGTATATACTTGGGCATTACATAACTTAGGATTACTGTGGTCTCCTAGCTCGCAGTCGATCGTAGTTGGAGAGCGTTGCTGTGAGGGAGACTATCTGATTTGACATTGAGATTCACTGGAATTATATTTTCTTATGCACAAAAGTAAAAACCATATTGTAAATCACAACGTAGATAAGATATCAGTTATATTTCTCAGAAATGTGTTTCATTTATTTAAACGGGGTTTGGAGTAACTGTGCAGTTACGGCGTCACCCGAGGCAGATCTCCTGGGAGATCCCTTTACGTCCTTTCAATTTTCCAAACGTGGAATAAAATAACCTTCACTGATCATTATATTTGTCATCATCAATGTGTTTCATTTTATTGTCCGATACCTTTTAAAGCAAGCAAAGCGATACAGACCAGGCGACCTGATCTACCAATACAAAACTACTGGAAAATTAAATCCGTCGCTCAGTCTAGCTTTCAGACATGTAAAACAATGATTATTCAATAATAATAATAATAATAATAATAATAATAATAATAATAATAATAATAATAATAATAATAATAATAATAATAATAATAATAATAATAATAATAATAATAATAATAATAATAATAATAATAATAATAATAATAATAATAATAATAATAACCTTTATTAACGTGTCAAATTACCTAGCTTACACCGAGTGTAAGCTTAGCTTGAATGTCCAAACCGACGTTGAGGAAAATCGGTCAAATAAAAGTACTCGAAAATCATCCCAGAACTTCGTATTTTAACATCCATGCAGATGATTCAGACTATGAGTGACGAAGCTCGCCGAAGCCAGCTGTCTCTTTGCCTATGAAATTTCGGAATTCATGCCTTCGTTGTGTTTGAAAATCATTTGGAACCCTTAACGACATCTTTTAGTGTGAGTCTATCGGGTCTGCTACGAACAGCGTGTTTATATGTGAGATGAGCGTATTTCCAGTATTTCTTTCCTTCGACTGAGTAACATGGCTTCCCTCCACAGGTAGCCCAAGCTGTGGACTTGTGGCGAGATTTCAGCGAACTTTGAAAACCGTCTAAATAAAATTCTACAAACCCTCAAAGTAGTCTTACTTGTTTATTGTGTTGTCCTTTGGAATTGTGTGAGGTTTGGAGCCATTCCGATCGATTTTGAGAGAGCTAGTTTTTTTTAAATCCCTTGAGTTAGGGTATCAGTACCCTAACTCAAGGGAGTTTTAAAAACTCTCTCGAAATCGAATTTTATTTAGACGGTTTTCAAAGTTCGCTGTGAAGCTCCATACATTTACTGCAGCCCAACCATTGCTTTTGAGGCTATTTAATAATAAATATAAATACATTTATATTCGTGCGTCTTTTTCTGATGGATTTCCTGTGGTAGAGCGCGCGCGCGCAATACGTATTAAAAATAAAAATAAAAATAAAAAACAAATACTTTACAGAAGTCAAAACAGAAAACAAATAAAGTATATTGTAGATGTTTTGACTTATGTTTAGTGAAAATATAAATATTAAAACTTGCCAAAAAGAGCATAGTTCAGATTTGTCGAGCGCTGGTCGATGCCTTCTCGAAGGTAAAATCCGAATGTTTCACGGAAAAGTGCACCACATGCATATAGTCCAGTCAATCTACGAATATTTGTAGGTCAAGTTCAAACAAATTGCAACAGAATGTTTCTCAACGTCCTGCAGTTGAGGATGGTCAACTAAACAACATACTAAGAATTCCCCAAAATTCCTTTGGTGGAACATTCCGAAATATTGAGTTGAATATGTTCACTTTTACCACAGGGAGCCCGAGCCGAGTAAAACACAAAACTAACATAAAAACATATTTTTAGCAGTTATTTCTCGCTGGAATAGCTTTGGATTACACACAATCGGCCACTCATGTCATATAATAATAATAAAAATTCCTAAAATGCACGTTTTAATCCCTTCTATAAAGAAAATGTTCATATTTCTTATCCACAGGGATCCCAAGTCGAAGAAACTATTTTAAATATTTGTTCACATACAAAATACATGCATTTCCTCTATTTTTTTTTCTTTGCAAGATGTTACCTTGATCGAGTCAATCAATATTCAGAGGAGAACAAAGTTTTACAATTAAAAGTTATTTAGTTCAGAAAATAATGAGAAAATGTTCCAACTGGCCCCAGGCTTCTCTCTTATTTCACAGGGAATGCCTAGCACATTTTCTAGTACTATGTTATCTGCAAGTAACAGGGAAGTTTGCAGATTATTACACTGGTTTTCTTGTAGTTAGTTTTCCTATAGGGCAATGTGTAGTGAAAAGGTAAGTAAACTATATTTTACTATATTTTGCATTCAGTAATAAATGCAATCAAATGTTGTCAGTTTAGCTAGATTTTCCAGTGATATTTAAAAAAGAAGATAAATAAATTTGATCCGTGAAACTTCGTACACGGTTATTTGACATACGTAGGGTGTTTCAAAACTGCAATAAAAACAGGGGGTCACCATGCTCGTTTTCGCGCTAGATGCTCTTCAAATATATCAATTTATAGGTTTTTACGAAATGTGGTTGCAACCGGAAGTTGTAATCAAAAACCTTTATTTTCGGTTCAAGTACTTCCTTACAACATAATGTACATATAATTCGAAATTTACTAGTTAGACTATACTACTAAATCTATCAAAGTAATTGAATGACTATGATTGTTGAAAATTAGTGAATCATGCAAGTATGTTCGCCTCTACGAACGCCCAGACATCGCTCGCTTCAACTCTTCTCATCAAAATATTTGAAAATTTACCCAATAAAGGTTAAAACAAGCAGATGATGCCGATCTCTTAATTATCCAGACAGCAATTCAAGCAGCAAAATCTAACACGACTGTTCTCGTTGGTGATGACACTGACCTTCTTGCCCGGCCTTCTTGTGCTCATGCTGCCATGGAGAGGTGAACGCCAATAACCTGAGCCCAAGCAAAGAGCCAAGACTCGCCGAGTATGGAACATCAAGAAAACGAAGGCTGCGCTAGGACTTGATGTGTGCTCAAACATTTTGTTTGTACACGCGCTCCTTGGTTGCGATACCACTCAGTCTCGTGTTCTTCTCGTGTTCATGCATGGGATTGGAAAAGGTGTAGCTCTGAAGAAGGTAAAGACCGATGCGTGGTTTCGCAAGCAAGCGACTGTATTCAACCGCACATCTGCTACACAGGATGATATCATTGCAGCGGCTTTGCTGTGCTTGTACAACAGTGGATCTGATGAAAACCTCGATTCCTTACGCTATACCAGATTCTGCCAGAAAGTTGCAACAGGCAACTCATGTGTACAGCCTGAAAATCTTCCTCCAACGTCTGCATCAGCCAGCTTTCACAGCCTTAGAGTATACCTCCAGGTGCAGCAATGGAAGGAAACATCATTGCAGCCACAAGACTGGGAATGGAGGTTGACGGATGGAAAACTTGCCTCCAGCACATGACTCATTGTTGGAAATTGTTCGATGTAATTGCAAGACAGATTGCAACACCCAAAGATGCTCCTGCAATAGGCATGGTTTGAACTGCTCTGTTGCTTGTGGAGTATGCAAAGGACAAAGCTGCATGAACTCAGCCGCGCCAGATCTTGACGAAGGTCGAGATGTCGACTTACGATGACATCTGAAGAGAAGAGAGGAGAAGAGACGAGGATATGAGATGAGACGAGATGAGATGACAAGAGACGAGATGAGATGATAAGAGACGAGATGATAAGAGACGAGATGAGATGATAAGAGACGAGATGAGATGATAAGAGACGAGATGATGAGTCGAGATGAGATGATAAGAGACGAGATGAGATGATAAGAGACGAGATGATAAGAGACGAGATGAGATGATAAGAGACGAGATGAGATGATAAGAGACGAGATGATAAGAGACGAGATGAGATGATAAGAGACGATGATAAGAGAAGAGACGAGATGAGATGATAAGAGACGAGATGAGATGATAAGAGACGATGATAAGAGAAGAGACGAGATGAGATGATAAGAGACGAGATGAGATGATAAGAGACGAGATGAGATGATAAGAGACGAGACGAGACGAGATGATAAGAGACGAGATGAGATGATAAGAGACGAGATGAGATGATAAGAGACGAGACGAGATGATAAGAGACGAGATGAGATGATAAGAGACGAGATGATAAGAGACGAGATGAGATGATAAGAGACGAGATGAGATGATAAGAGACGAGATGAGATGATAAGAGACGAGATGAGATGATAAGAGACGAGATGATAAGAGACGAGATGAGATGATAAGAGAAGAGATGAGATGATAAGAGATGAGATGAGATGATAAGAGAGGAGATGAGATGATAAGAGACGAGATGAGATGATAGTAAAATTGACCGTCATTTGGACACCAGAACAATAAAAAAAAAGAAATACATGGGCAACTTTCATACTTCCTAGTTTACAAATGTACGTATAATGAAGACCTTATCGAGTTCCTTAAGAAATGAAAATAAACTGTATTTTCTCGAAAAAATTGTATTTCCCTTACATGGGCTCCCTGTGGAATGAAAGCATACAATTTGTTTGGAAAATTGGATAAAAGTTTAATTCTTAACCGCAATTCATATAATAAGACATACATGGGTGTGTTACACAATCTATACTACATTTACAGAAAGAAAAATACAGCAAATATCTTTTTTCGATTTTTTTCAATTTTGCTCGGCTAGGGCTCCCTGTGGAAAAAGGCCAAAATGTCAAAGGCAAATTTTCGGCATGTTCCACCGAAGGAATTTTGGGGAATATGTTGTTTAGTTGACCATCCTCAATTGTATAACGATGAGAAACATTCTGTTGCAATTTGTTTGAACTTAAACCATAGATTGACTGGATAATACATGCGGCCACGACGCTCAAAATTTCAAAAATTAGTTCCTCAGCGTACGTTGAAGTTAGACGACTGACACTTATAAAGTGTTTCGAGAATATGGTAAAGTTTAGATATTCGAAGAAAAATTGAATTTTCACATCACAATGACAAAATTTGGAGCAAAAACGCATTTGTCACGTGACTGGAGTTTCATACCTTGTTTCAATATGCACTGTACATGTCTGCGGGCGCGTCTTACTGGACGCACACAGGAAACCCAACAGTTATACGTTACTCAACACAGGGAACCCAACATAATACGCATTGCGCCGCTCAACCACAGGAAACCCATCAACAAAAGACGCAAATGTCATTTTATTGAATCATTTAGTAGCCTCAAAAGCAATGGTTGGGCTGCCTGTGGCCAAACTATCGAACTTTGTTCGATGAAATGATCCAACTTTGTTGGATGCGAATGTTGGCGGACTGTTAAACGTCATCAAACATTGTTGGGTTATGCAAATGCCGGGTTTCGAGAAAATGGCGGAGAAAATAGTACAACAGGCAATGTTTCCTTTATTATCGTTGAGCTTGCCGAAGAAGAAGATATGAATATTCGCCTATCAATTTTTCGATTTCTGTGTCCTTTTTTCGTTTTTTTTATATAACCACAACAACTAACCGTCTCCGTCCACCATTTTCTTTTTATCACATGCTTTTCTGAACGAGTGAAGCCTGGTAACAAACTTGAAATATCGATTTCTGATTGGATAGAAATGCAGTTGATCAATGCAACTTTGTTGGAAACCCGGCTAAACGCTCCAACATTGGTCAACATTGTTGCGACCAACAATTTGTTGGGCAAAATGTTTGATCGAAAACAAATCCTCATCCAACATTCATCCAACAAAAAATGTTGAACAAACACGATCCAACATGGTATGACAAACACGATCCAACATGGTATGACAAACACGATCCAACATGGTATGACAAACACGATCCAACATGGTATGACAAACACGATCCAACATGGTATGACAAACACGATCCAACATGGTATGACAAACACGATCCAACATGGTATGACAAACACGATCCAACATGGTATGACAAACACGATCCAACATGGTATGACAAACACGATCCAACATGGTATGACAAACACGATCCAACATGGTATGACAAACACGATCCGATCCAACATGGTATGATGACAAACACGATCCAACATGGTATGACAAACACGATCCAACATGGTATGACAAACACGATCCAACATGGTATGACAAACACGATCCAACATGGTATGACAAACACGATCCAACATGGTATGACAAACACGATCCAACATGGTATGATGACAAACACGATCCAACATGGTATGACAAACACGATCCAACATGGTATGACAAACACGATCCAACATGGTATGACAAACACGATCCAACATGGTATGACAAACACGATCCAACATGGTATGATGACAAACACGATCCAACATGGTATGACAAACACGATCCAACATGGTATGACAAACACGATCCAACATGGTATGATGACAAACACGATCCAACATGGTATGACAAACACGATCCAACATGGTATGACAAACACGATCCAACATGGTATGACAAACACGATCCAACATGGTATGATGACAAACACGATCCAACATGGTATGACAAACACGATCCAACATGGTATGACAAACACGATCCAACATGGTATGACAAACACGATCCAACATGGTATGACAAACACGATCCAACATGGTATGACAAACACGATCCAACATGGTATGACAAACACGATCCAACATGGTATGATGAAAAACACGATCCAACATGGTATGACAAACATCGATGACAAACACGATCCAACATGGTATGACAAACACGATCCAACATGGTATGACAAACACGATCCAACATGGTATGACAAACACGATCCAACATGGTATGACAAACACGATCCAACATGGTATGACAAACACGATCCAACATGGTATGACAAACACGATCCAACATGGTATGATGACAAACACGATCCAACATGGTATGACAAACACGATCCAACATGGTATGACAAACACGATCCAACATGGTATGACAAACACGATCCAACATGGTATGATGACAAACACGATCCAACATGGTATGACAAACACGATCCAACATGGTATGACAAACACGATCCAACATGGTATGACAAACACGATCCAACATGGTATGACAAACACGATCCAACATGGTATGACAAACACGATCCAACATGGTATGACAAACACGATCCAACATGGTATGACAAACACGATCCAACATGGTATGATGACAAACACGATCCAACATGGTATGACAAACACGATCCAACATGGTATGACAAACACGATCCAACATGGTATGACAAACACGATCCAACATGGTATGACAAACACGATCCAACATGGTATGACAAACACGATCCAACATGGTATGACAAACACGATCCAACATGGTATGACAAACACGATCCAACATGGTATGACAAACACGATCCAACATGGTATGATGACAAACACGATCCAACATGGTATGACAAACACGATCCAACATGGTATGACAAACACGATCCAACATGGTATGACAAACACGATCCAACATGGTATGACAAACACGATCCAACATGGTATGACAAACACGATCCAACATGGTATGACAAACACGATCCAACATGGTATGACAAACACGATCCAACATGGTATGATGACAAACACGATCCAACATGGTATGACAAACACGATCCAACATGGTATGACAAACACGATCCAACATGGTATGACAAACACGATCCAACATGGTATGACAAACACGATCCAACATGGTATGACAAACACGATCCAACATGGTATGACAAACACGATCCAACATGGTATGACAAACACGATCCAACATGGTATGACAAACACGATCCAACATGGTATGACAAACACGATCCAACATGGTATGACAAACACGATCCAACATGGTATGACAAACACGATCCAACATGGTATGATGACAAACACGATCCAACATGGTATGATGACAAACACGATCCAACATGGTATGACAAACACGATCCAACATGATATGACAAACACGATCCAACATGGTATGACAAACACGATCCAACATGGTATGATGACAAACACGATCCAACATGGTATGATGACAAACACGATCCAACATGGTATGACAAACACGATCCAACATGGTATGACAAACACGATCCAACATGGTATGACAAACACGATCCAACATGGTATGACAAACACGATCCAACATGGTATGACAAACACGATCCAACATGGTATGACAAACACGATCCAACATGGTATGACAAACACGATCCAACATGGTATGATGACAAACACGATCCAACATGGTATGACAAACACGATCCAACATGGTATGACAAACACGATCCAACATAGTATGATGACAAACACGATCCAACATGGTATGACAAACACGATCCAACATGGTATGACAAACACGATCCAACATGGTATGACAAACACGATCCAACATGGTATGATGACAAACACGATCCAACATGGTATGACAAACACGATCCAACATGGTATGACAAACACGATCCAACATGGTATGACAAACACGATCCAACATGGTATGACAAACACGATCCAACATGGTATGACAAACACGATCCAACATGGTATGACAAACACGATCCAACATGGTATGATGAAAAACACGATCCAACATGGTATGACAAACACGATCCAACATGGTATGACAAACACGATCCAACATGGTATGACAAACACGATCCAACATGGTATGACAAACACGATCCAACATGGTATGACAAACACGATCCAACATGGTATGACAAACACGATCCAACATGGTATGACAAACACGATCCAACATGGTATGACAAACAGCCCAACATTGTTGCATCCAACAAGGTTCGATAGTTTGGCCAGGGCTTAAAGCCGGTATCTATAAAACAAACTTTATTCATCGTCCTTACCAGCTCTGTGTGTCTCAGTTTTCTTTCGTTAGTTATATTTTCAAAAAAATATTGTCGCCGTCAAAAGGAACTGAACAGCAGAGGACTCAAATGCCGGACTGGGTATCTATTATACCGTTTTGGGCTGTAGCATGCAGATCGTGTTTTTTCTCTATTATTGCAGTTGGAGAACGTCATCGCATGTTGATCGACGGTTGTACTGTTTGGGCCCCATATATTGTTACCGGGCTTCAAGTATGCATGGGCGCCTAAATCCGCACTGTTTAGACCTGTAACTCCTCTTCTTAATAATAAGGGCCAATCAACTTTTACTCGCTGTCTTCAGAGGGAAAATTAAAGGAAGGACTGTTCACAGTCTAACCTCGTTCAGCTAACCGACTTGTGATGGATGAATTTCAATGAATCTGATGACTGATTGCTTGACTGACTTATCGATTATTGATTGCTTGACTGACTTATCGATTATTTGACGATTGACCGGCTGACTGACTGACGATTGACAGGATACCCTGCGATTGATTGATATGTGTATGAAATATGCACCTTATAAATTTATTACATTATTATTATTGTTATTATTATTTGTATTATTATTATTATTATTATATATATATTTTTTAATTATTATTCATTATCGAGTAAGTGAGTGCATGACTGAGTGAGTTTAGCAATCTTCGTTGTACTGTACACGTAGTGTCAACGGCAAGGGTATGATGGAGATGCCAGGTGAAATAGAGGAGGCCGAAAGGGAGGCCACCTTCGCCTTTTTGCAGTAACATGTTGCCAGCTTTTGAATGCTTTTGCACAAAAATTGTCCAGTGCTCATATTACAACCATGTTGCTCAAAAAATCATCGTTAAAATTGTCTCACATCAAATAGCAGGGTAATCAAGACGAGGTAAAACAAGAAAAAGCCAATTCAAAATATGCGAAAGATATGGAAAAAAAACGCAACTAGCGGAAGAAAAATAGTGAGAAAAAACAATTTTCAGAAACTACAAGTTCACGACTAGTCACGTGTTTTATTATCGTTTCTCCATTGGCTTAGATAAAGTAGCCATACACATGTACGCAAACACGGCCCACGTTGTCGGCTTCCCACTGGTTCAACAGGTCCTCACCGTACCAGACTTTTAAGACTTGGCCCTTGTTGACATAGTACGGATGCGAGAAACTGTGCTGCAGAACGATTGTTTTGGACCTGGAGTTGACGCCGTCAAGTGCGTACCAGAAGGCAGGGTTGCTGCCTGGGAGAACGCTGAAAAAGGCAAGCAAACATTAAAATATACTGTTACTAATTTTGTGTATTCGTGTTGAAATTGTATCTAAATGTCCAAAACCATGAACATTTTCTTTACACCAAATTCAGAATTTACACAAGACTCGATCAGGAGAGCGCTCGCATGGCCTGTAAATTGGGTGTTAATCTGTTGTAGCAGTCATCATTACATATCTATGTCTATGGACGTGAAATTATGCCGGCTGAATTTTTCTCTGAAAATTGCCGCGCTTATAAATTTCTCTCAAAGGAGACCAACGACGTAGCGATCCGCTAGCAATCTCATGCAACTCCTTTAATTTTGAGCTATTGCAGTATATATATCAGATCACGGAGAGAGAAAAACGGAACTAGTTCATTGAATATAGAGAAGCTTATTACTAGAGTAATGTATTTGTCTATGTATAGCTATATACGTATCAGGTTCTAATCAACCTAGTACGTAGAGCTCTTCATGAGTAACACTGATATATCTACCAAAATTAAACACTCAAACCTTTTAATTTGTCCCGTTACGATTAAACTTAAAGTCCTTTCCTGGAATTATTCCTTATTTTTCACTGAATCACAGCACTAGATTGGTGAAGGTTATTTCTCCGACACTATATAATATGACTTTACGCCATAAATTCCTTTGCCACACTGATTTTTAACGTGTAAAAGGTCTAATCGTGATTGTTTTCGATTTTCTCACATGCAAACGGTGTGAAATAAAAAAACCTGAAACACTACTTACTTCATGCCACTTGTTGGGAACTTGATTTGATTCTGTGAGTTGGTGACAACAACATTCATCGGGTGTTTTTGAAGTCCCGGCCACATATGACATCCAAAGAAGCTGTTGTGTTTTGCACCATTATTGATGGCTCCACAGCGAATCTCTCCACTCCTGTGAACGAGCTTCACAGCAGTCATGAAGCCAGAGTGTTTGGAATGGAATACACCGGGATGATTGTTCTTACACAAGAAACAAACTGGGGAGCCTTTGTTCAGTTTCACCCAACGGTCGCCGGTGTGAGCATCGGTGATACCTAAGAGAAAGGCCAGGGACATGACCGCGAGATAAAGTGAATTCATGTTGCTTCGGTTACACACTCTATCGAGAATGATTACCGGGGCCGTTAGACTACGTATAGATCAGCTAAACATCGCTCAGTATTACACATCCAGAACACGAAATTTCAAGATCAAACGTATTTTCTTGAGTTAAGTGAAATTTGATTGATAGCTTTTAAAATAGCAAGTTCCTGTTTCGATCTAAACATTTGTAAAATGTTAATTTGCTAGCCAACCATTATTGCTGAATACCTTTAACCCGCATTTAGTGCGGTGTTCTCGTAAATTGTATTAACCTAAGAAATACTGAAAGCATTGAAAAATTTCTCACCCTAAAAATACTGGCTGTTGGGTCGCTCCCCGGAATACTGCCATTCAAGACGGAACACACTTGTTCCATCACAGGTAGCCCAAGCTATTAATGAGAGGCTTGTATCGAGCTATATATAAGAGTTTGTATGGGACCTTAGGCTCTGGTCGATAATTCCGTAAATAATAGGGCAAATAAACTCTAACCTTCCAGTAGTGTTGTTTGTGTCCTTATTGATCTCTGGGAAATCCCGCGATTTTTAGCCGAGCTCTCCTCCTATAGAAAGTAGAGGCCATGTGCTGTAGTGGAAAGCCCGTAAAACCAGTGTCAACGAAACCGTGTCAACAATGTGAGGTGAATGTTGGATTTTATACCGGCTTGTTCGATCGTTCGATCGTTCAAGCGAATGTTGATTTTAGTTTAAACTGCGTAGACATCGAAGTCAAGAATGTAACTGGCTACCAAGATTCAAGACATGGCGAGGTAAAGCGTAATTTGGATCGCGTTATTCAGTCCGATTTGACAAGTGTTTGTTGTTCACACGTACGTATTCATACGATTTTTTGCAGAGTTCTAACTCAAGAGCCCTCTGTCCGTTAAAGGAATAATCCGTCAGATGTATACAGCTGATAGAATATTTACTGTTCTTCTTCATTTGCCAACCAATTCCTGTAGCCATCAAATCTGCCTCAAAACAACTCCACTCTTTTTCTAGGGAATTTGTCGTTTGGTCTGTGGAAGCCATCTCTAGATCTGTTTTTTTCTTCAAATCTTTATATCCCCAAAGCCGAAGAGATTTACCGACTCGTTTAAATGAACGTTGGGTAGCGGTTACTCCGTTTGTATGATCACTGCACCAGAGTTCGTTTATTGCACGGCCCAAAATACACTTTGTCAATAGGTCCCCTGATGTCAATATATTTTCTTTCTCCGTTTGCAAATGATTAAGAATATCATCGCGTGAAGTAAAACTCCCTTCGTATGTTTCGTAATTACAGAGCAGCCTGCAGAAAGAAATGTTTACGTGATTCAAAATTTATGAAATTTAGCAGATTAACCGTTCCGTACGAGACAATTAATAATAGACTTACCACGTTTTAATTCTAGCGTAAAACGCAACTGAGATGTGATTTTTCTTCTTAGCTTCTTTGAAAAAGTCTTCGCTTTGTCTTCTTTTCAAAGTGGACAGTATTATAAAGCTTTTAAACGTAACAATAGTTCGAGAACAAAAACACACAGGGAAAACTCGTTCGCCGATAAATTTGAATTACTTTCTAGAATTTCATTGGCCGAAAGAAACAATGGTGTTTACACATTTTTCGTTCCCTGGGGGGCTGAGTCTATATTTGGGTTTAGCATTTCCAGACCATGGGGACACTCGTTCGAAGGAATTTGGCTCGTGTCCAGGCCAACCGCGCCTCAACGGCTTCCGCCCTGCACAGCTTTTCCTTGCCACGGCTTTTGGCGTCTCGAAATGGCCGTTTATTCGATGATCTCGCTGGATTGCTGCCTCCGCAGGAGAAGTTTTATCGGACTTTTTTTGACAAACCTCGAGGTAATCTATCTGCCATTCGTGCTGCAGAGTATCGAAGCAAGGGGAGGTGGTTTAGTAGGAGAAAAAAATTGATTTTCGAGATGGATCAGCCGATCGGCCATTGCTGAGTGTCCTACCTTTCCTTCTTCTTAGTAGTAGGAGGAGAGCTCGGCTAAAAATCGCGGGATTTCCCTGAAATCGCTACCAGAGATCAATAAGGACACAAACAACACTACTGGAAGGTTAGAGTTTATTTGCCCTATTATTTACGGAATTATCGACCAGAGCCTAAGGTCCCATACAAACTCTTATATATAGCTCGATACAAGCCTCTCATTAATAGCTTGGGCTAAGGACACAAACAACACTACTGGAAGGTTAGAGTTTATTTGCCCTATTATTTACGGAATTATCGACCAGAGCCTAAGGTCCCATACAAACTCTTATATATAGCTCGATACAAGCCTCTCATTAATAGCTTGGGCTGTAGTAGGAGGAGAGCTCGGCTAAAAATCGCGGGATTTCCCTGAAATCGCTACCAGAGATCAATAAGGACACAAACAACACTACTGGAAGGTTAGAGTTTATTTGCCCTATTATTTACGGAATTATCGACCAAAGCCTAAGGTCCCATACAAACTCTTATATATAGCTCGATACAAGCCTCTCATTAATAGCTTGGGCTACCTGTGCTATTACTGATCAATATAGTAAATAAATTGCACAGAAAGTAACGGCAAAACAGTGTGTAAAAAGCTAGTAAACTTATTGTTGAAATAAATACGTTTGTTTGTCATTTTGTGTACAAGTACTGATAGCAAATGTGTTGTGCAGTACTAAATATTGAGACTATTCAGCATTTATAAAACACAATGCGTCAATTTTGAAGATTTTAATCGATAAAAATCAAAATACAAAACAAATACTTTACAGAAGTCAAAACAGAAAACAGATAAAGTATATTGTAGATGTTTTGACTCATGTTTAGTAAACATATCATGTTAAAACCTTGCCAAAAAGAACATCGTTCAGATTTGCCGAGCGCTTGTTGATGCCTTCTCGAAGGTAAAATCCGACTACTTCACGGAAAAGTGCACCATCTACTTGCGCCGCACATCGGTCCATGACGCTCAAAATTTCAAAAATTAGTTTCTCAGCGTACGTTGAAGTTAGACGACTGACACTTACAAAGTGTTTCGAGAATACGGTAAAGTTTAGTTATTCGAAGAAAAATTGAATTTTCACATCACATTGACAAAATTAGGGTCAAAAACGTATTTGTCACGTGACCTAGTTTCATACCTTGTTTAAATATACACATTTGCTGCGGGCGCATCCCGCAGGAGGCACACAGGAAGCCCAACATAGGACATTACTCAGCACAGGGAACCCAATATATAAATGCGCGCGCGCTCTACAGGAGGCACACAGGAAGCCCAACATAGGACATTACTCAGCACAGGGAACCCAATATATAAATACGCGCGCGCTCTACCACAGGAAGCCCATCAAAAAAAAAAAAATTTTGAATTATTTAGTAGCCTCAAAAGCAATGGTTGGGCTGCCTGTGGCCGAATAGCCGAAGTCGTCGTACGCTACAGGCCCTTGGGGGGTACCCAGGGTGAAGTCGTTATTATGGCGGGGAGTGGAAGAGAAGTTCATATCAAGAAAGACTGATTTTTTCGGTGTAAACGTTGGGATTCTTTTCCCTATTCATGGTAAGTTTAGAAGTTCACAATTCATGTCAACTTTAAGTAAATCTAGAAGAAATTCGACGGTTTTAAAGTAGTCCTTTTTCATTTTGAATGGTTGAGAAACTTTGGATGTGTTGTGCTCGACACGTGAGAAAGTTTTGCAGTTGAAAATAAACTGAACTAAAAAACCAACATTATACCCAAAGTATAATGTCATTTTATCTCAGGTCATTACCGAGTTTAACTGTCCCATTACCGTAATATTATATTACTATTGTATTGTATGACCCAATCAGATGCTTGGGGCGGTGACAGCGGAGTACATTAAGGAGGTATACCAAATTCTCGGCCTTGCTAGCCGCACACCATCATAGTGGGTACAACACCAGATCACATTTTTAATATTTTCAACTTAAAGGCAAGTCTGATTTAATTATCATAGTTGTTACTACGTGTGAGCAGGAACATTAATATGAATCTGCCGCGTATTATGGTTCTTGGTCATTCGTTTGTGCGTCGCCTTCACCGCTATATTTTGCAACGCTCTCCAATCCTCGATGTTCATTTTGACTTGTCGGAACCGCTCGTTACGCAATGGTTAGGAATCGGGGGACGTACAGTGCAAAAAACTATACGGTACGATATGCGAGCTATTACAGTGTTTCGCCCTGATATTGTTATACTTCAACTTGGAACAAACGACTTATCCAACGCGTCCCCATTGCGTGTCGGTTCCGACATCGAGGATTTTGTAAGACTTCTTTATCATTCATGCAATGTGAAAATAGTTTGTGTATGTCAAACTCTCTTGCGCGACTCAGACGCCACATTTAATAGCAATGTAGTTGCGCTGAATCAGTATCTGCGGGTGTTTTTGGAACACCTCCCATTCGCCCTATTATGGAGGCACAGGGGATTCTGGAACGCGCAGAGAAATGTGTACCTACGTGATGGTGTGCACCTTAACGACAGGGGTAACAGCAAGCTCTATCGTAGTTTTAGAGGGGCAACACAACAGTCGTTACGATTGTTAAAAGAATTCACACGCGTTGCGTGCGAATGAGTTTGCTTTAGTTCATACTTTTAAGATGTCTATCTCGCCGCCCGTTATTGTATTATCTGTACAAATATGCCAAGCCCTTTTGTATTTACACTGGGTGTGTCACACGATTTTATTTGTAGCTTGTATGCTACATTATCGCTATGTTTGACCACTAATGTTTATGTTCACACACTGTGTGTGTGCTTTACTGCTATGCACAAGATGTGCAGCAGTTTTGTCATGGCTTTGGCGGTATTGTGTTTCGTGCAAGCATAAACCATATGAGCGTGCAACCCAATACGACCACCTAATAGGTGTGTCCTCAATGCGCTCGGTTTAATGTATTTGCACTGTTTAGCGGGAAGACGGCTGAGTTTTGTCATCATTTATATTATGACTTTTCAGTTTAATATTGTTACAATCCCACGATCTGTTGTGTTGTGCCTCCCTTTACCTAGTATATCTGTTTTGGGGATAATTTTGTTTTCATTTCTGTAACTAGCATTGCTAAGTTGCTATTATCTTGTTAAGCTATGCCGCCAAAGAAGCGTCAGAGAAAATCGCGCACTTCTGATCCTGAGGAAGTCCACGGTGAATCAGCCAGTGGGTCAAGGCAAAACACCATGGTGGTAGATGTCCAAGCCTTGGCTGCGTCATTGACGGTGGCAGTGTCAAATGCCGTAAAAGATGCCATGAACTGTGTCAATAATCCAACAAGTACCATGACGAGCAACGAGACCAATGTCGAAGAACTCATCGACAACCACATCCAAGAAACCATTGCAGGTAACGTTGCTCCAAACATGGATCAGACAACAAATAAACCTACGTCGCGCTTCGAGAGCATCAGTGTTCCTTTGGGGAGCCGAGTTACGTCTAAGATTAAGGCAAAAATTTGGGCGCACGAATACGTTGATTTCGGCGCCTTGTTGGCTACAACTCCACAAAATGAAAAGTTTTCCCTGTCGCTCACATCCGGCGCGACAGCTTCAGCAGAGCCCAAGCTAACCCTCGAACCAGCGCAGCCGGTAAAGAAAGTTACAACCATACACCAGTGGCTGACAGCTTTTCACACATTCACGGCCATCTACACAGTGAAATTTCCGACCGCAACTCCACAATTGATGAAATATTGTGAAATTGTGCGTGATCTCGCGCTGCCAAACCAGGCGACTGGTTGTTTTACGACGAACAATTTCGCTATTTACGCCAATCAGGACCAGATATGTATCCTTGGGATGGAATTCATTGGGAGTTATGGTTGAAGGCGGCAACGAATTTTCGTGCCTCAAAACCAACTAGTTACACCGCAGAAAAGTTTGGCGCTCGTACACGCTCCCAGAATTCCTTCCCCAGGGGTACATGCTGGTCTTTTCAATCGGGAAGATACTGCAAGGGCTGTCAGTATGAGCACGTTTGCTTTAAATGCGGGGGAAAACACCCAGGTAGCCAATGTTCCAACACAAGCGCACAGCACGCTAATCGAACCAGAGGTGGGGCTTCTATTGCACCACCAACCGGTAACCCCGGTACGAGTAAAAAGTTTTGACTTCCTTCTGCAGGACTATGATTTTGCAGCCAAAACATTTTTAATCGAGGGTTTTACGTGCGGTTTTCACATTGGTTATCAGGGTGAGCGACAGGCCATTGAGTGTCATAACCTTAAAAGTGCATTAGAGAAACCTGATATTCTGTTGTCTAAATTGAATAAGGAGCGAGAAGCTGGTCGGATAGCTGGACCCTTTCATACACCTCCTTTCCCAGATTTCCACTGTTCACCTTTGGGACTCGTCCCTAAAAAAGACCCCTCTGAGTTTCGTATGATACACCATTTGTCATATCCGACCGGTTCCTCGGTAAACGATTTTATTCCTAGTAATGTGTCTTCTGTGCACTATGCGTCAATTAGTGACGCTATAACTTATATAAAGAAACTGGGTCGGGGTTCTTTCATGGCTAAAACGGATATCAAATCGGCATTTCGTATTATACCTGTTCATCCTACTGATCATCCCCTACTTGGCATGAAATGGAATAATTTATATTACTTTGATCGCTGTTTGCCTATGGGCTGTTCTTCTTCTTGCGCTATTTTTGAGGCTTTCAGTACGGCATTGGAGTGGTTGTCTATTCACCGATTTGGGGCATCCAGCGTTTTACACTTATTAGATGATTTTTTATTTGTGGCCAGCAATGAGTCTAAATGCCAGGCTGATCTCCAACAATTCTTGAGATTATGCCATTTTTTAGGAGTACCTATTGCTTACGAGAAAACAGTGGGCCCTAACACGGTAATGCAATTCGCGGGAATCACTCTGGATTCAATCAAGATGGAGGCCCGTTTGCCCGAAGATAAGCTTCAAAAATGTCGCTCTCTCTTACAACAATTTCGAAAGCGCCGCAAAGTTACGTTAAAGGAACTCCAGTCTCTGTTAGGTCTATTGAATTTTACGTGTTCGGTTATAGTCCCTGGCCGGGCTTTTTTGCGCCGAATGATCGACCTCACCAAAGGTGTTCGTAGTCCCCATCACCGTATTAGACTCAATAACGAAGCCAGGAGCGATATGAATGTATGGATCTCTTTCTTAAGTGATTTTAATGGAAAAGCATTTTTTAGGGATGAATTGTGGGAAATTGATTCTCCCCTAACTTTATTCACCGATGCTGCGGGATCCAAGGGCTACGGGGCAATCTTTGGTGACAAATGGTTCTTCGGTGCTTGGCCATCACCTTGGAAAACTTTCAATATCACTTTCTTGGAGTTTTTCCCTATAGTTTTAGCATTGCGTGTTTGGGGTAAGAGCATGGCGAAAAAGTGCGTATTGTTTTACACTGATAACGCGGCTCTTGTCGAAATTATCAATCATCAGACATCTAAGCATCGATTAGTAATGATATTAGTACGAGACCTCGTTCTCACCGCATTAAAACACGATATAATTTTTAAAGCCAAACATATCCCGGGTATTGATAATACACGTGCCGATCTGATATCCCGTTTTCAGGTAGAGCAGTTCAAGCAACTCTCGCCAGAAGTAGAGGAAATACCAACGCCAATTCCAAGGAGCCTACAGCCGGAGAGTTGGTCAATACATTGAGAGATCTCCTTGGTTCAACCTTAACATCTGGTTCAATGAAATGCTATCAACGGGCTTGGGCAGTATTTACACAGTTCATCAATAGGTTTTATAGTTTATCTTCACCCACATTGCCCATATCATCTTCTTGTCTTGCACTGTTTATTTCGTATTTGTGCGCCAGGAAATTAGCTCCTTCAACCGTTATCGGTCACGTATCAGCCATTGGCTATGTTCACAAAATGAAAGGCTTTCCGGACCCATCAAAAGCATTTTTGATACGTAAATTACTGACAGCAGTGGGTCGACACAAATCCAGTGATATCCGTTTGCCCATTACTCGAAATGTATTACATGAACTTGTGGGATCTCTTGAACATACCAACTCTTCTGCTTGGCAACGCATTTTGTTTAAAGCTATGTTTCTGGTAGCTTTTTACGGCTTTTTTCGCTTGGGTGAACTGGCGACCAAGGGTTCACAGTTTGCAAGCTGCGTCCTCCAATATGGTAGCATACATTTCGTAACAGAAAAGGGTTGCGTGTGTAAAGTTAAAATCACTATCTCGAAATTCAAGCACAATTCAACGAATAGGCCGTGTGAGATTATGATTGACCGCCAGAGCGTGCGGTCCTTCTGTCCAGTACAGTCTTTGATTGATTATTGTAATATTCGAGGTCTAGCGCCTGGTCCACTATTTTGTTTTCCTGACATGCGTGCCATAACGGTTACTCAGTTTAACACTGAACTTCGACGCTGCCTGACATTCTGTGGGCTAGACAGCTGTCGATACAAAAGTCATAGTTTTCGAATAGGGGCTGCGTGCTACGCAGCGGAACAAGGTTTTTCGGACGCGCAGATTAGATCCCTTGGTCGCTGGAAATCCGATGCTTTCAAACTTTACATTAGACCTACTTCGTTATCTGCAATGTCTTGATTTCAAATTAATTCAAGAGGTGGGAAACGGGGCAGGTTGTCAGACAGGGGCTGGACTCTGCCTTGTTTTCTTCCTTGGACAGTTGTTTGAGCTCCAGACAAGCTCGGTAAAACTACTACATTCTATCGCACTGTTATTCATGAGGCTAAGTCAGTCAAGGGCTGTTAGCTTTCTATATTAATTAGTAGGATAGGGGTTTCTATGCCCGACATCATTTATATCCAAAGGTAGTTCATTCAGGGGATGCTACCTTTTGTACATCGTTTATTTTCGTATTTTAGTTTGTTGGCTACTCGCCTGCACTACGATTCGTCTTGGTGGGGTGGCCACAGTGGGTGGCCTTGTGGCGTCTTTTTAGCCCCCACCTTTGCTGATGAGATTATAATCTGTTATTTGTATAATGATTAATGTCTTTCAAATAAATCCGTCACTCTATGTGGCCAAATTTATTCCAGACACAGTTTCTGTTTTATTGGATCTCATCAGCAAACGAGTGCGACAATTCGCAGTGTACTAGATTTAGTTCTCTCGTGATGGCTTGAGATAAAAAAACCAACATTATACCCAAAGTATAATGTCATTTTATCTCAGGTCATTACCGAGTTTAACTGTCCCATTACCGTAATATTATATTACTATTGTATTGTATGACCCAATCAGATGCTTGGGGCGGTGACAGCGGAGTACATTAAGGAGGTATACCAAATTCTCGGCCTTGCTAGCCGCACACCATCATAGTGGGTACAACACCAGATCACATTTTCCCGCCTCCAACCCCGTCACCTCCCCTTGGAGTAGATTTAAGATATGTTAATGTTAACAGCAAGGTGGCGTCTTTTTAGCCCCCACCTTTGCTGATGAGATTATAATCTGTTATTTGTATAATGATTAATGTCTTTCAAATAAATCCGTCACTCTATGTGGCCAAATTTATTCCAGACACAGTTTCTGTTTTATTGGATCTCATCAGCAAACGAGTGCGACAATTCGCAGTGTACTAGATTTAGTTCTCTCGTGATGGCTTGAGATAAAAGTACTTTTTGTCATGGTTTTTACGTAGTAATTGCTCTAAATGTTCTCTAATGAAAGGACTTGCCTATACTAGGGCAGAAGGGCTGCTTAATACTCCTCAACAAATCAGTTTTTTTCTATAAATTATGACTGAGCAGTGAGCTATTTCAGTATTTGACAAGTGTGTAGACTGTAGTTGTCAGTGATCGAAATACACTTCAACAAGGAACCTCTCTCAACTGACTGATTTTACTTTATCTGTTTAAACATTACTAACTCTCTCATCTAGAAAGTGTTTGACATAATTTTGTACTTTACTTATAGTTCTTCTGACACAAGGGAACGCCAACAGCATAAACCATCTCAGTGTGAGCAAAATATCACAAACTCAACATCGAAGACGAAGGAGACCATGAATGGCGATGGACTCGTGAAGCTGCCGTGAACTAAAATATTAACAGTTGTTCGTTATTGTCATTGAAATAGCACGACACACATTTAGCAAATATTAAAGTCTTACTATCATCTGAGAGAAACAGAGTAATTTTAACGGCGTATTTTTCGTAACCGGGAACGTAAGTAAGCTTCAGTATCGCTTCCAACTTCGATGTTTGCTATTCAATCAGTCATGATCAGTGATTCACAACTTGTCGCCTTTGTGTATAATATTTATCCATTGTTATTAAGCTTATTTCCATGCTATTACTGATCAATGTAGTAAATAAATTGCACAGAAAGTAACGGCAAAACAGTGTGTAAAAAGCTAGTAAACTTATTGTTGAAATAAATACGTTTGTTTGTCATTTTGTGTACAAGTACTGATAGCAAATGTGTTGTGCAGTACTAAATATTGAGACTATTCAGCATTTATAAAACACAATGCGTCAATTTTGAAGATTTTAATCGATAAAAATCAAAATACAAAACAAATACTTTACAGAAGTCAAAACAGAAAACAGATAAAGTATATTGTAGATGTCTTGACTCATGTTTAGTAAACATATCATGTTAAAACCTTGCCAAAAAGAACATCGTTCAGATTTGCCGAGCGCTTGTCGATGCCTTCTCGAAGGTAAAATCCGACTACTTCACGGAAAAGTGCACCATCTACTTGCGCCGCACATCGGTCCATGACGCTCAAAATTTCAAAAATTAGTTTCTCAGCGTACGTTGAAGTTAGACGACTGACACTTACAAAGTGTTTCGAGAATACGGTAAAGTTTAGTTATTCGAAGAAAAATTGAATTTTCACATCACATTGACAAAATTAGGGTCAAAAACGTATTTGTCACGTGACCTAGTTTCATACCTTGTTTAAATATACACATTTGCTGCGGGCGCATCCCGCAGGAGGCACACAGGAAGCCCAACGTACATAGGACATTACTCAGCACAGGGAACCCAATATATAAATACGCGCGCGCTCTACCACAGGAAGCCCATCAAAAAAAAAAATTTTTTGAATTATTTAGTAGCCTCAAAAGCAATGGTTGGGCTGCCTGTGATTCGGCTCACGGAAAAGTGCACCATCTACTCGCGGCGCACATCAGGCCATCACGTGACTGGAGTTTCATACCTTGTATAAATATACACATTTGCTGCGGGCGCATC
This sequence comes from Actinostola sp. cb2023, assembly GCA_033675265.1. Classification (NCBI taxonomy): domain Eukaryota; kingdom Metazoa; phylum Cnidaria; class Anthozoa; order Actiniaria; family Actinostolidae; genus Actinostola; species Actinostola sp. cb2023. The sequence continues at coordinate 586,438 of JAUJYZ010001287.1, read as the reverse complement.
CCGCAGGAGGCACACAGGAAGCCCAACATAGGACATTACTCAGCACAGGGAACCCAATATATAAATGCGCGCGCGCTCTACAGGAGGCACACAGGAAGCCCAACATAGGACATTACTCAGCACAGGGAACCCAATATATAAATACGCGCGCGCTCTACCACAGGAAGCCCATCAAAAAAAAAAAAATTTTTGAATTATTTAGTAGCCTCAAAAGCAATGGTTGGGCTGCCTGTGGCAAAGCCAGTCTAACTATGCCACCAAGCCTTTCGATTTCTGTAGGACTTTGAAAGTCCTACGAATGCTACAAGTCCTACATGCCCATATATGGAAGTGCAAAGGAAAGAGTAATCTGTTTCTTGTTCTCGTGGTAGGTCCGATAATAAATTCTCATTAGTGAAAAACGAATATATATAAATAAATGAATATAGATGTGACAAAGCTCAAAATAGTCAATTTATCAGTATAGAATATTTGTTCCACCCCTATGGAAGCCTATATGCATGGTAGTTTATTAATCTATAATTGATACTAGACTTCGTTGTTTTCAATACAATACTGAATGAACTATAGATAAGTTTTTTTTACTTCACTATAAAGTTACATGTAGATTTTACGGCTAAAGTTGAAGTATCACTTAGATCAGAATAGAGTTAATTTAGAAAACCATTTCTGTAAATTAGTACAAATAAACATGAAATTACGCTGGGAAGTGATGGAACACTTAACCCGGGAGCCTTTAGTCGTGTAGCTCATTACAAAAGTATGAACAAAGCCATCGTGACTGGCATAGTGAAATGAAATGTACCACGTTGCTGATGTTGAATTTTTTATTTGAAATTTCGGCATAAATGATGTACATATAATTAGATAGATAGGTTATACAAAAAAACTGAAGAAATTCTGAAGACTGAATTAGAAAACGCACGCGCGCGCGCGCTCTGTACTGTCATAGAGCATGTGGGACGTCTGGGCATGCAGAGAGAGCGCCTCTTGCGGGACGCACAATACACAGGGAGTATAATACGTATTGCGCGCGCGCGCGTACTCTACCACGCAGGAAACTCATCAAAAAGGCACAAATATCATTTTATTTAATTATTTAGTAGCCTCAGAAGCAATGGTTGAGCTGCCTGCCCGCGACGCATAGCGGAGTGCCTCATGACACTTCTTAACTGCACATAGTACAGCGGACAAGTTTTCCATTTCTTCTATAAAATACAATTATGATTTTAAGCGGGCAAGTTTTCTATTTTGTTCGAAGCGGGCTCCGGTAGATACACGATGATGATGATGATGATGATGATGATGATGACGACAGGTAGTGATTGCTGTCGTTGTTAACGTTGTCGATGTTGTTTTCGGCGTCGTAGCGACAACGGCGACGCCAGCGACTACGTCTAGCACATGCGCAGTGGGTATGTACACATTGAGATTTTACTTCCGGTAAAGTAGTACGTCTGACGTAGTCAAAATCTTAAACTCCCTAATATTTTCCTACTACCTCCTCCTTCGCGCGCTCTACCACAGGAAACCCATCAAAAACAGACGCGCGCATTCAAATAACGTTTTATTTCACTAACAATGATAATTGCAACTTATTTCTATCGTCATAAAGAAGTAAAAATCGACAATACCAGCTCAGAATGGGTGTAAAGAGCCTCCTATGCCAGACGTTGTGTAGCTCGCTTGGAGGAATATTTTCAATATTCCTGAGTCTCATCTTCACTTTCAAGAAATTATTTGAATATTTTCACGTCGTATAACGTCTTCTTATTAATTGTATTTTCATTCTCTTGTTCGTTGCTAATTATATATTTATGTACTCGTCAGTCACTTTGACAAACCTGTCGCTCGCCATTTTGACATCGGTTGCAACGCACGTCAAGTGAGCGGGAAAGCATCGGAAGTGACGTCATCGATATCTTCACGTGTGAGGATATGGAAAATATGTCACAGAAGTCCCGGGTGTAGTTCGTACGAAAATACGAGTGGCGTATTTTCCAGTAAAACACTAATGTCTATATAATAAATATAATACATCTACATTTATTAAGTCGGTAAACTGTCGTGAGGCATATCATCAACACCAACTATAATATAAGTAACTAAAATATAATATAATGGCGTAGCTAATAAAACAAAATACTAAAACAACTAGTGTTTGGTCACTCGTTGCGTATCTCGGTTTGAGCATGCATGCGTAATTAAATAATTGACGATGACGATACTCCAGCATGCAAATGGGGTCCTCTCGGCGGATGGCGGACGCTCGAGAGAAGACCCTGTTGGCCGAACTAAAACTCATTTTGATTGGATAATACAACAATTGGCCCACATAAATTAATTTGTATCAGGATTTTCAAGTCACTTTGTTTTATTTTGAGACGTCAATATTTTGTGGCATTGACGTCTCAAAATCGCAATTATATAGTTTATATAATTCGAAATTGCAAGCATCAAGGGGATTAGTTCCAACGGGTAGCAATTCAAGGGGATTAGTTCCAACGGGTAGTTCTTTACTGATCCCAACTGTATCGAATTAGGAAGACCGAAGCCGCTGCAAGTCAGGCTCCTGATATTGTATATTTGCCTCTAGATATATTATTGGATACAGGGCCCCTCTGGATACCAGCTTCGGCTGAATGGGTTACCCTGTTAAAATAAAGTTTGATTTAATTTGATTTGATTTGATTTTCAAGTGATACGTGAGTGATTTGGTGCGTTTTAAGAAATATATCAGTATATTATTTGAGAAGTATTTATTTAGGACCATTGAGATCGGTTTACCAAAAAGCAAAGTATAAATTTATACGAGCACGACTCCTCACGGTGACACGGCGGCAAACTGATAGAGCAGATTTCGAATGACTGTGAAAAACTTTACGGCACGGACGTGCCGTGCCGTGACCGTGATGATTTATAATTCGTAAAGTAGTTTGAAGGGTTTTGAAATATAATTGTCGTTCGTTTTACATAATTTGCTCAGTATAGTGCTTTTGCTCTTGAGTTCAGTTTAAATTGAGTACGTGACACGTCAACACGGATCAGTTGTACCGCCTTTAGATAATATTTTGTTACGAACCCGCGTATTTATCGCCAATTAAAACTGCTTTTAGCAAAGAGTTCCTGTAATTTTAATGGTTTTTGAGCGGGTAAAAGTGAAATTAGAGTGTTAATCTAAAGTGAAAACTTGATTTGAAAACTGTCCACATTGGCTTTTCTCTGTATATTTACTATTGTTGCTGATGTTTTTCCCTGAATTACCTCAAATTTGAAACAAAAAGCAGGAAAACGGCAGTTTTAAGCAGACATTAATTGTACTTTGTTTTTAATAGTTTGTGCTTAGTTAAGGTGGTATGATACCTCAAAAATGGAGTTATTTTAATAAATGTGCCAACAAAATAAAACTTAACACAATTTATCTACATGACAAGAGAAATCTTTTTGAGCACATGTTTGACTGATTTAGTTGCCATGGTAACCAGGGGGGGTAGTCAAACCCCCGTCCGGCAGCCATTTTCTAGCAGCTATAACTCCTTTCCCTTTTAATCAATGGAAATGAAACTTTTGTTGCATATTTCTTAATATGTTTTGTATACAATGAACTAAAGAAAACTACTTAGGATGAATACTTTTGAAATTAGCACAAAAAATATAGTGTTATGACTCAACGGCATAGAAAGGCAATACAATTATTTTGTTTGTGCAGCAGATATTACACAGAATGTGCTGATTCTAGTTCATTGTATAAAGGAATATGTGTAGGTTTGTCACTGCAAAAATCAAGCAAATCCATGAAATCCTTATAAAGATATCTTTGTTACAATCTCAGTTGTTGCACGGAATTTGATGTTTAGAGAAAATACAAATTTCTGGTCAGATACAACCCAAATATTTGTTTCAAGTTTCTTTCAAAATTGACCATTTTTTGGGTATCATTATTAGAGTGTTAATCCAAAGCGAAAATCGAAAGTCAAACTGTCCAAAAGGGCTCGTTTTTGGCGCATTTGGAGGATATTTCAGTAGTAAATAAACAAACTCCTTCTGGCGACTGGTATATCGATCGGCTGATCATATAATGTCCGCTGCTGAGAGATGGTCAAAAAAATAAACCGGTTGGCCGAGAATTGAACCATTCGATAAATTTCCTACGTACGTCTTCTACTTCTATAAATAAATTTCCTACGTACGTCTTCTACTTCTATAAATAAATTTCCTACGTACGTCTTCTACTTCTGTAAATAAACAACATTAATTGCATATTTTGTTGACTCTTTTCTTTTTGGACTGCATTGTCTACCAAAACTTTTATTTCCAGGTCACTCGCCAAAACGGAACTGTTGTTCTGCCATTACAACTTAGATAATTTCATTTTTCTCCAATGTGGAAGATATCATCTCAAAACTGGGGGACGTATTACCTGACATCCGTCCAGTGAAATTGTACCACGTGACGGGTGTTAGTAAAGTGAGAAACGACAGACCGCGGAACGGCGGAACAGGCGGAACTCCCGGAACCTGCGGAACACCCTCAAAAAATCATTTTTGGAGCATTTTTAACAGAAAAAGACGTCATAACCATTCAGAATAGTTTTCTGTGCACTATGGTGACAATTCACTCTCATTTTCGTAATATAAGAGCCTAACTAACTGTCGGAGATTGGCCACTGCGACTTTACGTAATAATAGTGTGTCGAGTGACAGATCGAGAGGTGTGTCGGGAAATCAGCCAATCAGAAAATTAGATCAGAAGATTGAGGGAGTGTTGTGCAAGAGAGAGACGCCGTGAATAATGTAGTGAGCTTTTTGTGATTAAAACTTGTGAATTGTCGTGCATAAACCTCCGTTCACGACAAACTGGCGACCACGAAGGGACCATGGAGACCATGGAACAACTAGAGAAGGAGATAGATGCCAAACTCAAACTTTTGGATATAAAACAACAACGAATCAAAGATATCGTGGAGAAGAAGAATGAAGGAACAATTCAACGGCACCGTAGCGCGTTGGAGACACTTTCAAGGGTAGTTGGAGATTACAAATTGAAGATTGAAGAAGGTAAACTAGCAAGTGGACAATCGGCTGAAGAAGTTTGTGCTTGGAGCGAGGAGATTGATAACAAACTCGAGCGAGTTGACGAGGAGATCGAGTATCTTGCAAAGTGTTTGACGGAATGTAAACAACATGATAGTCTTTCAACCAAAGAAAAGGAAATTTCTTTACTAGCATTGGAAAGACAACGACAACTGGAGTTTGAACGTGCTCAATTAGAGCTTAAATTTGAGTACCAAAAGAAGGGTGAGGAGCTAAAGCAGAGTAAGCAAGGAGATGCAACCACTTCTTATGCCAAACTACCCAAACTAACCATCACAAAGTTCAATGGAACATTCGAAGAATGGCTGTCGTTTTGGAACAAATTCACCGTAGAAATCGACTCAACGGATTTGGCTCCTGTGACTAAATTTGCCTACTTAAAGGAATTGGTAGAGCCTAAAGTGAGAGCAAACATCGATGGGCTTCCCTTTAGCACCGAAGGATACGAGCGTGCCAAAAACATTCTAAAATCAGAGTATGGGAAGTCATCAGAGATCGTCAACGCGTACGTAAGTAATATCATGGAACTACCTACTATTACAAGTTCAAATCCTAAAAGAGTGGATGAGTTTTACAAAAAATTGTTGTACAACGTGCAAAGTCTTGAGACACTGGGAAAACTACGCGACGTGTCAGGAAATGCAAGAGCTGTCTTGGATAAACTCAGAGGAATCAAAGCCGATTTGGTTCGTGGGGAAGAGAACTGGCAAGAATGGGACTTTGTGAAACTCTTGCAAGCTATAAAGAGGTGGCGCGATATCAACCCAATTGAAGAGTCCATGGATAGTACGCCACACAAGAGTGTTCAACCATCACGAACACGTGTATTCAACACAGTACAAGGCAGTGAACCAGAAGTACGGGGACGAGGCTGTGTCTATTGCGACGACGAGTCACACAAGGGAATTGCGTGTACCAAGGTACAGTCTCGTGACGAAAGAAAGAAGATCTTAGCTAGAAAGAAACTATGTTTTAATTGCACTGGGGCAAAACATCAAGCAAACGATTGTAGAAGTAAGAAAAAATGTCAAGAATGTGGACGAAAACACCACACGTCTATCTGTGATCAAGACAAGTCAGACAAAGGTCAACTGATGGTTGCAACCGGAAACGATGATAATGTTACACGAAGAGTTACTTATCCAGTGGTAGTGGTGGAAGCTGGTGGAATTAAATGTAGAGCCCTTCTTGATACTGGAGCTGGGAGTTCTTACGCATCTGCTGCTCTTTTGAATCGAATTCCTCGCCGAGAGTGTAAAACCCAAGTCAGAAAGATCGAAATGCTTCTTGGAGTATCAACAAAGGAAATTGAGCTGTCAACAATCGAAGTCAAAGCCTTGTCTGGACAGTTTAAATTGTCAGTAGAGGTTACGAAAGTTGATAAGAGTGAACTCCTCTATTTAGACAACCCGAAATACGAGGAACTGATTAAGACATACTCTCATTTAAAAGGAATCGAGATGGCGGATCACGATGAAAAGGATCAGCTTCCCGTGCATTTAATTCTAGGCGCTGGTGAGTTCGCCAAGCTAAAAGTGAGCTCTCCACCCAAGATCGGACAACCGGGAGAGCCTGTTGGAGAGTTAACGAGATTCGGATGGACTATAATGTCCTCAGGAACAGAGCCTGTTGATCTGTCGACAATGCTAATGACCCAGACCTCACATGTAGACTATGAGGAACTTTGCCGCCTGGATGTTCTGGGGTTACAAGATACACCCACCAACGACCAGGGAAGTGTCTATGAGGAATTAAAGGAACAACTTACACGTGATAAAGAGGGGTGGTATGAAACTGGTCTGCCATGGAAAGGTGACCACCGCCCACTACCTAACAACAAAGAAGGTAGTCTTCGCCGACTGTCTAGTCTGACACGCAAGGTAGAGCGTCAGACATTAACAGAGAAGTACGGAGAAATCATCGACGAACAAAAGGCAACAGGAGTTGTCGAGAGTGCAGAGATCCCCGCCGTAGGACGTGAATTCTACATCCCACACAAGCCAGTGGTACGGGCGGAAGCGGAATCCACGAAGCTAAGGATTGTCTACGATGCTTCAGCGAGAGCATACGACAGTGCACCGTCCTTAAATGAATGTCTGCATGCAGGACCGCCTCTGCAGAACAAATTATGGAACGTTCTTGTTAGGGGCCGGTTCAACCCGGTGGCTCTTACAGGAGATCTACAGAAAGCCTTCCTACAAGTACGGGTAAGAGAGAGTGACAGAGATGCGATGCGTTTCCACTGGCGTCGAAACGAACAATCAGAGCTAGAGACATTACGCTTTACCAGAGCGTTATTCGGACTCGCGCCATCTCCCTTTCTGCTGGGGGGAGTAATCGAGACACACCTCAGCAGTTGGGAGGAGAGAGAGCCCGAAGTAGTGCGCAAAGTGAGGAGAGAGCTATATGTTGATGATTTAATATCTGGATCCACATCAGTGAGTAAGGCGCTTGAACTGAAAGAAAAGGCAACGATTATCTTCCAGGACGCCGGGTTCAAACTACACAAGTGGCACTCAAACGCACAAGAGCTAGTAGAGTCAGCGAAGTCCTCAGCAGACGATGACACCTATGCAAAGCAACAGCTTGGAACTCCACCAGGGGGCGACTGCAGCCTTCTTGGACTTGGATGGAACACCAACAGAGACACCCTGAGCGTTGAAGTTCCACAGGGGGAGACGGTGATGACCAAACGGGGAATCTTAGCAAAGCTAGCTAAGGTTTACGACCCATTAGGTTTGGTCTCACCCATCACCCTCAGTGGTAAAATCATCTATCGCTCTGTGTGCGACGACAAGATTGGTTGGGATGTGCCCCTCCCTGAACCTCTAGCTAAAATGTGGCGGAAGTGGGAGAGCAGTCTTCCAAAGGAAGTAGAGCTACCAAGATCACTCGCGATCTACCGTGACGACATCGAGAGCATCGAGCTACACGCGTTTGGAGACGCAAGTGCAAACGGAGTGGCAGCGTGTGTCTACGCAGTCTTGCGGCAGCCGTCGGGAACTAATCAAGGCCTAGTCGCAGCCAGGTCCAGGCTATCTAAACAGGGGCTTACAATCCCACGCCTCGAATTAGTAGCCGGACACATGGCTGTGAACCTTGTGACAAACGTGAGCACCGCCATACAAGGGTTTCCTGTCTCCACCGTGCATTGCTGGCTAGACAGTACTGTGGCACTCCATTGGATCCAGGGCCAAGGCGAATATAAGCAGTTCGTGGAGAACCGTGTACGAAAGATCAAAAGCCACCAAGGGGTGACATGGCGACATGTCCCCACCGGAGATAACCCAGCTGACCTCGCCAGCAGGGGAGGGGGTCTTTCTGACGCCAAGCTGTGGTGGAGCGGGCCTCAGTGGCTTTCCAACACGGAAAGTTGGCCAGCGGATATCGTCCCAGAACCAACTACAGAAAGCAAAGCGGAGAACAAGATAATACGTAACGTGCTATCGGTAGCAGTAGAGGAGGAGAACGTCATCACTAACTTGTTAACCAAACATCCTCTTAACAAGGCAGTACGCGTGGTGTCGTGGATTAGAAGGTTTATCTACAACGCTCTCCCAAGTAGAGGAAACCCAAGGAAATCTGGTCCACTGACTACTGAGGAAACAAATTATCAGAGACTGTTCTGGGCCAAACAGGCCCAGAATGAATGTGATTTAGAGAATGACCGTGAAGCACTCAACCTACAACCAAACCAAGAGGGATTGTTAGAGTGCCGCGGACGAGTACAGGGAGAATATCCGGTATACTTACCGGAAACGCACCCTTTCTCCTATCGTGTTGTCGAGGAAGCACATCTACAAACTATCCACGGAGGAGTAGGTCTGACGATGACCAAAGTTCGAAGCAAGTACTGGATACCTCGTCTGAGGCGGTTGGTGAAAAGAGTGCGTGGAAACTGCCATGGATGTAAGCGCTACCAAGCAATGGCGTACGCAGCTCCGCCACCCGCGAATCTGCCAACCACTCGCACGCAAGGGGTGAATCCATACCAAGTGATTGGAGTTGACTATGCAGGTCCACTGAGGTACAGAATTGCGCAGCACCGCGAAGGAAAGGGATACGTGCTCTTGTACACATGCAGCCTGACGAGAGGGGTGTACCTGGACCTTCTTCCCAACCTAGAGACGAGCGAGTGTCTCCTCAGCCTCAAACGATTCGTTGCCCGTCGTGGTAGACCAGACAGAATCTATTCAGATAATGGCCGCACCTTTGTTGGAGCTGCTAACTGGATGCGTAAGGTGGCACGCTACGAGATGAGCGTTTGCAAGACTACCTGTCCGTCAACCAGATACATTGGCAGTTCAATCTTAGTCGCGCACCCTGGTGGGGCGGACAATTTGAGAGAATGGTTGGGCTGATGAAAGCAGCGATGAACAAAGCCATCGGTAACGGATGGCTCCGCTGGAAGGAATTACAAGAAGTCTTGGTGGACGTTGAAGTCACTCTCAATAACCGTCCCTTGAGTTACGTAGAAGACGACATCCAGTTTCCACTGTTGACGCCAAACACCCTACTGTTTGCAAACAGTAACGTGCTGCCTCAGTTAAATCCTCACCATATCGAGAACTACGATCTACGCAAGCGAGCCAAGCACTTGCTCAAGTGCAAAGAAGCCATGTGGCAGCGATGGACCCGTGAATACCTACGTGGACTTCGAGAGAGACATCGTGCTTTGAATGTAGCAGGTGGAGCTTCCCCCAAAGTTGGTGACGTTGTCATCATAAAGTCCGAAGAGAAGAATCGAGGAAAATGGTCCCTCGGCATTATAGAAAGATTGATCACTGGTAATGACGGAGTCGTAAGGGGAGCCAAACTACGAGCCGGTAAATCACACATGGAGCGGCCCGTTCAGCATCTGTACCCTTTGGAGCTGACTTGCGACAGACCACCTGTCACAGCACCCCCCACCATTGAATCCTGAGGCAGTACCATTTAGGCCTAGACGAGATGCAGCCGTGGCAGCTCGACTACGAGTCCAAGACATTGCTGAGAATGATGTCCCAACTGATTGACATTATATCATAGAGAACTTATATGAACTATAGCGAACTGCATTTATTGTACTGTTAATTTTGTATTTGACTAGTAATTGTCGCGGTATTCATTAACTAATTGTGAGGCCAACTCCTTAGGAACACATATCTCATCAGGAGATATGTGGAGGGAGTGTGTCGGAGATTGGCCACTGCGACTTTACGTAATAATAGTGTGTCGAGTGACAGATCGAGAGGTGTGTCGGGAAATCAGCCAATCAGAAAATTAGATCAGAAGATTGAGGGAGTGTTGTGCAAGAGAGAGACGCCGTGAATAATGTAGTGAGCTTTTTGTGATTAAAACTTGTGAATTGTCGTGCATAAACCTCCGTTCACGACATAACATTTATAATATTTAATGTGACGATAAACTGTCCAGATATTCCATGTTATAATTCATAAGTTGGTCGATTGGTGCATGGCTTTGACTCATAAGAACTCCACTGTTAGTAATACTTTCATTTTAGTTAAACAGATCGTGACAAGCATAAATATTAAGCATAATCAGTAATAATAATAATAAATCACTTCTATAGCGCACACCTCCACTAATTGCCCGTGGCGCTTTACATTGATATACGAAAATAGAAAATGCAAAAATAATAAAAATTATGTTTATATATACCAACTGAACAGTGAAACCTGAATCAATATTTTTGGTTTATCATGATATCAATTTTAGGAGTTAAAACTCCTTACAACCGTGTCATGCATGGAGTAGAAATCATGTCGATTTCAGATAGCTACATTTTAATCACCTTAGGCCTAGTTCGAACGCCGTGCTAATCATGAGCTGTTCTCATTTCAAACAATAGATAATGAGACGGCTTCTTTGAAGTAATTAAGAATGGCTCTTGGAAAGTACGGCGTTTGAACTAGGCTTTACTAAAGACAAGAGAAAATGAGATTAATCTTCTTTTTCAACTCAACTGTGAATTTCATTGGTTGTCCTTTTGTCGCACCACTTACTAACACTGCCAGTTCTCTAGATATCACTTTTGTTAAAATAAGGACACTTTCACGAACGCCGGCTAAACCTCTGGTTGCTATGGTTGCCAGCAATGGGTTTTTCTTTAGATTTCAGTCAGTTGGACATTTTGTGTTAATTAAAATTGCAGACCTTTGTAACGACTTAGTACCGTCCCCGCTAGTTCTCCAAAGCTCGCTATAGTTGTTATAACTTTATCTATAGCAACTCAACATACATAGCAACTCAACATATACTTCATACATGATAGCCTGATTTTACAAACGACTCATGTGTCATATGCTCTTGCTTCCTCCCCAAATCCCACGGGGATTTGGGGAGGGAGCGAAGCGTATGACACATGCATGAGCCGTCTGAAAATCAGGAAGCGAGAGCGTATGACACATGAGCCGTCTGAAAATCAGGAAGCGAGAGCGTATGACACATGAGCCGTCTGAAAATCAGGCTAGACGGTTTACCGATCGTCCCAGATTTTCCAGACATAAGGGAACACGAGTTCTGTCGAGAGAAAACGTAGCAGATCATCGAGGACATCGGGCATTACCTCGGACAGTAACTAATGTGAACATGTCAGTTTTCATAAGTCGGGAAGAATCTGATACAATCTGGAAACACCACAATTTCCGATCGTCTGCGATGTTTCCCACATTCATGTATGAGAACTAGGATTTAACAAAGTTTAGAATATGATTGAATCGATTTTCTTTGTTCTCCGTAGGGTATTACAGTGAACTCTCTCTAAGACGGACACCCTCGGGACCACCACCAACTGTCCGTCTTAGAGAGGTGTCCGTCTTATGGAGAGTTATGCAATTTGACACCATTAACTAAAGCAACATAGTACAGGTCAAAGCTGACAGACAATTTTTTACTCGAGCACGGTTACAAATGTAATGGGACAAAAGCATTTTGCGTGCAATTCTATTAAAAGTAGTTTACATTTACTGCATGACACGCTATACGTGATCTGTTTGTTTTCTGTCATTACCTTTAGTATCAAACATCTGGCTAGTGTCCGTCTTACAGGGAGTTTTTTGACCTATTTTTAACCAAAATTAATTTAAAAAGTGTCCATTGTCCATCTTAGAGAGGTGTCCGTCTTATAGAGGGTTTAGATACAGTGAAAGAACGGGTTTTCGGCAGGGACCAGCAAATGGTGTCCGTTATAGAGAGGTGTCCGTCTTATTGAGGTGTCCGTTAGGAGATAGTTCACTGAGTATCCCATATTAACCTGCTCATTCAAGGTTTATAACCGAGTTATAAACCGGCCGGTTTATATCCAGATATATAAACCTCGTTCTATGCTTTCCCAGTTTTCCCTACTAATAAGGTCTATTAGTATTCTGTATCATACTTATGAACAATTGCAGTAATTAATCAACCCCACCTATTCCCTGCCAACTATTCAAACCCTCCCCGTGCTTTTAGTTTCTTGGAAATTGTATGGGAGTTACAAGGTAGCCACGTGACCAGAATGCTGAGCACAGATTGGACAGCTGCCTAATGAATTATTAATGAATATTATTATAAGCAATTATACTAAATGCACGTCGAATAATGTGCTATAACTACAGATACTTGATACTAAATGATACAGTAATCTATCAACAATAATTATATAAAAAGCCTCAAGTAAACTGACTTACAGCCCCGATTTCTGGGCATTCGTTCAATTTGTTTTTCATAGAAATCAAAAATGCGAGTTTTTGATGCAATTTCACAACCTCGTAAATGACCGACATTTCACTTGGATTTTCTTCCAATTAAAATACATCATTGTGTAAACTGTCAATCTTTCATGAGTCTCACTAGCTAATTACACTTCCGAACCCTTGCTTTGAAAGTTGCCAGATCTAGAATTGCCGCAGCTTAGAAAATGATTTCATTCCGTTCATTTGTTATTTGATGAACGTGTATTTTTTCAGTAACTCTTCGCCCTTTCGCTTCTACTTTCGATCATTAGGAAGATAGCAGCCTGGGTACGAACCTCTAAGATTCTTTAGTGGAGACACGTGACCAGCCAACACCAGGGTCTTCTCTCGAGCGTCCGCCATTTCGAAAACGAGAGACTGGTCCACACCACTGTTCGACTATATAGGGCACGAAGTTCCCGGTGTGTGTGGTCTGGCCTATACCATATAAGGGGAGGATATCAATTGGAACGAAAGTTCTGTTTCCTTTCCCTGCCACTTTCATTTGATTGTGCGAATTCATTAGACTAGATTAGACTAGACTAGATTACTAGAGGGCTTGAATAAAGCCAATAAATAAAGTTCAATAGTTGATGAACATCCTCTGATATCTAGCCTGATTTTTCAGACGGTCCGTGATCTTCCGCTCTCGCTATCTAGCGAGAGCGAAGGACCACGGAAACAGGGAATTTAGCTCAGATGAAGTGTTCAATACAACCTTTTTTTTATTATTATTATTTATTTATTTTTAATTGTTTTTTTTTTTTTTTTTTAGAATCTTTTAGCCTTGGCGTCTTTTCTTGCCCATCTATCGTAACAGACATAACAAAGAACTGACGTAACGCTTTTATTCACCATATAATAATAATAATAATAATACTTTATTTCTTAAAAACGCATTTAAAAATCTCAATTGCTAAGATATCTATTATAGATAAAGTATAGGCTATATAAAGCAACGCGCACAGCAACCAATCAAAACGTTGAGTATTTCGATTAGTCTATATATAAGTAATCAGATAATTGAATATCAATTGTTGATGACTATAGCTAGAAGTTGCACCCAGACGTTGTCGCTACTGAATTGAGAATGCGGATGGCAATTTATAAAAGAACAACTTATGCTATAGCGGCAGTAGTCGTTTGTGTGAGTTTATGGTTCCTTTCCAGATGGGAACTATTTGGAGCTCACGGTAGAGTATCATCGACAGATCCCACTCCTATAAGCAGATACATTGGGACGACCAGGACTGTTAGGTTTGTGTAGGTATATAGTATATGTGTTATAGTCGTTTGCATGCGTGAGTGTTTGGTTATTTCTTTCAATTCAGCCTGGAACATGTGTTTGGAGTATCATTGACAGATCTTCCTACGTTGTCATCGCTGAGTTCACAACCATGTAAAGACCACGAGGAAAGGACGTTGAAATATCGTTACTTGGACGTGAAGCTCGTGTGTAAAATTATCAACGAGTCTTGTTATATTTGGTACTGGGACGTGGCTAATTGGACTCTGACTTACACAAACAAACAAATGTCGACTAACACTTCTAATCCTACACGCTTTTGTCCGATACCAATTCACGGTGAGCGAACAGCGAAGATCATCCAAGCCGGTGGTAAAGTCGAATACCCTAGCTGTACTATCGAGAAAGACCTATGTGCTCCGCGGATGTCATTGTCCTACGCATATTTCGACAAGGATCTCAAAATGAGAATTAATCGCAGTCCATGTTGTAGAAAGCTTCTAGTTGACATAACCCATCACATGGGGCGTGTGTTCAACAATCACAACGTAACATATTTTTTGGTTGGGGGTACAGTCATCGGTCTTGTCCGAGATAACGGTGAATTAATCCCATACGATACGGACACTGACGTCGCAGTTGATGCGAACGATCTTGAAAAGGTTAAAGCAGTTATTCCCGAGTTAGAGAAACCTGGTAATATTTTCCGGTGGAAGATAGAATACGAAAAAGGACCGATCAAACGCTAGTACATGGTGGGTTGCACAAATAAACAACGTTGTCTTACGGGCCCAGGGATTGCGTTCTACGTGATCGAGGATAGTATGGTCGTGTCAATACCTCAATGGAAGTCTGTGCACGCGAATCTTACTGTACCCCCGATCAAGGGGATTTTTGAGGGTCTAGAAATGGGATTTCCAAAAGAACCTGAAAAATACTTGGACCACACTTATGGCAAAGACAAATGGAGAATGCCATTATAATGTACAAAACACTACCATGAACAGTGTTCTTCATGATTTTATAGCAAACAATGTAATATGTGTCTAAGAAGACAACACAAATGAGGAAATTGCATTTATATCATTTTGTAGGTTAAATAGAATTGTTTTCCATTTTCCTGCATAACTGATGTAAATGTATACAGCTTGGGCTGTCTGATGTCAACGAAGTTAAAAACAAGACGCTCTACAAGCGTTCACTCGGGCTTCCTTTAAATCAACAAACTTTCCAAATGTGAACCCTAGCTATACATTTATTTCTATCGTCATACTTTTTGCCTATTCATGCACAAATAATTTTCACGGTCGGCGACAACACCAGCTCAGAATGGATTTAAACGGCAAGGTTAATAAAATCGTTTAATTAGTCAAAAGAAAAGTCTATGGCATGATTATATATGTAAGTTATATATAATAATATAGCTACGTACGAAACAACAAATGGCCTGTAACTTGGCGACAAAAATTAATAAATAAATATCCATCATTTCCCTAACGATGGGTCAGAGACCCGAAAGCTTGGAATAAATTGATAAAAACTCTTTTAAATAACCATTAATTTGTTGTTTCGTACTGGACACTGACTCAGTTTGCTAGCAAGGTTTTTGTAATTTTAACGCCCTGAAGATGGACGCATAAATTAAGCCGCAGCTACACGAGCGATTTTTTGCTTGCACAGGCGACGCGATTTTTTTAAATCACCAACGCGCGGTGGCGGCTACACGAGCGACAAATGCTGGCGACAATGCTGGCGATAAAGGCCGCCATTATTTGAAAAACCAAAGCATCGATTTCGTTCTTGCACCTTATTGGCTAGATAAGCTTTAGTTGCGTCGCGAGTGCAAGGAAATTTAATTTCTCGCGACTTGTTTGTCGATTTTTTCAGCTGTCGCGTCGCCTGTGCAAGGGTGGCTAGACGGGCGATTTTCACCGCGCGTGGTGATTTTAAAAAACATCGCGTCGCCTGTGCAAGCAAAAAATCGCTCGTGTAGCCGCGGCTTTAAGTCCGAAAGAATGGCGCCATATGAAAAAAATGTCAGAAACGTGGTGAAACTTGAAATCTACAAATAACTAGAAAGATGATAGTTATTTAGTACTGTAAATAGAGGTTATTACACGGGAAGTTGTGTAATACGGCTGGATATTTTTACGAGTCGTGCCGTATTTTGACGAGCCGTAGGCGAGTCAAAATACAAACAGACGAGTAAAAATATCCAGCCGTATTACACAACTTCCCGTGTAATAAATTGTTTATTATACGACAACAGAAAGCAAACGTCTTTTTCTCTTTCTTTTTATTTGCGACCGGACAAAACAAGAAACAAACTGAGCGCGCGCGCAAAATTGACGTGTCCGAATTCTAAAATGTGTAATACGCTGTCATATTTGTACTCGTATTTGTACTGTAAGATTACAAGTTGTGTAATAAGAGTAATTATTGTTCGGGATCCGAACGTATAAAGTCCTTCTTGAAAGAGCTTTCTTTGCTTCATGAAAACCTAGCAAAATATTTCATAAAGAGGATGCTACATTCGTCAATATGCTAATTTTAGGTTCAATTCCAAACAAAACGTTGACGAAATGTAATGGAGATTTATGAATTTGGATGGCTCGATATAAAAACTTATTTATATATCATATACAGTAAAAACCCGCATATAAGAAACTGCGGATTAAGAACCTCCAGGCTGAAATTTAGGGTTATGCGTACATGATTACCGTCACGAAATAATAGGGGTCTAACCTATTGCATGTCAGGCAAGACATAGCAGTACATGGCAGTGCATGGCAGTACATTACAGTGCATGGCAAGACATTGCAAGTCATTCCAGTGCATGGTAAGACATGGCAAGACATGGCAGGACATGGCAGTACATGGCAAGACATGGTAGAACATGAGAAGACATGGTAGTACATGGCAAGACATGGCAGTACATGGCAGTATATGGCAGTACATGGCACGACATGGTAGAACATGGCAAGATATGGCAAGACATGGCAGTACATGGCAAGACATGGTAGTGCATGGCAAGACATGGTAAGACATGGTAGTGCATGGCAAGACATGGTAGAACATGACAAGATATGGTAGTACATGGCAAGACATGGCAGTACATGGCAGTACATGGCACGACATGGTAGAACATGGCAAGACATGGCAAGACATGGCAAGACATGGCAAGACATGGCAAGACATGGCAGTACATGGCAAGACATGGTAGTGCATGGCAAGACATGGTAAGGCAATACATGGCAGGACATGGTAGTGCATGGCAAGACATGGCAGTACATGGCAGTGCATGGCAGTACATTACAGTGCATGGCAAGACATGGCAAGACATTGCAGTGCATGGCATGGCAAGACATGGCAGTATATGGCGGTACGTGGCAAGACATGGCAGTACACGGCAAGACATGGCAGTACATGGCAATAGATGGCAATAGATGGCAAGACATGGCAGTACATGACAGTACATGGCAGTACATGGCAGTACATGGCAGTACATGGCAGTACATGGCACGACATGGTAGAACATGGCAAGACATGGCAAGACATGGCAAGACATGGCAGTACATGGCAAGACATGGTAGTGCATGGCAAGACATGGTAAGGCAATACATGGCAGGACATGGTAGTGCATGGCAAGACATGGCAGTGTATGGCAAGACATGGCAGTACATGGCAAGACATGGCAGGACATGGCAGTACATGGCAGTGCATGACAAGACATGGCAGTACATGGCAGTACATGGCAAGACATGGCAGTGCATGGCAAGACATGGCAGTACATGGCAAGACATGGCAGTACATGGCAGTACATGGCAAGACATGGCAGTGCATGGCAGTACATGGCAGTACATGGCATATATGAATTATTGTGGTTATTTTGAAAGTTAGCGATACAATAGTCTTACAGTGTTTGTATACTGTAAGGTTCTTACACCGAGGTCATGTCAGTTTATTTGAGTAAGAAATTAATGATGTCGTGAGTAACAACTGCCTGAGTTCCTCCGCGAAGTGTTTCAATGCATGTCGATGCTGAGATGTTATCAGCTCCTGTTGCTTTTTTGGAATTGAGTTTCAATGCGAGGGGGATGTCTAGAAGGTCATCAGGCTCAACTAGAGGAATCGCAGGGCTGTGGCCTGTAAATTATCCTCAGTTAACGGGATGGCTGAGTTTGACTCGGCTTTGACTTGCGCCACAGAGACTGTAGATAGATTTAACCCCCCGCGGGAATAGGGTATAGGGTATAGTTTTTGAACCTCCAGTTCCTTAAATTGTATAAAGGTGGGTACCATATTTTGCTTTTTCACTATAAAATAAACTTTCCGGTCCTTAAGCCTACCAGGGGACCTTCGTGACACTGTTCACTGAAAGCCGCGTAGCGCACTAACCACTCGTCCAACATGTATAAAAGTATACATTTTCTTAAAGCTTAATAAATGCAGATTCTAAATATGCTGGAGATTATTTCCTTTTTTGTAAATATTTTTTGTTATTGCACATTTTAGAAAATTCGACCGGCCTTGTTCAAAGAGAATTGTGCACGCGGGAATTCAATCGAAATTTAAATGGAAATTGCCATTGTAATGAGCATGCGCACACGTTGTTTTAACGCTGTTGTTGAGGAGATATTTGCTGTCAAAGTTCATTAATGTGTTTTTAAGCGATTTACACATAAATCATCAAATAACTTTTAAACGAGGCAACGTATCAAAAATCGGAGATATAGTTTTTTAGAACAAAGTTTCCTCATTACAATGGCACTTTCCGTTTAGAAATCAATTGAATTTCCGCGTGCAAAATACTCTTTGAACAAGGCCGGTCAAATGTTCTAAAATGTGCACTAACAAAAACTATTTACAAAATAGGAAATAATATCCAGCATATTTAGAATCTGCATTTATTCAGCTTTAAGAAAATGTATACTTTTATACATGTTGGACGAGTGGTTAGTGCGCTACGCGGCTTTCAGTGAACAGTGGTAACGAAGGTCCCCTGGTACCTTAAATCGGATACATTTTCGGTTTTTTATTTTTAACAAAAATCCGCTTTGCGTATATATAACAGTCCGCGTATATTTACTTCTGGCATTAGCGATTTCCAAAGGAAGAGTATTCACTTTTTCCTTAAATTGGATCTATACTCCAGTTACAAATCCTTGCAATTCGAAAGGGTAGGAATTTCCGATTTGTAATCCTTAAATATGGTCAGGGTTTCGACCAACCTCGTCCCCAGGGCCCTCTCTTCTCGCTATTTTCAAAATGGCGGACGCTCGAGAGAAGACCCTGGTGACGGCTGGTCACGTGTCTCCAAGATTCTTGGAGGTTCGTACCCAGGCTGCCATTTTCCTAATGATCGAAAGTAATCGAAAGGGCCTTGTGAAGAGTTACTGAAGAAATAACGTTCGTTCGTGTTTTGCCTCAAATAATAAATATAATCACTTTCTAAGCTGGAGCAATTCTGGCCATTTGAAAAGCAGGGGTTCGGAAGTGTAATTAATGAGACACTTTTTTCATGTTCCTAAAGACATTTCAATGCTTCGATAACAATCACATCACTTGCAGCGGCTTCGGTCTTCCTAATTCGAGACATTTGAGATCAGAGAAGAACTATCAGTTGAAACTATAAATTCACTCGATGCGATTCGAATTTTAATTTATGCTATATTTAGGAACCTTCGATAAGGACCAATTACAAGGCTTGTTGTGTTATCCAATCAAAATGAGTTTTAGTTCAGCCGTCACCAGGGTCTTCTCTCGAGCGTCCGCCGTTTTGAAAATAGCGAGAAGAGAGGGCCCTGGGGACGAGGTTGGGTTTCGACATCCCTGCGGCACACCCCTATCCTAAATTTCCACCACAATTACAGGTAATTTGCGCTACAAGCTTGTATTAAATCGTCGCAAGCCAAAACGCCTCAAGCTCTTCGGATTCACGGTGTGCTTATTCGTCTTCGCTCCAAGTGACATACAAACAGTTCGACATATAGCAGAGCGTATTTGCAGTAATTGGAAATCAGTTTTCCTTTGGGAAAGCAACAAACGTACATGTAGCCAAACAATAATCTCGTCAGAGTATGATTACAGTTACAGACTAAACACTGGTGCTTTATGGATTTACATCTCCTCGCATTGATAACAGGGTTACGCCCTCGTGGCCTTCTATCTACTGCTCGGAACTCTAAATATTCCATAAAGCACTCGCGTGTATTCTCTAACCCTTACATAATGCTTATACACGGTTTATTTCGCGGTTCAAATTCATCATCGGGACGCCCGAATACAGCTGATACCTGTATTAGCAGACCCCATTGATAATATTCCCCTAAATTTTTGAATTCAATCTGAATGACATGTAAATTGTGCTTAGTTTCGTTCTTTCAGATAAGTGAAAGCTGTACTGAGTAAAGCATCAGCAGAGATCGATTTAGATATCCTGTTTACATGGTTTTAGCAAGGTCCATTTGGGTAAGGTTGATTGAATGGATATACACCTATATCATAAAACGTTGTCGGTGAACTTGACCGTCAAGACTATGCGACCACACCGAAAGGGAGCATGGGTATGTCAACATATTTTAATTCTGACATGGCCAAGTTAAGTTCTGCGTTGTACGCTCGCTTGATGGTTATAAAAGCACAGATAGACATTCAGATGTTGTTCAATGTGATCATAAACATCAAAATGTACCATCTACCCATGCTCCCTTTCGGTCTAGTCGCGTACGCTTGAGTTTTGTTCACAGACAACGTTTTTTTGAAATAGGTATAGACCCTTTTAATAAATCCCACAATGCATGATTTTCCGCGCTTGACGTCAAACTTATTCTTTTGAATTCTATTCGCGGAAAATCATGCATTGTGGGATTTATTAAGAGGGTCTATATATGCAGTCAGTACAGGCGGATGGATTGTCATTCTGTCTGATTGTTTGTTGTCGAAAGGATCTTCATTTCTCTGGCGCCAATTTTTATTTTGCATGCCATCAACCAAGTCTGTGACGACAGTACATATAGATTGATAGAAGACTATTCAGTTTGAATTAATTGTTAGACCGGCGACGTACAGAACGGCTAGGTACAACATCTTTATGATACCCAGGTGTCGACTAAAGATATACAGCTTGTTCAGTAAAATGAAAGCACAAGGTTTCGTCGTACTGATATCGTGTCATTTCTGGATTATAAAGCTGGTGTTGTTAATCCTCTATATTACAAGAGCAGAAACTACAAGTAAGTTAACGTTATGAAAGATGCCATAATTTACTTTTTTTCTAATTAACTCATTTCATCTTTTTTAAAGGTACACTTGTAAGAGCATTGAGATTTTATGTAATGTGCCAAGAAATAAATTATTATTATTATTATTAATATTATTATTGTTGTTATTATTATTATTATTATTATTATTATTATTATTATTATTATTATTATTATTATTATTATTATTATTATTATTATTATTATTATTACTCATTTAAAATCATTCGACTCATTAGTCGCTTTTTTATATCTATGCTTGTTTTTAGAGCTAAAATATTGTCAATCTCTTCTTCTGGCAGTTCGGGAAAACGAGCTGCCATGTTTACACTGCGAATGATCAATAGTGCGCATTCTCAGACCGTTATTTGCAGCGAAGATTGCTTAATCTTCGCTGCGCATGCTCAGACCATTATTTGTAATCAGTTATTTGCAGGTCTTTCAGCCAATCAGAACTGCGGATAGAAATGAGTCGAATGATAACTATGAATATCAGCGATAAGAACATTATAAGGACGACGTTTCGACGTTACACAACGTCATTATCAAGTCTAAAGGAGAAATGCAAATGAAAGTATAAATAGTAAAAATAATCAATAGGTAATCATCAACAACAAACGTTTATTAACTGACAAATGACATATAACCATCCACTATTGTGTTCCGAGTCACAATTAGATTAATTCAGAATTGTCTGTCGCTCTACTCCTTCTCGTGTCTCTTGTGTATAAAAGATAATTATAATTTTACTATTATTATTACCCTGACCGTGGAGGGAGAAGAGCACGTATGATATTACCGCCGATTCTGATGAAACGCGAAAACCTAGACTTTGAGGATTGAGTTTGTACATTGCCTTTTAGGACCTTTTAGGCGGAATTATATTAAGCTATAACGTGATAGAATAACTTTCATACTGGTTTAGTCTCAGTTCTAGGAAATTATTGAGCGAAAACTATTCGTACTTCGATGATTCACATGTGATTGATGTCCACCTAATGCAAACTACAAACCATCAAATCAACGTCTAGGTGGTCGCGTTTCATCGGAATCGGCGGTAATATTATTGAACATAGGTGATTCAGTTACACATGACTATATACAGTACATAACCGTCTTGAGCCTTGGGCTAGTTAGCCGACCTACCACTTTTAAAGTTATTCCATAGTTCTTCGCCTGCAGGAAATTGTTATACTACAATAAACTACCAGTTAATAAATCCTATACCTAATCCACTATACACATCAACACACCAACACACCAACACACCAACACACCAACACACCAACACACCAACACACCAACACACACCAACACACCAACATACCAACACACCAACACACCAACATACCAACACACCAACACACCAACACACCAACATACCAACACACCAACACACCAACATACCAACACACCAACACACCAACACACCAACACACCAGCACACCAACATACCACATTGCCAGAAATATGGGACAAGATGGCCGTCGCGCATGCGTTTTACGGCACAAAAAATGCAAAATGGTTGCCGTTCTGTATAAGAAAATGTATGGG
Source organism: Actinostola sp. cb2023 (assembly GCA_033675265.1). Lineage (NCBI taxonomy): Eukaryota > Metazoa > Cnidaria > Anthozoa > Actiniaria > Actinostolidae > Actinostola > Actinostola sp. cb2023. Next base: position 563,568 of record JAUJYZ010001287.1, on the reverse strand, counting down.
AAAAATTGACTTTTCAGAATTTGTAGCGTTCAGAGGTTTAACACACTCGGTGCACATCTAGAAATTATTAAGGTAACTATCAATCGTTGCACCACAGGCAGCCCAACCATTGTTTCTGAGCCTAATTATAATTATTAATAAAATATATTTGCATGCGCGCGTCTTTTTTGATGGGTTTCCTGTGGTTTAGAACGCGCGCGCGCGATACGTATTATTATTGGATTCCCTGTGTTGAGTAACTTATATGTTGGGCTTCCTGTGTGCATCCCGCGCGTCCCGCAGTACATGTGTATATTGAGACAAGGTATGAAACTAGGTCACGTGACAATTACGTTTTTGCTCCTAATCTTTGTAAAAATGACGTGAAAATTCAATTTTTCTTCGAATAACTAAACTTTACCGTATTCTCTAAACACTTCGTAAGTGTCAATCGTCTAACTTCACCGAACGCTGAGAAACTTTAATTTTGACATTTTGCGCCTCATGGACCGATGTGCGGTGCAGTTCGATGGTGCACTTTTCCGTGAAACATTCGGATTTTACCTTCGAGAGGACATCGGCAAGCGCTCGTCAAATCTGAATTGTGCTCTTTTCTCTCTTTTCGGCAAGTTTTAATATTTATATTTTCACTAAATATAAGTCAAAACATGTACAATATACTTTATTTGATTTCTGTTTTGATTTTTATAAAGTATTTTTTTTGATTTTTGATTTTTATCGATTAAAATGCTTCAAAATCGAGGCATTGTGTTTTATATACTGCTGAATAGTCTCAATATTTAGTACTACACAACACATTTTGCTATCAGTACTTGTACACAAAATGACAAACAAACGTATTTATTTCAACAATAAGTTAAAAAAAAGTTTACTAAGCTTTTTACACACTGTTTCGCCGTTCTTTGTGTAATTTATTCATTATATTGATCAGTAATACTGTGAATAATACGAAACTAAGCTAAATATTATGCATGTCACCACAATCATAAGTTGAATGAATAACAAACATCGGAGTTCGTACAATTTGTAAGCACTCGGAAACGATACTTACGTTCTTAGGAAAACCGTAAGCTTATTTAATTACTAGTCTGTATGTCTCTCAGTTGGTAGCTAGTATTTGCTAAATAAGTTGTACTATGTCAATGACAATAATGAAGAACTGTTAATATTTTAGTTCACGGCAGCTTCAACTGCTTCACGAGTCCTTCGCCGGCCATTCATGTCTCCTTCGATGTCAGTGAATGCCATTGAGTTCGTCTATATTTTTGCTTCAGATGGTTAATGCTGTGTTGGCCCTTATGTTTTCAGTAAGAACAACTGTAAGAAAGTACAAAATTACGTCAAACACTTTCTGATGAGATAGTCAAAATGTTTAAATAGAGATGAAGTACCATTAGTCAGTTGAGAGGTTCCTTGTTGAAGTGATTTCGATCACTGACAAACTACACAAGTCAAATAGAGCTCAGTCATAATTTATGAAAACTGCCGGATTTGTTGAGGATTAGTGAGCAGCCCTTCTGCCCTAGTATAGGCAAGTGCTTTTATTAGAGAACAGTTAGAGCAAATACTACGTAAAAACCTTGACAAAAATACTTTTAGTCAAGTTGCTTTTCAACAAAACTTTTGCTTGTCGAGCCCAACATGCAATTCTCCACCATTCAAAATGAAAAAGGACTACTTTAAAACCGCCGAATTTCTTCTAAAGTTACTTAAAGTTGACATGAATTGTGAACTGCTTAACTTACCATGGATAAGGAATAGAATTCAAACGCTTACACCGAAAAAATCATGTTTTGTTTCATCGACTTCTCTTTGATGTCCCGCCATTTTGCAAGGCTTGAGCTACTTCACCCTGGGTACCCCCCACGGGCCTGTAGCGTACGACGACTTCGGCTCTTCGGCTCACGGAAAAGTGCACCATCGAACTGCACCGCACATCAGGCCATGATACGCCATCAGTTTCACACCTTGTGTAAATATACACATGTACTGCGGGACGCGCGGGATGCGCACAGGGATCCCAACATCATACATTTATATGCACAGGGATCCCAACATAATACGTATTGCGCACGCGCGCACTACCACAGGAAACCCATAAAAAAAGACGCAAATATCATTTTTATTTCATTATTTAGTAGCCTCAAAAGGAATGGTTGGGCTGCCTATGGTTGCACTCACCATATTACCGATCTACAACGAAGACCAGGTTTTCGGCCCGAGCAGTTTGTTTTCTTCACATTGAAGCTACCAGATTTCCCATACATTTACTGTAAGATCGAACAACCCTACGCAGTTATCGGTCAGTTTGAGGTAGTAAGCCTTGACACAGCAGAAGTGCACATCTCGATGCCAGTAAAAGACTGTTTAGTGCGTTCAAATCGCCGATAAAATATGTTATATCGCAATTCCATCTTCCGCCCGAAAGCTCTGAACTTTAGGTACAAATAAATGGTAAAGACGCCATGTTGAGATCTAGTTTTGAGTCAGAACGAGCCAAAAACTTCGCTATTTCTCCACCAGCCGCCATTTTCCTGTTTACATGAGTTCTTAGTGCATTCTGGGATTGCACACAGGGAGTCCGAGAGCGTGAAGGGTTAAATTTCGATGTATTTTCGTGTATACCCTCTATTTCTGTGTTGGGCTTCCTGTGTCATATTTTGATCGACCGTTGGAAAATAAAGTCAGTCTTTTTGATATTTTGAAGTTCTAAAATCGCTTTCTAAACAAAGATGAACGCTAATTAAGATCTGTATGTCATTTATTTAGCAATTAGAACTGTTTTTAGCGAGTTTTGGGACAAAATGCTGAGCCCGAGGAAACCGCTGGCTAATGTCCCATATTTCTGGCAATGAACATACCAACACACCAACATACCAACATACCAACACACCAACACACCAACATACCAACACACCAACACACCAACACACCAACACTCCAACACACCAGCACACCAACATACCAACATACCAACACACCAACACATCAACACACTAACACACCAACACACCAACAAACAAACACACCAACACACCAACACACCAATAAACAAACATACCAACACATCAACACACCAACAAACCCACAAACCAACACATGTACTCTAACAAACACACCAACAAACAAACACACCAACAAGCCAACAAAAAATCATTAACAAACTAACCATCCAACCAACAACCAACCAACTAATGCAACTAATGTTCAGTAAAGCTATAGAAACTAAACAGAACTTTCTTGTAGATTGTGCTGACAAATCGATTGGTGTAGAAACTAAAGGCATCATCCCTGACAGCAGTTTTACAGCCACGTCCTACTACGATAGCAAATATTTGCCATATATAGCAAGACTACTTTCCAGTCATTCAGTTGGATGGGCACCCAAAACAAACGATAATCCAGATGATTACCTACAGATTGATCTGGTATTCGAGTATTTCATCTGTGCTGTTGCAACGCAAGGAAGAAGAAAAACAGATGGTTACACTGAATATATCAAGACGTACAAGTTAATGATATCAGTAGACAACGTGAATTGGACAACGTACAAAGAAAACGGGAGTGCAAAGGTACGTATATAAAACGTGCTATACTGATCAAAATCTGAAAAGTTGCTAGGAAAATATTTCAATATAAGCAATGTATGGAGGTTTGTGATTAAAGTAATTTCGATAGAAATACTTGAATACAATGTACCTTTCTTACATGGTGCCTTTATGTGTTCTTTGGTGATGTATGTAACGAGTTTTGAGGGATTTTGGGTCAAACAAAAATGAATCAAAAACCTCCATATATGCATTGCCTTAGATATTTGACAAACACAGAGCTTGGGCTACCTGTTTACAGATGTTGGCCGAAGGAGGACCACAAAGGAAAGGAGATTGAAATTATTTCGAATTCTAAAAATACAGACGAAGCTCCGTTATACAGATAACCCTGGGAATCAGAAAAAGACACTCTCTACTCACTTTGGATTGACTTCAGTGCCGGAAAGACCGGTGTGGAGTTCATTTATATACATTGAACGCTAATGCTGAAAAGTGTCCTCGTTCGCTTAGGAGAATGCCCGCTTAGGATAATGTCCTCTTACGAGAATGTCCGCTTACGAGCGAGAATGTCCGCTTACGACAATGTCCGCTTACGACAATGTCCGCTTACGAGAATATCCGCATTTATAACCCATCGATAAATTTTCGCGCGCGCCCATTGCATGGTTTTAAAAAACAGGTCACGTGGTACGATTTCACTGGACGGATGTCAGGTAATATCCCCCAGTTTTGAGATGATATCCCCCACTTTGGAGAAAAATGAAATTATCTGGACTTTTTTAAGACTGTAATGTATTTTTAATAGGTAAATTAGCTTGTACAACATACATGTGGTGTACTTGTTCCTTTTTGGGGATTTTAACGTCGATACGACAGGTATTTGAGCTATTTTTATAAGTTTTCGATCCTTGAAAAACGAACAAACGTCAAAATCGGCGCCCAAAAAGTCACTCAAATAAAACCCAAAATATCAAGAAAACCACTCAAAAAGCTTCAAAAACTATCAATCTTTTATTTTCGAATACGTTTTTAGAAGTTTACACATGAAAAGATCTCAAACGCAACGGATATTTGAACTCGATGAAACTTGTTTTCTTCATCATTTTGTTTCGGTTTCTTCAACATTGAAGTCGACGAAAATTTATCGAAGGGTTATAAAATAAATAAACCCCATTCTGGCTTACAGATATATCGGCTGATAATGTCCTTGGCTTAGAGATGGTCCTCAAAATATCACAGTTGCCCTCGAAGCTTCGCTTCTCGGCCAACTGTTCGTTTTTCGGACCATCTCTCAGCCGCGGACATTATCAGCCGATATACCAGCCGCCAGAAGGGGTTTATTTACTAAATATACGAGGATGTCCGCACACGAGAATGTTCTCTTACAATTACGAGAATGTCCACTTACGAGCGAGAATGTCCGCTTACGAGAATGTTCTCTTACGAGAATGTCCGCTTACGAGAATGTCCGCACACGTGAATGTTCTCTTGCGAGAATGTCCGCATACGAGAATGTCCTCTTACGAGAATGTTCTCTTACGAGGATGTACGCTTATGAGAATGTCCGCATACGAAAATGTCCACATACGAGAATGTCCGCATACGAGAATGTCCTCTTACGAGAATGTTCTCTTACGAGAATTGATGTTCTCTTACGAGGATGTAATTACGCTTATGAGAATGTCCGCATACGAGAATGTTCTCTTACGAGAATGTCCTCTTACGAGAATGTCCTCTTACGAGAATGTTCTCTTACGAGAATGTCCTCTTACGAGAATGTTCTCTTACGATAATGTCCTCTTACGAGAATGTTCTCTTACGAGAATTGTAGGATGTACGCTTATGAGAATGTCCTCTTACGAGAATGTTCTCTTACGATAATGTCCTCTTACGAGAATGTTCTCTTACAGGATTTGATGTTCTCTTACGAGGATGTACGCTTATGAGAATGTCCGCATACGAGAATGTTCTCTTACGATAATGTCCTCTTATGTAATTACGAGAATGTTCTCTTACGATAATGTCCGCTTACGAGAATGTTCTCTTACGAGAATGTCCGCTTACGAGAATGTTCTCTTACGATAATGTCCTCTTACGAGAATGTCCTCTTACGAGAGAATGTTCTCTTACGAGAATGTCCGCTTACGTGAATGTTCTCTTACGATAATGTCCTCTTACGAGAATGTCCTCTTACGAGAATGTTCTCTTACGAGAATGTCCGCTTACGTGAATGTCCTCTTACGAGAATGTTCTCTTACGAGAATGTCCTCTTACGAGAATGTTCTCTTACGATAATGTCCTCTTACGAGAATGTCCTCTTACGAGAATGTTCTCTTACGAGAATGTCCGCTTACGTGAATGTTCTCTTACGATAATGTCCTCTTACGAGAATGTCCTCTTACGAGAATGTTCTCTTACGAGAATGTCCGCTTACGTGAATGTCCTCTTACGAGAATGTTCTCTTACGAGAATGTCCGCTTACGTGAATGTCCTCTTACCAGAATGTTCTCTTAATAATAATGATTATTTGATTTATATAGCGCTAAATCCACTAATTGTTCTAAGCGCTTTACAAGACTAAGCATAAAAATTAAAGGAAATCATAATAAAATAATAATTCTAGACTAAAATGGTTTAACAAATCAACAAAAAATACAACAATAAAAAACTAGTATAAATAACATTCTCTTATGAGAATGTCCGCTTACGAGAATGCCTGCTTACGAGTAATGAGTTTGACTCAGATAGTTCAAACGGGGTTTGGAAATCTATAGGCGTCCGTAACTGGATCGGAGGTCAGCTTAGAGTCGTTTTCGTATGAGTGGTAAGTAGTTACGGTACGGTTCGTGGCGTGCAGTGACCGTATCGCGCCATCATCGTGCGGTATCCAAGCATTCTGATTGGTTGAGAAATGATTTCGCGCGCTGTAATTGGTTGAATGAATACAATGTGTTCGATTCCGTACCGTGACCGTAACTCCGTACCGTAGGTTTCCCACTCATACGACTGAAAACGACTCTATCATTACTGGTCATAATAATATAGATGCAAAAATTACTCGATGCTGATTGGCTGAGAGCAGTGCAGTTCAAGTGTAACACCAGTGCAAAATTCTGTAATACCAGTGCAAATTACACAATTTTAAGGATGCTGATTGGCTAAAATACAATGGAAAATGATATTAGCCAATCACATTGCAGTAAATCACACCACATTGCAGTGATTTCCATGGCAACAGAAAATTCACAGAAAATCAAAAAATTCAAGATGGCGGACCTTTGTCGAAAAATGGTTCAAAAACGCTGCCAACTCACTGAAAATCCATTTTATACAGTACAAAAGGCAGAAAGAATGCGAAAGAAGGACTCGCTGCCTGTTATTCTGGAGTTAGCAAGCACCAAAAACAACATGTTTACCAGTTTATAGACTCGACATGAAAGTTGACGGGGGAGCCTTGACTAGAAAGGAAAACTGTGATAAATGAAGAACTTTGTTGGCTCTTGTAAGGAAAGTCAGGTCAGGAAAGTTATCAAGAATATCCAGTGATTTACAGTAAGTTTAGTCGAATTTCTCTCTCAGTGCGTGAATGATTTCAGTCAATTAAAACTGAAGATCAAACTTTTGAGCTTTCGGGAATAGAAAATCAGAGTTATGTACTCGTTTCAACTTTCTAAAAACGATGAACAGCCTTTGTACTTATTACTGTTTGTTGCTATAATCAGTATTGTTGTGTTTGCAGTGTCGATTAATTTATTGATAACTAGACGCTCTTCTAGCGTGAAGTCGGGCTTCTAAATGAAATGTAACCTATTTGAACTAAATATAGATATATTATAGTGCGATTAAAACGAGCTCGATAGAACTTGCTTTCCTTGCAATTTCAGTACTGCGATTTCACAAACTCAGCGAATCATGAATGACAATGACATAGTTTATTTGTTACCATAAATATATCCATACAAATACAAATACCGTATACATAAACTATTATCGGTCGGCTGAAAACCTTACAACTGTTCTCTTCTCTTCACCACCGGCTGCGTGTATCAACTCACTTCGTTCTAAGTTCTGAAGATCTCTAAACCCTTTGCAGTACTAGTACTGGATTGATAAATCCATATCTCTATGAATTATTAATTGTGGTTATTTTGAAAACAAGAAGACATATTATTAATAAGTAATCATACGATTTCTCGTTTAATTTCAATTAATTTATACTCGCGTGTTTTTCAAAGAGCTCAAATTGCACTCGCCCTACGGGCTCGTGCAATTTTGATACTCTTTGAAAAACACACTCGTGCAAATCAATTCCAAATTGAACTCGAAACCGTATGATTACCTATACTTATAACTTAACGGTTACTTCTTTCTATAGTTGAAGTCAGTGCTAATTAGCGAGCAATCCCTAATGGGAGAGCAAAATGTTAATACGTATTTCTAATTTTAGATTTTTAATGTCACAAAAGTACACACAGTATCCAAACAGTTTCTAAATCAACCTTTAGTAAGGTACATCAGATTCATCCCGATCACCTATCACAACTGGAAAACCATGAAAGTGGGAATTTACGGCTATGCAAAATTTGAAGGTAACGTAAATTATTTTAAGATCAAGCGGTTGTACACGGTGCCGATTCGTCTGTATTGTAAAAAGATGGCGGCTTAAAAAATACTTTTAACCATAATCCTTTGCGAACTTTATAACCAGTTTTATTTAGACATACATCAAGTTGTACAGGAAACAGCTTCTTATTTTTATATGTCCACGTACGTTTTTCGATGTTTTACTAGCTGCTCTGTCCGCAAAGGCTAAATGTACAGTCGCCATTAAATCATTTGCTGCAACAGGAACGGATGTTCGTCCCGTGCAACCGTATCAAGTATGCTCTCTTGATACTACTGTAGATTAGTCATTAATTAGTCATTAAAAGGTAGCCATTAATATATTGTCATGTGTTTTATCTATTTCAACAATGTGTATAACAAACCCCCTCGGTATGCAATCACGAGCCATCCCTGATAACCGTATATCATCTTATCTATTTCAACAGTGTGTATAACAAACCCCCTCGGTATGCAATCACGAGCCATCCCTGATAACCGTATATCATCTTATCTATTTCAACAGTGTGTATAACAAACCTCCTCGGTATGCAATCACGAGCCATCCCTGATAACCGTATATCATCTTATCTATTTCAACAGTGTGTATAACAAACCCCCTCGGTATGCAATCACGAGCCATCCCTAGCTGATAACCGTATATCATTTTATCTATTTCAACAGCATGCAGTGTGCATAACGAACCCCCTCGGTATGCAATCACGAGCCATCCCTGATAACCGTATATCATCTTATCTATTTCAACAGTGTGCATAACGAACCCCCTCGGTATGCAATCACGAGCCATCCCTGATAACCGTATATCAGCTTCTTCATCTCAACAACCAGCCATCGCTGCCAGACTACAGTCAGCGTCATCGTGGTGCGCCTCCTCTAGTGACTCTAATCCATATCTACAGATTGACTTGGAGTCAGATCACGTGGTATGTGCTGTGGCTACACAAGGTAACAATGCCGCTGATCAGTGGGTAACGTCGTACCGGATATCAACATCTTCTGATGGAATGTTATGGACAACTTACACCGAGAACAACATCACCAGGGTATTTATGAAATATATTGTGATCTTGTTGTTTACCAGACTGATTGTAACTAACCAACTGACGGACTGACCAAAAGACTATCTGACTGACTGATTGATGATCGATTGATTGATTGATTGATTGACTGACTGACTGACTGACTGTATGACTGGCTGGTAGACTGCCTGAATGATTGAATGAATGAATATTATGAATGAATGAACGAATGAATGAATGAATGAATGAATAAATGAATGAATCAATGAATCAATCAATGAATGAATCAATGGAGTGATGTCCTCAAAAAGACTGATAATAAACTCAAATCTTCCAGAAATTCTACGGTAATTACGATCGTTCAACCATGGTTCGCCACGTGCTTTACCATGGTCCTATCACGAGGTATATTCGTATTGAGCCCGTAACCTACCAGGGTATCCCGTGCTTGAGGACAGAGATCTATGGTTATCAACTACAACCAAGTAAGTACTCAGGGGTTATCGCGACTCCTTGACTAACCATAATCTTTCTTCAATTCCTTATATATCTTGCTATATTACTCTTCTCTGGTGTATACTTAGTAGTAATTATTAGAGTTGTTTCTACTGCTGACACTACTGTTGCATATGTAACATGACAAAAGACTTCCAAAAGAGATTTATAAATAATCATTTCTTCTTTAGCTTGTTCCAGTCACAGCGTTGGTGTCCCTAGTCCATTCATAGTACCTAATCACCGGTTCACAGCGTCATCTTATTATAGTAATAACAGCCAAGTATACAAGCCCTCTGATGGTCGACTACATGTTGATGGGTCATGGTGGCCACATAGACGTAGATGGGGTCAGAATATTTATATTCAGATCGATCTTGGTGATGTATTTCTCATCTGTGCCGTGTTAACTCAAGGAAATAGGTACAGCTACAACTATTGGGTCACAAACTATAAAATACTATTCTCAGATGATAATAAGTAATGTTTCAAAGCCGAGAATGAGGACTAGACGGGGTTTCCAGTCCGAGGCGAAGCCGAGGACTGGAAACCCCGTCTAGTCCGAATTCGAGGCTTTGGAACGACTTCAAATACTCATTAATTATTACATGCAATGGCCTAAAGGCAATAAATAAAGAGTTCCAAGGTTTTAGCCCAGAAAAGCAAGAATTCCGGTCTTTGCATATGCTCTGCTCATGCGCAGAGTCGAGGACATCGTATCCCACATGTGTTGGACTCTTGAGTAGTATGAAGTAGAACCTGCTTTCAGATTAAATCGAATTCGGACAGAGTGGTATTGCCTCTACTCTGTCCAAGATCCCGATGATTATTATATGAGGGATAAGAACTCATGTACAGTCATGAGACGGACGATTAGTTCTAATCGTCCCTCATGATAAGTACTGGGGAGAGTAACTGGAAATGTTTCCAGTACTGGAAAACAATTTTTCCAGTAACTGGAAACATTTCCAGTTACTCTCGCGAGTACTTTCCGGGGTATCCAGGTCCATCATGTGACCAAATTGGGGGCACCTGGTTGGCTGGTTACCTCATGAATAATTAATGAGTATTTGAAGTCATGGACAACATACAGCGAGAAGTCAGGAGTTGAGAAGGTACATGTACCTATATATATATCGCTGTTGTTTTGTAATCTCTGATTGGTTTTAATTTTAAAAATTGCTAGTTTTATTTATATCTGTTTATTTAGATATTACGATTAGTATGTTAGAGTGATTCCAATAAACCTGGGCACTACTAATTAGCCACTTTGCATTCTCGTACCCAGAGCCCACTCCTCATTTGGGTTTGTCGTTGGCTCTGGGAAACCCTGACATTTTAGCGAATTTCATTGGCTGTTGAAATCAACAATGAATGATCGTATTTGATTGGTCCATGAGATAAACAAAGATTCAAACTTGCAAAGCGAACGAAGCGAATGACAGCGACGGTTGTAGTAATTTCATACAATATTATTTTCAAAAACTATACACCTTTTTTGAATAATAAATCAATGGAAATGAGAGTGACTCATTGACTGTGTAGACATAAATTCGTAAAGGGAGATCTAACAATACATAAATTATATTAACGGCTACAGACACAATCGATCGTACTCGCTTTGAGTATTCAAAGGAATATTTTTATAATTCAAGAGAAACAATAACAAAGCGGAAGACAGGAAGGCTCACATGCAATATTATATTAGAACATGTATTTATCGTCCAGCCTTTATCGCAAAAGAGCCAGAGAAGAACCGATGATGAACGTCGAAGGGCTTTTAAACGGCTACACGAAGATAAATGTACAAACTTGTGGTGTACATGTTACTTCATCGTTTGAATATTCAAACCAACGTAAACACTACGTATCTAGTAGACTCTTCCACAGTACCCGCTCGCAGCGGTCTTTAGTATGAGCATGCGCTCTGACGACTTGGTCGTCAAAATTTGACGACCGAGCAACAGGGTTTCCCAGAGCCCACGACCAACCAAATGACGAGTGGGCACTGGGTACGAGAATGGCCACTTTGGAAAAGAGTAAAGGACTGGGAACGAGTTTTTAGAATTAATCTAATTAAGGAAGTTCGCGGGCAAGTGAAGTTATAATGTCAATTTTCTGAAACTTGGCATACAGATACTCTATCGCATTAGAGTTAAACAACTGAAATAAACAATGGGGGTCACCGTCTTCGTTTTTGAGCTACACGCCGAGCAAAACTGATGATTTTGAAGAGAAAGACGCGCGAATTATGATAAGTAATCGCGTCAAATTAAATGAACACATCAAAATTACATGAAAACGTTCTTCAAATTCTATTAAATTTTACCTGACATTGAATCTATTTGTAGTTAACATAATTGATTAAATATAAATACAATAACTAGTAATTCGAAGTATTTGTGAAGGTTTTAATCCGCGCGTTGCCGTCAAAATGTGCATCGTTCGAATCCGTGGAGGGGTGTAATTTTTTTGAAAATATTAATGTCAGTCTTTCCCATGCAATGTCAATTTTTTCATTTTAACATATTTTGTAGATCTTTATAGTACCTAGATTTTAGGCAGGAAAAAAATGGGGGTCACCGTGTTCGTTTCGGATATATTTTGCCGTAAAAATCGGAAAATTGGCCGCCATTTTGAATACCGAAGGGAGACTGGGTACTAATGAGAGTTCGTTTCTTTAAAAATCGCTGCTTTTTGGGCTTTTTAAAAGCAAAAAGCCGTTGAGAATCGAAAACATGTTAAAAAAGCTATTTTAGATATCAAATAAGGAAAAAATGGATCATATTCCGAAAAAAATGTTTTTGGTCATTTTGACTTCCGGTTTAAGAACGCGCGCGATTGTGCGCAGTAAGAATGCGCGCGAGCAATGACCGCGAACGTCCTTAAGACATGAACCCCATCACAAGAAAGAGCATATCAGAATTAGTAAGTTTACAAAGTTTCGATAGGTTTAGTTAGATTAGATATTGAACGAGTAACAGCTTTCCAAACATCTCAAAAACTGCAAAGAAATGTATTCAGTCATACAGTCAGTCAATCAATCAATCAATCATTTAATCAATCAATCGATCATCAATCACTCAGTCAGATAGTCTTTTGGTCAGTCCGTCAGTTGGTTAGTTACAATCAGTCTGGCCGGTAAACAACAAGATCAAAATATATTTCATAAATACCCTGCATTTCTTTGCAGTTTTTGCAGTTTTTAAATGTCTGCAGTTCAGTTGCTGCTTGTCCAAACCCTATCAAACTCCTGAAACTTACTAATTCTGACCACAGGCAAACCACAGTGATAAAGTGACATTTGCTCTAAAAAAATACCGAATAAAACGTGTTTTAATACATTTTAGCCCGAGTAAATGCACCATTGTTCCCCACCCTCCCTCACTGAGTCGGAATAGGCCAATGTAATAATATACGTCCTCCGATTGACCTATTCCGACTCAGTGAGGGAGGGTGGGGAACAATGGTGCATTTACTCGGGCTAAAATGTATTAAAACACGTTTTATTCGGTATTTTTTTAGTGCAAATGTCACTTTATCACTGTGGTTTGCCTGTGTTCTGACATACTCTTTCTTGTGATGAAGTTCATTTCTTAATTGGATTAATTCTAAAATCTCGTTCCCAGTCCTTTGCTCGTTTCCAAAGTGGCTAATTAGCTGTCAGTGTTTATTAGATGCAAAGGAACAAAAGAAAACGAAAGAGTGAGTGTCTAATATTAGCTATATTATTAGGATAAGTGCAGCCCTTTGCAAAAATTAGGTAAATCAAGTGGGTGCATTATGGGTAATTGAAAAAGTCCCCTAAATGATGTTTCACGCAAGCAATATTGGTGAAGCTCTAGAATGTTATGTGTTTTGGTCTCTAGTTTGTTGTTTGTATGTCTTTGCTGCATATTTTGCGGAAAAACTCTAAAATAGTATTACCCATAATGCACCCGATATATGAATATACTGTTATACTTGATTTAAATATTTTTTGCAATTAGCTGTATATATACAGTATATTTATATATAGATTCAGGAGCCCATTACTGGGCTCCTGATAGATTAGATAATAGTATTTGGTGGATTACTTGTAAACTAAGTGTATAGTACCCACGTTAAATAAAGTATTGTATTGTACATTGTATCGGCCTTTTGGCAAATAGTCTGTTCACATGATTCGTTATGATTATTGTATATATTACTTAGATAGGTGTTCCTAATTAGTCTACCATCATTGTAATTTAACTAGATCTTTGAAAAGACAGATTAATAAAGTTTTATTATTATTATCAGGACTTCAGATGAAGAGCCACCTAGTGGAAAAGCTGAATAAAGCCATTATTATTATTATTATTATTATTATTATTATTATTATTATTATTATTATTATTATTATTATTATTATTATTATTATTATTATTATTATTGCGTTTTCAGGATGCAATTTCAAAGTGTCTTCCTGCATATGTTCTTGTTTACAACAAAACAACGATATACCACAAACAGAATCTTGTCATTTTACGCAGAATAAATACAGGCAGCCCAACCATTTAATTTCTTCTGAGGCTTCTTATAATAAATAAAACGTTATGCGCGCGTCTTTTTTATGGGTTTCCTGTGGTAGAGCGCGTGCAATACGTATTATATTGGGCTGCCTGTGCGCGTGCCGCAAGACCGTGCGTTCAAATGTAGTTATACAAATATATTTTTATTGATTATAATTATTTATTATAATTACCCTCAAAAGCAAATTATTAAAAGAAATTATTAAAATAAATGTTTGGGCTATCTGTGGCTCCACAACAATGTGCACATGTATCTAGACATTAACTTTATGAATATTGTAATTGTGCAAGGAAACTTATGGAAGTGACGATTACGTTTCTTAATATACATATAATATGTATTGAAAAGGGCCACGTATTTCCTATTATTTCAGGTGTTTACAGGGAACAAAGACAGATCAACAGTGGTGACTAACGCCATAAGGTATCCATTCAAAGCCAAGTTTGTCCGTGTGCTGCCGACAGCCTACAAAGGCTGGATTGCTTTGAGGGTGGATTTCAAGGGAACTCCACAAGGTATTTTGTAAGGATTTAGTCTTAATCCAACATATTGATTTTGTATGCTGTTGTCTTTGATGTTGTCTGTGCTGTTGTCTTTGCGTATTTGCTGTTTTTTGTTGTTGTTGTTGTCTGCTTTGCTGGTGTCTTTGCTGTTTGTTTTGTTGTTGTTGTTGTTGTTGTTGTGTTTCTTAGCTTTGCTGTTGTCTTTGCTGTTGATTTTTTCTTGCCAAGTTGGGATTTTTAAAATACCATTTACAGTTCTTTTTGTTTCATGCTTCTTTGTTCTTTTTTTTAATTCGATTCAGTTTGTTTGAAATATTTAAATTCTTTTCCAGCTTGCACCTCTCCTCTTGGTCTTGAGAATTCAGAAATCCACAACTCTCAGATGACGTCATCTTCCTCATCGAACAATTCCCATGATGCATCGCGTGGTCGTCTGTACGGTAGTTCGTCGTGGTGCAGCTCGACAGCATCCAATACTGAGTACATACAGGTTGACCTTGGACAGGTGAAGACAGTGACGGGTATCGCAACACAAGGTGACCCGACACAGGACAAGTGGGTGACGTCATATAAAGTTAGCTACGGCTTTAGCGATGGAGTCTGGTACGAGTACAAAGAAGGACAGGTTACCAAGGTAAGAACAACGTTGCTAAGAATCAATCTCTGTTTTTGTTGTTTACCGATAGAGTAAAACCCCGCGCATATAAGAACCTGTATTTTTCAATTTAGCCTTAAAGGTTCTTATATAGAGTGCAAGCCATATGTCCGTGAAATAGTACTATTTCTAAATAGTACTAAATGGTGTTATCTCCATTGTTTTCTATTGTTTCATCAGTGCTATTTAGTACTAATTAGTTAGTACTGTTTCACGGACATATGGTTTGCACTCTAATGGGTGCTTACTGGGAAATTAGACTATTTAGGTTCTTAAACAGGTTCTTATTTTCTTATGAAAACTGAACAATGTGGTACACACAGTTGATATGCGGTACTGTATTATTGTCATTGACAGTGATCATGAGTTAGTATCTCGCTGAAAAGAGGGAATTCTGTGTACAGTTACTGTTAACGTTCTGAGAGTGTGTCTATACATGTGAAATGACATTGCAAGGGATCTGACTCATTTTCATTGCCTGGTAGAACTTTTTTAATTTCATCAGATTTGAATTCCTAGGTAGTAGATTATAAAATAAGAACCTTTTCAAATGTTAGACTAAAACAGGTTCTTATGTAAAGGGGGTCTAAATGGGTAATCTTAGCCTAACAGGTTCTTAAAAACCAGGTTCTTATATGCGGGGTTTTACTGTAATTAATCCTTAACTTTTCAGATCTTTACCGGAAGCAGTAATAAAAATGACGTCATAGTCAATTGGTTGAGTCGACCAATAGCACCGCGTTACGTCAGGATTTTTCCACAGGTCAGCAAAGGTGGACACTGTCTACGATTAGGTCTCTATGGATGTCAATTCGGTAAGAAAATGTAGCCTTGCAGACTACTGAAACGTGCCTCGTCATGTCCTTTTCTATTTCTTTCAATCTTGTTTTGTTTCTGTATGTTGAAGACATCTATATAACACTAAACACGTTTTTGGTCAAAGAAATGGCGCACGCCGGTACATATTTTGAAGTGTTCCGTTTTTTGTTTAGTTTGACATGCACAACCAATTCCAACCAAACCTTAGCATGCAGTAATTCATCGTTTGTGGTTTGGTTTATCTTAGTTATTGCTCCATACGCTTCCATAAGTTCTCCTAATGTTACTCTACCAAGTACTAAAGGCAGTTCAACAACGTTAACATGTACTGTGACCGGCGAACCTGATATTCAGTGGTTTAGTAATGGTACAAAGATAGACGGTGCAACACATACAACCCTTCAAGAACAGTTTGTCTCTGCTGAAGACGTGATGTCTAAGTACAGTTGTACAAGACAAGATCCAAACACACGACCTGTGGTCTGTAAGACCCGCTACACGTGTACAGTCATGTACCCAATGAATGTGCCCAGTGCAGCAACAATCGAGGTGTCTGCCCGAGTGACCACCAACTTGAGTAAGTAAACTGAAATACAAGTACATTTATGGAACGTACGAGTACGCTGTAATGCTCTAAATAAAGTTATACTTAAGATTTAGTAGCGTTGAGTGCTAGCGTTTTATCTGTTTAGCCATATTTATTTTAAAAGGTCTGAACAGCAGTAAGTTGTAAGTTAATTAATACATATTTTAAAGAACAACACGAAACTTTTTTAGACATATTAGAGAAAGTTATGTTTCTCCAGAAAATATACTTTTGACTCAAAAAATCAAGCTGTCGGACTACGCGTCCTTTTTTAGACATGTTTCGGCAATTACTTTTGCCACTGATCTTCGGTGATGAAGATGAATATTTATTTTAGTGATACATCCTTAGAATCCGGCTATGGGTTCTGACAACCTAGTCCCAGGCTTTCCCTCAATAGCTATCCATGTTTTCCATCATTCAGTTTTAGTTTAGGCATGGGAACCTTATTTGCAAACCCATAAATAATTAAGACGCGCGCATACAAATATAATTTTTATAAGTACTCAAGTACGTTAAGGCCTGGGACGGACATGGAAGCGAGGCTAAACCTATTTTATTTTGCTGTTCGCACAGATTGTGCTCGAAATGCAAGAAACTTCACACATCTAAATAACTTTAGGAGTTTCAACTTTTGAGATAATAATATCGTGATAAAGTGATCACGTGACCTCTTACGTCACTCGTGTCTTCCTTGGGAATTTGAATTAAAATGGGGTGATGGGTATTGTATGTATGGAGAAAGTTATGCCACTTTTTCGTTTGTCTAGGGGAGAGGTATAAGAATCTGCCCTCACACCTGAACAACTAATGCTCATTGAGGAGATATTTTACAAAATAGGTCACGTGACCTGGAGGGTCAATCATATTGATGCAAATATCTCCTCAATGAGTATTAGTTGTTCAGGTGTGAGGGCAGATTGTTATACCTGTCCCCTAGACAAACGAAAAAGTGGCATAACTTCTTCCATACAACATGTATACATTTTGTCTGCGCATGCGTTAGAATTCAGATTTGAAAGTGATTTGCCGCCATTTTCTTTGCAAATTGCACTGCGGTGGGAGATTTAGTGAGCGATCTTCGTCTCTAGAATGATGTTCAAGAAAATATTTGAAAGGAAATCAATAGTCTGCCTACTTTTGTTTTGCTGTAGATGATTTTTTTTCCGTATAAGGGTCGTAGATGATAAAATATCAAGGAACAAAATCCGCCAAAACAAGGAGTTATCCTAAAACCAACTACATTGTCCTTTGGGTTTATTCTCATCGAAGATGATTTCAAGAGATACTTCACAGTGAACGTTAGTACCGACACATTGAAGGTCACATTCTGTGAATTTGAGTTCTCTACATTCAAGTATTCTCAAAGTATTTTGCTCGGTTCAGTTGGGTATTTATCATTTTTGCACGTGTTTTCCTAACATTCCTACCTAAAGTACAATACTTATTTTACTTATTTTAAAACTAGCCCCCCAGCCGAAAATAGCACAAATTGACTTCTTCTAAGCTTATTCACTTTGCATTCGAGAACGTATTTTAAGCTGAAAAATTGTCCCTCGATGTGAGATCGTATTATTTTGGTACTATGGTATCAGTACACTCTATTTGTTATGATTTTGACTGATTTTCATCGCTGGTGTATACCATATTACAAACACTCTATGTGTTGAAGTTTATTGTAAAGGATAGCTTAATTCTTCATTTTTTTGGACTTCTTAGAATCAGCTGTAAACCGTTTGATATAAGTTTGATTCACATTGAGTTTTTATTCAGCATTGTGTTTGCGAATCGTTTATCTGAATTGGTGACGTGTCAAACTAAATTATAAGAAAACCTTTCTTAATAGCTCACCCCCCAGCAATTTTCTTCCGTGATTTATTGCTTCACTCATGCTAGTTTCGTAAGGTCTTGTTTGTTGGAGTTGAAAAATTGTCCCTCTTGCTTTGCGGTGGATTTGAAGTGTCCAAGTATCACTCATTCACCCGACTTCTCGGTAGGAATGTTGCCTTGTTTTGGCGGATGTTGTTCCATTATACGGAAAAAAATATCCACAGCACCACAAAAGTAGGCGGACTATTGATTTCCTTTCAATGATTTTCTAAAACTTCATTCTAGTGACGTAGATCGCTCACTAAATCTTCCACAGCAGTGCACTTGG
This sequence comes from Actinostola sp. cb2023, assembly GCA_033675265.1. Lineage (NCBI taxonomy): Eukaryota > Metazoa > Cnidaria > Anthozoa > Actiniaria > Actinostolidae > Actinostola > Actinostola sp. cb2023. The sequence goes on along the minus strand of JAUJYZ010001287.1, from coordinate 544,605 downwards.
CAAAACAATAGCGATACTTCATGTTTACAAACATTAACATTGTGATGTAAATGTGCCAACCATTTCCACAAAGACTTTCACACGTTTTGTTTCAACAGCCAATCGATCTCTGGTTGGCACATCGTTGGCACATGAATGACAAAAGCTGAAGTATCGATTATGCAAATAGGTACTTTGAAATCTGAATCCAAACGCATGCGCAGACAAAATGTACACATGCTCTTCCATACATAAAATATCCATCACCCCATTTTAATTCAAAGTTTCGAAGGACACAGGAGTGACGTAAGAGGTCACGTGATCACTTTATCACCTATCTTATCATCTTAAAAGTTGAAACCGGTGAAGTTATGTAGTTGTGCGAAGTTTCATGAATTTCGACCAAAATTTGTGCGAACAGCAAAATATAATAGTTTAAGCATCGTTTTCTCGTCTGTCCCAGGCCTTAACGTACTTGAGGTAGCCTCAGAAAACATGGTTGGGCTTCCTGTGGCCAGGCTTTGGGCCAAATCATGGTAATTCGTAAGTTTGTCCAGGCATCGCTATGAATGAATAAACAAGCCAAGTGATAGCAACGATAACTAATTCTGAGATGATCATTAATTATTATTTACCAGATGTCCCAGCAGCGCCATCTGTTTTAACCTTTACAAACGAAACCTGGATACAACTCTATTGGAATCCAGCATCGATTGTCGGTGATGACGTAGGCATGGTCACGTGGTACAACATAGAGTTCACCAATGAAAGTATTGTAACAAAGTTCAGTGTCCCACACCCTACCGCTATCTTTGATCTGACTTCCCTCAAGCCTTCCACAGACTACTCTGTAAGGATGAGAGCAGTAAGCAACGTAGGGAGAGGATTATGGAGTACCTGGATAAACATTACAACATCAAGGTCGATCATCAAGGATCGCAATAACGTCTCTGGTAAGAACCCCTTCGATTTATGGTCCCCTTATGTTAAGAACCCTGATAGGTCAGCAAGAACAAATAATGCTCTAGTTTCTAGATCCCTTATGATGAGTTTCAAAAGCCTCTTTTGCATGCGTAACAAATAGGCTTGAAGAACCTCTAAGATGTATCTGCATATGATTTGTGCATATAAACTGGGTCTACGCACAGGGAGCCCAACATAATACGTATTGCGCGCGCTCTACCACAGGAAACCCATCAAAAAGACGCGCTCATACAAATATGTTTTTATTTAATATAATTAATAGCCCCAGAAGCAATGGTTGAGCTGCCTGTGCTAAGTCTCGATCATCTTACGCGGAGCCAGTTCTACTGACACGGGATCCTTCTTTCCTAGATTCCAGATCCAATCCTTGTGTACTACCTTTGGTTCTATATATCACTCTGGGAGTTTTGATAGGTCTTGTAGTACTGCTTCTAAGTACTAGTGGCTGCTTGCTATACAGGCTACAAATGAAGAACCAACTGCATAGAGAACCAACAATAAGAGAGACTGTAGGACCGACATGTGATGAAGATTCTACGTACATGGAACTAAAGCCAAATGCAACCAGCCACAGACCAATCTATCAATCTTTACTAAAAACTGAAAATAACCCATGTAACTCCAATGAGATGAAACATATGCCAGCAGATTACTTGGAAGTACTTCCTAATGATCCACCAAATACTGGAAATGACCTTAGACAGGAGTCAGAATATGAACAGGTGTTAGATTGTTAGGCAAACTGGCCCTTGGGTGTCGGAGAAGATACGATGGGATGCATGGTGTAATATTGCATACAACATTGCCAGCAATTATTATATAATTGCAGCATGTTTTTCTGTAATTTGTTGCTCGAAATATTGCACAAGTACATATAGCATTGGTACACATAGTATAGATAGTATAGATACATATAGCATTGGTACACATAGTATAGATAGTATAGATACATATAGCATTGGTATACATAGTATATATAGTATAGATACATATAGCATTGGTACACATAGTATAGATAGTATGTATTATTTACAATATGAGTGGCAATGTTGTATCTTATTTACAATCTCTCGCCTTCGGCTCGAGATTGTAAATAAGATACAACATTGTCACGAATATTGTAAATTACTTATGATATTGTTTAATCATTGTTTGAACCAGGTAGGCGTTTCAACCAGAATTATAGTCAATATCTGATTGAGATGAAAAGAATATAATAATTAAATAACTGTTCTTTTAGCATTCAATTCTCATTCCGATTGCTTGACCGCACTAGCTAAGCAATGAAGGCAGTTTCGCATCGTATGCTTAGTTAAGATGTCGATTGTTTAATAAATGTTTTATTCCTTTTCATACTTGATAGTTTTTGAATAGAGTTGATTGCTCATTAAGACATACAAAGAACAAATACGGCAAATATGTAATATGAATGCTTTTTCATTTAGAATATCATTTACACTTTTGTTTGGTTTTCAAAAGGCGCTTTAATTGTGAATGCGAACGGAGTTTTGATTCTTTTCAATCAAATCAAGAACAGTTCTCACAGAAGGTCATAGAGCTAAGACGGGCATTTGAGACGATGGCTGACAATTTTCGTAAACTGCCAAAAGTGCATCACAAGAGAGTCAGTTGTTGAGGGAATGTGCCCATAGCACCGAAGTGGAGTGTAAAGACGGATTTCTGAAGTCTGGCAGATATCTCGTAAAAACAAGGTAGCAAGGAAAGAGTCTATTGACTTTCTTTTGACACATAAATTCCGTATGAAGTTCTAGTTCGGCTAACATTACTCTCTACCATCTTCTAATTCGAGGTTCTTGAAAAGAATAACGTAGCAAGTAACGCAATATTTAGCGAGAACTGTGCGAAGTCCTTAATTTGAAGTAATCTCGTGTCTTTCAAAGTTTGTTATAATTTATTTGAGATTGTGAAAGTATTGCCGCACAAAGCTAGAAATCCAATGATTGTATCATTAGTAAGTAAGCTAAAACTGTGAAGGTGCTAAGCTCCAATGAAGGGAGTTACATTAAAGAAACTGCGGAACAAAATCTAACGTGTACTGATTTTTCTTAATTAGCTTTTAGGATCGATAATGTATTGTTCCTCTCATATAATGCATTGATCGATACAGAATACTTATAGGGCTTATTAGTATTCTGTATCTGATACAGAATACTAATAAGGTCTATTAGTATTCTGTATCAGATACAGAATACTAATAAGCTTTATTACTATTCTGTATCATACTTATGAACAATTGCAGTAATTAATCAACCCCACCTATTCCCTGCCAACTATTCAATCCCTCCCCGTTCTTTTAGTTTCTTGGAAATTGTATGGGAGTTACAAGGTAGCCACGTGACCAGAATGCTGAGCACAGATTGGACAGCTGCCTAATGAATTATTAATGAATATTATAAAGATACATATAGTATTGGTACACATAGTATAGATAGCATAGATACATATAGTATTGGTACACAACAATTGCAGATTAATTGTAATAATAATAGGTCGTTTCTTATATATCATTATCAATGACCTTCCTACAATAAGCAGCAACTCTGCTCTTCATGTGTATGCAGATGACACGACCTTCAAATCAAGTTCATACTTTATCCACTGCTCCATTGGCGATCGAATTGAACATCAACTTCTCAAGAAGATATTGATAAGCTGTCCAAATGGTCCGTAGAAAACCATATGATACCAAGCCCTGTGAAAACTAAGTGTCAGGTATTCTTGTGACTGGGAAACGTTGTCAGTCTCGGCTACAAAATTCAGTGCGAATTTTAAAACGGTTACTTTAAATGGAGCAAATGTTGAACAAGTTTCTTCTCATGATCACAAGCTGCTAGGTCAGTGGCGGATTCAGGATTTTAAAAAGAGGAGTTCAGTCCAGAAACTCTACTAGCTTCCTGCATTTTAAGGACAAGCCATAAGTTCAACTTTCTACTTAGCGTAAAGAACATGATCGGCTTCACAAAGGGATGAAGGGGGGTTCCATGGAACCACCCCTGGATCCGAAATGATCTTAATTCAGTGAACACTTAACCCCGAACTCAGAAAAAAGCTTTTCCAAAGAATTGGACTGCTCAAGAAAATATGGAGATACATACCAATGAAGGAACGAATGCTTTAAAACAATGCGTTCATCAAACCCGTTCTTATGTATGGCAGCATGGTTTGGAGTAACTGCTCGTCAGATGATCTTCATAGCATTTTCAAGTAAAGCGAGCTGCACGAATTATACGGACAATGAATTCAATGACCGTAGATGACTTCAGTAAGTTAAGATGGATCCAATTTTATGAACGAAATTTAATAAGATAAACAAATGCTCGCTCATTTCTCGAAGCCTAATAGGTCAATCCATGGGAGACAGACCGGACATGGCAATCACAACTTAGTCTGCCCCAAATATAAATATGTCAATGATGGAGCTAAATCGTTCAAAGTTAGCTGTGTGTCTTAAACTTTGGAACAGTATTCTTCAGGAAATAAAGAAAAAAACGAGTTTACCGCAATTTCAGTCACTTTTGAACAACTTTTTTATAAATTCATATAAGGACATTGACATTTTTGAAGTCTTAATTTTTAATATATTTCTCAATATTCTTGTATTTGTTTCTTATCTTTAGGATTAGTTTTTAGATATTAATATATTACATAGGATCGATATTTAGTAATCTAGGGCTAGTTTTCATCTATATTTTCAGGATATATGTATGTATAATTATATCATCTATCTATAATCCCATACAAGCACCTATGGTATTATTTTCATATTTTTCAAACTGTCCAAATTATTAATTTGGACAGTTTTCGTACGGACGTTTCTTTCGGCCTACGGCCTCGTCCAATTTTGGCAGTCCTCAGAATTTTTTTCATCCAATTATTTCCAAATTGGACAGCATGTAGTCCTGTTACCTATACTAATTAACTAAGGTTTGGAGGGCCACAGGTTTCTCAGCTACGCTGCAGCTATGTGTTTACCCTCATTAAATAAAGTCATTATTATTATTATATTATTAGTATTATTATTCATAGCGCATTTCGCAGTCTCAATGCGCTTTTCAACCGATGGAGGACTTTTTCGGGCTGCATACGAAAGACGCCCATGGCTGCCGACTGGGCTACTAACAATCATGAGGAGTTAGTACGTTAGTATGTTATGCCGCCAATTTGAAGTAAGCTGTTGAACCGGGCAATTAACGTAACCATTCTCCCATACTCTTTTTCGAAGAGTTCAACAGGTTCTTTAATTAATGTCCCCCATGTAAAGGTTATATTAGGGTCGGGAGAAAGGACCTACAGCATGTTATTTAGGTCTTATTAACCGAGCGGGAGGTCTGTACAGGAAAATCTTGACCGAGGTCGTGAAAGTACAGACCGAGCGCAGCGAGGTCTGTACCACGACCGAGGTCAAGATTTTCCTGTACAGACCGACCAAGCTCGGTTAATAAGAGTTTTATTATATGACCATTTTAATAAACTAAAAATTAACTCATTTTATTTGCATCTTACAAGCCTTACACTAGAATGGCTTCCCAGTATTTTTACTACATAACTTGTTTGAAAACCGGTTTGACAAGAAAGTGTGTGAAGTGAGGTATTTCTAGCTCGATGATGAATAACTAAAACAATCTTAAAATCGAACATTTCCTTGACTTTGGTGTTGAAAACATTGCGATACACCGAGGAACTATGGATTTTTGATAAATAGGAACAAGAATGGTGAAGAAAATGGCAAGAAAGTTGAGGATTCTGTTGTGTTTTTGAATAAAATTGTAGTTGAAGCAGTGCGCGCGCTACTGTCGCTACATCACTATGTCGCTATCGAGCGCGCGCTGGGTTTGTTTTCTTCAGAATTTTGGTGTTTTTCAGTGAAATACTCCTAATGTTTTGCTTAATGTTTTCATATATATTATTAGGAGTGAAATTTGAGCTCTTTAAAAACCCACGAGTTCACATTTCTTCCAAATTGCACTCGAAACCATATGATAGAAACAATGTTTACAGATTTTAAGATGCATGTGCGGACCGGTTATTACGGGAGAATCTAGACCGGTCCGAGAAAGAATCTAACCAATCAAATTGCTTGATTTGCTAGATACCAGGCTTCGAGATACTCGGTCATTTAATAAATGTCGTTAATCAGAGCCGAAGACATGAAAGTCTAACCATTTGTAGATGTATTTACAAAGGCAGCACCTTCTCCTCAGTTGTTTGAAGACCCTGAGTAATAGTCCGGCCGGGAATCGAACTCGAGCCTACCGCACAACAGACCGTGCTCTACCAATTGAGCTAACCGGGAGGCGGTGTGTCTGCATGGCATGGGGGTTACATGCAAAATGGGTTATCCAGATTTGCAGCCCAGGCTGAATTATTCTAGATTTACAGAGATGCTGGGGAGCTTGTCTGACTGCTTTCAAATTTCAAAGGTGCATTATGCTACCACAGGTAGACCAAGTAATTACTCTAGATTTACAGAGATGCTGGGGAGCTTGTTTGACTGTTTTCAAAGGTGCATTATGCTACCACAGGTAGACCGAGTAATTACTCTAGATTTACAGAGATGCTGGGGAGCTTGTTTGACTGCTTTCAAAGGTGCATTATGCTACCACAGGTAGACCGAGTAATTACTCTAGATTTACAGAGATGCTGGGGAGCTTGTATGACTGCTTACAAAGGTGCATTATGCTACCACAGGTAGACCGAGTAATTACTCTAGATTTACAGAGATGCTGGGGAGCTTGTCCGACTGCTTACAAAGGTGCATTATGCTACCCACAGGTAGACCGAGTAATTACTCTAGATTTACAGAGATGCTGGGGAGCTTGTCTGACTGCTTTCAAAGGTGCATTATGCTACCACAGGTAGACCAAGTAATTACTCTAGATTTACAGATGCTGCAGGGGAGCTTGTCTGACTACTTTTAAAGGTGCATTATGCTACCACAGGTAGACCACGTAATTACTCTAGATTTACAGAGATGCTGGGGAGCTTGTCCGACTGCTTACAAAGGTGCATTATGCTACCACAGGTAGACCAAGTAATTACTCTAGATTTACAGAGATGCTGGGGAGCTTGTCTGACTGCTTTCAAAGGTGCATTATGCTACCACAGGTAGACCAAGTAATTACTCTAGATTGATAGAGATGCTGGGGAGCTTGTCTGACTGCTTTCAAAGGTGCATTATGCTACCACAGGTAGACCAAGTAATTACTCTAGATTTACAGAGATGCTGGGGAGCTTGTCCGACTGCTTTCAAAGGTGCATTATGCTACCACAGGTAGACCAAGTAATTACTCTAGATTTACAGAGATGCTGGGGAGCTTGTCTGACTGCTTACAAAGGTGCATTATGCTACCACAGGTAGACCAAGTAATTACTCTAGATTTACAGAGATGCTGGGGAGCTTGTCTGACTGCTTTCAAAGGTGCATTATGCTACCACAGGTAGACCAAGTAATTACTCTAGATTTACAGAGATGCTGGGGAGCTTGTCTGACTGCTTTCAAAGGTGCATTATGCTACCCACAGGTAGACCAAGTAATTACTCTAGATTTACAGAGATGCTGGGGAGCTTGTCTGACTGTTTTCAAAGGTGCATTATGCTACCACAGGTAGACCGAATAATTACTCTAGATTTACAGAGATGCTGGGGAGCTTGTCTGACTGCTTTCAAAGGTGCATTATGCTACCACAGGTAGACCAAGTAATTACTCTAGATTTACAGAGATGCTGGGGAGCTTGTCCGACTGCTTTCAAAGGTGCATTATGCTACCACAGGTAGACCAAGTAATTACTCTAGATTTACAGAGATGCTGGGGAGCTTGTCTGACTGCTTACAAAGGTGCATTATGCTACCACAGGTAGACCAAGTAATTACTCTAGATTTACAGAGATGCTGGGGAGCTTGTCTGACTGCTTACAAAGGTGCATTATGCTACCACAGGTAGACCAAGTAATTACTCTAGATTTACAGAGATGCTGGGGAGCTTGTCTGACTGCTTACAAAGGTGCATTATGCTACCACAGGTAGACCAAGTAAAATTACTCTAGATTTACAGAGATGCTGGGGAGCTTGTCTGACTGCTTACAAAGGTGCATTATGCTACCACAGGTAGACCAAGTAATTACTCTAGATTTACAGAGATGCTGGGGAGCTTGTCTGACTGCTTACAAAGGTGCATTATGCTACCCACAGGTAGACCGAGTAATTACTCTAGATTTACAGAGATGCTGGGGAGCTTGTCTGACTGCTTTCAAAGGTGCATTATGCTACCACAGGTAGACCAAGTAATTACTCTAGATTTACAGAGATGCTGGGGAGCTTGTCTGACTGCTTTCAAAGGTGCATTATGCTACCACAGGTAGACCAAGAAAAAAAAAGGAAAAAAGAAACAGAAAAAAGAATCAAACAAAAAACCCGATATTTAAATAAAGAGCAGCAAGTAGAAGTCTACTCAGCCTCGTTCCTACTCTAGTTTGTCGATTACGAGAAACCACCTAATGGTGATTGTGACGTTTCACTGGAAGTCTGAAGCATGGTTTTCTATTTTTACATAAAAAATTAGAACTATGTTGGAGAAAAACAACGACAATACCCAGTCGAGATTGCATAATATTTATTTACAAAACTGGCGACACTGGATCACCAACTACTCTTGTGACTCCATAACTACAACAAAAGAACAATTCAAAATGATGTTCAAACATACATTATATATCCGTGTATGTGCTCACCCCTCAGACCAGTTATACATAAGATGGTGACTATGGTAGCCATGGTGACCGGTAGTCATGGTGACCGGTAGTCATGGTAGTAGTCATGGTGACTACACCAGGAAAATGAACTTTGGTAAAATTTTGACAATAAAGAATGGTGCTTATGACTGGTGATATTGGTAATGATGAAGATGACTTATAAGTTAATTTTACCAATGAAGACTGATCACATCAATGATGATGATGATGATAATGATGATGATGGGTCTATTTACCTCCAGGTATGTTCACCTTGTTGGACACAAGGACATCAGCTTGTATAGCCGTCATATTAACAAACAAGTTGTCAGGCTGAGCCTAAAAGAAAAACTTAGTATGTTGACGTTTTTACAGTCGAGGTTGCCGGCTGAGTTTTGGACTGATTTTCTTTTCAAAAATCATTAATTATTCAGGAAGTAATTAGCCAATCGGGGATCGTAATCTGTACCACGTGCTGTACCTTGAAATCCCGTAAAGGCCCAAGGACTTGAAATAATTTTTTCAAGTCCTTGGACTTTGAAATGGAATAAAATAATGCATTAATTTAATGATGGGAGCACAATCACAGATTCCTCTTGAATAATTAATGAGTTTTTGAAGTCGTTCAAAGGCCTCCAATTCGCACTTGACAGGATTTGAAAGTTTCTTGCAATTAGTTAATTGCGCGGACTTTGAAATCCCGTCAAGTGCTCATTGTCTGCCTTTAAACATTACTTCACATATATATAAGTTTACACCATATGATTTTTCAAGTTTAAATATAGCTAATTGCATAATCGTTGTCGGGTCGAAAATCATAATCATAGAAGCTGAGACCGCAAGGATGGATGGGAAATCAGTTCATGAGCCACATTACATGCAGATATATTCAATTTTCTCGTCATTTTGAAGGTATATTAAAGGAATGGTCAATGCTTAGCGTGCGTATATCCAGTTCTGGATGCACGCGGGAGGCTGCTAAGCACGAGAGAAGCGTAAGAGTCGCACGAGGCGTAGCCGAGTGCGACTCTAGCTTCTTGAGTGCTTAGCAGCCGACCAAGTGCATCCAGAACTGGATATACGCACAGCTAAGCATTGACCATTGCTTTTATAACATAGCCATGGCTTTTACGCGTCAAAAACTGATTTATTGTTATCAATAATTCTGATCAACTGACAAATTCTTCACACTGGCGCACGAATATATCTCAATTCTTTCAAATTATTCAATATCTGAAGACAACTTTTAATACACAAGCAAAAGCCGCTAAAAGTGGTCTACATATACACACAACTAAACATAAAAGACAAGGATTTTACCGGTCAAAAACAGATTTATTGTTATCAATACTTCTGATCAACTGACAAATTCTTCTAAACCTGCGCACGTATTTCTCAATTCATTCAAAGTGTTCAAAACCTGAAGACGACTTTAATTTACACCAGCACTGAAATGTCGCTCAAAGTGCTCTATTTTCTCAAAACTACACATTTTCCGTTGAAAATTTACAAAATAGATTTATCTAAACATTACAAAAAAACAGTTTTTCATTTTGGCACGTTCTGGAGTTGAATTTTCAAAGAACTTTTGAAGTTTAAAAACACATCGATTACGAGCGTTCGACGAAACTACAACTTGGACGTTCTGGATAGTGTAGTTGTTGAAAAGGGAATCAAAGTGGATTGGAGGCTTCATCTGACCCTCACTAAGATGACTGACATTGTTTTGCTGTACTGCTGCTATTACTTGAAAGGACGGTTGAGCCAAAGCAACTGCTGTACATGTAGTGTAGAAGAACTTTGCTCGAGGCTTCGTGACAAGATTTCGCTGCAGTGGTGAAGTTGTATATTGACGATGGACGTGTGTTATAATGAGCCAAGCTTTGCTCATTTCGGTGCCCAGATATCGCCATGGTGTGACGATTCGGTATAAGTTATCTGTACTGAAGTAGTGTCTTTTTGCTGTACATTCCCTCGTCTGTTTTCCTCGCTTTGGCGTAAAATCGCGGCTTCAGCCAGTCAAGCCAAGGTGGGCATCGAGTTTGTCATTCTTTCAACTAAGTGGAGTTTGGACAAATTGTCTCTTTTATACACCAGGCTAAACAAAGTGATGGAAAAGGTACTTTTAACGTAATTGATAAGCTTAATTATTACAGGAAATTTATTTAAAGTATTTTTTGTTGTTATTATGATATTCAGTCAGTTTCTCACACAAGTTGTGACAAGTAAAGCATGAGCTTACTTGGACTTGAATTTGTAAAATTTTGCTACCGAAATACAATTAAGCTTATCTGTTGCTGTACGATCATTTGTTTTCAAATAATTAGTATTACATAGTTTTCTTCTTCGTCGTTTAAACATTATGTTACTTACCTTTAAATATTGAAACACGGCCAGTTTATCATTTTCTTTGTCCTTTTTGACTGCTTATCCATCAAAAGTTGCTGTAAATCGTCCTCCGACAAGTAAGCTTTTGCGAAACCGGGATGCAAAGCGTGTTGTTTTGACACTTTCTAGTTCGGCATTTTCGCTTATGTCGGGTTCGTTAACAATGAGTTTTAACCGCTGAGAAAGTCGGTAAGCTTAGGTCTCCGTGTTCAATGCTAAATAAAGCAAAGTCATCCATTTTCGTCTTATAGTAGGTACGAAAACATCAGCGAAAATCTTTGTTTTTGGATGTTGACGTGATTTCCATGAAATATCTCTATGGTATATCCATTTCTTGTTCATAGATAACCAGCCAATCAGAGCGCGCGTTATATTGTAGCTATGTTATAAGAGCTATTTAACTAAGATCCTACAAGTTTGGATAAAAAGGTCGATGATTTGACGATGTTATTTGAGTTTTAATTTCCCAGAATTCCTTTTGGTCATAGCTTTCATGATTTTCGACCCGACAACGATTATGCAATTAGCTATAGTCTACAATATAATGTACCATGAATTCCTCGTAGAATTTGTCTCCCAAAGCCTCTTTGACGCGATCGTTAACCAGTGGATAGCAACGCACGAAAAACTGTACCAAACAAACAAGAAATGAGATTTAGGATTTATTTATTTAAAGTTTTACTTTAAGATTTCCTTTGTATATCAGCAGCAATTTGTTATTTTAGTAGTTTTTGTGTGTGTTTGTGTTAGTCATAAAGTGACTCTCCTGCTAGGCTAACTATTCAGTGTATGTACATACCTCAAGTGTAATGCCTGCTTGTCTCTGACTATCTGCATAGACAGTATTACCCATAGCAAACACAATACCATGTACAGCCCGTAGCTAACCAATCAAACATGACAATATTATTATTATGATAAATAGGATATGAAGAATTACATCAACCAATCTATAACTATGTGAGTATACAACCCTCCCCTCCCCCAAGGTAAGAAAGTGCTATTGTTTCCATGACTTCTGATATTACATTAATAAATAAGATGGTCAGCAGCTCTTACCTGGACAAGACTTTCAGAGATTTCTGGAGATTCTTTAGCTAATATACTAACAACAAGCAAATTACTTTAGTGGGTGGCGGCTAAATGGGATGCCTCAAAAGGACCTCATTAAAATATAAACAATAGAACGATGCAGTAACACAATAGATTTGTTCTATTGTTTGACACTCGAAGGTCCTTTTGAGGCCACAGGGAGCCCAAGCATAAATTCAGAAAAAAATAAAATTGGATATAAAGTATTTTTTTTCCTATACACCTTTGTTGTCTGTTAACTTAAAACCTGCCTGGTGTGTTTGTTTTTTCCGGGAATTTTTTATTATCAGACCGCTAAAAAACTATTCTTGAAAAAAAACAAAAAACACCAGGCACATTAGTTAACAGACAACAAAGGTATATAGGAAAAAAATACTTGATTTCCAATTTTATTTTTCTGTGTTTGAGGCCGATCCCATTTAGCAGCCACCCGAGTGGTGAGGTGCACTTGCCTCTCACAACTGTGGTATCTGGTTCAATTCCCGGATGCCTTAAAGGGGGACTAGTACGTAAATCGTTCAAAGTTTGATTTAGCTGAAACTTCACTGAAATAATCTCAAAGACCCATACAATCACTGGTTAATTTTTTTCTCAAAAATTCCAATGGGAAGTAATACATTTTTATGAATCTTTAGAGGTATCAGTGACGTCACTTACTCAACCCAAACTCAGCTCCATACATTTCTTTGTATTTTGTGATCAAAATATCTGAACGGTTTGTTCGGATAACAGCTCTGCACTGACGAAAACTAGTCAAACAATCAATCCCAAGTACATATAAGGTAAGAAAACTCCTTCACACAAACGTTTAGCTTCATAGAAATAAAATAATTCAAGACATTAAACATGAAGAAATGTATGGAGCGAAGCCGTGATGATCGTTTGGGTTGAGTAAGTGACGTCACTGACACCTCTAAAGATTCATAAAAATGTATTACTTCCCATTGGAATTTATGAGAAAAAAATTAACCAGTGATTGTATGGGTCTTTGAGCTTATTTCAGTGAAGTTTCAGCTAAACGTACTAGTCCCCCTTTAAATGGCAGCATGTACATTTAAGAATGGGTCAGACTAAACATTGTATGTAGTTACTAATAATATAATATAGTATTTCTCATATATTAAGTTTTTTTAAATGCCTTCTGTGAGTGAGTTCATTTAATCTTCCTTGGAAAAGGTCAAGATGTGATAAATTCATTGCAAACCTCATTCTCGTCCCCAGACCCTTCTCAGCTTTCTAATGAAAAATCAAAGGCTCTGGTAAGAGACAAACCAGAAGACCCAGATTCTAGGTCGTCAGATATCTGTCTTTCTTTTAGACTGAAATGTAGATTAAGTTTTGATAGAGCATCGGCAAAAACTTCCCTGAAGTCCGCCATTTTGTAACTGGAAGTTAGAAAATATTGAGCATGCGCATATCTGATGACCTAGAATCTGGGTCTTTCGGTTTGTCTCTTACCAGAGCCTTCGATTTTTCGTTAGAAAGCTGAGAAGGATCTGGGTATGAGAATGCGCAAAAACTCTGGTAAATGTCTTGGAAATGCCTTTTCTTTTCTTTTTCTTTTAGTGCGAAATATTGGTAAATTGATGCACTGCGGTGACTATTACAACAGGTGACGTATTTCTGGCCCAATCACAGCGCACATTACATCTTTATTTTCACCTGTGTAATTATATACTAATATTTATTATTATTTTAGTATAAGATTAGACTTGAATATAGAGTTTCGCATGCTGTTGTAATATTGACAGTGGTCAGCAGCCGCTGGACCGGAGCCGGTCAGCGGTCAACTTGCAAGCAAGGACGTTGAAGTTACGTTTTGAGTTACGTTGGAGTTCGAGACTGTTTAGACTGTTTGATAAGTGAATTCATGAACAAATAAAGTCGATTACTTTACACTGGTGGCAGCGAACGAACCCGGCTTATATGATGGCTGATAGCGGACGTGATCGTTTAAGGTGGGAACAAGGAGAAGTGATCAGTCGATGGATTCTTCGAGTCGAATTATACGCCGCTTCACAACAATGGGATGACAAGAAAACCGCTGGCAAAGCAGCACTCAATCTTCCAAGCGACAAGCTTGACGTTTTACTGGCGCTACCCGGCGAGGAACGCACTAGTTGGAAAAAGATCAAAGAGATTCTACTCAGAGAATACCAACCTTCAAAGGCCAACAGTGAAGAACTCTTCTTAGCCAGGATTAAGAAGGACGGTGAGTCACATTTAGAATATTCCAAGCAGCTCGAACGCCTATATCGCGAGGCCTTTGCCCTTGCATCGGAAGTGAAACTAAATGAACAGTCAGCAGAAGCGATCAAACGACAGTTTTTGCGCGGGATTAAGCAGGATATCGCTCAAAAGCTTAAGCTACACCACCCTGACGACACTATAGACAAGCTCGTCACGCGAGCGAAGGAAATTGAAGAGGTCTTATGCAGGCCCAACGTTGATATTCATGCCATAGATAACAACCAACCCTTACAGCAGCTGCAAAGCGATGTGAAGGAACTCAAAGAGATCGTTTCCTCGCTCTCTAAGGCATCCATTAGCGTCAGTGCCCCCGACCAAGTATCAGTTGAAGGCTTAACTCAACAGGGGCATCGACAGTACCAGACTTCGCAGAACCGTGGCGGACGCCGCGGCCGGGGAGAGCGACGAACGGAATGCTACCGATGTGGAAAGCCAGGCCACTTCGCAAGGGATTGCTCGTCGGGTGCACCTCGCCAAAACCAAGCAGCCTCTACCTCAAGGGATGGATATTCAGTGCCATAACTGCGGGGGATGGGGTCATCTGGCCAGGCAGTGCCCATCCACTCCTTTAAACTAGTCGATGTTGATGCGAAGGGGCGCGCATCAACAGTGAAGAATAAGCCTTCAGCCTCAAGAGACAATAAGAAAACAATGCATGTCGCTGGGAAAGTAGGAACCATACCATGTACTTGGTTAATCGACACTGGAGCGGATGTAACGTGTGTGAGCGCCCAGTTGCCCGGAATGAAAGATATGGTCTTACTACCGCCAACCTCGAGCCCTTCGGCCGCTAACGGTTCACGTTTGCAATCTGTGGGCGAGATCGTGACCACCATAAAGATCGGGCACGTCACTCGACCGTCGGTTAGAGTTTTAGTCGTGGATAAACTGAACTCTCCTGCCATACTAGGCGTGGATGTGTTGCGGAACTACGACAACATGACGATTGACTGGGAAGCACAGGTTTTACACCTGGGAGGATACTCGGTTCCCTTAGAAGACCGACTGCTAGGAGCTCCTAGGCAACCGACAGAGGTATGCTTGGTGTCAGACACAGTAATTCCTGCGCGTTCGCAGTGTTTCATCACAGCCGCCTCCAAAGACTTTGGCACAATGCCACAGGACGCCATATTCGTCCCCTACCAAGACAAAATGGCTAAACAAAACGTCCTTCTCGGTGCAGGAGTGGTGGTACGAAGTATAAAAAACGAGATCCCCATTTTGGTCATGAACAACAGTGCGTCGCCCATAAAGCTTTACAACGGTACGTCCATCGGACACCTCTCTACGGTTACGGTGCAGGATGAAGAGGAAGAAACTAAAAGACCGAAAGTGACAGAACGAAGGGAACCTGCTAATGTGGACTTGTCAGACAGCTGCCTCACGGCCAAACAGAAAGAAGCAGTAACAAGGGTCCTTAGTGACTTTTGCGACACCTTCGCGAATGACGTAACAGAAGTCGGGAAAACAGACAGGATCAACTTTGAAATCGACACGAATAATCACCCCCCAGTGGCCCTGAAACTACGGCGCACCCCATTTGCACTGCGAGACGAAGTAGACAGACAGATACGAGAAATGGAGGAAAGAGGAGTCATCCGCGAGTCCGCATCACCGTGGTCGTCACCCATACTGTTGGTGCCGAAGAAGGATGGATCATATCGATTTTGCGCCGACTTTCGAGCCCTGAACGACGTGACTGTAACAGATATATTTCCACTGTCGTCCATCAGGGAATGTCTGGACTCACTAGGAGGCTCAGCTATGTTCAGCACTTTAGATCTACACAGTGGCTACTGGCAGATACCGATTGACCCTAAGGACAGACACAAGACAGCATTCACCACAGAATCTGGACACTGGGAATTCGTCGTCATGCCCTTCGGTGTCAAAAACGCACCAGCGGTGTTCTCTCGCCTGATGGCTGACGTCATGAGAGGTTTGACTTGGAACGGGGTTGCCATATACCTTGATGACATCATAATCGGAGGTGCCAGCTTCGACGAGCACCTACGACTTCTGAAGGAAGTACTTTCACGGCTGAGAAACGCCGGATTGACAATCAAGAGTTCAAAGGTTCACTTGTGCCAGAAAACATTGCGCTTCCTGGGACACTTGCTTTCCGTCGAAGGTATCTCTCCGGATCCAGAAAAGGTCGAAACAGTTAGAAATTGGCCTCGACCACAAAAACCTCCAAAGATGTTCGCAGTTTTCTGGGACTGTGTAATTACTACATGGAGTTCGTCCCCAACATCCAGCTTCTCGCCAAGCCCCTGAACGAGCTGACAGGAAAGGCAAGCTTCGTGTGGACTGCCGAGCGCGAGAAATCATTTTGCAAGCTTAAGGAAGCACTTACGAGCGCTCCGGTCTTGGCATTTCCGGACATGACCAAGACGTTTGAACTAAGCACTGACGCATCTGACACTGGATTTGGTTGCATCTTATCTCAACGCGATAACTCAGGACGAGAACGACCCGTATATTACTTATCCAAAACGTTTTGTGATAACGAACTCTCCTGGCATACAAGAGATTAGGAGAGGTTGACTGTAAAATTCGAAGAAAATGAAAGAAAGACGGAAAATGAGGATTAGCTGATTTCAATCACGTTTTGGTTATAGTTTGTGTTAGAGGTCTAAATTACATCCACGGCATTAGTTTCTTAAAATATCATAATGCCGGCAATCTACAGGCCATGCAAATTTGGTGTATTGAGGAGACCTGGGGCGAGAAGTGAAAATAGGAAATTTAGGGTATGTTTCAAGGGTCGTTACTCGTACGCAATAAGGATATTAGAACAAAAAACACATTTGGTATTATATTTGATCTATTTCTAATAAATCTAGCACAATTTTCTTCAAAACGTTAAATTTTCGAAGAATCTACAGCTCTATTTTGAGAAAGGGTTTTTGTCTAAGAAAAAATATGAAAATATTGTATTTGAAGAGTAAGTTTTGGCGAAACGTCTGATCATCCAGCGGACTTGATTCTTAGTATTTATAGAGTTCGAAGTATAAGAAAGCTTGTGAAATCAAGTTTTTCCTGGGTAATTTCATAGAAAGTTTGAAAAATCCAGTCAAATTCTCTGAAAATCACACACACAAAAAATATTGTTTTTGCATTTTATTATGGAAATAAAGGAAATTTGACATTTGAGCAAAGAATACCAATACAACAAGACAGTTGTGATGCTTGGTTTATTATTTAGGAGGATCAAGGAGATTGAACATTATTGTTTTTGAAGAAATTGTGTGTCACAATTAGTCACTTTGGAAACGAGTAAAGGACTGGGAACGAGTTTTTAGAATTAATCTAATTAAGAAATGAACCCCATCACAAGAAAGAGCATGTTAGCGTTAGTAAGTTTACAAAGTTTCGATAGGTTCAGTTAGATATTGAACGAATAACTGCTTTCCAAACATCTCGAAATTTACCGCAAAGAAGTGTATGTGTCCCCTGTAACCATAGCCTCGACTAAAGCCCCGGTCAAACGTAAACGCAAGTCGCTGCAAGTTCATGCAAGTTTTGACTTGCGTAGACGTTTGATCGCTATTAAACTTGCAGGGACTTGCATCGACGCTATACGGGGACGTGCCGCTGGAGAGGGTATGATTTTTGGCCTCTCTGTCCTGAACAGGGTAGAACAGGGTATATGATTTTATGTGAGTCTGTCCTAAACAGGGTATGGTAATGCACGATTGTCGTCGTTAAATATGGTTTTATCCGGTATTTAGCCATATATCTGAGATCCGAGATTTGCCGGTCTTTAGCAGGTCATCAGTCAATGAAAACGCGTTAGAATTGTGTGTATTTTGTCCTTCGTCCTAAACAGGGTCCTAAAATAGAGGGTACGTGTTGTCCTAGACAGGGTATGTATTTTAGATTATTTTTGTCCCAAACAGGGTCAGGTTTTCAAACCCTCAGCGGCACCCCTATACCCAAACATGGGAGGTTTCTTGGTGTTGCAGAACACCAGATGACGTTAGACAATGAACACAAAGAACGAGAAGAATGAACTTGAACCAAAACAATACCCTGCATACAAAGAAACCTAACCAAAAATACAATGCAGACTGTAGCACCAAGAAACACCCCAAGCATGGGTCAAGTACCTCCCCCCCCCCCCTTTTCACCGTTTGACCGGCAAACGCGAACGCATGCGCAATGCGCAAGTCACTGAAAGTGTCTTCGCAATTCAGCCGAACGAATAAACCACAGTTAGCTGGAGTAAAGAAACATATGAACTTAATTGCATCAACTTGCGTTCACCGTTTGACCGGCTACTGGAGGAGGCTGCTCTAACCATACATTTCTTTGCAGTTTTTGAATGTCTGCAGTTCATTTACTACTTGTCCAAACCCTATCAAACTCCTGAAACTTACCAATTCTGATATGCTCTTTCTTGTGATGGGCCGTTCATTTTTTTTCAATTATATTAATTTTAAAAACTCGTTCCCAGTCCTTTACTCATTTCCAAAATGGCTAATTGGGTACCTTTTGCGGTCGGGATATAGCGTACCTTTTGCGGTCGGGATATAGGGTACCTTTTGCGGTCGGGATATAGGGTCCCTTTTGCGGTTGGGATATAGCGTACCGTTTGCGGTCGGGATATAGGGTACCTTTTGCGGTCGGGATATAGCGTACCGTTTACGGTCGGGATATAGGGTACCTTTTGCGGTCGGGATATAGGTACCTATTGCGGTCGGGATATAGGGTACCTTTTGCGGTCGGGATATAGGGTACCTTTTGCGGTCGGGGTATAGCGTACCTTTTGCGGTCGGGATATAAGGTACCTTTTGCGGTCGGGATATAGGGTACCTTTTGCTGTCGGGATATAGGGTACCTTTTGCGGTCGAGGTATAGCGTACCTTTTGCGGTCGGGATATAAGGTACCTTTTGCGGTTAGGATATAGGGTCCCTTTTGCGGTCGGGATATAGGGTACCTTTTGCGGTCGGGATATAGCGTACCTTTTGCGGTCGGGATATAGGGTACCTTTTGCGGTCGGGATATAGGTACCTATTGCGGTCGGGATATAGGGTACCTTTTGCGGTCGGGGTATAGCGTACCTTTTGCGGTCGGGATATAAGGTACCTTTTGAGGTCGGGATATAGGGTCCCTTTTGCCGTTGAGATATAGGGTACCTTTTGCGGTCGGGATATAGGATACCTTTTGCGGTCGGGATATAGGGTACCTTTTGCGGTCGGGATATAGGGTACCTTTTGCGGTCGGGATATAGGGTACCTTTTGCGGTCGGGATATAGGATACCTTTTGCGGTCGGGATATAGGGTACCTTTTGCGGTCGGGATATAGGATACCTTTTGCGGTCGGGATATAGGATACCTTTTGCGGTCGGGATATAGGGTACCTTTTGCGGTCGGGATATATAATTGACGCGCCCAATTACACCGCTCTTTGTGTCGGTCCGACCTTTGTGTCGGAAAGCGATCAACACAAAGAGCTGATGCAAAGGAGGCTACCAGCGTTATCATTGTTGCGACTTACAGTTTTACCAAATAAAACAGCGTCAGAAAGAACGTTAACATTTCTAGGATAGGGTATGGAAAATCGCAATTTTAGGTCTGGGAGAGGGTCGGGGGTCCGTCGTACACCTCTATCCGAATACGCCCTTAGTACCACCCAGGCATCATCGTCATCATCATTAAACACCATGACCATCATCATGAACATCACCACCATCAACAACAATAACAGCGGCAAGAACACCACCAAGACTGTAGCGATGCTTGGCACAAATAGTAAATGATGCCAAGTATTCCAAGTTGTTAGAGAAAATACCCACTCTGGCTAAAATCAATTCGACCTCAGTGTTTAAATGTCACTTACTCGAATAGTACTGAGATGTCTCGTTATATCTCTGGTAGACTGGTACACGACCCCAGAGGCACTACATGATGAGGTAGATTTACACTTTCTGATACGTCTCCACATTCTGAGCCACTCAAATCTTGAAAAGAACATCACATGCCAATATATTAAGATTCGGAATCCTTATAATGGCCGATTAACATCGCTCACGCTAGCTCCGTTTCGACATAACAAACAAACGCACACAATGTATGTCTGACTCGTGTAGATTGCAACTTTTATTCGGGCTTTTATTCCGCCGCCGGCAGGCAACTAATAAGCTGTAAAACTGCGTGTATCATAGCAGTTCACTTTGATCATTTAATTGTGCGATATATCATCAGTATCTTGAAGCATTTCAGTTGTTAAAGTATACATTTTTAAAACTAACATTTTGCCGGGGATGATCTGGAATAGCGAAAACTTTCGTATCAAGTTTTTAGTTTTCCAGTACGATAATATCTGAAGTTAGTTTTTCCTTTTAGTAGTAACTATTATTGCGAATCAGAAACAACAACTAGACGAATAAAGTTATTCAAATGTATCAATTAGTGAGGTGCGCCAGCTCTTGCTTGTTACTTGTTATTCTCCTCAAATTTGCATAATTAACTAAAGTTGCTTCACGTGAATAACAAAACGAGTACATTTACCCTTCAAAAACGTCAGTCCATGTGAAAGGTAGATACCCCTTCTTGTGAATGGACACTAATTCAGTCAGTCTAGTTGGTCAGACATTCCTAAAATCGGTTTAACTTCAGACACTAAAATCAGCTTCAATGATTTATACAAAAAGACTATATTTGCCAAACGTTTTTATCAGCGATATAAAACAGACAACTAACAAAGATCCCACAAATTAGAAGCCCTTATGTAGATATTCCGAAACGCTGTAAAACTTGATTTTAAATTCATTTTAATCAGCTGTGGCTTGCTTAACAAAATGTATAAATTCGCAATTATTTTACTCTCATCCCAGGCCCTCTCTCTATAGGAAATACCAATCCCGTTTTTACCATACCTTGAGGGGTGAGGCAAAAACCAACCCCACAGCTGTTGTCTGCTATCAATACTTTATCTATGGCAAAAAGGTGGTTAAGTTTGGAAGACCCCCATATTCCGCTCAATCTTCGAAGTTTACAGTCAACCTCTCTTAGGAAGCCTTTGCCCTAGTCTACGCCTTGCGGAAGTTCAGACAGTACCTTCTGGGACGGAAGTTTATTTGGTACACAGATCACCTGGGATTACGTTGGCTGCGGAATACCAGGGACCCCAGAGGCAGATACGCGCGGTGGGTCGAACAAATTGAGGAGTTTGAATTTGAAACGTGCTACAGGGCAGGACAGCTCAACCAACACGCTGATGCTCTCTCCCGAAAGCCCCAACAACAGAATGTATCCATGGTATCTCCTAGTGTTCGATTCTCCGCAGAGGTTATAAAGACAAAACAAGAACATGACCCGGTCCTCAGCCAGGTGATCACGCACCTCCGACTGAGTGATGATAGAAAGCAACCTCTAAACCCTA
Organism: Actinostola sp. cb2023; assembly: GCA_033675265.1. Classification (NCBI taxonomy): domain Eukaryota; kingdom Metazoa; phylum Cnidaria; class Anthozoa; order Actiniaria; family Actinostolidae; genus Actinostola; species Actinostola sp. cb2023. The sequence continues at coordinate 522,773 of JAUJYZ010001287.1, read as the reverse complement.
AAGTAAGAACCTGGATGAGAAAGAGGGACACCCTGTTCTTAGACAAAACAGGAATGCTATATATCAAGTTTCGTCGAGGTAGGAAAATTCTTAACCAGTTGGTTGTCCCAGATAGCCTTGTACCAGACGTTCTTCAACTAAAGCATGATGAGGCAGGGCACATGTCGTCGTCCAAGACAAGGAAACTCATTCAACGAGAGTACTACTGGCTATCCGTAAACGAGGACACAAGAAGATACTGTCAGACCTGCTCTGTCTGCGCGACCTGCAAGGACCCACCTAGAGAGACCACAACCGACGCGAATCTAACCAGCCAACCAACGGAACCATGGCAAGAAGTTTCAATGGATCTTAAAGGACCCTTTGGACCCCAATCGACCTCTAGGGGGAACCGTTACTTACTGGTAGTTCTGGACCTCCTGACGAGAGCAGCAGAGATGATACCCATACCAAATAAGACAGCGAAGACCGTAGCCAATGCGGTGGTCACAGAGGTCTTCTGTCGACATGGAATACCCGAATCCATCTTAACAGACAAAGGTCTGGAGTTTGACAGTTCAGCCATACTGGTGTTGGCAACAGAGTTAGGAATCGACAAAAAAAGGATAAGTGCACTCCACCCCCAAGCCAACGGCGCGGTGGAGAGATTAAACCGTACTATTGGTCAAATGCTCAAGAAGACACAAGAGGAAAACGACCTAGACTGGGATCTCAAAATACCATTTGTGCGCTTCAACTATTTGAATCAGGAACACTCGTCAACAGGGTACTCGCCATTTTACCTCACGTTTGGGCGGAACCCAAGAACTCCTGTGCTAGTCAAGGATAGTAGCATGCCTAAACCCAAAACACCTCAACAGTGGGCCACCGATCTTGCAAAAACCCTCAAGGAAGCACACGACGTTAGTTCCACAAGAGACAGACTTCAAAAGGAAAAAAGGGCAGAAAAGAGCAAGGAGGTTCTTACTACACAAAGGTTCAAGGTTGGGGATGAGGTACTCGTCTACTCACCAACAAGAAAAGGACAAGTGAAGTCACTCCATAGAGCATGGGCAGGGCCCTACATCGTTATCCAGTGCCGCGAAGGGAACACATATCGTATTAAGAACTCTGACAATTTTCGACAAAGATTCATTCGTCACCATGATCAGCTATGTTACCTGCACTCTAGACCACTTCATCTTACCAAACCGAGCCAAGCTGATGTGACAGATGACAAACCAGTTCATGATATACAGCCTTCTGGAGTACCAAAGAAACCCACTACAAGCACCAACACGGTTCCACCCTCGACAAGCCTCCCGACCTTCGGAGATTCCGACGATCAAAGTGATGAGGACAGTGACAACGGGGAAGGTGAACCACAAGAGAATGGAGAAGCCCCAGGAGGATCAACCGAACCAGAAACAGCACGAAGAAGTCAAAGACAAAGGCGGGAGCCCCAACGCTTTGGAGAGTGGGTCCATCCCGACAGCATTAGGCCCTTGTATAGTGATGTTGTAAAAGGACAAACGACTAACTTATGGCACTGTAAGGGGGGGAGAGTGTAATGTTGACAGTGGTCAGCGGCCGCTGGACCGGAGCCGGTCAGCGGTCAACTTGCAAGCAAGGACGTTGAAGTTACGTTTTGAGTTACGTTGGAGTTCGAGACTGTTTAGACTGTTTGATAAGTGAATTCATGAACAAATAAAGTCGATTACTTTACACTGTGATTGGTCGAGGCTCAGTGATTATTGGAGAATATTCACCTCGACGACGTCTCAGTGAATATTCTCCGATAATCACTCCCCCTTTGGTGAATAATTGTTAATTGTTGTCATTCTTTTTCATTTTAGTTGTTATATATAATAAGCACTTTTGTCATGGGACCCTGGCTTGGGTGACCACACCCTGTGTTATACATGTAATAATAAATAATGATAATAAATATAATAAGTTCTTGAGAACGCATCATACATAGTCTCGATGCTTTTAACAATTAATAAGGACCAAACAGTAGCGAAAGGTAAATAGAAAAAGGTATTAAATATTCCTAGTAAACAGGAAGGCTTTAAGTGAAGATTTGAAGGCAGCAACGGAGGCAGAGTGTTTTAAGTTTTCAGGGAGATTGTTCCAGAGTGCAGGTGCAGCCATTGAGAAAGTTCTGTATGTATGCTGACTATTAATAATTAGAGGTTAACACACTCAAGCTAGTGGGTTATCGGGATTTACCTGCACGAGTTCACTAACAATGAACGAGAAATTTAAATACTGCACGAGGCGTAGCCGAGTGCAGTATGAGAAAATGTCGAGTTCATTGTTAGTGATCGAGTGAAGGTAAAATCCCGATAACTCATGAGCAAAGAGAGCGTTAACATTTTTATTATTCAATTTGAATACATTGCTGAGGCAAGCTAATACTAATACCGTGGAGTAAAAGCCGTGGTGTAAAGATTTTACACCCACAGCTGTTACACCACGATAATGATGTCGCCACGGTTGTCACATCATAACCATGCGTCACATGGTACAAACCAACCAACCAGAAGATCGGAATTTGTACAATGTATGAACATTGAATAATAATTTACATTAAACTCACATGTAATTATCAATACAATCTAATGAATCTAATGTAATGAATCATGTACAATCATGTACATTGCACTTATTCACAGACAAAACTCACCCAATCATTTTGACAGCTGCAGCCTGTTGGACATACACAGGGAGTGGAGCCTGGAGCTGAGGTGCATCTGGATCTGATGCATGATAGAAACGATATATTGGTGAATAATACAAGGGTGACTGAATTAATGGAATAAAGAGAGAGAGAGATGTGGGGGCAGAGATGTTGAGCGAAGGAATTAAAGAATACAGATACCGTAAATGCTCGATGAAGTGCCCTGTTTCCAATAAGCGCCCCCCTCGAATAAGCGCCCCTCCCTAGAGGTCTAACAAATTTATAAGTGCCCCCTTTCCAATAAGCGTCCCCCTCCTTGCAATAAGCAGCCCCTCCCCCTAAAGAAATGCAGAAACAACTCTCTCGTATCATTTAACAAAATAAAACTTCCGTTTACCAAGTACCGCACGATACATGTTTACTATTTTTATGCACTGTATTAATGTACCGGTATGTTACAGTACCGTATACCGGTAATAAAGAAAACATTGAGTTCATCATCTGAGAAAAGAAATAAGTGCCCTGCTTCCAATAAGCGCCCCCCTCGAAAAGCCCCCCCCCCCCCCCCCCCTAAATCGAGCATTTACGGTATATACACATGTAGATAACTGACTAACTGACTGAATGAACAAACCAATAAACAAACAAACTGGGAAATGAATGAATGAATATGTGACAGAATGAAGTAAATTCATTATACCCAGCATGACTTTCACAATAAGCTGGCAATCAGTCTATTTGCCTGGTAACTCCAGACACAACACCAGGTACTCCAAATGCTAATGTACATGCAGTTTTGATGCCAGTAATAGGGACCTTAAGCAACGAGGACAGAATGGACGATGACGACACCAGAGAAACAATAGTGCTAATTACAAAATTCAATAACTTCTTGTTGGAATACATGTACATGTATGAAATGAGTTCGATTTGGTCTTAACTCCAGGCGTTGAGTGCTAAACTACCACGTGAAATGCCTATGTTTGATGTTGCAAAGAGAACAAGAAAGTCAGTTCGTTAATTGTGCAGATAGTTGTTTTCAGTCAACTGGACCACAAAAAGACGATGTCATTCGTGAAAGGCGGCTCAAATTGAGCATGAAAATAAAACAATTTTGAAAACAATAAACAATAAAACACTTTCGAGGCATCCCATTTAGCCGCCACAAAACACTTAATTCAAACTTTGTCGTCCTTGATGTCGTCGTCCTGTTGCTGTTGTTTTTAAAAGGTCCCTCATAATACAGAAGTGACAACCATGTAATGAGATAATCTGGTAAATTACAGATGCATGGTGCAACATTGCAGAATGTACAGTACATGTGCATGTAATATATTGCTGACAACATGATTGTGTAATTTACTGCCTGCAAAGAACCAAATACTTCAGTTTCGCGTTGGCGTTGTTTAGAGATGGCCGCTGTCCTTGACAAAAGACGCATTTGTACAGGCTTAGCCTCGATTCAGAAAACAGTCAGTGCAATTCAAAAATGTTTCTATTGTTTCATGTCAACATACATTGTTGATATTTGTGAATAATTTACACTGAACTCGAGGCTAACCCTGTACAAATGCGTATGTTGTCAATAAGTACAGCGGTTTTACAACAGGATCTGTGAACGCGAAAAGGGACTACTGTGTGCCAACTTACTGAAGTACACATACATTGCGATCCTACATTAAAGGTAAAGAACCTTGATTTAACGTACTAGGTAGTTCTTTTAGCCTGAGGTTAATCTTCGAGGAAGCCGATGGTGCACTCAATTTACAATACATTGTACCATGCGCATGTTGCATGCAATACTGCATGCAATGTAGACTTGCTCCAAGTCTCGTTCGTTTTTCCCCCCGTGAAGTACGCTACTTGGGCTTCCTGTGTTTGCTTGGGCTTCCTGTGGTGGAAGGTGGGGAGGGGAGCGAACACCACAGGAAACCCAAGCAAACACAGGAAGCCCAAGTAGCGTACTTCACGGGGGGAAAAACGAACGAGACTTGGGGCAAGTCTACATGCAATGTTGCACTGTGTGTGCCATATTGTACTCACCAGCAATGATAGATTCTGTACTTTCTTGTATGTCATCCTTTGTTGGCTTCAGTAGAGACACTAGTCCCTTTAGTAAAGCATTCCTAACACTGTACTCCATCAAGTCTTTTATAAGTTCAGAGGCTTCGTATTGTACTTCTAAATGTAGGGACTTTAATAGCATCAGTACCGGTTCAACTATAGTAGGATTGGCTGCTCCTATCACAGGCTGAAATATAATAACATTCAATATGTACATAAAAGGTAAAATGTAAAGGTATTTATTTTACTTCGAATTAACGCAGGGATCGCGAGTGGTTGCCCAATCTCACGAGCCAGTGGCTCATCTACATGTATAAAGCGCTCGAAGGTGCGTACAATATTACATGTAGCTATGGGCTTGGAGACCACTCTCATAAAGGACCACATCAAGTGACCACCTCTTATAAGCGACCATCTCTCGTAAGCGACCACCTCTCGTAAGCGATCACCTCTTGTAAGCAACCACCTCTCGTAAGCGAGCAGTTTTCCAAAATACTAAATGTTTCCAATTAAGTCAAGTCACTATAGATTGAACCTCTCGTAAGCGAACACCTCCCATAAACGACCACATGACTTAACAGTTTGGGTGGTCATTTATGGGAGGTTCGACTGTACAATGTATACTGTGCAAGTCATGAAATATCTGCATATATACAATTTACATGTACATTGTATGTACATGTACCTCAAGATTATTAACCGAGTGTGAGGTCCGTACCGTAAGTTATGGACCAAGTTTTTTTCACTGACTTATGGCCCAAGGGCGTAGCACGCGGGTCATAAAAAAGGGAAAAAAATGAGGATGAATAACCTACATTTGTACATGTACGGTACGGACTGAGCAAACAAGGTTAATAATTAAGATGTTTATTATATGGCTTCTGCACCAACAAATACACACAAAAAGGATGTTTTCATTCACTACGGCCCGTACGGGAAGTTATGGACCGCTAATTTAGACCAATCACAATTAGCCATTACCTAAACGAGCAGGGGACTGGGACCAAGTCCGTAAAACTAATTCATTAAGAAACTAGCAAAAATGGGCATCATTTTCTGAGAGAGCAGATCAAACTTAGCTAGTCTGGAAAGTTTGGTGAACTTCGGCTTAATATTGACGATGCTAGAGGGCATCAAAGATATCTATTTTCCCATACAAACTCTGTAAATTTTTGACGTTGTCCAGCCAAACCATACATTCACTGTAAAATTTTGGCTGGACAACACAATTTCAAAAGTTTATAATTCCGACAGAATTCGCTCAAATCACATCAAACTTTGCACAGATGCTAATTTCAACATGCTGTTTCATGTCATGAACTTAATTTTATAATTGCATTAATTCTAATAAACTCGTTCCCAGTCCCCTGCTCATTTAGGTAATGGCTAATTCACCAATTTTACTTGCCATATAATAAAATGTATTAATTAGTATTTACCAAATCAGTGGATAGCAATTTTGGCGCATTTTGATTGGCCCGTAACTCGGAATATCCTAGGCTATTCACTGTTTTGGGACAAGATTCAAATTGGCATCTTGTTTCGCTACAGTCTCCGAATTTATTTGTTTAACCCATTGACTCCTACACCGGCCGAAACCGGCCGTAAACATCGATACTGCTTTGAAAAATTCTAACTTTCTGAATTTTCGTAACATCGATCTCATGGCCAGTTATTAGTGACAACTAGATAACTCTTCATATATTTAACCTCAAGTACACTGACTTACAGGTCCGATTTCTGGGCATTAGTTCAATTTGTTTGCCATAAAAATCAAAAATGCGTGTTTTTGACGCAATTTTACACCTCGAAAATGAACGACATTTGACTTGGATTTTCTTCCAAAATACATCCTTGCGAAACAAAACGCCACTTTTTCAGCAAACTTCCATCTCTCTTCTTGATATATTCGTGAATTTTTCCCTCTCTCTTCCTTAACTCGCCGAACAATAGCCATTTCCTTAGGACCACTTTCGCTAACACGTGTTTTCCTTTTGCACGCCCGAAAAGGATGCCGGGAACATCCGGGAATTTTCGACAGAAATCCTCCCGCCATTTCCGTTTTTTAAGAATATATAGAGTGTCGAGCCACTCGGTCCTACAGGCAAAATATTGCACCGGTTGCATTCTTTTCAAGTTCAAAGTCGCCAAAAATGCCTTTGTAGGCCCTGGAATCCACCACAGAAAGACCAGAGAGACGATTTCACTTTGAGTCCGCCATTTTGGAAAATCTGAACGAGCTGCCGAAATGTGTTCGTGAATTCGTATCTTCCTCCCGAGTTCTTCCAGGAGAACGGTCTCTACCACACCAGTCAAGCTTAATGATGCTGTCCTGGGGGCTTCTGTGGTGAATAATGGCTATAAACACTCTAAAAATATGCAAAATTGGCCTCTTCGAGTAGTAATCACTACTAGCCCCTATGAGCTCCCAAGAAGAAAGGCAGCACACGTGAAGACGCGAGCCCACAGGCATTCAGAACTGTCAAGATTTCCATGGAAATCCCTTATATGGAATCGAAATTTCCTACGACGTGAATAGGTCCAGAAAATCGCTAAAAAACACAAAATAGCTCAGGAGCGAATGGGTTAATAAAGTGTCATTTTTTATCCAACTGATTTGGTAAATACTAAAACAAATAATAAATTATTGTTTTAACCCATTCGCTCCTGAGCTATTTTGAGTTTTTTAACGATTTTCTGGACCTAATCACGTCGTAGGAAATTTCGATTCAATATAAGGGGTTTCCATGGAAATCTTGACAGTTCTGAAAGCCCACGGGCTCAGGTTCTGATGTAATCTTTCTCTTCTCATGGATCTCCACGAGGGCTAGTAGTAATCACTACTCGAAGAGGCCAATTTTGCATTTTTAGAGTGTTTATAGCCATTATTCACCACAGAAGCCCCCAGGACAGCATCATTAAGCTTGACTGGTGTGGTAGAGACCGTTCTCCTGGAAGAACTCAGGAGGAAGATACGAATTCACGAACACATTTCGGCAGCTCGTTCAGATTTTCCAAAATGGCGGACTCAAAGTGAAATCGTCTCTCTGGTCTTTCTGTGGTGGATTCCAGGGCCTACAAAGGCATTTTTGGCGACTTTGGACTTGTAAAGAATGCAACCGGTGCAATATTTTGCCTGTAGGACCGACTGGCTCGACACTCTATAAATTCTTAAAAACACAAAGGGCAGGATACTTTCTGTCGAAAATTCCCGGATGTTCCCGGCATCCTTTTCGGGCGTGCAGAAGGAAAATACGTGTTAGCGAAAGTGGTCCTAAGGAAATGGCTATTGTTCGGCGAGTTAAGGAAATGAGAGGGCAAAATTCACGAATATATCAAGAAGAGAGATGGAAGTTTGCTGAGAAAGTGGCATTTTGTTTCGCAAGGATGTATTTTGGAAGAAAATCCAAGTCAAATGTCGTTCATTTTCGAGGTGTAAAATTGCGTCAAAAACACGCATTTTTGATTTTTATGGCAAACAAATTGAACTAATGCCCAGAAATCGGACCTGTAAGTCAGTTTACTTGAGGTTAAAATATGAAGAGTTATCTATAGTTGTCACTAATAACTGGCCATGAGATCGATGTTACGAAAATTCAGAAAGTTAGAATTTTTCAAAGCAGTATCGATGTTTACGGCCGGTTTCGGCCGGTGTAGGAGTCAATGGGTTAATTATGATCCCCCTCAGTGTCAGTGATCAGCAGTGGTGAATATTTATCTTGCAGCTCGAGGACTCGTGGCTCGGTAAATATCCACCACTACTCACCTCCACTTCGGGGAATAATTGTTCATTATCTGTCAAACCTACATTGTACTATAGAATAAGGGATTTATTATTCCACGGGTCATTTCACGGTATTTGAAATGTTACGGAGGGGAAGACATACTATTTTAATTGACTGTTACTATGTAATTATGAAATTAATTTCTGCACTTTGTTCATGATATCATACAGACCCATATATACTACAAATAGAGTATGACTAAATAAGATTTCACATATTTCTGTATAGATCAGCAGGAAAAATAGTTTGTGTTATGGAGGGGAACAGAAAATATGCAATTTTTTGTTGTCATTTTTCATCTTGAAAACTCTCTGAAGTTGCAATATCTTTAAGCCTTGCTTTTGATTTTTCTTATTTCTCAACTAGATGACATTATAAAATTATGAAAAGAAAAATACTATCTGTCAATGCTGTTTCTCTGTATAGCTAAATGTCAAGGGTGGTAGTGTTACGGAGGGGAAGTTACAGAGGGGAATTTTTTGTCCGTCATGTAAATTGCCAAAGAAAACACTACTAAACACTTGAAGATAAGACTTTTTAGTATACTCTTGGATTAAGGACATGTTTCTTCAATTAACATACTGAATAAAGTATATGTACCTTGTCTTAATAATAATTAAACACTCTGGACAGTAGCTTAAGGTCATCAGCTAGAGTGCACAGCTACTAAAATGTTAATCCACTTTTAAAATAAAAGTAAATGTATGTCATACTATGCAGGTTGATCAAACTTTGTATTTTACAAGTTTTAAAAAGAAATGGAAATAGTCTGGCTTTCAATAAGAGGAAATGCCCTATATTTCTTAACTTATAGACACAGGGTACCCAAAACATGGAAAAGCACAAAGAAATTGTACGCCTTTATAAAGGCTATAGGTGACTGTTAAATCAATACTACTTTACAAACTGGCTGATTTAAACACAAATGTGTAAACTACAGTTGAAATATCAAACATATATTTTCCTTTTGTATAACATATATTTCCCTCCGTAACAAATTTTCCCCTCTGTAACACTTTTTCATGTCATAATATTTCAAGCAAACAAAAAGACATTGAAGGCAAATGTGGCTCATCTGTACACCCCCCCTCTAAATTGGAAGGAATCAAAATGCCAGAGAATTAAGCTCAAAGATGTAGCTATAATGATAACTTTTTTACCTAATATTGTTACGGAGGGGAAAACAGCATTTTGCTTGGGTTTCTAATTCCTGCTTGCAATCATTTCTAAAACATATCCCTTATTTTATGATAACACATGCCTGATACAATGTGGCTACATAGATGGAATGGTTGAGTTAATCATATATCTTGAAATAAAGAGAAAAATGCATTTTCCCCTCCGTAACACAGTTGAACCCTTTTCTCGTAATCAGAGTTCATTTTTTCAATGAATGTTAGCACAATGATGTATTGTGTTTTTTAAAATCATAAACTTGAGCTATTCTGCTTATTAAAGAAGTGGATTTTAATCATTGTTTACCTATTTCATTTATTATTATTTTTGTCCAAAATACAGTGAAATGACCCCCACATCATTTTCTTGGTAGATCAAGTTCAGTCATCTTGCGATAAAATTAATGTAGTTTTTAAAAACACACACTGTATCAAAGGAATACAATCTCAAACACTCAGTTACTTTTATTTCAATCACACTTACACTGTACCTGGATGATTCTGAGTGTTTGTGCAGCCATTTGCTGTGCTTTTGGCGAAGCAGCCTTCAATAATGCTATCAAAGCCTTGTACACCTGTACTTCATATTTAGGATTACCCTGAAAAACCAAGATAAGATGTTTCAACTTATACAAATATATCATATCAAGAATGTAGAATGAACATGCAAGACACCAATGTAAATAAGCACTAAATTATTTACTAACATCCAAAACGTTTTTTTCACACTTGTTTGATTGTTATACACTGTTGCAGTCTCTAGTAGTTGTATCACTTACATGTAATTTAATAGTCGGGCTTCCTGTGGAAGGCCCGGCTCTAAAAATGCTGTTTCGTCTTTGACCTCAAATGTGAAAGTGGGTTCTAATACACATGTGCCCTGTGCTGGTCGCTATACGAAAAAAAGTGCCGAGTGATTGAACGATGATCTTGCACACGTGTATTTTTTCAATACACATATTCGATGACTGTCACAACTGACACAAGATTGAAATCTAAATGAAGTCAATGTCTTCTGTATCTCTGTTAAATTTTGTGTTGTGTTAAGCTTAATATATATAATGTTTACCGATAGAAGCAAAGTAGCGATAGTTCTTGGCTACAATTGTATATAATTACACGTCATCCAAACATTGCTTAATCTATAGTCATGTTGCGATGTCTAGTTTATTTAAATATTTGTATTTGTATGGATATATTAATGGTAGTACCAAATAAACTACATTTATGTCATTCATGATTCGCAGAGTTTGTGAAATCGTTAAAATGCAAGGAAAGCATGTTCTACCGAGTCATGCAAGGAGCGACCAAACAATGAATGCTCTACATTTAGCTAGATTACATATTTGGGCAATTCCACATGAGAGAAGGAAAAAATGCATTTCTCAGAACTTGTAAAACTGAATGAATTTGTTTCAAATCATAGTCTTTAGTGTTCAATGTTTATGAATTTTATAAAATTTTCTTGGTCTGACAGTCAGGGGGGACATCAACACAGTGAGAGCATATGGATATTTTTTGGTTATAATTTGCCCTTAATTAGAGCAATTTGAATTTTCTTAAATAAAAGCAAATAAAACCTACAGCTAGGAGTTGTATGTAAGGTTGGTAAACATATGTGATGGTCTTTCAAAATACATAATCTTGGGAAGACTCCTCAAGCATTAACAATTATTTGGGGGGGTATGAATTTCGTTACAGACGTTACATAGCCAGACTACAAAAATATGATTATTTTTGTATTGCAAGCCAAGCCCAAGTCTTCTGATTGTGGTTTCCCTGGTTCTCTTTTGAAAAGTTATAGGAAACAAAAATATGACAAGAGATTAGGTACAGCTCTTTAAAAAGTTACTGAAATCATGTTACAGACGTTACATTTTTGGTTACAGACGTTACACAGATATGATATTGGGTCATTCCACAGTATTGTGATACCTGAAGATCAGTTTTTGAAATGTCTTTAATTGACTCAAATTATGTTTTAAAATGTAGTTAAGAGGCTTAACTTTACTTTACAAGTGATGTTTTACTTTGACAAGTCGGCATTGCTGCATAAATTATAATGAATTATAAAAAATCATGAAATCAGTGTTGCGGAGACTACAAATGTATTTTTTGATTGATAAACAATTAAAAGCTGAAACTTTTAGCAAAACCACTGGATATATTCTAATACTGGTCTACTTTCTAAAACACATGGTTGAAGTTGACTGTGCTGTTACAGCTATGCTGTATTTGGCTTCCAATAGTGAATTGTAGTCTCCGCAACATTTTTACACCTTAAAGTTTTGTTTATGAGTCACGACCAAATGAAAGAACTTTGACCCAAGTGTGATAAGTTCTAATTTACACTTAGAGATAAGTTGTACTACATCAACATGCCCTGAATTTTTTCTCATAAGGGCAAAAAATCAAATTGTTGCGGAGACTACAACTTTTGAGAGGTAAATCTAAAATGTCAGGTATAATTTGAGCCAAACTGATAAAAGTATAATAGCAAATTTCTAGATTCATGTCTTCTCTGTATGTGAGAACAAAATACAGCAGAATCCACTGTTTTGTGGCTTAGTACAACCACTTTGCACTACATGTTTACCATTCTCAACCAATATTAGGAGACTGGGCACTAGTAAACTTCTGAGCATCTGCAGTTCACATTTTTAGAGTATTGTGGGTAATTTTATTTGGCTTTACAACTTTGTAAGGCATGTCAGGCCTATATTTCTCAGTGAATTTCACTTTCTCTAACAGTACTGAAATATTGTGATTTTTATTACATGATGTAGTCTCCGCAACGTAGTCTCCGCAACAGCACCATCATTTAAAATTGTTAATTGTGATGGGAATACATGCATACAAGTTAAATGGTTTGGCATCACATTAAACCAGATAGCATGCCCTAAAGTTTAAGACAGACAGACACTGTAAATTATCCCAGATTCAGATTACTTGATGTGTAGTGTGGTATAATCGACTGGATCGAGCAAATTGACAGAATCTGTACATGTACATGTACTTGATTGCATTGTGTCTTTTACTCATTATAGTAATTGAATTTTGCTTATGATATTGTCACATTGTGCTCAAACTTCAAAATTTGTTCTTTAACTGCTTAGTCCTTGTTGTTATTGCTGCATTTGAATCAAAGTACCTGATGTAGTCTCCGCAACATAGTCTCCGCAACAGCACCATCATTTAAAATTATGGGTTATGATGGGAATATGAGGACTAGATGTTAAATGTTTTGGCATTTATATAAGCTAGATAGAAAGCCCTTTAGTGTAAAGCAGACAGACATTTCAGTTTTATCATAGATTCAGAGAACTTTTCACATTAGTGTGACGTATCGAAAATAAACATTTTTCTGTGTAGTCTCCGCAACAGCCATATAACTTAGTGTGACATTCCAATCATGTGATTAGGGGTGAATCACACTACTCTTGTTCATAGCTCTAATAGACATCCACCATACAAAAGTGGAATGGATCTCCTATGCAGTCTAGATTTCAAGATATGTCATGGGAAAGGTCTCTGAATGTAGTCTCCGCAACAGACGACTTACTGTGGAATGACCCTATTGCATAGTAAAAAGTACATGCTTTCTTCACTGTTTTCATAAAGTCACCTAAACCTTGGTACCTTGGTAATTTCATCAACAGAGCACTTTTCAAACCACCATGGAAGGGTTTTTACCACAAACGAAGCTTGACAGGATATATGATCTTCAAAATATAGTTTGATTATAGCCACTTGTCAGTGTCTTTATATTAAATAATTATAAGGTGGAAAATTAACCTATTCAATAAGCTTAAGCATTACAAATGGGTTGACAAGTTGAACAACAATATAAAACATACATTTTCTAGTGTTCATATTATTTTACCTTTAAGTTTCATTGCATAAAAGATCTATATTTCGTACAGTGTAACGTCTGTAACAAAAGCTGTAACGTCTGTAACACCAAACTTTTCTTCATTGCTCAGAGTGAATAGAATAATCCTGGAAAGTTTACTGTTTATAATAAACTTCAAACATATAGCAAGAGCTCCATCACCAATTATGGTTTTAAAGGTTTTTAAATTCACAGAAATTTGTGTTAAAATACAATAACCTGAAAGTATGGGTGATTTTACTGTAACGTCTGTAACGTTATTAAACTCTCTGTATATAAGCAACTTGGGAGACTTGACATAATATATTACCTTATACAACTTCACTCCCCCCTACCTAACAAATCTAGACAAAAGAAAAATCAAAACTCCCTTTGGCCATCAAACTGTACTTAAATAAATTACAAAATCTTGTCTGAAGTGTAACGTCTGTAACGAAGAACTGACCATTTATTAAGCTACATCTACAGTACATGTGTACATACAAGGCCAGACTGTAATGAGGTCTGTACATGTATGTACAATGTACATCGTACATACTTTGCAGGGTCATCTTTACTTACATTTGACAGTTGATGAAGCAAGTTTCTGGCAAGGTCTTGTGTTTCTTCTGAATTTGATTTGGCCAAACATTCAGCTACAGCCCTGATTCCTATCCAAATCAAACACATGTAGATATAATACAGTATATATTATACAAATTTGCCCATATAAATGGAGGACATAGGTTTGAATCCTATGTAGTCAGATACATTGTATTATTACTCTTTCCCAATTTGGTATTAAACTTTAAAGGATTTTTATAGACAATTTAATAGAGCACTTCACTTTCCCTCAATTTCCATCGGTTCCATAAATGCTATGCAGCCTGAATGCACATTTTGTACAATCATTTCTTACCAAAACTCTCACAAACCAGTTCTTTGTATCTCCTGCCAGCATTGACGACATGCATCAACAGTTTGAGAGCTTGTGCTTTGTCTTCCTAAATTGAATATTTTATTCAATGAATTCAGGACCAAACAACAGCTGTAATGCATGATTTGGTACATGTTGTTGTAATCGCATGAATGCTAATTTTACTGCAGTCTCATTTTCTTAATAATATTAGAATATTCTACATTGTATATTGAGCCTTGCTTGCTAATGTTTGTCTACAGGTGGAATTATATTTTTACAGTGTAATGAGTGCATGACTAAGATTAGTCTGCTGGCGTCTCATTTCGCTACAGCTACATTTTTTATCCAACTGATTTGGTAAATACTAAAAACAATTATCCCCCTCAGTACAGTGTCGGTGAGTAGTGGTGAATATTTACCTTGCTGCTCGAGGACTCGCAGCTTGGCAAATATCCACCACTAAGTACTCACCTCCACTTCGGGGAATAATATTGTTCAGTATACAATCATGAACTGAAGGCAAGTGATTGTAGATCTTAGACACAAATATTGTATTTGGACTTATCATATCCACAGATGTATAAAATCATGTTCTACTATAATTTTCAAGATACCAGCAAGTTTGTCCGAAAAAAATCAAAGTGAAAGTCTCTGCAAATGAAGATGATTTTGTATCAGAAATACAAGCTCTGCCATGGTTGTGACTTCTATTGTGTTTTCCTCATGAAAATGTACATTGAGATCAGCACAATATACATAAATTTGTAAGTTAATAATAATAAAATAATACATATTATTCCTCATGAATTAAGTACATTGTACAAGTCCAAGGGAAGGCTAATGGCCACATTATCAGATTTATAATACTTAATTACTGTACATGTATTTTCTGAATTAAGAATTCTAATAATATACATGAATTATGGAAACATGCTAAATCAAAACATATAATTTATATATTTGTACCTCTTTTGCTTGTTTCAGTCCTAAGATTTCCAGAACTGTAAGAATACCACCGACTTCTAAGAATTCAGCCAAAAACTTGTGCCTATAATAAACAACAGTTAACATGGATGTAACAATAATAATAATAATGAGCATTTATATACTGTAGCTCATCCTAAACATCTTGATATTTGGCTTATTGAACTTCTAAAGGTACATTACATGTACATGTACTTGTAAGTAGAATTGTATGTACATGTACATGCTTATTACATTAATAATACTATCAAAAATAAAGCTCTTTTGTGTTCTACGTGAATAAATAAATTATCAAAAAAAAAAGGTATTGTCAGTGTTGACTTACCCACTTGAAGAACCAACAAAGACTGTTATGGCTTGTAGCTGTAGTTTTACATGTGTACCCATCATGTAGCTTGTTCAGGTGTCAAAGAATGCAGTAAAACTGGATTACGTTTTTAGGGATTGTTGACGATGGCCATATGATATCTTGGTTGTTGGAGCTAGGGGAGTGGGGTGGGGATAAATTTAATCTTTGATTGGAATAAATTAAGACTAAGACTATAAGAGAGGTTCGTGGACTTGTATACAGTTGTTATCATACAGTCATTCTCAAAAAGATTGTCCAGATGAAAAGACTACAATACTACAATAAAATCACGTGATTCATTATGTATTCGATTTCCTCGCGTGGAATTTCAATTTGAGATGCAAAAGTACACGGCATTGTGAGAACTGAATGTAGTGGCGCTGGTATCAACTCGCAGTTCCACGCGCAGAAATTGAAAACATAATGAATCACGTGACTTTATTGTAGTATTGTAGTCTTTTCATCTGGACAACCTTTTTGAGAATGACTGTACGAGTGGGAAAGCTAGGGTACCGTACAGCACTCAAATGGCTTCCTTTCTGAACCAATCATAAAGCGTGCAGATGTATATGTACATCTCACCCAAACAAACTCTTTCAATATGAAACGCACTGGGCACAGTACAGTATTGTAAAGCTTATATACTTTCAGGACTACTCATACGAAAACGACCCTACATTGTATCACCTATGTACAGGCATGTGTACATATGTTACGTACACAGTATAATATGGTCAATGCTTGACAGACCATATTTAATAATAACATTAATAAAGTATTTTATCAAGGATACGTTAACCTTAGCCAAGCTGTCAACCTGGTTAGAAATAAACTCGCTGCATGAGCAAACTCAAGCTCAAGTTCAGGTCCTGTTTTGTTGGTGTTTTGTTGGATGAAATCTTGGAGAATTTTTGCTCTTGTACTCTTCGATCCTCTATCCCACGTTTGTAGAAGTCTAGTGACAGCTTGTTGATCGTTCTTCATTCTAACAAATTAAAAAAGACAAATCGAATTTATAAACAAAACTCAAAAGATGAACAAATCACTATAAAAAACTTGTAATCCCAAATATTTCTGCAAATGTAAACAATTCAAACCTTAAATATCGTTACTTGTTGAGCTTTGGCACTTGATAGTTATATTTTCAATATTCTTAAGTCATTTTAAACGATCTGTTCGATGTCATTTGTCTTTGACTCGTCATGTTTATCAAAGTCAAACTTTGTTACCGTCCGCCATTTTGTTTACTATAGCAACAACCGCTGATCCAATGTCCTGCAGTTCCATAAACCACAGGAATCCCACACCCTCAGAACAATTTCCAGAATTAAAATCCACATTAAAAACATTGAAAAAATTGAAGCGTTTGAATCGATAATTTTTTTTAAAAACACGAATACTGAAACTCTCCAAACCTTAGTGTGCGAACACGAACCGCGAACACTATACGTTGTTGTACGTCAACTCTCATGTTGGACTTCCTGTGCTTTCAATGCCGGGAGGAGTGATGACGAGACAACTCGCAATGCATTTGTGGAAACTTGATCGAGCATTCGAGGTGAAAACTACATGTAAGTCTATAAGAACTTCGATTTTAAAGACTTCAAGGACAGATTGTCTCTTCTCTACTTGAAAAGACAGGTCAGTAAATGTAGATCACTATGGTAGTCCTCTTTTTGGGTTACGAAAATGTCGACGCCGATCTAAAATGGCGCCAGTTTATAAGTACAATTTTACATAAGCTTAAAGGGCAATTCTCGCCGTTTTTTTATCATAACTTTAAGAATTCCAATAAACGTATGAACACCTTGAAAACCATTTTGAGTAGTTATTTTCGTTGTTATTCCATTTTTTCCTGTCGAATTTTAAGTTTAAAACAGTGACATTTCACGTATCGAAGCGAACGCTCCGATTTGGGTCACATGACCAGGTGACGTCACACGTGTGTACTTACAGAACTAGCAAAGACGTGTTTACGAGGTAAAGTAAGATGGCCGCCAGTACGTGTTCATTAAAGCGAAAAAAACCTCCTGGAAAGCGATGTTGTGTAATGTTCTGTAATAAAACCAATGCAGAGGAAGTAAGCCTACATCAATTCCCAAAAAATGACAATTTACGGCAAAAATGGAGCAATTTTGTTCTTCAAAAACGAGACACATCGACATGGACAAGAGGCAGTGGCTACATATGCAGCGACCACTTTCTACCTTTAGATTATGATGGCTTCAATAGAAAGCAAGCTGGTTTTGCAACAAAGTTAATCCTGAGAAAAGACGCTGTACCAACAGTAAACCCAGTTCCTACGCCCCATCAGCTAAGTGAAGCGAAAACCCTCGCTAAACGCTTCAAGACGCAGAAGAAAGAAGTTCCTAAAGTCAAAGACGTTGTTCAAGTAGTTCCAAAACATGCACATGGTAGAAGCAGCAGCACATTGATAAAACTACATGCTCATCGGGTAAATCTTTCTCAATTACTGTACTTTGTACTGTTGACACTTGACTGCATGCATAAGTATTGTTTTGGTTAATGTTATTTATTATTATTATAGTCTTTAGAAGCATTTTCACTTGTACAAGACTCTCCACAGGTAGCCCAAGCTATTAATGAGAGGCTTGTATCGAGCTATATATAAGAGTTTGTATGGGACCTTAGGCTCTGGTCGATAATTCCGTAAATAATAGGGCAAATAAACTCTAACCTTCCAGTAGTGTTGTTTGTGTCCTTATTGATCTCTGGTAGCGATTTCAGGGAAATCCCGCGATTTTTAGCCGAGCTCTCCTCCTACTACTACCTTCTTCTTAGTAGTAGGAGGAGAGCTCGGCTAAAAATCGCGGGATTTCCCTGAAATCGCTACCAGAGATCAATAAGGACACAAACAACACTACTGGAAGGTTAGAGTTTATTTGCCCTATTATTTACGGAATTATCGACCAGAGCCTAAGGTCCCATACAAACTCTTATATATAGCTCGATACAAGCCTCTCATTAATAGCTTGGGCTACCTGTGGACTCTCACGACATTCATGAATCCGCACAAACAGAATTGATACGCGCTACAGATACTTGTAATGCTCAGACTGTGGTTGTTTCGAAAACTCTCTGTCACAAAGCAACACAGAAAAGTTATCAGAGGCCAGAAAGACGAAGCAAAGGTAATTGTATAACTATTTATCAGGTAGACACGACACACGTCGTACGTAGATGTTTTTGTGTGTGTATGGATACTTTATAACTGAAAGCTAAAATAGCCATGTTAATTTTCATTAATATGTAGGTCTTCAATTTGATGAATCGGCTCCTGATAAATCGTACAAAGATGCAGCAATTCAATGCAATCTGGCAGGACTGCCTGCTCTCAGGCTATATAACTCAGACTCTCAGAGTGATGGTGCTGATGATTCAGATAAGCTTACATCAGATGATGACCATTCTGTGGATGATGAAGATTATATTCAAGGAGAAGCCGCGGGTGTGGATGGTAAACAAATGAAAAGCAGAGAAATAGAAGGGTAAGGGGAAACAAACATACTGTACATAAAATATATAATATTTTATAAGTGGATAGATGAATTTATGTGTTGAAATATGTGACAAAAGAACTTGGGTAATTATCACAGTTTATGGACCATTGTAATGAAATATAGTGTCACCTTAGTGATTTTAATATTTGTACTTAGTGTATTTCCATATTTTGACAGAAAACCTTTTGGGAGTGGGGGAGGGGATGGTCATTAGCCTGGTGTGAAATTTGATACATGTTTTGTCTCTTTTTAGATCTTTAAATGATGAACACGAGAGTACCTACAAAGAAAGAAAGTACATTGTGTTTGAGAGTTGCCTGCTACAACTGTTCAGTACCACTTGTCCTGAATGCCTATCTACAGCCAGAGTATCAATAACTGAAGTGTCTGGTACCCAAGTCATAATATCTTGCAAATGCACAAATGTCCACTGCTCTTTTCTTCTTCTTTGGCATAGCCAGCCTTATATTCGTCAAATGCCAGTTGGAAACCTATTGTTATCTTCCTGTTTGCTTTTATCAGGTTAGTTGTGTACATACATGTATACACACACTGGGTTTTAATGTAGAGTGCAAATAGTGTAACCATAAACTGAACAGTACTAATTTTAAATAGTACTAAACAGTGCTATGCCTAAATTATTTTCCATTGTTTCAATTAGTGCTATTTAGTACCAGTAATTATTAGTTAGTAGAGTGCAATTTAGAAAAGCATGAAATAGTACTAATTTTAAATAGTACTAAATAGTGCTATTTCTATTGTAGTTTGTAAGGTTTGAGAAAACCTTACAAACTACATTACTAACAATTACCAAGCGACAAATTACCAGTGCTATTTCTATTGTTTTCTATTGTTTCATTAGTGCTTTTTAGTACTAATTAGTTATTTAGTTTTCAAGCTTTTCTAAATTGCACTCTACTGTTTCACAAATTTAAAAGTGTTTGCACTCTTTTTATGTTTTTGTTTTATTATTATTAATAGGGTGCTGTGTTGCAAAAGCTCTAAGAATGTTCAAGCTGATGAATGTAGCCTGTGTTTCAACTAGTTCCTATTATAGACATGTTGGATCTTATGTAAACCCAACGGTCATCCAAACTTGGAAGCTACACCAAAGTGAATTATTTGAAGAGTTATCAAACACTGGTTTAGTTTTGGCAGGAGATGGGAGATGCGACTCTCCAGGATTCAGTGCAAAATATGGATCCTATACTTTAATGGAACAACAAGTTAACAAAGTATTGGATTTTCAACTAGTTCAGGTATAATGTGATACTTCTCAAGGGAAAAATAGCTAATTGCATAATCGTTGTCGGGTTGAAAATCATGAAAGCTATGACCAAAAGGAATTCTGGGAAATTAAAACTCTCAAATAACACCATCAGATCATCAACCTTTTTGTCCAGACTTGTAGGATCTTAGTTAAATAGCTCATATACCTTCAAAACTCTGAGAACATTGAATATATCTGCATGTAATGTGGCTCATGAACTGATTTCCCATCCATCCTTGCGGTCTCAGCTTTTATGATTTATGATTTTCAACCCGACAATGATTATGCAAATAGCTATATATAACCTTAAAAAGCAAATTATATAAATTAATCAGTACATTGCTGTATTTATTCATCATTATTTAATTTTTATTTCTATATCAGAGCAATGAAGTAAAAAACAGCTACTGGATGGAAAATGAAGGACTTAAGAGATCAATGAACTACATCACCAATAAAGGCCTTGATGTTCAAAAACTAATCACAGATAGGCACAAGCAAAATAATGTATGGATAAAAAGGAACTTACCAAATACCACACATTATTTTGATATTTGGCATGTTTCCAAAGGTAATGAAAGTCAAGGGGAAGAAACCTTTATTTTCATAATGAATTAAAAATTTAATGGATTCGAAATAATTACTGTACTATATACTGTACTGTACTGTACTGCTGTACTGTACTGTACTGTACTGTACTGTACTGTACTATACTACTGTACTGTACTGTACTGTACTACTGTACTGTACTATACTACTGTACTGTACTGTACTGTACTGTACTGTACTGTACTGTACTGTACTGTACTGTACTGTACTGTACTGTACTGTACTGCTGTACTGTACTGTACTGTACTGTACTGTACTATACTACTGTACTGTACTGTACTGTACTGTACTGTACTGTACTGTACTGTACTGTACTGTACTGTAGGTAGACTTATCAGGTTTGTTGTAGAAGCTGGATTTACCTGTATAAAAAAAGTTATTTGGTACTAATTTGGCTTTACATAACAGGGTAAAATGTACTAAATATAATAAAGTTAGAATTATCATCTATCATCAACTTTAATTGACATGGCACTAATTACTTTGGCTCTAGGGTTATGCAGGAAGATCGACAAGCTGGCAGCTAAGAAAGACTGTCATGACATTGGAGTGTGGCGCCAGTCCATATCAAATCATATGTACTGGTGCGCAGCCACAACACCAGATGGTGATGGTGAATTAATCTTGGAAAAATGGAAGATTCTTCCACTGCATATTCAGAACATTCATGGCAATCCATCAAATGAACGATACAAGGAGTGTGGCCATGGGGAATCTTCAAGGTGATGCCAAATATAGACTTTGGCTAGAACCTGGTTAGTCAATAATAATAATATAGAAATATTTTTATTATATTCTAATAGAGTGCAAACAATATTTAACAAATTGCAGATGGTTTAGAGACTTATCTGTACTCTTATTGACACACACTTGACGTCATAAAATGTTCAAAACTCAAATGGAATCATGAGCATAGCGATTTTATGATGTCAAGTGTGTGTCAATAAGAGTACAGACAACGAAAAAACATCTCTAATTTTTTTTTTTACAATGACAAAGTAAAAACATCTAAAAACAAGGAAAAAGTATGAAAGAAAAATTGTTTCAAGAGCTCGCTAGCTCCGTGCGCGAGCGATTCGTCAAACAGTTTTGTCTGTCCTCTTATTGACAATGGTACAAATGTAAACCAGCCAATCAGATTGCGAGATTATGCTCTGTTATTGTAAAAATTAGTATATTACTACAAATGTAAATAGCACTGATGAAACAATGAGATAGCACTATTCAGTACTATTTAGACCACAATATGCCATAAGATTTCCAAAGGCAAAAAAAGGAAAATATTCTGTTAGAGCTATAAAAGACGATCCTTCATATGGCAAGTAAATGTTTGTAATATATATATTTTAATTTGTTCTCTGAAATTTAGTGCTCATACCATAAATGATATTTTTATTCAGGTTACTGTCATGAAGTTATCAAGAGACTATTTGAAATATACAAACAAAGTCCCAAAACACTAAAAAACTACATGGGCGATCTCAAAATTAACACTCCACAACCACTGGCTGCAACAGCAGAGAGGCCAAACAAAGACGAAGCAATAGAACAATTTGTAACCCGATATAGGCAATGAAAACTGCATGCAATCTTGTAAAAATAAAATGATCACAATATGAAAACAAAATCAGGAATTTATATGAATGCATTGCTAAACTAGACCTGAATAGTGTTATTCATCGGCAAAACGAAATCCCACAAACTCAAAGTTTTCTTCAAGTCCTGGGGGTGGGAAATGTGCTCTGATACAGCATACTGCACATGCTGGCAACGAAACACGAATCTCTTTACCTATAACTCCCCAGCACCATCTGACAAGCTGGCGGTATGCCACATGGCGTAACTTCTTATGTTCGGGTCCGTCGTAGCCTTTCCCACCATACTGTTGTTTATATTGGTACCAAGCTATTTTTAATACCCATTTGTTCAAACAAGCTGCCTTAAAACCAGGATGTCTTGTAATGCATTCTGGTACCTCGCCTATCTCTCTCTCGTCTACAGCTTCTTCGCATACTTTCAAAACTTCCTGTATGTCACGACAGCACCGACATTCCTCTAACCTATCCATAATCTGGCAATTATCACAAGAACACCTAAACAACCAATGTGAACAAAGTCAAAGGTTTAATCACAATTAAAGACTTACATATTTAACACGGACTCCGTTCAAAGTATATGAGATAACTAGTGACATATTTCCTTGTGCTTGTTTGTTATATGAAAGGAATCGGGATACAAATATAAGCTTTTATACTTGCCACACACTGTTTTGCAAACGATCGTCACTTTCATGAGAATATTCCTCGTCGATCCGCTCTACATTTTGTACATCAGCGTCAAAAACAGGTCCTTGTGGCTCAAAACGCCAGGGATGAATTGCGTCAAACAACTCGTGTTCTCCTTCTGGATCTTGTCCATTGCATACAGACGAATTCGTCGACGAAATGGAGGATAAACTTCCAGAGTCATCACTTTGATCCGCCATTTTGAAACGACGAACACAACACACGTGTGACGTCACGTGTCACGTGATCAAAATTCAGAGTTTTTCAAAGCCGATCGTTCTAAACCTTCGTAAAATACGCGTTTCTGTTCGAAAAAACAGTTATTTTCAATTTCTTATAGTTTATATTCATTCTTTGCAGCTTTTGCAAGGTTCTTACAAAAATCAGCATTGTAGGCGAGAATTGCCCTTTAATTTAACAATCTCTGTACTGTATGTTTTGATTGCAATCTCTTCGCATTTAAACAATCCTTATCCATAACAGGCCGACTATATCCAGTACCAACGTTAACGCCGTTGGGCATTGGAAACGGTTGTTTGTACCCAATCAATCGAATGATTCAATCGAATGATTCAATCGAATTCAGTCGAACGCAATACTCCAGTTTCGCGTTGTTTAGAGATGGCCACTGTCCATGACAAAAGACGCATTTGTACAGAGTTAGCCTCGATTCAGAAAACAGTCCGTGCAATTCAAAAATGTTTCTATTGTTTCATGTCAACATTTTTTCGTGTTCTTGTTGATATTTGTGGCTTGTGATACTTTGCGAAACGAAACCAAAATAAGCGAAACGAAATATTTCTCAAAGTATCACTTTTATGAAATGGCTTTAAAATGTGATATAACGGCGAGAACTTTCCCTTCCATCATGGAAGGATTCTTGTCTGGCTCGTGTAATGACAGTTAATTGAAACTAGCTCAATCCTGTCTAAACAATGTTCATTTCGCAAAGTACAGTATGTGGTTCTAATTGTGAACAGTTCTAATTGAGTGCCGTTTTTATATCGTAAAGTTAAGATCGACAAAAAATATTTCACCCGAGCAAATATTGATTTATTTTCAATTATTCAATGCTATTTTGGGCTTCCTGACATTTATTCCGCGCAAAATTTCAACTTTAAATCAAGGTAAGCTGATGACTGTTGTTTGCAAATTCGAATTTTAAGCGCGCCTTTAAGATTCTCAGTGGGGAAAGTTCTCATTTTCTTTCTAAAAACACAAAGTTTAGAGTCTGTTTTTATATGAGCTAAAAGGTCAATAATAACACTTTTCCTTACAAAACAATATATCGAAAAGTGTTGAAAATGAACGAGCAGCATCGGAATGAAAAATTGTGCATGTTTTTGCGATGTGCATCTAATTGTAAACACGCATATGCTCACGCATAACTTGGCATTTCATAACATATGTAGTTCTTGAGATATAGAGTAAAATTGCCGCTAATGTACCTGCAGGCGGGGGGGGGGGGGGGGGGCACTCCTCCCTTTGTCCAGGAACCCATTTGTTGTCCAAGTGGCAGGGGTGATCGGCGGTCCTTTTAGGGTTGAAAATATTTCCTGTGTGAACCTTTTAGTACCCTGGGTACCAGAGGCCGGGAGAGATCAGCCTCTGGTACCCTTAGGGGTTCCGACTCAAAAGTCATGACTCCGTACCTTTTAGGTCAGTTATTAGCACTGATGTAATTGAAAACCCACATTGGGAGATACAATAAAGTATGTATGCATGTAAATGTTATATACTTTATATACTTAAATGGGCCTAGATGTAAATTACTTTTACTTATTCTAGTTTTTACCCCCCAAAAGACTGTTATTATTACAAACATGAAAGAACAGAAGAAATTTGTTGTCCAGTCACTCATTAAACGATATCATATATAATCATCAGTGGTCGTACCTTGTAGGGGTTCAATATATCAATATATTGGGTGCATTATGGGTAATTAAATAATACAATTTTAAGTTTCCTAACTTATTAAATGAAGCACAATGTACAAACAACAAACGTAAGACTAAAACAAACATTATACTAAATATTTCTACCAACTTTCCTGGCGTTAACCCGCTTTAAGTGGAATTTTCGATTATTTAATTACCCATAATGCATCCAATATATTGATATATTGATATTTCGTAGCGGCCAGAATTTTTGCAAATGACTGTATATGCTAATATATATATGTACTTAGTCTATATATGTACATCTAAGAAAATAAGTTTGGTTAAATATGGCTCTATAAGAAACCTTCGATGGTAACTCACTTATACAATATCACTCGCTATATATACCCTTAATCTTAATTTACATATTCCATTGTAACATTTGTTCTAACCTTCCGGCGTAATTTAACTTTTGCGTTCATCAATTACAAAATCAGGGAACTAATTTAACTATAACAGCTAGTAACCTTAAAGTGCATATGAAGCGAAACCATTTTCCTCTGAATTGAGTAAATAAATATGTTATATAAATTACTATAAACTTAAAAAATCGAATGAACAAAAATTAAGGCGTAATTTTCACAGTCAAAAGTAGTTTATTTTGTTTCAAATCATGGTCTGGAGACTGGGGCGAGTCAATGGTTCGGTGACGTCACGTTGGTTGCAAAGACTCTAGGCCGGAGTCTATAGGCATAGCAACAAAGCAACACTATAAACAAGATGGATAGTGAATCAGAGAGTGACTCGGATATAAGCGTGGAATCCACAGGAATCGAAGATTCTTCAGATAATGAAGAGGAAGAAGTTGGAGTAGCTTACAGTCATTATAATCCATATGAGCACGAACCTTTAGCAGACACAGACGATGGTGAATTCGAAGATGACGAAGCTGAACCAGACATGGACGGTTTGACTCCAGAAACCCTTACTGCTCGACAAGACGGAACAGTACCAGTCAACTCTTGGTTAGTATTACTTATATTGCTCTCTTAAGAGCCACTGCCTCTAAATATCGAGAATCGGCGGACAGTTGCGAAAAATCGAATTTCGTTTTATTTCACCAATAGAACCCCTTTGGTGTACCATTTCCAAAAATAGTATCGAAAACTTCAAGAGCTTTTTATTTTTTTCAAAATTGAAGAAAGTCGAAATTCCCTCAAAATAGCCTTCGGCCGACGATGACGCGAAGCGAAAATTAAGCATTTTCGATGTGTTCGCGTAGAAAAACCGACGGTTGTACGAAACTAATATTTTGCTACATACAAAGGTGTTATTTCCTCTTTCTAAAACACTAAAAATCTCTTTGGGATTTTGAATCTAACTATTTCTTTAGATCTCTAATTGAGATGCTATCGTAGCATCTGAACGAACGCGTAAAAATTACCTATTTTCAAATCCATCAAACGCTTCTTGGTACATGGAGTTTGAGCTTAAAAATATATGTATCTTAAAGTTTTACCATTGAACATGACTGTGTATAAATATTATTGATGCAGCTCTAAAACTCTTCCGGTGGGAAGCGTAAACACAAAACATATTTTTACCATTTGGTAATACGTTACACGTGCATAATGAGACATGAAATTGACAACACAACGTTTAAACACTAGAAATAAATACAACAAAAATATACCAAGTTGTAAATATGCTTTGAGTTCTCTTTATTGTTTCTAGGGATTAAATTTATTTCATTTTCTTGATCAGATCAAAACATAATCTTTCCGAAACTATACTGATATCCCAGTTTTTTAGGCCGGAAACTGATTTGTCCCACCCAAATGACTGCCAAATCATAACAGACTGGTTAATACCGCACGGTGAATACGGACACCGGTAAATACGGTACTGTTAATACGGACATCGGTTAATACGGACACCGGTTAATACGGACACCGGTTAATACGGACACCGGTTAATACGGACACCGGTTACTATACAGACACCCGGTTAATACGGACACCGGTTAATACAGACACCGGTTAATACGGACATCGGTTAATACGAATACCGGTTAATACGGACACCGGTTAATACGAACACCGGTTAATACGAACACCGGTTAATACGAACACCGGTTAATTCGGACACTGGTTAATACGGACATCGGTTAATACAGACACCGGTTAATACGGACACCGGTTAATACGAACACCGGTTAATTCGGACACTGGTTAATACGGACACCGGTTAATACAGACACCGGTTAATACGGACATCGGTTAATACGGACACCGGTTAATACGGACACCGGTTAATACGAACACCGGTTAATTCGGACACCGGTTAATACGGACATCGGTTAATACGGACACCGGTTAATACGGACACCGGTTAATACGAACACCGGTTAATTCGGACACTGGTTAATACGACATCAGTTAATACAGACACCGATTATTATATATAATCGGGCAATTTTGGTTCGATTCGGCGAAATATCAGGGCGAGTTAGGTCGAGCCATGGTTCGTATTTTGGCGAGACGTAGTCGAGCCAAAATACCCATGGCAAGACCTAACGAGTCCTGATATTTCGCGGAATCGAACCAAAATTGACCGATTATTTATTTATCATCCCACTCTTTTCGCCGAAATGAAAGAATTTCACTAAAAACATCGAGGACGATCTTTTCAAAATACAAACTTATTAGCATATTGTCGGCACGCGTCCGTGAGTTTGAGAAGTGGCGGGAAAAGTTCAATCGTTCGCAGTTTTGTTCAAAACGTTTATTTATCTTTTGAATGAAACATATTTTCCCTTAAAACGACCAGAAGTAATATAAAAATACAATGGTTTCTTATTTAGAACCACATGTTAACCAACTGTCCGTGATATATGATATCAGGACAGTAGAGTGTCCTGATACCGTAGAATATCAGGACAGTAGAGTGTCTTGATTCGGGAGAATTCTCGATTCTGATTGGTTGAAAAACAAATATTGGGGATGATAAAATACGGATATCGATTAATAGGGGCACCGGTTAATCTGGACACCGATTAATACGGATATCGGTTAATACGGACACCGGTTAATACAGACACCGGTCGGTTAATAAGGACACCGGTTAATACGGATATCGGTTAATAAGGACACCGGTTAATACAGACACTGGTCGGTTAATAAGGACACCGGTTAATATAGACACCGGTCGGTTAATAAGGACACCGGTTAATACAGACACCGGTCGGTTAATAAGGACACCGGTTAATACAGACACCGGTCGGTTAATAAGGACACCGGTTAATACAGACACCGGTCGGTTAATAAGGACACCGGTTAATACAGACACCGGTCGGTTAATAAGGACACCGGTTAATACAGACACCGGTCGGTTAATAAGGACACCGGTTAATACAGACACCGGTCGGTTAATAAGGACACCGGTTAATACAGACACCGGTCGGTTAATAAGGACACCGGTTAATACAGACACCGGTCGGTTAATAAGGACACCGGTTAATACAGACACCGGTCGGTTAATAAGGACACCGGTTAATACAGACACCGGTCGGTTAATAAGGACACCGGTTAATACAGACACCGGTCGGTTAATAAGGACACCGATTAATACAGACACTGGTCGGTTAATAAGGACACCGGTTAATACAGACACCGGTCGGTTAATAAGGACACCGGTTAATACAGACACCGGTCGGTTAATAAGGACACCGGTTAATACAGACACCGGTCGGTTAATAAGGACACCGGTTAATAAGGACACCGGTTAATACAGACACCGGTTAATACGGACACCGGTTAATCTGGACACCTGTGAATACGGACACCGGTTAATACAGACACCGGTTAATCTGGACACCGGTAAACAGGGACACCGGTTAATACAGACAGAAGTTAATACAGACACAGGTTGATCTGGACACCGGTATTACATTATATCAATACAATGGAACCTCGTTATTACGCCGGGACACCATTGCGACCATAGAAAGTGTCCGTATTACATTATATCAATACAATGGAACCTCGTTATTACGGACACCATCGGGGCCATAGAAAGTGTCCGAATTACATTATATTAATACCAATATCAATGGAACCGGTGTCGGTGGTGTCCTACCCTGCGAGCAGAGGTTCTTTCCATGTTTACTGGTCTCGATCAAGCAGATACTAGTACATGCGCGCCGTGACATATAAAACGAATGAAATCCAAAACCACTTGACATTTATCAGAAGATCAAATCAGTTAAAATTTAATCCCTAGAAACATTAAAGAGAACTCAAAGCATATTTACAACTTGGTATATTTTGTTGTATTTATTTCTAGTGTTATTAAAAACGTTATGTTGTCAATTTCATGTCTCATTATGCACGTGTAACACATTACCAAATGGTAAAAATATGTGCTGTGTTTACGCTTCCCACCGGAAGAGTTTTAGAGCTGCATCAATAATATTTATACACAGTCATGTTCAATGGTAAAGCTTTAAGATACATATATTTTTATGTACCAAGAAGCGTTTGATGGATTTGAAAATAGGTAATTTTTACGCGTTCGTTCAGATGCTTCGATAGCATCTCAATTAGAGATCTAAAGAAATAGTTAGATTCAAAATCCCAAAGAGATTATTAGTGTTTTAGAAAGAGGAAATAACACCTTTGTATGTAGCAAAATATTAGTTTCGTACAACCGTCGGTTTTTTTTTACGCGAACACATCGAAAATGCTTAATTTTCGCTTCGCGTCATCGTTGGCCGAAGGCTATTTTGAGGGAATTTCGACTTTCTTCAATTTTGAAGAAAATAAAAAGCTCTTGAAGTTTTCGATACTATTTTTGGAAATGGTACACCAAAGGGGTTCTATTGGTGAAATAAAACGAAATTCGATTTTTCGCAACTGTCCGCCGATTCTCGATATTTAGAGGCAGTGGCTCTTAAGTCGTGGAAGATCTTGTAATAAACATAAACTCCGTTTTTCTCGCCGATAGGTGTAAGTGTGAACGCTGCAGCAACCATAATTTAGTGGGCGCGCTAGAGTATCGATGCTGCCAAGAAGTAATCAGTGCATCGGGAAAAATGGTATTTGACGGTTCCATTGAGTACATCAATTGCATAACAGAGCACGAAGACTACAAGGCCATCTCCAATAAAGTGGTATTATTGCAGGTCGCTCCGTTACTCAGAAATAAAGATGGCAGATCGTACCGTCGCCGTGCAGGAGTTACCGAAAATGAGTGAGTGTCTTGCAAAGTTTAGATAATTCTAATGTGATATATTATTTAATCAAGTAAGCTTATCTCATTTTAAATACAAACACCTGAATGACGAAGCGTTCTAGTACAGGCCAATATAAGATGACAAATATACTGAAGAGGAATTGATTTAATTTCACCTCAAATTTTGCTAAGAATCAATTCAATGCAATTTTTATATACAAATTATATCGTGCTGGTCAATATTATGTCTCATTCAATCCCTCTCATTTGTATAAAATTATATATATTATTGGAAATACTCTGTAATTATCAAGTATGTATGGCATATTATTATATTTTTCTGATAAATGTGATGACGAGAAGATAAATCATTTTTCAATGTATTTTAAAATCTGGATATTTCAACTACCAAACTGTAGCCACCACTGCAAGAGTAAAGTGAAATGCTATATTATTGTGTTCATCAAATTCAAATGCACCCATATCCATCTGGCCATTTGTAGGGGAATTAATCAAGACATTACTGATTACAATCTAATATACTCTCTATTCCCGATTGCAGATTTATCAGAGCTGTCGCCTACCGATGGATAATTCGATGGCTTTGTGGGTATATGGGGTGGGATAATACCAGGCCATTGCCAGCCTGCATATATGAGGATATAAGGACACGATATCAAACACTTCATCTTCAACCAAGAGGCTACAAAAGTTCATAGTTTTTCTTGATGTTCACAGTTTATTTGTTGATGTGACTGATGTAATCATTAAACGTTTTATTGTAACTTATTTATAATGAAAAAACCCTTGCCATCAATTGAATACCAATACTCAATGTACTATATAGATCATACATGTACATGGAAATATTATGGGGCTTTACAAGTCTTCCTAGAATGTCCCCGCATGGGTTGCTGGCATGTTTTGCACTGAGGAGCTCTCCTGGCCTGCTCAGAGTTTGTTGTAGGTGTATTTGCCTCGACAGACTTGGTTTCTTGTAGTTTTTCTTGATCAGGCTCTGAAATTCAAATGTTACATTAGACATTATTGCAATAATAAGAGTAACTAATAAACAATAAATGCTTTTCACAAGGACCCACCAATAATATACATATAATAATTCATTTAGCCTGTGTAGCTATTTTTCCCCTTCCCTCTCCACTCCTAGGACCAGATATATGTATGCAGGCTATAAGGATCATTGTAATGTGACTACATGTATACATACCTGATGGAAATAGTTGAGTTTGTTTTCTTTCTTTACTTTGTTGAAACAAATTCACAGCTTCAGCTTTTTTTCTTCGCTCAGGAAACTATGAGTTCAGGGGCTTTGGGGTCTTATTTACATATGTTGCCAGAGTGGTCTTCATTTCAGAACATGTTTGAGTGAACAGAAGTTCTTTCATGGTTTCAACATATTCTAATAAAAAAATACATAAAATATTGCTTTCAGTCAGTCGCCTGTCATTATTTGTAGTGAATCTTTCCTATGTACCAACATGGTACTAAATAAACTATTGTCATACATGTGTTTACATACAAATATGTACAACACATTCTGTAACACTGTAAAAATAGTACTTCCGTCACTGATGTTTCCAGCCTAAGCCCTCTAATGAAGGACTAAGGCTTGAAATCTCAGTGCTATTTTTACACACAGTTACATATTTCCTTGTATCAATCCTCATATCACACCAATGTGGCCTGTACTAATTTACTCATCCATTTCCCTGCAAATATAATGATCTATTGCTTTCTAACAATATCCATGGCCTCCTATCAGTGACAGTTCAATATAGACCACTGATTGACATTATTACAACAAAAGTTCAATTATGTTGTTCTTGTAAATATCACATATAGTACTGCTTAGAAGTACATAGTATGTAACATTGTTTTGTGTGGAGTCTACGTGGATTCTGAGTGTAATGTGTGTAATATAAATTACTAACCATATGTGGGTGGTACAGGGAGCTCTCGCACTACCTCCTCCCCAACCTTGAACTTGGGATACGTTACTCTGTAGTAACTCTCTCCATTTGATGCAACTTGCACTTCTCGACTTACATTCTCATTGAAATGCAGACTTGCAAGGATGTGTCTAACAAGCAAATTATATTTATTGTGTTAATTCTGACAACAATCATATTAGATACAGTATATGGCTAGGTTGTAGGATTTTTCTACTTATAGGCTAGCACACCTTCACTTATGATTTGCTATAAGGGAAATACCTGCATACAGTTCCTAACCAGGAAAAGGCCATCATTTTTGGGTGCCAGTGATTCAGAGTTGCATGGAACCCTTCCAATGCGCTAGTCTGAGCATCTGGGGACAACTTTTTAATATCTCCTAGAAGGATTTTCTTGGAGAGCAAACTTTCCAGCTTGTCATGTGCAGCAGTACCTGTAAATACAATATTACATTAAAATTAGAATTTCATGGATAATGTGATATGCAACTACATGTACTGGGAAGACACATATGGACTGTGAAATACTTTGAGTACCATATTCACCGGCGTATAAGCCGCACTCGCAGATAAGCCGCACCCCCAACTTTGGATCGCGATATTTGGAAAAAAAGTGTGGCTTATACGCCGGTGAATACGGTATATGTTTCTTTATATATAATATACAATATTGTTCAAGTACACAGTCAGACTGTATGGTTGGATACAATCAAAAGTGTGAAACAAAACCAGGAGTCTAAAGTGTTGTTGTACAATGGTACATGGGATAATACATGGGATAAACATGCTAGTTTCATCATACATGTGTACAAATGCTTGGCTCAAATAAGCAATAAATGTTACATGTGGAAGAAATATTCTGCCAATGAATCTATGAAGGTCAAGAGTTTTCAACAAATTCAGAAGCATACAGCAATTCACTATAAATATGATCAAATAAACTAACCACGTTTGATCCACCTCCTTGGCTCAAGTTCTCCATGGTTGCAGCTTTTATAAAGGGAGTCAGGGTGATTTTGATGTATGTTGGCTACATGACGAATAAAGGACTTCCACTTTGCCACAATGAGGTCTCCAAAACCAGTTTTTGTTGATGTGGCACACCAGAACATGTGACGTCGAATGGCCTTCATCCAGTGCTTGATGATGTCACAGCCTGCCTCTTTGCTGGCTTGGAGAAGCTTTTTGGTGACAGACTTGGCCACGTGCCATATGTCAAAGAAGTGTGTAGTATTTTGACATTCAAGTCTGATCCACTTTGCAATTCCTCTATGGCGATCAGACACAAAGACACTTACTGTCAGGCCAGCCTGCTCTAAAAACCTGAAGCACCTTTTCACCCCTTCAAGTTCTGTCTGTGTACTGCCACCAGTTTCATTAGCCTACAAATAAAATGTATATAGTTGAACCAAAATACCTAATATTATTCAGTTCCAAATCAAACCACTATAGTTCAGACCTCTTGTAAGTGACCGCCTCTCGTAAGTGACCACAAAGCTTGACATTTTGGGTGGTTGCTTACAGGAGGTTCGACTGTATACTTAAAAATATATTGTCCAACATAGAAAATATATTAAATTAAAGTAACCATAGTGATTTGGGCAGAAGGTGTTTTGCATGTAATTGGCAATACCGTAGAATCCTGATTATAAGCCATCTCGGTTATAAGCCCCCTTCATTTACTCCTCTCCATACATGTACAGGGTACCATATACAAATGTACAGGAAACAATAATCAGGCAATTAGCTGTACTTGGCAAATGAGACTATGGAGTCCAGTAGTATACGGTAGCTCATTGCTTGAAAATCTGCTCAAATTATGTTTTTTTCCTGAGCATATTCACGTTTTAATTTTTTTTTACTGTTATTGTTACATTGAACACTGTTTACTAAATGGTCACGATTATAAACATTGTTTTTTTAATAGAACGGAATTTTATATAGACTTTTATAAGCCCCCTCAGTTATAAGCTCCCCTGATTATAAGCCCACCACAAAACCCTTATGAAGTTATATAACCCCAGGACTTATATATAACCAGGATTCTACGGTATGTCTTGAGCAAACAAAACATTAATACAAACTATGATCTGGCCAAAACATATCAAAAGTAACTTTTCCAGCAGACAGAAATATATGTATGATAATTGTGAGGTTAATTTATACTTGTCTTGATAAGTTTCTGTACCTGAACAACTTCAAAATGCACAATTTTCATAATTGTTGTTGACCCATTGAATCAAAGCGGCCATCTCCACTCCAAATGACATCTTTAGTTGTCTTCAGCTTGCTAATGAGGTTAGCTCTGTATGATTCCCAGTGGTGCAGAACAGTTGGGAAGACAAAGTTCTTCTGGTGACTGAAAAAGGAGCGTGCCGAGTACACACAGAGTCCCATGTGTCGAAACACCAACAGGATCTTACTTATGGATGCTCCAGCCATCAATACAGCAAAACTTAAAAGAACATTGCCTGCAGGAAACTTGCCCAGAACAAGTGGCTGAGAATGGCAGACAAATCCACGAACACACCTGGAGCAACTCTGCGTCACTGTAACCATAGTACCATTTGTCGTCATGCTAATACTTGGCTTATCGCCTTTGCAATTAAAGCAAAAGAGGCTAAAAATACTAAGAAGTCTACTGTAGAATACAATAAACTTCGGTTCATTGTACACTGGGGTGCAGGAAGCAACACTGAAATAAAAAATTAAAACAATGTTCAGGACATTAATTCACATACACCGTTATTGACTGAACAAATTCACCAAAATAGTACTAGTTTCTTTGACAAAATATATAATAAACAACTTATTAGTCGGCTAAGCATCTAATACGGCTGTGAATTTTTACTCTAGGCTCGCCAAAATTATACCAAATAACTCGTAAAAATACACAGCCATATTAGATGCTTAGCCGACTTAAATAACCTCTATATAAGAATGACTTTAGAGTAACTTATAGATTAGTAATTATTGTATAATTTAGTCAGATTAAATTAGTAAGTTTAGATAGCTAATGATTATTACTAGCTACTTAGGTTTATTATATAGGTTGTTTTATCTAACTGTTAGAGTATAAATGGCACTTAACCTGTGAAACAGATATTAACCAAGTTTATATTACTACCATTGTTTTCTTTTGTTTTGATTTGACTATTAGTCACTAACTATTAGATTGTGTTTCACGGCTTAGTGCCATCACTCTAAAACTCAAGTTTTACTATAATATTATTATTATTAAAAAGTAGATGGCCCAGATTGGAAAAATGTATTACTTTATCTGTTACCAAATAAAGATTGATTTACATTAGTATTTGTTAGGGCCATTTATACAAGACCAAATAAGCTGTGGCTTACAATGTACATAAGACGCGGCTTACATAAGACGCGAAGCACACGTATAAATGATACAAAAACTTTGTTCGCGTCTTATATAAGCTGCATCTAGCGTAAGCCACGGACAGACTCGCTCGTATAAATGGGTTAGTTTGCGTCTTATGTAAGCTGCGTCTTATGTAAGCCGCGTCTTATGTAAGCTGCATCTTATGTAAGCAGCGGCTTATTTGGTCTTGTATAAATGGCCCTATTGTTATTACCTGACATGGTTAGAGGGATTGTCATGCAATTCATCCTCTGTGTTTTCATCTTCAGTACCGGTACATGTTGAATCACCTTCGGCTGTCCAGTCACTGCCTATCCCAGGGCCAGGACATTCTTCTTCAGACTCAGTACAAGTTGACCATACATAATATTGAGAAGAGGGATCTTGGCCTTGTGTATCACTTTCCTCCTCTTCTTCATTTTCGCTATCTTCATTTTCGAGCTCATCTTCAGTCTCTGGTGTGTTCTATCAATTGGAAAGCCAAAGGTTATAAAAATGTCTGGAAAGTTACAATGTACCTAGAAACATGTTAGTACAGCTCTAAACACAAATAATTCAAACATGAGTTCAATCGGAATGCAACTAAACTCAC
The DNA here is from genome assembly GCA_033675265.1 of Actinostola sp. cb2023. Lineage (NCBI taxonomy): Eukaryota > Metazoa > Cnidaria > Anthozoa > Actiniaria > Actinostolidae > Actinostola > Actinostola sp. cb2023. The sequence continues at coordinate 486,221 of JAUJYZ010001287.1, read as the reverse complement.
ACTTGCAAATTCCTTTATGGTTTTTCTTAGTTTCACGATGGTTTTCTTCAAGCGTTGGTTTGACCTTTTAGCATTTGTCAACGTTTTCTTGTGTTTGATATCATGGCATCGGTTAGCCGTACATGTAATCTGTTCAGTATGAGTATCAGTCGAAGGTTGGGAAGAAGTAGCAGGGTTTTCAAAGGTAGTAGAAGTCGAAGGCTGGGAAGAAGTAGCAGAAGTTGAAGGTTGCGGAGAGGATTGTGAGACCAAAGGCAAAGATGAAGCTGTCGTGGTCGATGTCACTCTACGCTTACGGTGTTTTGCGTCGTTCACGTTCACTTCAGACATAACTTCTCGCCTTAGCTAAAATAAAAAGTAGTTTCATTTAGATCTTTTTAACGAATAAAATATAATTAGCGACCTATAAACATCAACATATAAGCTTACATAATTCCCGGGATAAATACAAAAAAATGACATGGAGTAATGCTTATGCCTTTATGGACACTAAAGAATATGCTCATCTTACCTGTCTTTTCCTTCGGTTTGTGATGGGGTCTGGAGTCGTTGGAACAACTGTATCTCTTGTGGGTAGAGATCCTTTGATCAATACTCTGACCACTTTTGTTTCTTTCATATACTCTAGCTGCAGTGGCATACTTCTGGTGTAACAGCTGTCCTCAAAATGTGCTGAACACAGCGACGCATATTTGCTGGCTTCACGAAAATCGTGGCGATGTCTCTGGACAAATTTAACCCATTTTCCCCGTATTACTGGGTCTGATGGGAACTGGTGCATCGTAATGCCTTCGGTAAATGTTGTGTTCTTACAACTTTGTAGATTGGGTGCACCAGCGACGCAATATCTTCCTCCTCTACGCTTCGTTTTGCCATGTTTACACTCCGCCATCTTTCAGTTTGTGATATTGTGCAACCAAGGTGACGTCACAAGCCTTAGTCACGTGGTATTTTGGCCGCGCGATTCAAATACCACTTTTGAACGAGAAATAAGGTATATTCGAAAGCTTGTAGAATCGTCAATTTTTATTGAAATCTTCCAAAACTTCGGAATTGAGTATTTCAAATATTATATTTTATAAAAATGTCGAAAAAAATTTCGCTTCATATGCACTTTAACATGTTAATTATAAACGAACACAGTGACATTTTTCCAGTCAACCCTTGCATCGTACAGTACCGCCTAAAAATATTGCAACAGCCAAGAACCGCAATTGCGTTTTTTTGCGGTTTGCGGTTTGGGGCTGCAAAAAAACGCAAAAAAAAACCACAAAGCAAAATGGCGTCCAAACTCATTAAAAACTGAACACCGCAAATTGCGCTTTCTTTTAGAAGTCTTTTTGCGCTTTCAATGTTTGTGTGTGAGTTGCGTGAATTGCGAATAAATTGTCTTTGCATTTTTAGTCGATCTACTACATGTAGACTTTCAATCATTTCAACAATAACAACCAAACAACTCCTCGTAATAATGCTCGGAAACTCATGCAATTCCCGGTATACGTAGCCTGAGGATAAAATAACTGTGAAAAAAATACGCATGACTTGCCGTGACCGTGCAGGTTTTTTCCCACAGGATTCGAGTCCGTCCATTTACTCGCCCAAAGTAACAAACTGTTACTAGTAGATCGGTCAACGATTACTAAATCTAGAAACCTCAAACTTTTCATCTCTAAAACACAATGCTGTGATTTACGAAAACACAAATGCCGTGATTTACGATGTTGGAGAATTGTAGACAGTTTGATTGACACATGGTGTGTTGAACCCGTGAGAATGTACGGGAAGCTTGGGGACTTTGTAGGTCATGTCTATACCAACTTGAGACTTCGGAGAGGTCCCACTGCAAAATGTCCTCATCCAATTTAACTGAGTGTCAGTGGCTGCAAAAGTGTTCGGAAATGTGCGGTTCATTTCCATTTTCTCTTTTACGGTAAAGGAGACATCCTTCACAAACTGACTAGTGCTCATCATAGAAATCAGCTGACCAAACTGTGGGATTTTTGCATGCGCCGGTATTTCATTTCCTCAACTTCGCTGGTACTTTTTGAAGTGCATTATATACCTGACGTCGATCCCGTGGTATATCACTAGGCGCATTCACTCCAATAGCTCCTACAGCTTCAAAAGTGAGTTTCAAAATGACATGCTTTGGGGACTCAACCTTGCCAATTTCTTTTATTTTTTGTAAAAGGGATGGTTTCGTGCAAAAATGTGGTTCTTTGTTTGTCTTACTGTTAGCATGGCTTAGAAGTGGCGTATCGTCTACTGCTTTACCGGATCCTTTGTATTGGATTATTGCATATCTAAGAAATTCAGCTCCTTGTTGTACTTTAATGATTGTTCGCTTCATACCATTAGTCATGTGCCAGCTGTATTGCCTCCTTATCGAGTATTCTTCTCCCTCCTCCTCTTCCTTATTTTTCTTGTTCTTGTTGCCACCGACAATCCACATTTTCTTTACCGATGAGTCTCCTGCAAGTTGGACTCTCACTGTACGATCACATAAATTACTGACTATAACTGCTAGACTTCTTCACATGAAACACGCGTCGGTCATGACTTTATTCCTTGTGATGGGTTTACATGACGAACTTAAACTGACGGAATTGACGGTTCTGAAATACAACGATGTAATATATATTTATCACTGCCAAATGACGTTATTACAGCTAAATAACGAATCCGATTTACCTCATGTTGACGGCTCTAGCAGTTCATCATGACTATCCGTTCGTGTTGACTGATTACATAGGTTCTGACGTCACTACTAAAATACATGAAACCGCTGACTATACATATCTAGATCCTACACCGCCCCCGAAAGGCGTACCTCGAGCCTTTATCCTAAACACATATTACACTAATGATCTAGCGTTAACTCAAATATTTAAATGTTCCAAGTGTCCTTGGTTTTGCTTTTGGGTCTTGATCGATCCTTTCTTTATCCATCATGATCTGCACTACCTTCAAGCAAACACAGTTTCCTTATGTCTCTTGTGTAGTTCCCTTTGGATGTGCGTACTAGAACTCATCGTACTATTCCTTGTTGATCTGGGTACGTTTCAATTATCAAACCTAATGGCCACTGACCGCGTTGAATGTTGTCATCTCTTATTAAGACAAGATCACCTACTGACATGTTTCTTTGGCGACGTAGCCATTTCTGCTTTTCTTGTAATGTAGGCAGGTACTCTGATATCCAACGCTTCCAGAACGAGTCTGCTAGTTGCTGTGCTAACTTCCATCTTTCCTTTAGCTTGATGCTGTCTCCTATGTCGCAGGGTGGAACACTGTGGTTCTGTCTAAGGAGAAGCAGGCTGCTTGGAGTTAATACCTCCATATCCTTGGGATCATTCGATAATGGTGTCAAAGGACGATCGTTGATAATCTTTTCAACTTCACACAATGTGGTAAGCAAAGTTTCTTCATCAAGGAGTTGATTTCCAACAATGGCTCATATAATTCTTCTTGTTGATCGAATCATTCTCTCCCATACGCCTCCTGTGTGACTGGCGGCTGGAGCGTTAAAATTCCATTCGATTCCCTTTTCGCGCAGTTGTTCACGAATCCTTCCTTGGTTCCAATTACTTAAAGCTACTTTGACTTCTGCCTCTGCGCCTTTGAAGTTGGTACCGTTATCACTGTAAATCGCCTTCGGTGGACCACGTCTGCTTACAAATCTACATACACATTGGATGAAAGAATCTGTTGACAAGTCTGACGAAACTTCTATGTGGATGGCACGTATAGCCATACAGGTGAATAGACATCCATATCGCTTCACTGTCCCGCGTCTGTACTTCACGAACAACGGACCAAAATAGTCTATTCCAACAGACGAAAACGGTGGTGATCCAGGTGTTACTCGTGCCTTTGGCAGCGGAGCCATGATTTGAGTGGGTGCTTGTTGATTTTGACGACGACATGGTAGACAGGTATTCATGATTCGTCTGACTGTTGATGGTCCCTTTATTATCCAATACTTCTGACGAATTGCGGATAATGTCTGATTAGCACCGACGTGACCATTTCCCTTGTGGTAATGGCTGACAATCAGGTTCGTAACGTGGTGCTTTGACAGTAAGATTGCTGGATGTTTGAGGGTTTCTTCTACTGGTGTATTGACTAGACGGCCACCAACACGTAGAATTCCTTCTTCTAGGTTGGGACTCAGATTCTTTAGGGACTCCTCTTTCTTTAGACAGAAAGCTTCTCGTTGAACTAACCTGACAATATCGTCTTCAGCTTCTGAAATGTCTTTGACTGACAATGGATCTTTGGAAACTTCAATCCTCTTCCCTTTTCCATATCGCGACCGGCAGTATGTCTTGAATCGTACAAGCCAGGCGATGAGTTTACACAGGCGATACCAAGATGACGTGCGTTGCAGTAAATCACTTAACGATGTCGTTTTGGCATCTGAAGACATGACGTTGACTTGAACGGGAACTTGACTTACGCACTTCTTAACTTCTACGTCGCCGTCTGCTATTTCAGGCATGTCATCTGGAAGAGGAGGCCAATTACTGTCTTCTTGTACTTTCGCTGCATGACCCTTCGCTATGTACTGTTCCATAGTCTCTGTGTACTTCTTTGCAAGAACAGGATCTCTAAGAAGTCGTTTCTTTAACAGTTCAAGTCTCCTTTCTGCCATGGGCCTATTATTTGGCAACTGCGGTGCATCGTACTTCCATGGAAGTCCTATCTGATAGTGTCCATTTACAAACGTAACTGTGTTATCCATAATGGCTTTGGGGCGTCGATCTTCAAGTGACATACATTCTCTGACCTCTGCTGTACTTTCGGTGAATTCCGAGTTGTATAAACGTTCTAACTGTGTCTCTATTGGTGTTAACACTGACTCAGGTTCATCGCACCCCAAGACTTGGTCTACGTGAAGGTAGTTTACTTCAGCACGTCGTGCTGTTCTTCCTTTCAGTGGGCCCGTTACGGTCCAACCAAGCAGGGTGCGTAGTGCGTATGGCTCTCCTTTCTTACCAGACTTTACTTCTAGAGGACATAATGCTTCGGGAGCATCACTTCCAATCAAGATTGTAATCTCTTTGTTAGGAATCTCTGCCATGTTGACGTCCTTCAGATGTGGCCAACTACTGAGTTCGTTCTTGGTAAGGATGCTTTCCTCTGTTATGGGAAGACGATCTGTTGTCCACACTTTCTCTAAGCGTAGGCCTTTGCCAGTAGCAATACCAACAATGTCTAAACTTAGCTGTTGTCCACTTCTTTGTTGATTACCGATCATGGTTGACAGAACAAATTCAACAGGTTTGCCTTCTACTCCGAGATCTTCAGCTAGGCTTCGGAGGCACATAGTGGTATCAGAGCCATCATCTAGGAAGGCGTACGTCTCAATAACACGCTTGCTGTCACGAGCAGTTACTTTAACTGGAACGACCTTGAGACTTACACGACATAGATCGGTTTGTAGGGCACTGCAATGAGCCGTGTCCTTCGTCTGTTTTGACCAAGCTGCACTAGGTGAGGAGGTGGTCGTAGAGCCTTTAACTGCGGGCATTGGAATGGACGGTTCATGTTGGGTAGCTTGATCATCAGAGGTATCCGCTTGGTCTCTTTACGACTGTTGCTGTACGAGAGACGAATGGAGGAGCGGATGATGTTTACTTTTGCACCCTCCTACATTACACATCTTTGCTCTTCTGCATTCCTTAGACACATGACCTCGTTTTAGACATGAGCGACAAAGTCTTTTGTCCATAGTTACTTCAAGGCGTTGTTCAACAGTCTTGGCACGAAACTTCTCACACTGATCTAGATAATGTTCCTTCTCACAAAGAGGACAGACCATTTTCCAAACACTGTTAGCATTACCTTGAGCCTTATCACTAGAAGACGTAGCAAGTGTTGTTGCCTTAGCAGTAGGGTTGACGTAGCTTTGACGTGGGGTTGATGTAGCCTTGAGGTAGCTGGGTTTTTGCTTCATGTCCCTTTGAAATTCATTCTTGCCTTCTGAAATTAGCTGGCCAAAGTAGGTGTTTGCAACGGCAGATCTTTCTTCAACGAAGTTGGCTAAATGCGAGAACTTGGGAGTAACTCCTTTATCATACAGTTGATTCGCCTTTTCTGCCCACTTGGCTTTCATTGAAATAGGTAGACGCCCAACGACCTTTCCGAGGGTATCCAGCGAGTTCAAGTTTGATTCCATATCCAGTTGGCTCGAACCCAGCATGCAGCTTTCCATATCACGTGACAGCTGCGCGAGCTTCTCGCTCTCAGCAATTCTAATTGGTGGACCTTTCACTACCTTGTCTAGAAAGGCCTTTGATACAATATGCGTTCGGCCAAAGTTCTTTCTCAGAATGTCCTTTGCTCTCTTATATCCCTCTTCGGGGGGCATAATGATGCAGTTTTCGATCGCTTCTTTAGCCTTTCCTTTACAGAACTGAATCAGGTAAGACAAACGATCGCTGTCATGTTCCTCTTTACTTTCGACGTTAATCTCGAAGTTCTTCATAAACAATGGGAACATTACTGGATCTCCTTCGAATGTCATATAGCCTCTCTTCGGCATACTTAAGTTCCTTACTACCTCGTCCTACCTCGTCCATCGTTGCTTGCTGTTTCTTTAGAACGTCGTATACATTAGTATCCGTATTACTAACGTTGGTGATACGGCTATCATCAGCTTTCTGCTCATGCTCATGAGATTGGGTTACACACCCACGTTGTTGTTCATGTTGCTGGTCATCATCAACCTTAACATCAGTATACAATTTGGTTGACTGTCTCTGGAGTGACTGATCGGGTAGCTTAGCGAATGATAGTTGAGGAGACTGATGAGAACACTCCTCCAGGTACTTATCAACCTTTTCATGATCAGTTTGACGAGGAAGTCCCATTGACTCTGAAGCTTTTTCTTCGGCACTGTCTCCTTCTATCTCTTCTGCTATACGTATTTCTATTTCTGCTTCTTCAATTTCAGTTGTGAGTTGAAACTCCTCTAGCTTCCTCTCCAACTCCTTCCTTTGTCCAAGTCTCTGCAGTTTTAGCTGTGCCTTCTCTCGCTTGGCCTTTGCGGACCCGCGACTCAATCTTGATGACGAACTCGTTGACTTTGATGACAATGATTTTCGTCCATGTGACTTGTGACTGTTCCTTTCCTCTTTTCCAATATGGTTTTCTAAGGTATTCTTTACCAGTGGTACAGATGTTGGTACTTGGTCAACAGACATCAGCCATTGGCCATACTTTAACAGATACATATTTCGTCTTTCGACTTCACATACTTGATTTCCTGCTAATGTCTCTCTCTCGTGGAGTGACATAAGTTCATTAAGTCTATCGTACGTTTCTAGTAAATTACTGTACACTGTTTCGATGCCTTTTTTCTTTTCCATGGCAACCATAACATCTATCGAGCTCATAGCTTGCTCCATTTCGCTGTACAATCGTGTTAAATGTCCTTTATAACTGCTGTAGGATTTCTTGAAACTTCTTATTCTTTCTGACAAAATCCCATCTAGGTCTAATAGTGTATTAGCACCTCTTGATCTAACACCCATTGTCCGTGTTTGGTTTATTGAAAATAAACCAGAAGGAACTTGACTTTGACTCGTTGGGATCCCTGTGTTTGACGGCTTGTAAACATTATCTCGACTTGACGGGATTCCTGTGGTAAACATCGTATAAACATTATCTTGACTTGATGAGATCCCTGTGGTTGACATCGTATAAACATTATCTTGACTTGATGGGATTCCTGTGGTTGACATCGTATAAACATTATCTTGACTTGATGGAAATCCTGCGGTTGACATCGTATAAACATTATCTTGACTTGATGGGAAATCCTGCGGTTGACATCGTATAAACATTATCTTGACTTGATGGAAATCCTGTGGTTGACATCGTATAAACATTATCTTGACTTGATGGGATCCCTGTGGTCCCAAACGGCGGTATCCTTTGATCGTTAGTTTCCGTAGACATTGTCGTGGGAAAGTTTGTGTATCACAGCAAACAGCATGAATAATAGCTTCGACACTTGAAATCTTTCTCTTTCACTTACTTGCATGACCATATAGACAATAAAACTGACTTCCAGGCCACATAAGAACTAATGTACAATCACATAAATTACTGACTATAACTGCTAGACTTCTTTGCATGAAACACGCGTCGGTCATGACTTTATTCCTTGCGATGGGTTTACATGACGAACTTAAACTGACGGAATTGACGGTTCTGAAATACAACGATGTAATATATATATATCACTGCCAAATGACGTTATTACATCTAAATAACGAATCCGATTTACCTCATGTTGACGGCTCTAGCAGTTCATCGTGACTATCCGTTCGTGTTGACTGATTACATAGGTTCTGACGTCACTACTAAAATACGTGAAACCGCTGACTATACATATCTAGATCCTACACTCACTCTCTGCGAAGGACTTGAATGTGATCCATAAATCCCATTATCGTCGACAGTGATGTCTTGAACGTCGATTTTTGTGAGATCTACCATGAATACAGCATCTTTCATCACCTTGCGAGGGACACTGGAACATACATTTTCAGGAGGATATTTATTCCCGATGCATATGTCTACTATTTGCTTCTTTGTCAAACCATTCGGGGTTCTTTTGAAGACAGGATAACCTAAGAATTATTTTACGATTATCAAGTTTTAGAAAACAACTTCGTTGCAGAAAATATAATGAAGGGCCCTCATTAAAATCCTTACCATTAATAACTGCTGGTGCAACTTCGTTGACCAATACAATTTCAATGTCGTCAGCACTAAAATATATAATTGGTTAACAGACGTTATTGAAATGAAAACGACACATTTAATGGGACCAAACTAACGGTCTTTGAGGATACGCAAAATAACAAACACTTGAGCAATGGATACCTTTTAGTTTTCTTTTTAACTGGGGAATTCGAAGGCGATTCTTGCAAAACCTATAATTATAAATCATCTTGTTAGTGTCTATGAGAAAAGCAAGATGTTATTTCCTTGGCATCAAGGATGATTCCAGCTGCTTCTAGAGGTGTGAAACGTGTCTTGTTTCCATTGTAAAGGATGGGAATGTCTGGATTCTGTAAAGCGCATTAGATCATATGTGACCTCTCACGAGAAAACGTACTTAACGGTTAGCCGTTAAAACCGTTAAGCATTAATAAGCGTTTTAACGGCTAAGAAAGCGTTATAACGGTTTGCAAAGCGTTAGGTCTTCAAGGCAAACCGTTAGTAACGCTTTAGCAAAGCGTTAGCTCTACAAGCCAAACCGTTAGTAATGCTTTGCTAAAGCGTTAGGTCTTCAAGCCAAACCGTTAATAACGCTTTAGCAAAGCGTTAGCTCTTCAAGCCAAACCGTTAGCACGATTTTGCAAAGCGTTAGCTCTTCAAGCAAAACCGTTAATAACGCTTTGCCAAAGCGTTAGGTCTTCAAGCCAAACCGTTATTAACGCTTTAGCAAAGTGTTAGCTCATCAAGCAAAGGCGAAAGTATAAATGAACTCTTGAAATCACGATCCAATGCAATCCTACGACTGATTCAAAACAAAATGTCTTTTAATACCGGGCGTCTTTCCCATAAACTTTCGGCATTATCAGTTCTAAAATCTATCTAGTTCATTAGGGTGCACGTGAGAATGTTATGTTTGAGACACTTGATTGACACATGATGTGTGAGCACGTGAAAATTGAAGAGAACTTTGCATAAATTGCAATCGTATTCATAATGTGAGTATTTCTTGTTCGTTAGATGTGAATGTTTACGGCTTCATATTTCTGCTGTATTCGATAGTTCTAATCTCAATACAACATGCAAAAGATTTAGCTTACAATCACAGGAAACACTTTGACATTATGTTTCGTAACAGGTGATATCATAAACTTCGTATTTGAATTCCCAGTGACAAAACTTAGCACCTTCACAAATACAATGACAAATGGATAAATCAACAGATAACCCGTGGGTAATACGCCGGAAAATATGGTACTTCTAAATGACCAACGAACACACGCTATATATAGGTCTTCAAGTCAAACTGTTAGTAATCGAAAATCAGATCGCTTTGGCAAAGCGTTAAGTTTTCGAGCCAAACCGTTAGTAACCGCGCTTTGCTAAAGCATTAGGTCTTCAAGCCAAACCGTTAATAACGCTTTAGCAAAGCGTTAGGTCTTCAAGCCAAACCGTTAGCACGATTTAGCAAAGCGTTAGCTCTTCAAGCAAAACCGTTAATAACGCTTTGCTAAAGCGTTAGGTCTTCAACCCAAACCGTTAGTAACGCTTTAGCAAAGCGTTAGCTCTTCAAGCCAAACCGTTAATAACGCTTTGCTAAAGCGTTAGCTCTTCAAGCCAAACCGTTAGCACAATTTGGCAAAGCGTTAAACGGTCTGAAAAAGCGTTAGTACCCATTAATTTGCCCGTTTAACGGCTAACCGTTAAGTACGTTTTCTCGTGAGAAGTCACATATTTACATGTAATTTTTGCGCTATATAAGTATTAAATTATTATTATTATTATTATTATTATTACAGTTGTAATAATTGTCCCTTTCACTTCTTTGGATGCTTTCCACATCATCAGCATCAGAATCCTAAAATTGATTGAAACTATATTTGAAGCATAATATTATCAACACAAACATAGCAGTGAAATCATACAGTTATTATATATTCTTTTACGTTCTTCAATAACAATAATAATAATATTAATAATAATAATAATAATAGATTGAGAGCTTACTAAATCCTAATAATACTACTAATTATACAGTATACCCTATGGGTGAAACATTAAAAATAGAATGAAGTATTTAAACGATAGCACATTTCTTTGTACTGCTCCCTCGCATCCGTCTTTAGAGCGTTGCGTGACGGAACTAAAGACGGATGCGAGGGAGACTAATTTCTTTGAAGAGCAGATTATTTGGGAACACTATTTAGAACAGTAGTTACCTTATCTGATAAATCAGCATTAGTTACGGGGTCTTGACTGGCTCCGTCTTTGAATGAGTCATTGTCAACTTTACGGCGTTTACTCGCACTCGATGCGGCAGAGTTATCATCTAAATGTAAATGTTTTATTTGTTATAGCAGGCTGAGCGTTTTTTACTGGTGGGGGGCTTATACATTTTTTAAACTCCTCAATGACTCAATGACTCACTACTTACAGTCCCGCCCAAAAGTCAAAAGTCTGTCACGCACTGAAACGATATATCGCCTCATTTGCTTAAACGATATATATTTCGCCTGGGCAGCAACCGATATATCGCCTAACCGAAATATCGTCTTGCCGAAATATTGTCTTACCAAAATATCGTCTTACCGAAATATCGTCTAGGCAGTCAAACCGATTGAAACACGGTACTCGAAATATCGGTTGACGGCCGGCATTCAAGCAAGGTGCGGGTAATAGACCGGTGTGGGTAATGGACTGATTTGTTTGTCATTGTATTTTTGAAGGTGCTAAGTTTTGTCACTGGGATAGTGGGAATTCAAATACGTAAATGTCAAAGTGTTTCCTTTGATTGTAAGTTAAAGCTTTCGCATGTTCTTGAGATTAGAACTAATATGAATACAGCAGAAATATGAAGCCGTAAACATTCACATCTAACGAACAAGAAATACTCACTTTATGAATACGACGATTGAAATTTATGCTAAAGTTCAGCGTGATTTTCACGTGCTCACACATCATGTGTCAATCAAGTGTCTCAAACATAACATTCCCACGTGCACGCTAATGAACCTGAGATTTTAGAACTGATAATGCCGAAAGTTGATGGAAAGACGCCCGGTATAAAGTATGTTTTGTTTTGAATCAGTCGTAGGATTGTATTGGATCGTGATTTCAAAAGTTCATTTAAACTTTCGCCTTTACATGAAAGAAGCTTCATGTATCTTTAAATACTTCACAATAGGTTTGATTTCTTCTAATTAATTCAATACTGTGCAAGGAACATTACGCTTGATGTAAAAATTGTAACGGAACCAAGTTTGATGAACACGGCCGATAATTTCAATGTTCCCATGGGAGTTTTGACAATCACGGCCGCAGTGAATTTATTTAGCATTTTCACTATGACAACATAACATGCCAGCACATTAGTGAACACTCCATCGTCGCCGGCAATGAATTACATGTATCGTTCTTCAATCTATAAACGGGTTAAAAACATGACTTTATCTTGAATAAAGTTTTAGTTGTTATACAAATATGGCCGTGAATTTCAATGTTTGTTTGCCTTCCCATGGGATTATCTTCTCAGTTTACAGAATCAAAAGTAACAAATCAGCATGCGAGAAATTATTTGGCAAAATCCAAACGCAATTTAAACCTGTTTAAAATGCGTTTAAACGCATAAACCCAATTCAAAAACGTGTTTAACTTAGTAGAAAATGCTTGAAGTGTAGCGAACTGAACTTATACTTATTCAAGTCCGTAAACTTATAATCGCAATGAAAACTCATTTCGTGTCAGGCAAAGACTTTTAATAACATTATCATGTTGTGCCTTGAGAATTATAGATCGTATCTCATGTGTTTCTTTCTAGAAATAACCCGCTAGAAGTTGTTTGAAGCAAAGGTTTACAAGTGACCTGACTCATTGTTTATGATCATTCAAGTCCGTAACGATGGTGTTGACTTAGAGCGTCGCGTTATAATCGCAATGAAAACTCATTTGGCGTAAGGAAAAGAGTTTTAATAACATTCTCATGTTGTGCTTTGAGAATTATAGATCGTATTTCATGTGTTTCTTTTTAGAAATAACCAACAACTAGAGGTTGTTTGAAATCAAGCGAACTGACGGCCGTCGTTAACTTATAGCATCTCGTCATTCGCAATGTTAAACGCGTTTAGTCCTAAACGCGTTCAGAGTTAAACGCGTTCTAAACGCAATTTAAACGCGTTCAAAACGCGTTTAAAACACATTTAAAACGCGTTCAAAACGCGTTTTTAAGTGCGCTTAATTCTGAGCGGTACTGTAGTTGGCTCACCTATTAAAAGGTTTTCTCGCCGAGTTTAAGCATCATGTATATGGCGAACGCCAAATGTCTGATTGACTGAAAGACTTTTAATTTCGCTTTCAAAGCCTCAAATAAACGGGAAAAACTTTCAAATGAATACTTATGTTTTAAAGAACGAGAAAATGACCTCGTTTACGTCTAAACATGAAAGGAGGGAGAGCAACTGCAGCAAAACCATGATCACGTGTCGTACAGTTTCGCCGTCATCTCTCCAAACATGTGAACGATCGTGTGGATATTCCGCTGAAAGCTCAAGGAAAGATCGCTTGACGTTTTTCCAGTAATCAATATAGAAATGTTTTATCAGACCAATCACCCGAATTGTTGTTTGACAACAAACAAAATGACATAACATGGTGAACCGATATATCACTTGGTCAACCGAAATATCATTTGCGGTAACCGAAATATCGTTTGGCAGCAACCGATATATCGGTTGGTCAACCGAAATATCGTTTGCCGGTAACCGGAATATCGTTTGCTGGTAACCGAAATATCGGTTGACGGCAACCGATATATCGCTTGGTCAACCGATATATCGGTGCCGATATATCGCTTGCAACCGATATATCGGTGCCGATATATCGCCGAAAAAGCGTGACAGACTTTTGGGCGGGACTACTACATTCAATAGTTTTGACAACGGTTGTTTTTTTTTTTATGGAGGGACGAAACCGAAGAACCCAGAGAAAGCTGTCACATCGGACAATGTATACCTACCATCTATGTGCGATACCATTGAATGTCTTGCGGTAGACATCAAAGTTTTGTTCAATGGTGATAGCTTGCCATCTATAGTATGGGAACATTTTAAAATTAAAATTTCACGTGCCAAAATTAATGTAAAGAAAATCGAATTAGCAACAGAAAGGTGTACTTACTCTTTTGTGCATGGTTAACATCATTTGTAATATCAACAACAGAACCCGATGAACTTGTGCCTGTAGAAGTTATAATAAAATAAAAATAATACAATTTTTAATAAAAAAGAATAGTGACAATTTTTATGTCGAAAGGGTTCAATCACCTCTATCATCACTAGACGATATTGAAAATGCAGCTCTTGGGTTAGCACTTTTGTTAGCTTGTCGATCATCAACATCATCATCCATGTCTGCATCCTCATGTTCATGTACATGTTCATTAACATCTGTATATTAAAAAAAAAAACCATCTGTATATTTTTAAAACAGCATTATGCAGTAGATTATAAACTCAACCACAGACTGTACACTGATGTTTTATTGCAATCAGTGCCTATTTAATATTTAATATCAAGTTAAAATATTCATAACTTTACTTCCCTCATCCAATTTCAAATCGGTTTTCGATTTTAGTGTTGTTCGCAAGAGAAGAACAAATAAACTAATATCAGTTTTCGGATTTTCAAAAAAATTCAATCTGATTTGATCATTTTTTTGGTCATTTATGCCCACCGTGTATCTGGGAATGATAGACATCTCGACACTTCTTCATGTTCAACCCACGCAAAGGAGAAGAGGGTTATCTTTTCTGTCCTGATGTTGCAGACGTTACCGATGAGAAACTATATAAGAAAATATATTTGAAGTTAATAGTATACCGGTATGTATTTTTATTTATTGTGTTATTGTTTTGCGTACCTTGAAAATTTCACCACTGAAAATGACTGGAACTCGTTTTCATCAATCCCAGCTTGCCTCAGCCTTTTCCACACCCATGAGCATAATAGTCTCGACGTTTCATGATCACCAGATGGGAAGAGCTTCAGCAATCCATTGCCATTTCCTCCAAGAGCAACATTTATAGAATGGGTGTCGATTTAAAAAAAATGTCCATCCTTACATCCCATCAAGAAGATGTACCCTCCACAAGTATGCGAGGAGTGTCATTTAGAGTATGTAACCCATTAACGGCTTTCATCAGAGCATTTCTTCCTGCAGAGAATAAACCTTGTTGGCCAGCAACAATTCTTCTGTGAACTCATAGGCGGTTTGAATGACTCCTCCCTCTTTCAGGATGGTATACGATTCAAGGGAATCATACTTCTTGTTTATGTCTCGAATAGGATTGAACTTTCGAGAGGCATTCATGATAACTTCCTCCACTTTAGTGCCAATCTCGCCCCATTCGTCAATGGCACCTTCACTGTTTCCAGTATCATCAGTAAACTTAATGGATACCTTGTTAGCAGATGAGAATGATTTGCGGGATACTGCTCTCTTGGCTCCCTCCCAGATGAAATTGCGGGCAATGTTGAATTTTGTCAGGCCAAAAGCATTTATCTTGACTGCTAGTTCATCAAGTACCTCAGATACAGGTTTGTCTGGGGGAGCAGCTGGAACATGATCATTAGGAAATTCATTGGTGTTAATCTCATCTTCACTGTCAGACAAATTCATCCTGCTTGTCCCAGGCATCCCTTCAAGAATGGAAGCGTAAAAGTCGTCTAGCTGCATTGGAGATGTCAACCTAGTAATAAAAAAATTATCAAACTCGTTACTAATGTATGATCTATTAGTTCAATCAGACCTGTCCTTTGCGATGACATGCACAGACCTTTAAATCCTCAAAAAGGATTGATGTTTTGTGCCAGCAGCACCATTAACTTTGATAAATAAATTGTCAATCAAAAGCCTTGCCAGTCAGTCATACAAACCCTTGTTATTTTCGATGATTTCAAAAAATTCCAGTAGCTTCGGTTTTAAAGATATTGAGCTAAAATGTTCAGAGAATGCTTATTTTGGCATTCTCTTTCAAATTCTGGCATTCATTTTGGGCTACTCTTACATTTTTGTGATTGACAAGGTCACGTGACCAGGTCCTGCAAAGGGCCTATTGATGAATAAAGCATCTGATCTTTATCACAGTTAATAGTACTGCTGGCACAAAACACCAGCAAAGGGCTCGGTTTTAAATTTTCACCTCTCTCAATTGTGGGATGTCAAGTGTGAAACCATGCTTATAATAATAATAATGATAACGATATCAATAATAATAATTATTTATAATAATTAATTAAAAGACAAAAGCAGAGCACTCGAGCTGAACTTCTCCTTTTGTCTTTTAATTAATTTCTATTTGGTATTTTTCTTTTTTATATGACTGTCAACGTTCTTGCAATTAGGTGTAACTATAATAATAATAACCAAAAATGAATGTTTTGAATTCAATGGTCAATGTTACAAAAGGTAGTATGAAAATTTAATAGCATTGCTTTGTACTTTTCTACTGTATATTTACTTGTCACACTAGCTGTCACACAATGCTATACATGTAACTAAAAAACTGCAATTCAATGCTTGGCCTGAATTTTCACTGAATTTGCTCACTTATACCTGACAGTATAGTGTGCTACCAAATTTCCCTGGAACATGTATGTATGTATGTACAGATGGAAGTGTAACTTCTCATGTATGTCACTTACATGTCAGTATCTCTTTCAGTTTCCTCTATGTTTGGCTCGCAGCCTTGTAGTGTTGTGTTGCTGCTATTACTTGCATCTCCAAAACCCTGGAATTGAATTTCATCATCTGACCCAGACAATGGTGGTGTATATGGAGTGGAAGTCATAACTATGGTACAATTGTCATCTACCCCTCTACTTGGTGACAAAGTTGTGCCTAATGGGTCATAGAGTGTGATGTCCACGATGTCAGGAGTCAAAGATCCAGTCCAGTCATAAACTGCTGACATTCGACTATTAATTGGGAATCGCCTAGAGCATAATCCCATGATGGGATGTCTGACCCTCACAGTGACAAAATCTGTCTCTGGTTCTGCTACAACTCTTGCAGCTCTAGCTTCCTGAACTCTCTTCTTATGTTCAGTTTCAGCTTCTGCCCTTTCAAGAGCAATTCTTTTCTGCCTGTCTGCTTCTAGTGACAGTTCATATGCCTTATCCTGCTCTCTCTTAAGTGATGTTCTTTCTTTTGTTGTACCAATCAGATCTTTGCTGTAACTACACACTTCATCTTCTCTGTCCTCAGTGTAAGCTACTTGTAGCCTCTTCTTACGGCGTTTTATCCGAGGATATTGGTTCCGAGGATATTGGGTTACTTGTGGTGGGGGTTAATTAACCGCGGGGGACTAAGGCGAGGGGGAGGAACGCCGAAAAGTAGAGGCTACGGACATCTTTGTAAAAATTTGAATTCCCCGTCAGCCCAGCAACGGGAAATGTGATTGGCTGAAAGGGAGTCATCTGTCAACGGGTTGTCATGTAAAGTACAGCGCTGGTTATTTTGAAGAGAAATACACAGATTTACTGAATGAATGCGCCAAAGAACACGGTATTGAAGATTTAAATCGATAACCGTTGGCGTTGAATCGGATGAATCCAACTATTAGTGATAAGCCCTTTGAACAGTATCGTGGAAGAACAACTGAAGTCAAACGAATTCTCTCTAAATGTCGTCGCCCTCTCTCTTCAAGAAGATGTCTTGGAGAAGATAAATCATATTCTCCGTGGAGATGTAATTCGTCTTAAAATTTCCAAGGTGAATTTGCCGGCGTCGAACATAGTCAGTTCTGGATTTGATTTCCTGCCGACTTTTCCCTTGGCCGGTTTAGTAGGAGTTTCCTGCATGCTGATTTATCGAATTCGAAAATATTAAACTCTTACGGACTACATAATTTTGGCAATAGAATGACAACAGTAGAATAAACAACGTGAGAGCTTCGAGATGAATGAATGAAAACCTTTATTTAAACAGGGTATTCCCTTCAGTAACAAAACGTACTGATATCAATGGGAGCGCTAATATATAAATATAAATATAAAGATATGGACAGAGGATTAATACCGATGTAAATAAACACGTTTTCTCGCGAAAACATATCACATACGTCATCAAGAGGCGGAGCGATCGGCATTTTACAGGGTTATCAGATTTCATGCTTGATTCAAATTTTTACAAAGATGTCCGTAGCCTCTACTTTTCGGCGTTCCTCCCCCTCGCCTTAGTCCCCCGCGGTTAATTAACCCCCACCACAGGTAACCCAATATCCTCGGAACCAATATCCTCGGATAAAACGCCGTAAGAAGAGGCTACAAGTAGCTTATCCTCAGTGGAGCTATAAGCTGTACATGACCTTTTAGAAGTAGAAGTAGTAGTGAAATCATCAATAATTGTTATCATAGGCCTTAAGTCATCGTCATCACTTTCATCACTGCTACTATAGCTCACCACCTTTCTGGATAACAAGTATAGTCTAACATCCTTCAGCTTAAAAGCTTCTATGTAATTTCCAATACTGAATGGAACCTCTCTTCCATTCACTTGCAGTGTAACACCCATTTTTACATTTTGAAAATTGGCAATACCAAATTCCATCTCTTCCTCCTTTCCATAACAGGATTTCCCGTTTGGGAAAAAAGTTGATTTTAAAAGTCTAAGGACATCCATTTTGTTGCTTGAAAGTGGCATGGTCTCGCATCTACTACCACCTCCCTTTGCGAGTGGAACCTGGGCATATATCTGGTCCTCCGCTCGGAAATGTTTCCATCCAATTTGTACTCGTTTGGACTTCTTTTTTTCTTTTTCAAGCTTTTTCTTTTGTTCTTGCTTCCCTGAAGTCTCAAGCTTCTTGGACTTGTCTTTCTTTGAAGACAAGAATGCCTCAAGAAGTCTTTTTCTATTGGATTCCTTTTCTTTATTCTTTTGCATATCCTCTTGAGAAGTGGTACAAAAGCCTCGAAGGCTTTAATCTGTTCCCTGCTGTTGAGAGACCCATGTCTTTGAGGACATCATCATTTGCACTTCGAACTGCCGAGATATCCATCTGAGAAAAAAAAAATTAA
This sequence comes from Actinostola sp. cb2023, assembly GCA_033675265.1. Taxonomy (NCBI): domain Eukaryota; kingdom Metazoa; phylum Cnidaria; class Anthozoa; order Actiniaria; family Actinostolidae; genus Actinostola; species Actinostola sp. cb2023. Next base: position 467,418 of record JAUJYZ010001287.1, on the reverse strand, counting down.
AATTATTATTATTATTATTATTAGAACAAAATAATGTAATGCACCTATCAATGTTAAGCCTCAGGGGGGGAGGCCGGGCATAGGCGGGGGATTTGACATAGGAAGTCTGTCCGTGGTGGGAAATTTTGATCGTCTATTGAAGGGTCTCGAAGCCCAGGGTCGGGTCTTTTGACTTTTGACAGTTGGAGGCATGGACCCCAACCAAGACACCATCTTGGATTAAGGGCGCAGAGACAGCTGGGAAGTAGTTTCGTCACGCTTCAAAATGGCTGCGAACAAGCCAGAGAATTTGAAGGTACATGTAAGCAATCTGTAGTTTTCTTTTTGAAAGTGTCCCATCGATGCAATACTTAAATCTTTTCAGACCTTATAGAAACTGACATTTGAGTACACAGAGTACATATGAAATGAATTTAATAGTTGAACTGACACAGTATGTTAACGTGAAATTGACAATTGTTGTTCAATAAACATTATATTTTTGTATTTTTTCTGGTTCATTCATTTGACAAATGTCTGTTGTTGGAGGCAGGGCAATTGATACTCTTTTGACCAATGACAATTTCCCTGGGGACGTGCATTTGAACAGAAAAAGTAATCTCAGTTCAAATCCCCTGCCTATGCCCGCCCTCCCCCCCTGCGGCTTAACATTGATAGGTGCATAACATGAATCCTGGTCGCAACTTTGATATTTTCATTAAATTATTATAACATTAATACTCCTTATCAATCCAAATGTACTCCTTTTAAAGTGTTTTAATATGATATCAGTTTTTGCATAAGTAATCAGCCAGCTTTGGTTATCCAAGACCAATACTTGGTTTATAAATAGTACATACAAGATGTTTGATGCTCTCAGTCTCAGTAGAGATATAAAAATAACCAGGGAGACTACAATAGTAGAACATCAATCCTTTAAAATTTCAGAATTTTGGAGGGACTTAGGGAAGTGCAAATATCATTATACTAATATACATGTAAGCTTTACCTTTTCATCCTTAAACTTCTCAATAATACTCTCGTCAACTCCTCTTTCTTGCAGAAAATTACAGACCTGTGAATGCATCAAAAACACAATTACATGTAGGCTTAGATTAAGTAGAGCACTTGGAATATCTTGTGTAATAGCCCAGTAATAAGCAAACAGCAACAGGAAAGATTACACCTAGAGAATAATTAATCATCTCCCATCGATTACCCCAGTATTTTAGCACAAAATTGAATACTTGCCTTCTCTAAATCGCTTTCGCTAGCAGCCATCTTGATTTCTCTTGATCACACGAGGCTTGAGCCCGCGATTAATCTGGAAGCGGTCTACCTGCGGTATAAGTCACGCCGAAAAATAAGTCGCGCGGGAAAAAAATTTAAGTCATGCCGAAAAATAAGTCGCGCGGGAAAAAAATAAGTCACGCCGAAAAATAAGTCGCGCGGGAAAAAAATAAGTCACTCCGAAAAATAAGTCGCGTGGGAAAAAAAAAAGTCACGCCGAAAAATAAGTCACGCCGAAAAATAAGTCACGCTAAAAAATAAGTCACGCTAAAAAATAAGTCACGGCGAAAGAGAAAATGTCTCACTACAAATAAATGTTTACGCGCGTATGTAAAATGTATAAGCACGCCGGTGTGGCACTAACAGGGCTCCGTACTTCTCTGACATTACTTTGACTAAACACAATATTTTTGTCCAAAACAAACGAAGGAATATTTAAACGCCATTGTACGTAGAATGGGGCCGTCTCGCTGTCACAAAATTCCTGCCAAAAACAAAACAAAACAAAACCAAAAAACCCTAGGGGAGGGGAGGGGTTTGATACTATGCAATTTTTCCTCAGCGGGTAGGGGTGCTCATTCGTTTTCGTTGTGATAATCATCCAAAAGAAACAATATTTACTTGTTAAGTTCTTGTCCGTTTCAAATTATCAGTCTGACAATCAAGATAAACATGTCTATTAAGCGTGGGCTCCAATTTCAATCGAAGAAGCAGCGGCGCCGATCCTATTGTTATCATGTTTATCGTGTTCACACAACATGTCTCGATGGTACGTGGTTCAAATTAGGATCAAACTCTGGTTCTATGTGTAAATAATCCATACAAAATTACTATGTGGAGTATGTATCTGATGTATGACACATTTTTGTGTAAAGAAGCTATACAAAAGTACTATATGGAGGTTATACAGAGTTCTCACTGCAGTTGGAATTGGCATCATCCGATCGGGCATTCGTTCGACTCCAATTCAGTCTAGGTACGTTTTTGAAGTTTTCATTTATTTTTAGGTCTTAGTTTTATAGGTCTTAGGTCTTAGTTTTATAGGTCTTAGGTCTTAGATCTTAGATCTTAGTTTTATAGACACCCGTACAATACGTACCTTTTGGATCATTAATAATAATAATAATAATAATAATTTCTTAAAAAGGCATTAACCGAAGTCTCAATCCTTTTTACAATGTTAATAAAATATGTATATATATATAAAAACAAATAATAACAATAATAATAACGAAAAATATAAAATCTCTAACTAAGTAAAAAACTAACTACAGTATGTGGTTCTAATTGTGAACAGTTTTAATTGTGAACACTTTTCAGTAAAAGTGCCATTTTTATATCGTAAAGTTAAGATCGACAAAAAATATTTCACCCGAGCAAATATTGATTTATTTTCAATCATTCAATGCTATTTTGGGCTTCCTGACATTTATCCCGCGCAAAATTTCAACTTTAATTCAAGGTAAGCTGACGACTGTTGTTTACAAATTCGAATTTTAAGCGCGTCTTTAAGATTCTCAGTGGGGAAAGTTCGCATTTTCTTTCTAAAAACACAAAGTTTGGAGTTTGTTTTTATATGAGCTAAAAGGTAAATAATAACACTTTTCTTTACAAAACAATAAATCAAAAAGTGTTGAAAATGAACGAGCAGCATCGGAATGAAAAATTGTGCGTGTTTTTGCGATGTGCATCTAATTGTAAACACGCATATGCTCACGCATAACTTGGCACTTCATAACATATGTAGTTCTTGAGATATAGAGTAAAATTGCCTCTAATGTACCTGCACTGGTACAATAGCAAATATTGAGAAGGAAATATGTATAAGAAGTCCGCGTTTGTGATACAAACTTGCGCTATTGCGTTGTTAGCAATTGCATGAGCGTGATTAACGGCATGCATCAATGAACGTGCGAACACCTCAGCAATTTAGCGTTGCTGTCTGACTTCACTTCGTTTTAACTTTTTTCTATCATTCGTATCGAAATAACACGAACATAAATATTGTTTTAAGAGAACTTGGAACTTGTACATCGAATTGCAAGGCTTGAAATCGATAATAATACACAATATTAAGCCATTAAAAAGCAAGCCAAAAGTGTTCACAATAACAAACAACTGAAGGGTTGTCCATGAAAACGGCCTAAGTGACTATTTTGATGATTTTCAAAATGTTATGCAATTGCTTCAAAAATACTACTTAAATGCTACAAAATTTTTCTATGAATCAATAGTCAACGAGGCACGTAGCATCGAGTTGACTATTTGAACTCATAGAAAACGAGAACGAGTAGTCTAATAGTTTTAGTAGAAACCAACTGGCATACTACCTTCGAATTTATACCAATATTTATTGATTTTTCGCTTTGTTTTTGTTCACTATGCCGGCTTTTTCACTACTCAATATCTATCACTCAATAGATAGTGAGTACATTAGCCAATCAGATTGCAGGATTCGTGATAGTATGCTAGTTGGTTTCTACTAATTATAGTTAATAATAATTCCCCGAAGTGGAGGTAAGTAGTATTGGACATTTATCGAGCTGTTAGTCTTCGAGTCGTGAGGTAAATATGTACCACTACTCACTGACACTGAGGGGAATAATAATTGTTTAATTTAGTATAGACCATACAAGTGAATAGGCAACAGCCAGTCAAATATACATTGTATATACAGTAACTTATTTTCAAGAAGAAAGAGACATGCTCGCAAAATGTTTTGCTCAGAGGTGAATAGTCAAAGAAATTCTGAGAAATTACTAGTCACTTGTGTGGTATATACAAATACTCGATAAGTTTCATAGTTCACAAAATAATATGTATATATAACTACATCTAAACACACCATGATCATTTTCCAAATCATCAAGCAATGCTTGATGCAGCAGAACGCACATCCTTCTTTGACCAGTTCACTGTATAGATTACTTTGTTGTTACTATAGAATGCAAAAGGCAGTATTGACAATCCACCTGTTACTGTATGGCCAAGCTAGAGATTAAACTAACCCTACCCAATTGCGAATAGGCTAGCAAAAATCCTAGATGCAGATGTGTTCCTTGTGGTTACACATATACAGGTATACCCATTCATTGAAGAACATACTAGTTAATTTGGAAGACACAGTTATAGCTATAAAATAGCCAAAAATATGATAATTATACCAGATTGCTCTTCATTTACAATATGGTATACCCTATAACATGATACATGTGATGTTCCAAGTGCATACGCACTTATACAACAGTGCTGATACAGTTGTGCTGCTCTGCCAGAGTCATGGCGTCCATCTGTTATCACAATCTACAATAATAATATCACAAAGTTAAAATATATAATTCAAAGAGATGTACACTTGTTACTTCTTGATTCACATATAAGTGAAAAAAGGTCAATTATAAACATGGTGCACATGTAACAACAAAACAGAAAATGCATTTTTGATTGAGCACTTACATCACCACCTGCACCTATGTAGCTGGGAGAGGACTGAATTTCCTTTCTGATCTCTTCAAGGCTGTCCTCGTAGACCTCAGAAATGCTACCTTTGTAGCCTAATTTGGTGTACACTGGAAGAGATTCAACATATTTACATGCGATACATATTTATTCATAACTCGTCTAATTATGATGTACATGTCATATACCGTAGAAACCTGGTTATTAGTCCCTTCCCGGTTATAAGCTCCCTCCCGGTTATACAGTGTATGTAGCAGACGAGACTAATGGATTCCAGTTTTTCAGACGTTTTTTTCCTCCCTTTTATAAGCCCCCCCCCCCCCCCCCCCCTGGTTATAAGTCCCCTGATTATAAGCCCACCACAAAACCCTTACGAAGTTATATAAGCCCAGTGCTTAAAACCGAGTTTATAAGTCTACTGTGTTGTAAAAAAATATACCACACCTGTGTCTAGGAAACTGTGTTCAATATCTCCAAGAGACGAAGCAGTCATAAAGCTCCTGTACTGAGTTTCTGACATCCCAGAGCTTGTGAAGGCATGTATGACTCTACATAAATAAAAAGAAACAGGTCACACAATATATTATTGCAAAAATACACCTGCATGTAATTATATTTATAAGTGAGTAAATATAAAAGGTATATAAAAACGACAGGAAAACTAGACTTCATAGGAGATATCAATGCTCTGAATGCCTACCTCAAGTTTACAATGAACTTTTCTTTGACGCTTGACGAACTAAACCACACAAGTTCGTAGTTGTCGACACAATTTAGAGATATTCGTCCAGCATGGCCTCTTCTTGTTAGCTTTAGTGTTGAGATCACCAGCTCAGATGAACACAAAGGGCAGTTACTTGATTTCTGGAGGTGCTTGATGAGTCGTCCAACTGATGCGCAGCTAGACAAAAAGTATTCACTACGATCTTCTTCCAGGGGAGCGTGGATTTGGAATACTTTCTGTCTAGAAGTAAAACGAGAAGGAGGCAAAGGTGAAGGTCGAACAGGAGTATTAGGGCACGGCCATGTATTTGTTGAAGGAGAATAATAAAAGCCAACAGGAGAAGAGGACGATGGAGTACGAGGCAATGGTGATGGAGTGCAAGGAGAAGGAAACGGCAACAATGAAGGCGACAACGAAGGAGAGACTCCAACACGTTCAGGATCGAATTCAGCCACTCTATGTTTGTTGAACACTTTAACGCTCTTTTGCTCAAAAGGACTCTTCTTTTCAGATCTTCAAGAACGCTCTCTTGAGCAGCTGGCACTTCAAGCTGGACCGCATATCTACAAATTGCTCACTTTACTTTCTTCTTCTCTGACGCCATTTTGAATTTTCGCGAAGCTCAGACACGCGGGGGCTTTTATACTCAAGCCAGTGCATAGATAAATGGGTAGAAACTGCTTTTACAACGTATTTGGGGTTCAAGAGATCGAGCAGAATCAGAGAACTGGGCAATATCGACAATCAAACGTGGTTGGAGGGTCCATTCGGGCGGGAAATTCAAATTTTTGAAGCAATCACTCGATGTTGTCACAATTCAGACAATATTTCATAGAAATTTTGATAGCTGTAGAAACAAAGATATCATGGCAATGATTTTTACTACTTAATCGATGTTCTTACACCAATATAATGATTTTATTCAACATATCACCAACTTTTTCTCTCTTCCTCGAGACTGAACTGCCATTGTGTATAAGAAATTCAAATTTTTCCAGGTGTGAAGGGGGAGGAGCTATCCCTTTTATAGCGGAATTTCGTGTTTAAGGCTGTGAGCTGTCTCATGTTCGATTGAGTTACTATTTAGTTCCACTGGTTCTATAATCGAACTCACCAAAAATTATATGTTCAAATATGTTTGATCGAACATTTGATTACGTTCGATTGTAAGCTGATTTGGCATTCAGAAATCGAATGCAATCAAACATTCGATTATGTTCAGAAATCCAATTGATAATTTTTTTAGCATTTGATTTCGTTTGATTACCGAATGCAATCGAATCCTACCAATAGTCCCTTTTTGCGTTCACAGATCCCGCTGTAAAACCACTGTACTTATTCTTCGTGTGCAACCAAATTTCGAAATATTATTTCCTTTGCCAAATAAAATAAAATAAACTTGTAAAGCTATCAAAATAACACCTGTAGTCCAAATTTTGGAGCACACGAGCATTTCTTTACCGAGCTATACGCCCTATGCACAATGCTTTGTTCGAGGTGGGGCCTGGTAACGAGTCGCTTCAAAACGAGGTCAGTCAGCCATCAATGTTTAGGTTTTCCTATGTTTTGCTTTATCGCTGGGACAACAATGCTCAAAAATAGGCAGTCAAGGACTGCATGTGGCTACTATAAATAAACCAAGAAAGGTAGTCTTTATAAACTACATGTAGGTACTGCAGTCTTGAAATGTAAAAGCAATGTGGAGTTGGATTGATTAGTATCATGTTGTATGTTGACTAGTATGTTTGAACTATCTGCCGGAAATTGTTCTTGGTTTCATATAATGCTAAGTTTAACAGTTTTTAATAATTCAATCAATATCGATAGCATTGATCACTAACATTAATTTAACAATGTTCTGTATACATACATGTAAGATCGTTGACCTCAACTTTGAAGTGGGGTTTATTTATTTATTTTACTTCGCCTAAATGTCCTAAATATATGAAAACTTTGAGTATATTACTAAATAGTATCTCTAATTTGAAGATAAGTTTAAACTCTAATATACTATGAATTTATGCTATTTTGCACCAGAAACCAGACACATCTCTCGTGTGTAAAGATATTTCACAGGCTCACCACCCTCTGTTTGTGTATTGGGCTTCCTGTGTCTTATTTCATCGATACAGGATACAAAAATGGCCGTAAATTCACTTTAGAATCCTGTCCTTTTGATATCTAGAATTTCTAAAACTACTTTAAAAATAAAGATGAATATCTACTTGAGTCCTGTATGTGATTTATTTAGCGATTAGAATGGCTTTTAGCGTGTTTTGGGACAAAGAGTAATGAGAGCCTTGTTTGTTTGTGTCTCGTATAAATATTTGTTCCTCGAAGTGAATTACTTGAGCCTTTAACTTCAGGCAGTTTACATGGAGCCAATGGAGGTGCTCTACTACACAAACTAGTCGATCGTCATGGACTGATGGAGCTATTATAAAAGGACAAACAAACACAATCGATATTCCGGGCTGGAAAATATTAAATCTCAACAAACCGTCACTGAAAAACTTGAAAACATCTTTATGAACAAACACTTGACACTTTGCACGAGAGATGTGTCTTGTTTCTGGTGCAAAATAGCATAGAATAGTAGAGTAGAGTAGAGTTTAAACTTACCTTCTAAACAAAGCGTGAAGCGAAAAGCACATGGAACGACGTATTTTCTATGTTTTCGTAGTCGATAAAATGCCGACAATCAGATGAATAAGCCATCGGGTAACCATCGGGCACATCGTTGCGACATCGTGGCTGATTTTAGATCACCTGACTAGTTCCGAATGCTAACCCAATTACTTACATATTTACTTACTTACAGACTTACACACTCGATGGCATTAGAGACAGTAGCCACAAAAATGGATCTTTCTGAGATTGATATACCTGGAGCGGCTTTGAATGGCAGTTTACCATCACAATTAAAGGTGGAGGAACTTCGCTTCTGGCTAAAATGTCGCAGAGATAATTGTAAAGGCTTAAAAACTAAAGCTCAACTAGTCAAAAGGTAAGATCGTAAGACGTGAGATCGGTCGCTTCGAGTTCGATCACTTTAATATTTTCCTCTTGCCCTTGCCTCTTCCTTTATGATGTAAAAAGTGAATAATTTTTACAGTGAGCTATCTAAAAGAACCAAAGAGATAAAAATAAGAAGGCAATAGTAATATTTTCCAGTGTGAAAAACAGCTACCTTGACTGCGCTTTACAAGACCTAAGTAATATGTTTGTTGTGATGCAAATCAATATTCCAAAACACAAATCAATATCCCAAAACACAAATCAATATTCCAAAACACAAATCAATATCCCAAAACACAAATCAATATCCCAAAACACAAATCAATAATCCAAAACACAAATCAATATTCCAAAACACAAATCAATATTCCAAAACACAAATCAATATTCCAAAACACAAATCAATATTCCAAAACACAAATCAATATTCCAAAACACAAATCAATATTCCAAAACACAAATCAATATTCCAAAACACTAATCAATATTCCAAAACACAAATCAATATCCCAAAACACAAATCAATATTCCAAAACACAAATCAATATTCCAAAACACAAATCAATATTCCAAAACACAAATCAATATTTTAGAAAAATACAAATAGTGAGGCGGTTATGTGCAGAATTTTAGGTGAATTGTGCACTTTGGGTTAAAAGCATCAAATTTGGTAGAAATAAAGGTTTTGTTATGCTGATTAATATCTGATATGGTGCCACCTCGAAATTGTGTTCAGAAGAGAGTTAATGGGAGGTTTTGAAAATGGCCGCCATCTTGACCGGAAGTCGCTACTGATCTTACCGGAAGTGGTTAAATTGTCATCTGAACTGCGCATGTCTCATTAAACAAATATGTTCTGTAAAGCAGTTGTGATTTCTGGATAACTATGTTATATAAAAAATATCGTTATAACACTACATAACTTAATTTTAATATAATACGATTAAATGCATATCATCTATGTAAAACCGGAAGTGCAGTACACTATGACCGAAAGTACTAGAGAAGCGCACACTCTGATTGTTCAAAAACCAATACCACATTTCGCTATAATCACCTACAGATAATTATAAAAGAAAAGTGATCTACGAAAATGGTCGTGTGTTGCTTTATCGATGTTTCGCACGAATATAAAGCAAGATGCATTTCCCGGCAAAGTACAAAAGGAGACACAAAATTCGGTTTGAAGACTGATCATCATTTTGAAGTTCTCGTTTATTGATGTTTTACAAGGAAACTTATGAAAGTGTTAAAATGGTGGCAGAATGTAAAACTACTTGTTTAGAATCATGCCTGCTGTCGTTACTGTTTACTCAAAACACTACGAACAGAGTAAAAGCATACAAGCCAAGACCGTTAATTTGGTTCTGGGTACAAATTGTTGGTTCAGATGCAGTGATAACATTGCGACAGATAGAAACCACTGGAAAAGAGCAGAGTGACAACGATATCTAAGACCAAGCAGCAGCTATCAATCTGTGAAGAGCGATTGTTCACTATTTTCAATACTGTACATATTCTGTCAGATTAGCGACGACGGAACTTGGATGAATTCTTCAAGCATGAGAACCAGGGATGTCTCAGCCAGAAACCGAGATGCCCGATGGTACTGATATATTGATGTAATCATTATCAATAGTGCTGCAACGGTGACATGATTAATCCAGCAGAAACTGAGAAAACATTCTCTGACTATGCTATGTAATCGTTTCTACATTATACTACATACATCAAAGCCAAACTCCGCCATCAGACCGCATAGACATGGTATGGGTTGAATACCTAGAAAACAGTTTGAAAGCAACGACAAGGAGTATCTGGCGAAGACGCGTAGATGGAAATACTCAACTGCCTCGGAACTGGTTCCAATATCTACATGTAGATGCCAACAAACGTGAACTGTTCAGGTTATTAGCTGAATGTGCTGCATTATTAGTAGCCTGATTTTCCAGATGGCTCATGTGTCATACGCTGTCGCTCCCTTCCCAGCGTATGACATAAGCCGTCTGAAAGATCAGGCTACATCATTAGAGCTAGAGATAGACCAGCAAGTTATTATCACCCACGTGCGGTGACTAAGTACTGTGCAACCCAGTCCGTGATGACATCTCTAACATCAGGCCCTGTAACATATGGTTCTGTGTATACACACGATTAGGTCGACACCAGGATGCTGTCACATGTTGCTGCATGATACAGTCCAACAGGGCCATCACAAGATCCTTCTTCGAACTATTGATGTTCTGGTACTGGCAGTAGCAATCAACAACTGCAACAGCAGGGGCGGTTGGAACTATGGTTTGGTACTGGCTTACATCTTCGTTTCCTTGCAGTTCATGAAATGTCTGAGGCACTACCAGTTTTCTCTGATTTCACTGGATGTGACACTGTCATGTTATGGAGGAAGAGGCAAGAAAATGGAATTGGCAGAATGGAAGTCATATTGGGAGGTTAACAATGAGTTTCTTGCCATGGCGCACAGTCCCAGCGATAATGCTTCGTTATCCTGTTGTACGACAGGAACAGCACGAAGACAGAAGTAGACAAATGAAGCAAGGAAACAGCTCTTAATTTGCTGAGAAAGGAAGATCATTTGATGCTATCCGACCCTCGATCCCTCCCTCAGCGACAGCGCCTTTACTGGAGCACATCAAGAGGGCAGCTTATCTGGCCGGTCACTGCTGGGGCCAGACACTAACAGTCAGCCCAATTCTACCAAGTCTAGATGAATGGGGATGGACCCTAAAGGCAAACGTATGGCAACCATTACCAGATCAATGTAACGAAGTCATGCCGTGAGCTGGCCCGATGAGGATGTAAGATAGGCTGCCGTTTTACATGAGTTTTTCCTTTGTTAGGCAAACCTCAAATGCACAGCGCTATATCTGCTCCTGCAATGATGAATGCTGCAGCACGTGAACACAGCTACAAGCGGCTTAGATTTGAGCGTCATATGTTACTGTGCATTTGCTTTGCTTCCACCAATATATAATAGCTGAAATAGATGAAATAGAGCTGTTATCATATGACTGTCACAAGTGATCGACGATTACTTTGGTTTCGCGTTTAGCTTGGCTAGTATATATTGGTTAACTGAGTTCAGATTGTATTCATTAGAAATTTGCACCATGTCAAATCAATTGTGTAATCACTTCTTTTCGTGATTGGTTGATAAGAAAACCATATTTGCTGCTGAAACAAACTTTCTCTGGCTGAGTCTACGAGCAGCACTTCAGCTAGCGGGTCTCTACAATTGACGAAATGACGCGTAGATGTATCAGTATAATGAGGCAAATATTGTGTAGACATACATATAATGAATGATAATGACGAGAAGTGTAAACAACTCAGAAAAACGTTCTGAGTTCCAGATGGGATTTGAACCTATGACCTTACGTATTCTAGTCGGATGCTCTACCACTGAGCTACTGGGTACTCTAATGGAGAGCTAAGGTCATAGTGGGTTATGAATGAACCCATGACCTTACGTATTCTAGTCGGATTCTCTACCACTGAGCTACTGGGTACTCAAATGGCGTGCTAAGGTCATAGTGGGTCATGAATGAACCCATGACCTTACGTATTCTAGTCGGATGCTCTACCACTGAGCTACTGGGTACTCTAATGGTGAGCTAAGGTCATAGTGGGTCATGAATGAACCCATGACCTTCCGTATTCTAGTCGGATGCTCTACCACTGAGCTACTGGGTACTCTAATGGTGAGCTAAGGTCATAGTGGGTCATGAATGAACCCATGACCTTCCGTATTCTAGTCGGATGCTCTACCACTGAGCTACTGGGTACTCTAATGGCGTGCTAAGGTCATAGTGGGTCATGAATGAACCCATGACCTTACGTATTCTAGTCGGATGCTCTACCACTGAGCTACTGGGTACTCTAATCAAGGTCAAGGGAATGAACTGCAATCCAGCAGTTACGTGATGGTGAATGACATATGTACTGCAATCCAGCGGTAACATTTATGTCGGGTTATGTGTCTCATATATGATACTTCCCTTATCAGCTAGTATAATGAAGCAATATTCAATACTGATTTTGGTATGACACAAACCGCGTAAAAACAAAGACGAACGTTGTTGTTCGTAAAGTCAGGTATTGGTCATTGTCGTTGTCCTACGGTTCCTGTCAGTAATTCCCGGGAGTAATTGACTGGCTGGTTTTTGACACTCAATAACTTTGCATTAATGGGGGTAAAATATCGATAGCAGTGCTTCCTATATTTTTATTACATAATAAACCAACCAGTATCGATATGATATAAAGCAAATACTACTTTTTCAATGTTTTCAGGAAAAAAAAGCTTTTCACTTCCGGTTGAAATGGAGGCCATTTACGAAATTTCCCAAATTCAGAAAGTTATCACATTTTCCAAGGAACTATCAATATTTCTGTGCTCACAACATTTCATCAATCTCTAAATCGATAATTATTTATTTTGGAACTAATGCGAGAGTGTTTAGGCCAATTCTGGTGTAAGCGCTTTTCACTTCCGGTTCAAAATGGCCGCCATTTTGAAAATCGGCCTTAACTCGTAAACCTATTGGTTTTCGCGGTGGCACCATATCCATATTTAATAAACACATAAAAGTCCATCTTTCCACCAAATTTGGTGCTTTTAACCCAAAGTGCACAATTTTCTCACATAACCGCCTAACTAAAAGCTGAGATAGGAAAACCGTATAATCGGTTAACAATTTTTATTTGTACCAACTCAGATTTCCTATTTTCAAGTGTTAAAGGCTTTTTACAGCTATGTGATGTCACGCGTAACCAGTAAATCAGAATCTTAGAATCAACATTACACGTTTCAGTCGCGACATTTGGAGACGTCATTTGAATATTTCGAAAGTTTAACGGAATATCCGACATTGCTGTGTAATCTTCAAAATGCCTCCAGTAGCCCGGAATAAATTTCGGGAGGGAATTTGTCTCAGGTAAACCCTTAAGTAATGAATTACGACAGCTGATAATCGAGTTACACCATAACGGCAAAGGTCAAAGAGAAATTTCAAGAAGAGTCCGTATTAGCAATGGAGCTGTAACAAAGATTATTAAACACTACGAAACTTTCGGCACAACCAAACCGTTTTATCAAGGTGGCCGATGTCCTCAAAAGTTATCAGACGACATTCTTCAATCAATAGAAGTTTTCAAATTGATGAAACCTAGTGTGTACGGAAGAGAAATAAGACAACAATTGCTGGATGATGGAATATGCGACCTTCAAACGGTACCCTGTGTCAACACATTAAATCATGCAGTTAGGAAAAAACTTGGTATGACACACAAGAAACTGTCAGTAACACCCCTAGAAAGCTTAACAGATGCCAATATAGAGCGATGTAATGATTATCTTGAACTCACCTCAAGACTTCATCCCTCTAAACTACATTTTTTTGATGAATCGTCCGTTATAAAGACTACCGGCAACCGTCGGTACGGACACGCATATGCTGGACAGAGGGCTATTGAAGTTCAGCGTTACTCGTCAAACGCTAATTACACCGTAAATCTTATGCAAAGTGTGCGAGGAATTGACTTTTTTAACGTTATCATGGTCCCTTCTAATGGAGAGGAATTGATAAGCTTCTTCGACTATGTAACAGAAACGGTAGACAGTTATGGTATGCCGCTCCTTATGCCCGATGATGTAGTAATCATGGATAACTGTGGCTTTCATCACGGTCGCACAACACAAAGAGCCCTTACAGATATCTTTGAAGATAAAGGTGTTCAACTTGTCTTTCAGCCACCTTACTCACCTCATCTTAATCCATGCGAGAACTCTTTTGGACTCATGAAATTATACTTACAATCTAAGCAAGCATTTTCAGAGCAATTCACAGAAATGGCAATAATAGAAGCCCTCAGTTTAATTACTCCATCAAACTGTTTCAACTTTTTCAAACACTGTGGATACATATTCTAGTAAGTTTTCGAGTTATTACACTTGTTGTGTTCAGACATTATTGTCAGTCCAAGTTTATTCAAGGTTTGCAACAATGTCAGAGAAATGAATTATTACTACATATTGTAATCAGGCAATTGGATAATCAATTATTATTTCTAAGCAATAATCAATAACTTTCTCAACCCAACGATCAATTTATTACCGCTACATGTATTTCATAATTACAATTACAGACTTTGACCTTATAGGTATGCATATATTATTAATAAACACAACGTTTATAACCATTCTTCAGTTTATTTCGTTTATCTCATTTTAGAACTGCATGCTTTATTTTGCATTTCAACTAACACACATGCCGCATCTTCCGTATCATCTTGAGTATCATCCATAGATGAAACATAAAAGGGCGTGGACGATGGAGTGGAGGTTCCCACTGGGTCGTCATCACTGAGGTCTGATCCCAGATCTTGTTCTTGGTCATGTGGTAAGGACTGTCTCCAAATCGTGCCCATTTCGGTTGCTGATACTGTAGCTTTAGACTGTGTGCCGTCTCTCCTGAATAATTCTTTCTTAGATTTGTTGTCTTTGTTCACTCGTTTTCTATGGTACATCGGACTGTCCGCATCATGGTCACTCTATCACTGTCATACCTATAGCGCTTGTGCTGATAACTTGTGGAGGGTGAGCAATATTTTCTCTCCAATGGATGTGACTTTATATAAGGACTAAATACTTTTTTAGCGTAAGCATATGGTGGACTCGCCGAGGTACTTGAGTAGTAATAGAGGTTAGTTCAGATCACCGACCAAATTGAGCCCACGGTCCTGTAAAAAGGAAGGGGACCTACTGGTCAGCGGAAATACCACAAAGTGAGCCTCCAGACAAAATAACTTGGAGTCAGCGGTTGAACGCGTGAGGAGTGGTTAGAAGCGGACTACATAGGTCGGTGTGGTGGGGAGGGTGGTCAGTCATGACAAAAGAATTTGAAGAAGAGAAAAACCAATTAGAAGTTTTGATTGCAGAGAACAAACAGATGAAGTTAGATCTTTTCCACCTTCGACAGAAAGTAGAACAACTAGAAAGGTTGCTACATGAAAAGGAATCGAACAATGAATGGTTCAGTTACGATTGA
This sequence comes from Actinostola sp. cb2023, assembly GCA_033675265.1. Lineage (NCBI taxonomy): Eukaryota > Metazoa > Cnidaria > Anthozoa > Actiniaria > Actinostolidae > Actinostola > Actinostola sp. cb2023. Next base: position 451,881 of record JAUJYZ010001287.1, on the reverse strand, counting down.
TATAGATCCAAAGGTTGTGGTGTGAAGAGATGTCATCAAGATATGATTGCAAATCATTCACTAAAGTAGTGAATGATTTGGTTTTGTTGTATGTGGTGTTGTATGTGTTGATGTTGTTTTATCAGTTTGCTTTGGTTGGTATATTGGGATGTAAGTTGAATCGTATTGGAAGAAGAGTTAAAGTCTTGACGGAACCACCTTCGCTATGTTAGGAGTGAAGGAGTGGGCGGTTTGTTGTTTTATCTTTAGTTGTTGGTATTGTATTACATGTGTTGGGTACCGTCGAAAGGGAAAAAAGTCTACAAAAAAGAATGAGGAGGTTGAGAACGATCAGTCTTCATCATGAGCCGCTACGAGTTGGTGTTACGTTTCAAGGGAATTGCTGGTTCGCTATGTTTCTCGATACCGGTTCGTTCGGGTTTGTTATACGACGAACTCCGTTGTATTTTAGATGATTTTGCTTGGCTGTTAAAGGACGGTGAAAGAAACGTAAGCCATTTTTTACAGAGTTCATTGACCGAGGGGGTTCCATATCAAGTGCTGTTTGGTCAAGATGACAAAATTGAAAGACCATCTGAAAAGGCGCTGGATGAAGAAGTAGTGGTGGTGTGGGGAAAAGAAGGAAAACCAAACAGCCATAGTGTATTTGTTGTACAAGGATTTGTTGCAGTCTATGGTTGCGAGTGGGTGGCCAAGCCACGTTGGAATAACATAGTGTTCAAAGAACCCCCTCTGTACGTATGGTTGTTGTACGTGGTGATATGTCCAGAAGAACGCCTCAAATCTAAAACGATTGAAACCGATTCACGCTGGGTGATAATTGTGCAAGAGGGGACTTCTGTCAAACAGATGAAGGCATTGGTGAGAACGCGCTGTGGTAGTAATATGGAAGAGATAAGATGGATCTCCGAGAATGAAGAAATGGTGGAATGTTTGGGAAGTTCCACTTTGGCAGTGACGGCTGTGAGAAGGCATTGGTCATGTGATGCAATGGTGGAGCATGTAATTGCTCGAAAGCAATGTTACAAATTGCATGGTATATCAGATGTGTTTGTGGGAGTTGTATCGAAGTTGTATCGAAGTCGGGAACGACGCCACGGAAACTTGAATTGGTTTCTCGACATGGATAAATGCGAGAGCGACATGGATGAAGGGATCAGTTGTGAAGAACGATGAGTGGAGACAAGGTCGCAGCAGAGGTAAAGGGGGTAAAGCGTGAAGTAATAGAAGAAGAAAAAGAAGAAGTGAAGCGTCAAGCACTCAAGTTGAACGAATGTTTTTGTCACATTCCTTACCAGACGTTTGATTCCAAGTCCGATGGAAAGACATTCATCAAGTGTGGACAAACGCGTAAGACAATGAAAGCTGGGGCTACCCCATGTACGCTATTCTGTCAAGAAGATGAAGATTGGCCTTTGATATTTCAGTCGTTAAAAAGTCGTTACAAAGATGGTTTAAACTTTACCACAGACTTCCCCGAATGCGGTCATTCCTTAAAGTGTCGTGTGAGCGCAACTAAAGCCAAGACAGGCTGTTACTTTGCGTGTCGGTTAACGCGTGAAGACCCCGACATGCGATGTGACTACATCGAGTGGGTGGCTAAGAGACAAGAAGAAGGACCGGTCAGAAGACGAAGAAAAATGATGAAGAAAGACTAAGAAACATCGTTGTGTAATGCTTTTATTACTATTGTTGGTTGTTATTAAATGATTTGATTTTTACAAAGAAGTTGATAAGTCTGTTTCTGTAACGGTGGTATTTTGTTTCCTGGGCCTCCCTCTTCTAGCGGGTGTCTTCTTAATCTCTTCTGTTACAATAGGTGATATTGGTAATTCCATCTCCTGGACAAAGTTACACAGATCGTCAAGGTATCTTGGCATGAGGTCAATTTTGGGTAGGGCCATGTTCAAATTTTCTTCTGGTGGAGTATCTGTTGGGGTTGATATGGGTTTCATGAATAGTGAATCGAAATCATAAATATTCTTTAGATCCTTCCTGGCAATACAATATTGTGCCAGATTTCGTGGTTCCCATGAAGTCCAAAAAATAGTAGTGTGAAGGTCCCAATAGATAAGTGCGCGTATAAGATCATGTCGTGCTTCAGCAGAGAAAAACAGACCGCCATGAAGGAACTGATAAATGGGGTAGAAACAATGGTTGTTGGTCAGATGACTAGGGTCCCCTGTGTTGGCATAATCTGCTAATTTGTCCATCATATCAGCTACAAGAATAAAAAGATTGTTTTGTTTATTGATAAAAATGTACATCATCTGTTCGCCATTTTAATCCTCTGTTGAATTAATTTCAATCGTCGGTTATTCATTTGTTTCTTCTGTCTTTTAGTAGAAAAATCTACCATAGGTGGGGTGGTGGTGGTTCGGGTATTTGTATACGGGCAGCCACATCTTCCAAAGTCTTGGGTTGTTGGGTTGTTGTCCAAGTGGGTGGTGATAAATATGGGAGCATTAATGCCAGAGTTTGATATGAGATACAATATTGTGCAACTCTGATTGGCATCCACCCACTCCACTCATTTGAGGTATTCAACCCCCACTTCATAATCGCTTGGAGGAACCGCCGTCTGTCATTACCACTTTCCAATTTTCCTATTAGAAACTGGTATATGTAGTAAAAACTGGTGTCGAATAGGTGTATTGGATCTCGTGTCGCTGTATATTTTCTTATTGCGTAATAAGGATCCGCTATAAATAATAATAATAATAATTTGATCAGTCACCCCACCACACTCCAAAACCATTCTACTGAAAGTTCGATACTTACAAGTAAAGTTTTCCCCCATTTTTTCAGTATTGATAACGAGGTTGTTGTCCATATTGTAAAAAAAAAGTCTGTTGGAATAAAAAAGACAAGACACACCATATTAGTTTGATTAAAAAATTTAATTAATAACAATGGCCTCTTTGTCGCCTTCTTCTAAAATAGGGTTCCACAAATTGTTGGTCTCCCCCTTTTTGCCATCTTTACGGTCGAAGACAATTGACTTCACAAATTGTTTCCGTGCCCAGGCCGGGGGCAATGACACATTGTTTATGGCCAGTACCATATCCTGGTATGTCCCCGGGACGTGGTTGGGGTGGATGGCAACTTTGTTTCTGATGCATGACGAACAGAATGGTCTGTATTTATGATGGTACGTAGTCTCCGCCAACCCATTCCCAACCACGTCCATCCGCCCCAATTCATATAGACGTTTCGTCTCTTGGGTCTCGTATTTTCCACAGACCACACATCGAACTCCTTCAAAACAATCGTAACAGCGGTTACATTCTTTTATGACGACTGCTCTAGACGATCTATTGTTCATACACGTTGAACGACGACGAACCAATACCATCCTTTTGATATTCAGTAATTTCTTCGGAAATGCCGACCCAAATTGTAGACTATAATTTTCTACCATGGCTTTCTTCATACTCACGGCTGTAATAAAAAAGACAAAGAGAACAGATTAATTATGGGAAAGCCTGTACTTTCTGTTTCTTCTGATTCTTCATACTTACAATTTGGTCTTTGCTGTGATTTCTTACTCCTTTTCGCTTGTTGATCACGACTCAAGTGACTTTACCAACCCTAGGACGTGATATATATACCCTAAAAAATGAAATAAATGTGGGGGATACCCCCCTCCCCCCTCTTTAAAAAAAACCCAAAGGCTGATGGGTAGTGTTATAAAGCATAAATAGCGTGCGTTGCACAGTAGAAATCACTTATCTTTCGAACAAGAATCAGTGAAGGACCTCACAAAGAAAGAAGAACTATAGAAGTGAGTATGGAAAAAAAGATGAAAGACGATTTATTGAATCAGAAGTGAGTATGGAAAAGATACGAAAAAAGATGAAAGACGATCTCTTTAACCAGTCCTGGTTTAAAGTGTGGGGGGATGTCCCACATTTAGGCGGGGATGGTTGGTGTGCAAAATGCGGCGAACAATTTGAAGGACAAAAGAACAGAAGAATAGCATTGTATGAATTTAGTTATGAAGTAGATCGTGGGGATTGGTACCGAACCCGAACGCTCTACCGGAAAGTTTCGGCTCAATGCCACACTTGTTTAAAAATTAATACCGATGAACTTATTCCTTCTTATTTGGTGGATGATTTTGTCAGACGTGAAACTTCGGTCAACATATCGCGGAACTACGTATATGGGGAAATTTACGGACGTGTTCGTTACAATTTTTGCGAAAGCGGACCCATGTTGTGGAATTTTCCATCTCCTGAAGAAGCGCGTGATGAAGAACTTACCGATCGTTCATTGGTACCACGACCTTTCAGAGGTGGCGTGCAATACGATAGATTGCTTTGTCTAAATCCAAACTGTCGCTGTTGGAGGTTGCACTACCCAACGATGGCGGAACGTCGTCGACGTCTCTTGACATCTAATGGTTGTTGCCTTTTTTGCACCTGTCATATGACCATGCACCAATGTCCAATAGAATGAGTCTTTGTCTTAGCATCTATATCAACTTCCAAAAAGTCTCTTATGATTGACCATTGGGTCAACTTTCTGTCCAAGCTGCAAGAAATTTCTTCCGCATAATACAGTCACGTCCCTGGATGTATTTAAAAATGTGATATTCTGATAGAACGACTTCGACTTGGTGACCGACGAAAGTCTTTAGTCAGCTGCCCATCTTGTCACGTTTTATGAACACCTTTTCCCCAACCCTCTTGTTTGTGAACTCACACACTAACGTCACACCTCTTATACCAGAGGTGTGACGTTTGTTTTTTTTTTTTTCTTGAAAAGGATGGATCAAGGTTGTCAAATTGTAGATGTTGGACAGAAAGAGAACGAAGTAAAAGAAGAAAAAGAAGAAGATAATGCTTTTGATGAGGACGAATTTTCTCTAGACAATGATCTACAGGAGAAGAAGCTAGGTGAGGTGACAGCCGTTCTTGACATGGATGGGTACATGGTTGATGGTGTGTTTCGGTGTAAAGAGATGGGGTGGAAATATCTAAACCACCCTCTTGCTTATTCCATTCCCTTCTACCATGGAAATGTGTGTGAGTTAAACACCAAGGACCGTTTCTCAGCCAAGTACGTTGAAGAAAACGTTTTTGACATTCCATACGGGAAGTTCTGGATTGGCATGATAAACGGTAAAGAGGTGTCAAGAATGGTGGCACGTCTACATTACCGAGGTCGAGTAGCCTACAAGGGTGGATGTATTGAGAAAAACCTTTTGAATGGTCTTGGAATTCCTAGTCTAAATTTAGAAGAAATTGGGTGTCCTAAAATCGAAAACATAATTCTTGAATGCCCATTCACCTTTGACACCTGTGGGCATCATAAGAAAAATTTCCACTGCCCCCAACAAGAAGTGTTTTTGATGGAATGGTGGTTAAACAGATACATGTGGAATCGTAATATTGCCAACACGATCCAACCTAAAGTCAAGAACCCCTTCGATTTTATGGATGGATGTGACTTTGTCTTTATCTAAGGGTGTTCTTTTATTTTTTAAAAGGAGATGGTCCATGCATGCCCGAGGAATTTAAAGATTTTAAAATTAGTAAAGGTTATAAGGGTCACACTACACCCACCCATTTAGAGTTTGGGTGTTACGAACCTTACGAAAATTATCAAAAGTTGTATGTTGCATTGAAAAAGAGAATAAAAAAGAAAACCTGATGTCGTGTTTTTTTGTTATAGATAGAACGGATCTGTGTGGGAACCCTCAGTTAACGACTATGTTTCAAGATGTATGGGATGTGAGTGACAGCCAATTGTGGCGTGCAGTTGAAGAGATGGAAGAACCACCCCTCGAATTAAGAGATAGTCAATTACTACAAGCAGTATTGAGATATGAAGAAGAAACACCCTCTGAATTAAGAGACAGTCAATTACTACAAGCATTATCGGAATATGAAGATGATTGTGGGGAATCGGTTGGTACGGAATTGAGGGATAGCCAATTACTACAAGCTGTGTCGGAAGAGTGTGGTGGTGTTGGGGAATCGTTAGAAGTAAACCCCTATGCACCGGAAGTGTTGTGGTGGTGTGACACCCAATCACCTCCCTTGAAAAGACAACGGATCAGACCACCCTCTCCGCTTTTGAACATTTTAGGATTTCCTCTCCATTCGGGGAATACACCCGACCCGCCTTCTCCAGATCTCCCACAAGCCCAAGAACTCATGAACTCGTACGATGACCAATACATAGATGATTTGTGGAGGTGTATGGTAGATGAACCCACACCGACACTTCCACCCAAACCGTTGGTCGTTGAAACCTATGAAGAAGAAAAAGAAGAAGAAGAAAAAGAAGAAGAAGAAGAAGAAGAAGAAGAAGAAGAAGAAGAAGAAGAAGTCTATCAAGATTTGTTTGACGATTTACTGAACACTCAAACGGGTGGTGGGGTCAATGAAAATACCACCTCCTCCACCGATGCAAACTCTGCTGAGGATTATTTTGTTATCGAAAACGTGGAAACGAGAAATTGTCCTAAATTTCATGCTAAACAGTTGGTCTTTAAAACCACCATCCACAATCGTCTGCGAGAAAATATCGAAGAAGCGGTGGCCGTTGCTAATGCCTCTATCCGTCGGCTCCTTCAACACGTGTTACAAGAATTGCAAGCGGGGAACACCGATTATGTGCGTTTGGTAATTGATGGGGTAGATTTGGATTACCCCATTGAATTGCCTTTTATGCCGGTGACGGAATTGACCCCCCTACGTGTTTTACGTCACTTGGAAGCCGTTCAACAATCGAAACGACAATTTTTACTCGATGGAGAAATGACGGTGGTGGTGTACCACGTGGCTAACAACCCCGGAAGAGGTGTGTGCAAATTGCAACGGTTTTTAAATCGCAAACGCGAAGAACCCCTCCTGTGGATGAAAACATTAGCGGCCCGCAATGTATCTGTGGTGTGTGCATCGATGTACGAAGCGGTGGCACATTACTTGTATTGGCGCCACCACGGAACTCCGATGAAAAAACGGTCAAGGGATCTCCGTGATTTCACGTTGAGAGTAAGAGAGGATTGTTGTTGTGAAAGTGAGGGGGCGGAAAATTTGACAACGTTGCTGATCCGACTCCATGAATATCTGATGAGAGATTATGGAGTGCGTGTGGTGGTTCTAGATTGGGGGAACGACGACCGACCCATGTTCGTGGGAGAGGGTGACACAGATTCTGTGGTCTACTTGTATAAAATCCACCAAGACTTGCATTTGTTGTTACACCCGGAAAAGATCCAACACGCGGACAAATACCAAGGGTTTTGTCGACGGTGTTTTTTTTTTTTTTTGGAACGGGGCTCGGCGGGTTTCTCCCCATATTTGTGGACAGGTCGATCGAGGTCAACGTCTGTCTCAAGTGTGCGGTCCACGAGTCAATCGAAGCGTTCGGTGTGAAGCTTTAGACCCTCAAGAGTTGGTATCAGTGAAAAAATCAATGGTATCGATTAAAAAAACGGAAGACGGTTCATGTGCTTTCCGCGCCATAGTGGTGGGGAAGTGGATGGCTGAGGGACACCCACGTCAAGAGCTCACGGTACGTCAAGAAGAGGAACAAGCCAAAGCCTTGTGCACGCGTTCGGGTCTTCGCTGGGGGGCATGCGGACGTGTCGAACTGGTTCGTTTGCAGGAAGTGTTGAAAGAAGAGGGTGTGCGGTTGCATGTCTATTACCACGATTTGAACTGTATCGGGTTTGCCGGGGATTTGAACGAATTTGGTTCTCAGAAACCGACGTGCGACGTGTATTTGTTCCACCACGATGAACATTACGATGTGATCACCACTATGACGGGTTTTTTAAAGAAGAATTATTTCTGCCCCGAGTGTGACGTGGGGTACTCGGAAAAGAGCAAACACAAGTGTCGACCGTTTTGCGAATGCTGTTTTGAAACAACCGCCTACTGTTCCCAAGAAGTGGTTCGGTGGACCCCCTGCCCTACGTGTCACCGTCATTTCAAGTCGGACGTGTGCTACGCCAACCACATTCGTGTCACTACACACCGAGTACAAGGCCGTCAGGAACGATGGAGTGTGTGTCAACGGTACCGACGGTGTGTCGACTGTCAGAAAGTAGTGGATTTGTACAAGAAACACCAAGGTCTGCGCGATCTAACTTCTCACCGGTGTGGAGAACAACAATGTTTTCATTGCCGTCAATGGGTATTGTCGGACCACCTATGCCACGTGCAACCGATGGTGGTCGACGAGAACGATGGAAACGCTATGGACCGGTTCATTTTTTTTGACATTGAAACCATGCCCTTGGAAGCGGTCCATCGGGTCAATCTGGTGGTGGCTATGAAAGTGTGCACTCTGTGTGTGGGATGGACGAACCACGATGGATGGTGCGAACAGTGCGAAGAACGTCAAATGGTCTTCTCCACCATAGATGCCTTTTGCACTTGGTTATTTCGCCCCGAACACCAAAATTCCATTGTGTTCGCCCACAATTTCATGGGGTACGATTCGTACTTTCTGTTAGAATGGTTGTGTGCGCGTGGACAACGCCCCGAGGTGGTGATGCGTGGTGCCAAATGCATGTACATGTATGTGAAAGGTCTGAACTTGAAATTTAAAGATTCGCTATGTTTTCTCCCGATGGCGTTGCGCAAATTTTCCAAGACCTTTAACTTGCCTGAAGAGAAGGGGTATTTCCCGCATTTCTTTAACTGCCCCGAAAATCAAGACTACGTGGGACCCTACCCGGTGTTGGAATTCTATGGTGTCAAATCGATGAAAGAAGAAGACGCGGAAAAGCTCCGACTGTGGCACACCGAACAACTCGGGAAGACGTTTCATTTGCAAGAAGAGTTGAAACATTACTGCCAACAAGATGTGATTCTTTTGAAACGGGGGGTTTTGGAAGCGCGACGTATTTTTCTTGACGTGACAGGGTTTGATCCCTTTGTGAAATGCATCACGTTGGCTTCGGCCTGTATGTGGTCGTACCGTTACCGTTTCATGCCACCTAACAGCATTGGAATCATACCCCAAGGCGGATATACACACCAAGACATACAGTCGTTGAAAGCCAAGAAATGGTTGTGGCGGTTGGAACAACAAACACCAGGGCTCCGACTTCACACCTGCTACAGTGTGGAGGGGGAAACGTCGATTTTGGGAGCCAAAGTGGATGGGTACGACCCAAAGACCCGCACTGTGTACCAATTTCATGGGTGTTTTTGGCATGCTTGTTCCCTCTGTTTCCCCAACGCACAGATGTTCCACCCCAAACTACGTCAGAAGATGGGGGATGTACGCAACGGAACAGAACAACGTACACGACGGATGCGAGAATGGGGATTCAAGGTAGTGGAAATGTGGGAACATGAATGGGACGGTATGCAAGGTGACGACGACGACACATTCCCCCAATGGATGAAACACCGAGAGCCGCTAAACCCCCGCGAAGGGTTGTTTGGAGGTCGCACCAATGCTCTCAAACTGCATTTTAAATGCCCCGAAGGAAGTCGTGTCGATTACGTGGATTTCACCTCGTTGTACCCGTCCGTGATGTTGTCGGGGGGTGCCTACCCTGTCGGTCACCCCACTTTGATCCGACGGGACTTTCAAACGCCCCTGACGGAACACTATTACGGGTTCAACAAAGTCAAAGTGCTCCCCCCTCGCCACTTGTACATCCCCGTCTTGCCGTCACACATTCAAAACAAACTGATGTTTGTGTTGTGCCGCACGTGTGCCGAACAGCTCAGACAAACGAAAGGGCGATGTTGTCACAACGCCGAAGAACGTGCTTTAGTGGGGACGTGGACCACCCCCGAATTGGAAAAAGCCGTTGCTCTTGGATACGTCATTCTTGACGTGTATGAAGTATGGCACTATCCAGAGACGTCGACGGAATTGTTTGGGAAGTACGTAAACACCTACTTGCGTTTGAAACAAGAAGCCTCCGGTTGGCCTGCATGGTGTCATACGGAAGAAGACAAACAACGGTACGTGGACGAGTACTTGGCCCATGAAGGAATCCTTCTGGAACACATAGAAGCCAATCCCGGGTTACGGAATTTGGTCAAATTGATGTTGAATAGTTTGTGGGGAAAATTTGGTCAAAACCCCCACTTACCCGTCACTGTGCGGTCTTCCACTGTCACTTTCTTGACACGCACTATTTCCAATATCTCGTCTAACATCTTCGATGATGTGTGTTCATCCATCGCTGTTCCAAATGTTCTATAACCACCACTCCTCCCAAACAGTCCACCGGGTTGTTCATAAACTTGCATTAAGGGGGGTTCTCCAAAACTACGCCGGTTAGATTTAAGAAATGCTGTGTCTCCAAATAAAGAGGTTTTTGTGTTTAGTGTTGTTGGTCCGAATAACGTACCAGGTTTGTTGGATGTTGGTCTGAATAACGTACAACGTCTACCTTCTTCATTCTCTGCAACAGTTACGTCGTTACGGGGACTGAGGTCGGTCATGACTGACTGGTTTTTCCGCCGCACTTCCCTATGTACCCACCCCTCACGCGTTCAACCGCTGACTCCAAGTTATTTTGTCTGGAGGCTCACTTTGTGGTATTTCCGCTGACCAGTAGGTCCCCTTCCTTTTTACAGGACCGTGGGCTCAATTTGGTCGGTGATCTGAACTAACCTCTATTACTACTTACTTGTGTGTCTGTCTTTGCTAAGGCTAGTTACTTGTAGCCATCTTGGTGGGGATTCGTACTTGCTGGTCTTGAGTAACTTTTCTCTCTCTATGAAAAAAGAAAATAGAAATGATCGAACCGGTCGGTAAACAAACCTGTCGCGACTTTCGTCTCAGTGGAAGATCGCGTTGCCATGCAGCTTGGTAACAATATATTAATACATTTCCTTCCTCGTGTTATAATCAAATAATAATACAAGTATTTACCTTTATGGACATCTTTCTTGTAACTATGAATAACTTCACATAGATCAGTTTCTTCTTGGGGCGGTTTATGCTTGCACGCTGCAGCGAGCACTCTCAAATCGTTGTCTAGTTTTTGTCTGTTTGAATAAGTAATTGGATCACTTTCCCTCAACCTCTCTCTCATAACTCAAAAATTGGTTTTTGTCCGCTCTCTGCAATAACAATAGTAATAAAGTTACTATTAAGACATTACTGTTAAGACATTAATGAATTATTTGATCCTAGATTTGTAGCTTTTTGAATAAAGTATAAGGCTGAGTATTCACTATTGAATTCTCAGTTGCACTCCATACCCAAGCATTTTCATTGACTCGACCTCTTCATCTTTTTTTTTGAACAGCTTCTTCAGTTCTCTTGTTTCGCTTTCTTGCTAAAATTGGGAAAATGAAAAAAATTGAGAGAAAATTTGTTGTATTTGAGATTCAATAAGCTAAAATCAAAGATTCAACATTTAGATTACCAACTTACATCACTTATATTCTGTCGATGATCTTTGTGGTAATTTAGTATTCCACAGTCGAAGTACGATTTACAAGGAGGGAAATTGCACGGTTTATTAACTTGATGCCCTCTGATATGGCATTTATAACACACTGCAGATCGATTGTTGCCAATTGGTGTTCTTTCTGGAACGGCTCCTTTCATGCTTGTGAGTTTTGCTTGTGCGATGTCAATTTGATAGGCCAGGGCTTCTCTCTCATGTTCTATCTTTTCGATGGTCTTCGAAATTGCTTGATTTTTCCCCGTTTTATTTTGTGGTTTTTGGTAGGAAGAATCTGTGAATGATGGGTGATAACAACTGCTACATTCACTGGTTTGTGAAATCGGCGTTGCTGCTGCGATTTCCTTAATTTCAATGAAATAACTTGTGCCAATATTGCATGTATTTTCATCATCCTGATCTAAAGTTTGCAAGTAACTGTTCAAATATATCAGTTCTTCTTGTTTGGCACTGACTTTAATTCCTTGTCTGCAGAATTTAAAATTCTGAGGAATTAAATCGCTACATTCCGTTTTTAGATCTTTTCTAAAATCAGCCAACAGCGTATTGTGTACATACTCCTTTTTTTTGTCTAGTAGACAGATGTTTTCCTTGGTGTTCTCCACCTTGCCAACAATGATGGAGACATCCATGCTGCTTTGGCGAGCAGTGTGAAAGGCGGGATTCTATCCGGAGTTCCCAGAACTTCAAACGAAATCGCGACTTTTCACATGAAAATTTGAAATCTACATCCAGGACTAGACAGTTCGTCTCAAGTTCGGGCACAAATTTGAATATTTCAAATGAGTCTTTGAAGAAATTGGTTACGCGTGACATCACATAGCTGTAAATGCGGATGTGATCTCCAGTGATGATGACTTTGATGACAGTTACTCTAAAGATAGAGAGACACCTCCTTCCAAAAAGGTTTGCACTGACAAAGACAAAACTGATATCCCCACAGTCAACAACACTAATCAAATGCATCAAAGTATCATAACCACAAGTATAGCTACATGTAGCAAGGCTGCAGACATTCCAGTTGTTATAAAAGAAGGCCCAGCCGATGATGAACCCATTCCCTACAGTATAGTGAAGAACATATTTCCTCATTTATCTGACATTGAAATCTTAACTGCTCTAAAAGAAAGTTCTGGTGTTGAAGATGCCGTTAATAAGCTAAGTTCTGGTAATTTTAATGTATAAGATCAAATTGATTCATATGCATCAGTTATCAAAGATGACGATGGTTCAGATTCAGAAGAGTTTACTGAGTCCATCTTTAAAACCACACCTGATAAAGAAGATGTCCAAAAAAACAGCTGAGGACAACCAGTCAACCATTTGTGATAAATTAAAGGAAATCTCCAAGCAAGGTTTAAAGTCAGATGTTGAAATAAAACTTAAAGTTAGAAGATGATTTGTCTGGTACAATACTCTGCTAAAATTAAAAAGGATGAAAAAGGAAGATATCAGTGGTGGAATCATTAAAACCCAATTTATCGGATAGCCTGCAGTAGACGAGGGAGGTCCAAGGAAGGAATTGTTTTTTCTTATTCACAGGCATATGATGCAAACATCTTCCCTTTTTACAGGTGAGACAGATTGTCGCAGCTTTGCCCACAATGTAATAGCCCTACAGAAAGAATACTACTACTACTATGGTGTTATATCAGCTTTGTCAGTACTACAGGAGTCGCCTGGTCCAACCATTTTTGCCCCACCAGTCGTGGACTACATTATCCATGGAAAACTAGATGCTGTATCCATATCTATCAAAGGTCTTCCAATTGGAAAAGTGAGGGCAACATTAGAAGAGCTGGACAAGATCAGCGATCCAGGGGAATTTAAGAAAGAAGCCTCTTTTAACACTCCATTCAGGTTCAAGGCTGGTTACTCTAAACCTATTGTGCCCTTTGAAGCCAAAGAAGAATTCATCAGATGTATCTGTCTACATTACTTAATTCTGTCAACGTTACCAGAAATTGAGCAGTTTATTCAAGGCCTAAAGATCAATGGTGTACTAGAGCTGATAAGGAACAATCCATGCCAATCTCGCAAACTACTTCAGATTTCTGAAAATGAATTTTGGGTAGGGGTGTGCCACCATGACCTCAAAACCCTGACCCTATCCCAGACCATAGTTAGTAGAGAGAATGGTTAGGAAGCCTTTTGTTATATTTATTTGTTCTAGTCCTAATGTCATTATGATGCTGAACAGGTCCTGACTGTGCACAATGTTTCGTCACCATCAGCTCTTAAGGTGCACTGTATACCTGCCATGATGACATTCTCAGTTCCACAGTCCGTTCTAAGTATAACAGGACAACCACCAATCTCCTCGATACAATCTACAAATTGTTTTGCAGTAACTGCTGGGTTCTTGTTTGTTCTATCCAATTTGAGCCACATGATTCGACGGCTATAACCATCTATTCCACCATGGATGGGGAAACCAAAAGGTTTAATCTTATCATATCCATCGATGTGCCAGCAATGATTTGGACCTGGGGACTCATGTTTCCTTTTCAATTTATGACGTTTTCTCTCCCGCACTCCCTCTGGGTCTAACTGCCTTAAGAGATGCTCCACTTGTTGCCTAGGAACGTGAATTCTGTACTTTATACGAAGTGTGTGCCACATTCCACGATAGCCAAATATGCAGCCAGGACCATCCAATTCGTGCCTTATCATTCCCTCTACATCAGATAAATTGATATCCTTTTTGTTTCTTTGAAGATTATACATAGACAATCGTCTTTTTAATGTTGACAATGACTTAGAAATCCCATTATACTTGGAAAGAAATTCAAGAATAGTTTCATAATCGAATCCACTGTAGAAGTACCCTTCAATCACTTCCCTTTCACTTAGGTGTTTATCTGATAAAAGCCTGTACGAAGGTAGAAAATCAATGTCTTGTTTTTGTCCACATTTTGGGCAATATTGAAAATCTTCAATTTGTTCCCCACACTTATGACAAAACATGACAAAACACGACTACGTACCCGTTAGCGCCGTTAGCTTGTAATTTGTGCCAGGCGTTCCTGGGAGTAATATCTCCAGTCTTTCTCGGTCAGATCATTCCAAGTGATTACCATGCCTTTGATCTGGGGCGTGTTTTGGGATATTGATTTGTGTTTTGGGATATTGATTCGTGATTTGGGATATTGATTTGTGTTTTATGATATTGATTTGTGTTTTGGGATATTGATTTGTGTTTTGGAATATTGATTTGTGTTTTAGAATATTGATTTGTGTTTTGGAATATTGATTTGTGTTTTGGGATATTGATTTGTGTTTTGGAATATTGATTTGTGTTTTGGGATATTGATTTGTGTTTTGGAATATTGATTTGTGTTTTGGGATATTGATTTGTGTTTTGGAACATTGATTTGTGTTTTGGGATATTGATTTGTGTTTTGGAATATTGATTTGTGTTTTGGAATATTGATTTCTGTTTTGAGATATTGATTTGTGTTTTGGAATATTGATTTGTGTTTTGGGATATTGATTTGTGTTTGACCCCTATGGGCCACCGTAAGCCACAAACAATATTCACACCCAAAAGGAAGATGAAATCAAGCTAAAGGCAGATCTGCAAAAATAAAATTAATCCTAATATGGCACTAGCACAGATAATGGCTCCTACAGATCAAACAGAGTATACAGAGACCAAGTTTGGAAAAAGTCCTAATGGTTCTTTTGCCAGCTATCAGCTCACATTTACAAAATCTAACTTCACTGTTTACTGTGATATTGATTCAATGCCAATAATTTCTCTTGATTCTAGAAATGATTTGCAGTATCCCAAATTTCCCCTACATTCTACAGATCAATATAAGTTAACAGAACAATTAGATACTTAAGCAAAGACCCTCTTAAGGCATTTATGTGTTGATGTCCAGAAACTAAATAGTATTGAAGAGAAAACACAAGCACAGTCAACATCTGAAGCATGGAAATATGAACGAAAGTCCAGGTTAACTGCATCAAATTTCAAAACAATTTGCTGTTGTCAGCGCAATCATGACACTCTTGTTAATACCTTACTGCATCCAAAGCCATTTAATTCAAGATACACTCTACATGGACAGAAATATGAACCAATAGCCTTAAGACAGTATGAGAAATACATGTTTTCAACAAGAAGACCCATACAAATACATATTTTCAACAAGAAGACCCATAAAGCTTATGAGGTCAGGACTTGTTGTTTGTATTGATTAACCCTTTATAGGAGCCTCACCAGATGGAAAGGTGATTGACAAAGAGTGTGAGAAACCCTTTGGTCTGGTTGAAATAAAGTGCCCTGAAACAAAGTTCCGAGTGACCCCCTTAGATGCTTGTTCTGATAGTGCTTTCTGCTGCGAGAATGTTCAAGGAAAACCCAAGCTCAAGAAAAATCATCCCTACTACTATCAGGTTCAGGGCCAAATGGGAGTCACCAAGGCTGACTGGTGTGACTTTGTCATTTATACTTCAGTGGGAATGAGCATTGAAAGAATAAAGTATATTGATCAGTTTTGGAGCACTACCAGGTGCAAGCTGGAGGGATTTTATTTCAATAATTTCTTAAAAACAGCTGCTTCTGAATACTGTAGAGAAAGGAATGAATAATATTTTCTTTGTTAATTATCATTACAGTGTGGACACTCGAACCGTGAACACCTCAAGTTTTTTTCGAACTTTTTTTTTCGAACTTTCTATTGCCTCATAGCCTCTCAAATGGAGCATTGAGTTTAAATACACTTAGTGATCAAAATAAATCATTTTTCTGATCAATTTGCTCAATCGATAATTTATATATTTGTGTTAGAAAAAAAACTAAGTGTTCACGGTTCGAGTGTCCATACTGTAATACCCATTATATACACTATTCATTATTTATATTCAATTTCAATCATGGTTAAGATTATGATTAACTTTCAAAGACTGCCAGTAATGACAGTAAATTGTTGTTGTTCATTGACATTAGCTCAAAAATCTTAATAATTCACTAGTGAAACCAATAGAAAATCCAAGGAAAACAATAGAAATAACACTAACTATGTAGTACTATTTAGAAATGGTACTGTTTTTTGCACTCTTTCATAATATATATATATTAAAAGATAATCATTGTGATTTAAACTGAATTGAACCAGATCACATAAAATATGTTATTCTCTAATTTAGCATTTCTATGATTAAATAAATCATGAAGTTGAAACATAGTAATCATGATGAAGTTTGTTTGTCATAATTATGCAGAGATAAGCGGGTCCTGAGCATTGCAAAGAAAAGCGCAAACACCCCACATAAGGTTTGCGACTCCAACTAAGCTAAGTGGGAAATCTCCTTGCCAGATTCTGAAGTTCTTAATCTTGTTTATAGCACGTTCTGTATGGATCCTTACACTAGCAATTGTTTGTGTTCGTACAACTTCTTCTGCAGACATCTGAGAATTCCCACCAAGGAATGGGGGAATATTGAGAGAGACTCCCAAAGGCAAAACGTCCTCAATAGTAAAGCCCTTGTCTGCCATAACTGTATGATCACCAGATTCAAATTGCTGTTTTAGCAGACCACTTCGAATAACAATTTCTCTGTCTGAAATGTTCCCCGTAAAAAGTTCACTTATGAATGTGATAGCACCACTGGGAGCAATACAAACTAGAGCTTTAAAGGTTTGATGGTTTTTATAGGAGCTAAATTGTTCAGTATTAACTAGCAAGCTGCTTGGCATTTCACATCTTATTTCAGTGCAATCAATGATGATCCTAGTAGTTGGGTAGCTCTCCTTGAATGCTTCAGGCATAGTTTTTAACACTACATCCTTGGAAGGCAAGATATTGATTTGTCCAAACTTTAAAAACATATAATTAATCCAAGAAATGAAGACACGACTCACAGTTGACTGGGATACACCAAACAGGTGGGCTAGATGTTGCTATGCAAACCCTCTTCTAAGCCTGCACATGACCATAAAGAACTGATCAATTGGCATGAGTTTCCTTCATCTTCCTTTCTTTGATCCTGTAACTTCTTGTTCTTCTTCATTTTCAACACCTTCATTGATACAGTTGTAGAATTCAGCTGGCACATCTCGCTTATTTGAGCAACAACTCAAGTTTTCTCCCTTTTCACCAGTGTTGAATATGGCCATAAATGTATCCATGTTTGAAAATCCAGTATAAAATGAAATGCTTTCGTTTGATTTAAATCGATCCAATGTAAAGATTATCGACTGTAAGCTTTCCAATTCCTCTTTGAGTTGTTGGACTTCTTTCTCCCTCCCAATCCTTTCCTGCTTCGTTGTTTTGTTTTCAAGATAAACATCACGATACCGTTGTTCGATTCATTCACACTGAGCATTCTTTTGAAGTAAGTCAGCTTCGAGAACAACAACTTTTTCTTTGAGAGCACAATTAAGTGCTTTAAGGTACCAGGGGACCTTCGTGACCACTGTTCACTGAAAGCCGCGTAGCGCGCTAACCACTCGTCCAACATGTATAAAAGTATACATTTTCTTAAAGCTGAATAAATGCAGATTCTAAATATGCTGGAGATTATTTCCTATTTTGTAAATATTTTTTGTTATTGCACATTTTAGAAAATTCGACCGGCCTTGTTCAAAGAGAATTTTGCACGCGGGAATTCAATCGATTTCTAAACGGAAAGGGCCATTGTAATGAGCACACTTTGTTCTAAAAAACACTGTCTCCGATTTTTGATACGTTGCCTCGTTTAAAAGTTATTTGATGATTTATGTGTAAATCGCTTAAAAACACATTAATGAACTTTGACAGCAAATATCTCCTCAACAATAACGTTTATCGTTTAACGGTTTTTTAAAACAAAGGGTGTTCATTACAATGGCACTTTCCGTTTAAAAATCGATTGAATTCCCGCATGCAAAATTCTCTTTGAACAAGGCCGGTCAAATTTTCTAAAATGTGCGATAACAAAAAATATTTACAAAATAGGAAATAATCTCCAGCATATTTAGAATATGCATTTATTCAGCTTTAAGAAAATGTATACTTTTATACACGTTGGACGAGTGGTTAGCGCGCTATGCGGCTATCAGTGAACAGTGGTCACGAAGGTCGCCTGGTACCTTAAGTTGGTCTACTTCTTCTCTCAACAAATCTCCGACTGACTTGGGCTCCTCAATTTCAAAGGGGTCAGTATGATTGTATGATTGTTCACTTGTATTGGAGTTGGCGGATGACTGCCGGTCTTTAGGTGCCTTTCTTTTCCGTGGAGAATCATTCAACCAACCGAATTTACTCGGCACGCTACCCTCCTTCAATGTAACTATTCCATTGAGAGATTTTTTCAATTCATTTGACCTAAAGTGCCGTGAGCAGACTTTAGTTTTAGCCTTCAGAACGAAGTCCTTCCCCGGGTCTCGTCGAATAGCAATGACCCATTTCGTTTGAAGTTCTTTTGATTTCGGGAAATTGAAGTAAGAAATCTTCTCACCAGTTGACGAGCGATATCCTTTAAGTGTGCACTGAGGAACACAGCAATGTAGAGGCATCTTAAACGTATTTTAAGACATTATTTTGAAGAGTACTCGAAGAGTGACCGCCATTGATACAGAATAAACAGTAAACATAACGCGTAACGCAATAACGATGGCTGACCGAACTTGTTTTGAAGCGACTCGTTACCAGGCCCCACCTCGAACAAAGCATTGTGCCAAGGGTGTATGGGCGAACGAAGTTTCCATAAATTCAAGTTTAGAGTTGATATACATCACGTAATTTCACTATAAATAGAACTTCTAAACATGTATAAAACTAAAAACATTTAATTTGGTACAAATTTGTTGTTTTCCATGACTTTTCAAAGACGTGACTAGCGTTTGGTAATAGTTGTGTGACACAATTCAAACTTCGAAAACTCGGACACAAAACATCGAGCCCATCTGAAAATTTTGACAATAATTCATATCACAATTCTCTAAAACACTGCAAATAATCAAGTTGATAGGATTCATAACTAAATCTTAGCATTAATTTCTGTGTTATTTGACGTCACTTGCACACGAAGAATTGACAACATACGCATTTGTACAGGGTTAGTTTCGAGTCAGTGTAAATTATTCACAAATATGGCTTGTGATACTTTGCGAAACGAAACGAAATGAAACGAAATGAAATATTTCGCAAAGTATCACTTTTATGAAATGGCTTTAAAATGTGATATAACGGCGAGAACTATCCCTTCCATCATGGAAGGATTCTTGTCTGGCTCGTGTAATGACAGTTGAAACTAGCTCGATCCTGTCTAAACAATGTTCATTTCGCAAAGTATCACTTCTCGAGGTTCACTTTCTGTACTCGATTGCTATCGGTTCCTTCATTTAAAATCTGCCTCAGCACGCTGAAAACACTGAGCTCATTTGCGTTAATAATGTAAACAAAAAGTCAGTGAATGGTCTGACAAGCGGCTAGTCAATTTCCACATATCTGTAATTGAAGACAACAATCAATTTTATTTTAGGCAAGAAGTAACAATGAATGGTGGTAACACTTTAAGGCTTGTCATATGTTTTCTGCTTTGCTCTTCTGTTCGCGAACATTATGGAGAAAGAACTTTCACTAGTACATTTTGCTATGTTGATGGTCATCCCAAGCTGGAAAGAAGTAATCCTGGCTGTGTATTTGACCACAGTTTACCGCATGTTCTTTCTGCTAACGCGGTTAGACTCTCAAGCGAATCGATTTACATAACAACAACAAAGGAAACAAAGGAAGCAATACCATTAAAACAAGAACCAACAAATTGTCTTCGAAGAAGGTTCTTTAAATCAAGAGTTCGCTACTATGCAAATACTGAGTTCAACATCGAAACAAACCCAGGACCAGCTATTCCAGATCTTCGGGATTCTCAAAACTGAAAAACTAATTATCTGAACAGGCAAACAGATATTTGAACTGCAGCAAAGAATCCTTCTCGCATTCCTATTCACACCACGAACCGCGTCTATCATCAGCCCCACTATTGTCTACAGAACACTGTTTATATGCCACAACATACCACTGGAGTAAGAATGCGTAGCTACCAAATGAACATATATTCTAAGAACAATGTGTATCATCGAACACATAACTCACAAACCTTTAGGAATGAAAACAACTTGATTCAAGTACCGACCGTCACATCTCCACCCAAAAGCCAGGCGAAGACAAATTTTGGTTTACTAAATGCAAGGTCCATAGTGAAAAAGTCATCATTAATATGTGACCTGATAATATCTAAGAATTTAGATGTTCTTGTTATCACTGAAACGTGGCTCAACGGCTCTGATCTTGATAATCGCTGCATAGCTGATATATATAATATCCTTCCACTCTACTCATTCATCCATGTGCCCAGAAAGGACAAAAAAGGTGGTGGTGTAGCTGTAATAATTCGTGATGGTTTCAAGATCAAGGAAAATCAACGGGCTTCAGCACTTTCGTTTGAATGCCTAGACGTGACTTTTTCTCATAGAAATGACAACATCAGACTGATCACGTTATACCAACCTCCGCCATCGACAAAGAACAAGCTTACAGTTGATCTATTCATACGGGAGTATTCAACTCTAATTGAAGACCTTACCTTATGGAGACATCCAATTCTAATCTCAGGAGATTTCAATTTTCATCTTGATGACCCATCAAACCCCGATGCTATAAAGTTTCGGAACTTATTAGGATCTACAGATCTTATTCAACATGTCACTGGTTCAACCCATCGCTTAGGTCATACATTGGATCTAATACTGTCACGTGAAGAAGATAACCTTATTTCAGATGTCCGTGTTCTCTCCTCGGACGGCATTTCCGATCATAGTCTTCTAGTTTACAAAGTCAGCTGCTCCAGGCCAAGTCTCTCGAAAAAGCTAGTAAAGTACAGGAACATGAAAACGATCGACATGAAGTCTTTTGTCCAGGATATCAAATCATTTACTTTAATTACTGAACCAAACAAAGATGCTTGTAAACTGATGGCACAATACAACGAAACTTTGTCATCATTGTTTAATAGACATGCTCCAGAGAAAAAGAGATGCGTCACTCTAAGACCAAACGCTCCATGGTATGACGCTGATCTGAGGAAAGCAAAGCAAGAGAAACGCCGCAAAGAGAGAAAATATTCATCAACCAGACTTGAAGTCCATAAACAGATATTCCAGAAAGCATGTAAAGTATATAACGAATTAATTGAATCAAAAAAGACATCATACTACAAATCTATTATTGCCAATTCCAATCAATCTCAACTATTCACGATGGTTAGTGCGATGTTCAAAACAAACAGGACTGCATATATATATCATATATACAGTATGTGGTTCTAATTGTGAACACTTTTTGCACTTGATGATATTTCTCGTTAACATATGGTACGATTATCCTGAACCTTTGCTAAAAATTAGCTCTACACTTCAGCTAACATGTGATTAAGTTTCGTTGTATTTATTATTGAACTTTTCTAAATATATTTTATTATATCATGTCCGTTGGTGGTTCTAATGGTGAACAGTATTGTCTTGGTGTTATGATTCTGTCTTCGGATTTTGGGCTTCCTGTGGTATGCGCGACACCACAGGTAACCCGCCAAAAGGATGACATTCAAAGTCGATTTTCCCACTCAATTTGTGAAAATCTGAAACTATTTCTTCACTCAAGTATATTACATCTCTAGAGCTATCTATGGTCTGAGTTCCGTTACAAACAGAAATCTAAAAGTAGGTAAAAACGATCATTTAAATGTGGGCTTCCCGTGGTGTGCTCAAATATTAAAACGCCAGAAATTCGGTTAACATTCAACCTAAATACAGCAAATTAAAGTTCTATCGAGGCTTCCTATAGATATTTCGTATTTCTAAGTCATATTTGTCTCAAAGTTTAAGCTTTGAAAATTTTCGATTTTAAATAATTGTTAAATAGTAACTAAGCTGTATATAGTAAAGAAGTACCCGTGACCTCCCGTCTGGGATCGGTATTTTTTCCGAGTCTTTTTACGCTTGACGAAACCTTACGAACTACTTTACTAACTATTACCAAGCGACAAATTATTTTAGGGAACGCGTCCGAATATCGGAATCGGGTTCTACCGATTCCGATCAATCGGAAATAAATCCGTTCCGAATTCCACCCGATTTTATTGGAATTGATAGAATCGGAATCGGTACCGAAAGAATTGGATTCTGATCAACCGGAAATAAATCCATTCCGATGATAACCTGAAGTCCGCCCGATTTTATCGGTAGAGAATCGGAAACCTTCCTTTGGTTCGGAAAATTTAAAAAAGTCGAACACTGGGCTGATGGTTGAATGTTGATGTATCAATGAAAGACATTTGTAGATTCTAGGCTTTCATCTGATTGATGCAAAGTAACGAGTGAATGAATGTACTTTATTTGCACTTTTGCATTGCATAGAATTTATAGAATTACATATTTTGTATGTATAAAAGCGAGAGCCATGACTGAGGTGAGTTCGTTCTACGTTTGTAGTGCGCTGAGACGGCTTGTGATAAATGAAGTAGATCTGTACATAATTATTTAGAAACAGAATGAATTACAGGGAAGAATCGGAGAACTGATACGAGCAAAACCTTAGCTTGTACCATTATTATTTTGTCGCCGGATTCGTTGTCGCCTTTGAAAACACAAAACAGTGTCCATGATAATTGACAGACAACAGCATCTTCGATTGCACCACGTCGGCATTGACTGTTATGAAATTTCGAAATATTATATCCTTTACCAGTAAAATATAATGCTTATGAGCTCGAAGAGCTATCAAAATAACACCTCTGGGTCGAAATTTGGAGCACTAGAGCATTTCTTTACCGAGTTACTGGCTAACGAAGTTTCCAAATATTTGGCGCCATTTTGGTGGTGAGTGACACCACCACCACTCATGCATGGCCGACAGAATTTCGAAACATAAATTCAAGCTTAAAGTTGACAAACATCACTTAATTTCACTATAAATACAACATCTAAGCATATATAAAACTCAAATCATTTAATTTGGCACAAATTTGTTGAATTGCACGACTTTTCAGAAACGTGACTAGCGTTAATTAGGTCAGATTTGCGTGACACAATTCAAAACACAAAATGTCTGGAAATTTCTATAAATCACAATTCTCTAAACCATATCAAAGAATCAAGTTTCAAGAATAAATTTTAGTTATAATTTTTGTGGTCTATGCCATGTTTCTAAAAATTTCAATCACGGCGTATGTATCTAGCTAGCCTGCGAATACGCGAGTGTAAAAAAGCGGCTGACTTATCCGCAGGCTGGTATCTAGCGAGTCTCGTAGCTGTTTCCTACAACTACCTGCTACTTTTACGATTTCTGAATCGTGATTTTGGCTGATTTTGGCGTCTCAAACATGATCTACTATGATTGCCACGGAAAATCGACATCGCAAAATTAGCACTGCATTTCAAAGATACGAAGCCGATACGAATGTACCGGGGCCATAACGATGACATCGGAAGAAGTACCGACCAGTCGTACTGATCACACTGATAACAGTGATCGGAAATATTTTTATCGCAATCGGAACAAATTGTTAAGTGTCCCTGACAAATCTTATCGGAAACGGAATCCGTTCCGATTCCGATAATCTGATACCCGACCGATATTTGGACTTGTTCCCTTACAACGTATGTAGTTAATTGCATAATCGTTGTCGGGTTGAAAATCATAAATCATAGAAGCTGAGACCGCAAGGATGGATGGGAAATCAGTTCATGACCCACATTACATACAGATATATTCAATATTCTCGTAGTTTTGAAGGTATATGAGCTATTTAACTAAAATCCTACAAGTCTGGATAAAAAGGTCGATGATTTGACGGTGTTATTTGAGAGTTTTTATTTCCCAGAATTCCTTTTGGTCATACAGTACAGCCCAAAAGTTTCCCTCGCATTGCGGCGCAATTGCGCTTGCGTTACCGCAATTGCGATACCCCAAACGCAATTGCACCTCGATCAACCGCAATTGCGTTTGGTCGCCACAGCCGCAATTGAGCCGCAATTGTGGCTAAGCAAAATTGCGGTTAGGCCAAACACAATTGCGTTTGGCCTAAATGGAATTGCGGTAGGGGCAATTGCGGTGAAGTGCAATTGCGGTTAACATCGTTATTGCAGTTCGATCGTCATAACACAACATACAAATGTAGTATCATATTCTTTACGATCACTTGTCGTGCCTATAATATAAAATGGTGATATTGTAATGATGAAAAAGGAATAGTTATCTCGATGTAAATGTCTCAAAACAGTTCTCAACGATTTCTCAAAAGAGTTTGTGTTGTCGGAGTCAAACTACACTCAACTTTTTGCCTCAGTACGGGCTTGACTGACTTTTACTCGCAGCCGTTAATTTGCATTTCCCAAAGAAACTGCGTATGTCTAGAAATTACACGAACGATGTTGAATCAACTTAGCTATTATTTTCATCAGCTTGTGCCGTTTTTATTGAAATGTCTGAAACATTACGTGCTTTTAAATTTCTGTCGGAACCTTACAGTAAGGTATTAAAAGTAGAACATCATGCATGCTTGAAGAAGCTTGACGTATCTTCACTTTACAGTAAGACGATAAAGGCCGCAAAAAGTTTAAATGAACTCTTGAAATCATAATCCTACAATTTATATACAACATTCATTCACGTCTTTCCCAACTTTCGGCATTATCAGTTCTAAAATCTAGTTCATTAGCGTACACGTGAGAATGTTATGTTTGAGACACTTGATTGACACATGGTGTGTTAGCACGTGAAAAAAGTCTACGGGAAGGGAACAAGGGCGCTTTGGCGGGAACTTTACCAATCCGCTCCTTTTACTCTTTACTTTTTAATGGTGAATCTAAGAGATACGGTGAATTCTTGTGAAGAGAGCTTTACTATAAATCACATTTATATCATTATCATAATGTGAGTATTTTCTCCTACAGTAAGCTTTAGAAACGGTGATTCAACAAGTTTGTTTACTACGATCATCACTATGGTGTTTTTGAGACAAAGTTCAAGAACGCTTCGTTCGCCGGTTCGTTTTCTTGTGTAAAAACAAATTAGATATAATTGCACACCAGTCAAAATACTATAAAACTTTCCTTTAGTATTTAGCTTAAAAACGAGCTAAGTTTCGTGCATGTACACTAACTAGAACCGAAGACCGGAATCAAAGAAATGTCGTAAGTTTGTATTTGTTGTTTGCCGGCTTCACGTTCATGTTTGCCGGCTTCACGTTCAAAAAGAAGTGAAAGGACGCTCCACACTAGACTATGAAATGCTCCTAATCATCTTTAGTAATTTTACATTATTTCGGGCTTATAATTATTTTGGTTTTGTATTTTGACTGAATCAACACAACACTCACTGTCAGCCGTTAATTGTGTGAGATCTTTAACCGCAATTGTGATTGACTAAATTAAATATCAGACGGTTCAAACCGCAATTGCGGTTGCTTAAACCACATTGCGTTGGAACGCAATTGTTGGTCTAAACGCAATTGCGGCTTCTCCAATCGCAATTGCGGTTGAAGTTACAAACCGCAATTGCGGTTGAAACGCATTTACAACCGCAATAACAATTACCGCAACAGCGGGACAAACTTTTGGGCTGTACTGTAGCTTTCATGATTTTCAACCCGACAACGATTGTGCAATTAGCTATATGTTCATCTAACAGGAAGATTAAAGAATATGTACTGATTATAAAATTGAACAGTTTTTTCTGCTTCGTGTGCTGAAGTGGCACACGATCATGTGCGTGCAATAAAAAAGATTGTTGAAGAGAAGGGGAAAAATATCACTTATGACTCTTGGCATGGTAATAAAACTATACAATAGATATTGCCCTACCATAGAGTTTATTGTTGCACGAAAAAAATACACAACAAGGATGTTTTCATTCAGTTCGGTCCGTATGGGAAGTTATGGACTGCTAATTAACCAATCACAATTCAATTTTAGTTGCCATATAATAAACGTTATTACGAAATAGCTATATTTAGCTGATATTTTCAATCAACCTGTGGTTGTAAATTTCATATAGGTGGAAAAGCAGTAAAGCGATCTATGAAAAAGTTGGCTGCTGGGACAAAAAGAGATGAAGGAAAACTGTGGTTCAGTGACAAAGGTTAATACACATGAAAAATATGAAAAATTATTACAATATTTAGCTAGGGTTGAACATAGTGATCAATGTCATAGAAAACCGAGTACATGTACAAAGTACAATACCCCCTCCTATATACAGCAGCATATCTCAACATAGGCTAACATTTATCCCTATAATAATGTAGCTCATTCTTTCCTGAACTTCAGGGTTTCCATCAAGATTGCCCAACTGAAGCTAGATGTCAGCAACCAGAGTACATATGCTCCAAGAAAAGGCTAACGGATGTGAAAGCCATAACTGCATTTGAAAAAGGGATCACCTCTACTAGCATTTATCGTTACCCTGAAGATTACATGAATGTAAGAGCAATAATGTTTTACAATAATTTGTCAAAGGCAAAGTGATTAATGGAGAATTTTACTGATGACTAAGTGAAGGCTGCTAAATTCATGTCTTCACTTGATTAAATTTATCTAAACAAGATATGATGAAAATCTGCAGGACCAATCAGAGCACATGTATCTTTGTATTCAACTGTGTGATTATACAAATTGTCAGTGTTTTGTTTATTGCACCCAAAACAAAAATGATCCAATGACTGCATCTGTTTTTATAACTTTTTTAATAATCTGTATAATTTTCTACAATCTAGTGTCGTGACACATTATCCTGGTGTATTCACCCAAGCACCTGAACTTTGGAGATGAAACTTATCAAATGAGGATACAGTTGGCAGCACTTGACTGGGTAAATGTAACCTTGTGTGTAATGTTGGTCCAAATCACAATTCTCTAATGATTTGTAATTCCATTTCACAGAATGAAAACACCAGTACTCGAGGAATCCTGACAGGATGGCAGCTGTCAGAATTCTGAAACCAAAATCTTTTGGTTTCAGAAACACAATTTGGTTGAATTTTTTTTCTAAACTTGTTTCTTGATGTGTTTCTTTTGTTTTCTCATAGAAATATATAAAGAATGAGATGGAAATATATTTCGATTCATTTTCTGATTATTTATTGTTCTTACATGTATATATATTGTAAATATTAGCAGATAGGATAATTTCTTGATCAACCATTCCATCCAACTGTTTTATTCTTATATATATATTGTAAATACTAGCAACTACATTGTAGGATCATTTCTTGATCAACCATTCCATTCAACTGTTTTATTCTTATATATATATTGTAAATATTAGCCGCTAGGATCATTTCTTGATCAACCATTCCATCCAACTGTTTTGTTCTTATATATATACTGTAAATATAAATACTTAAATAAATATTTAAATACTAGCAACTAGATATGGAGGTATTAAAGCAAATGCGGCCATGAACTACTGGGTTTAACGTGAGTTTATTAGCCTGAGCTTTCGTCGGGCACCGACATCATCAGAGGCAATGTGGAAAGTGATGTGTGGATGGTGAATATAAATGAGTTGACAGGCGATCGAGCGTAACAAAACAATGGCAATGTCAGAACAATAGATCTTTAAGTTCCGCGCTTTCCTTGCGTGAATTTATTTTGGGTTTGAGCTTCCATATGTAGGTGGCTTCTAGTAGGCGGAGGTTGACGGGGTCGTTCTCTCTTGAGATGATCTTGGTATTGATGTCTCTATAGAGTTGACCTGACATCTAGAGAGGTGCTTGTAGACAGAAGAGGTGTTGCTTGAGAGGTGCTCTTTGACACGTAGGTGACGAATTGTGCTGCCAATGTACGTTCCCTTGCACTTGGAGCATGTGATTTCGTACACAACGTTCTTTTTTAGGCATAGGCCATAGAACATCGCTGGTTTATACGGTTTCTCTCGTTGATGATTATGCTTTTCTTGGTGTTGTAGGGTATGGCTGATTGGTAGTGTACAAATATGGGTTTCTTGGCTTTTTTCTTGTAGAATTCAAAGGAGCTACTTCCTTGGTCGGAGATTGTAACTGTGAAGTGGAGCAGGGAGAGCGAAAGTCCATCGGGGTCCTTTCTGGGTGTTTCCATTTCGAACGTAAGGCGTGGGTGTGCGGCGTTCATGAATTGGTGGAATTCGGCTGCACGTGCTTCGTCGGTGGTTTGAAAGTAGATGTCGACATATCGTTTGTAGGTGATGATGGAGCGAAACGAAGAGAGGGCTGTTGACTCCCTGATCCCTGATATGCTGGACCCCATTGGTAGTCCTTCGATCTGGAGATATACTTTGGATTCGAACGTGAAATACATGTTTTTGAGGGTGACTGTTAGAAGATCTGCTTGGTAAGATGTAGGATGGGTCGATTGACTCTGCTGACGGCATTGTCGATGGCTTCACTGATGGGAATGGATGTGTATAACGCGACAACGTCTAAGCTGCAAGGGTAGGGGTGCACATTTCCTTCAAAAGGACCTTGTTTCCATCACTGTTCTATTCACACCACCAAAGATGGTTGGAAATTGACTTAATCCAAGAAAGAGGTCATCACAGTTCTTCTTCTTTGCCTTTTCAGTGAGCTTGGACTTGATGCTCTTTGCTAAGTGCCAGACATCATACTGGTGCTCTACATCTGGGTGCCCTCTTCTTATATCAGCATTAATTCCAATATGTCTGTCTTTAGCTACCACTTTTACTGTCTTGCCATTTCTTCTAAATGTTTCCATGCAACGCCGAAAACCTACCCTCTCCATAGCATTACTGTTGGCTACTTCGCTCACTTGCACTATGTGCATGTCAACTACTTTCTCAGTTTCATGGTCGATGACTGTGTAAGTGCCATACTTGGCGTTATGTCCAGGACTATCACAGCGCCCATCTCCAGACAGCCATATCTCTTTTTCACCCATTTCTTCTAGCAACATATTCTGTTCTCTTATCCAAAAATCATTAATAACAGGAAAGAGATAAGCATCTGGGATGTTGTAAAATGACTTCTCACCAAGGAATTGAAGATTTAACATTTCTGCAAATGAGGCCATTTTTGTGTACATGGAACCACTCAGAAGTATAGCTGATGAAAGTAGCATATTGCCTGCTGCCATACGTCCTAATGTGGGCTGACTTTGCCAGGTAGGGTTGTGTCCCTTTATACAATTTGTGATTACACTCAGCAATGTTCCTTGTGTAGATTCACTTCTCTGAGTCACAGTTGCACAACATCTCTACTGCACCATTTTAAAAGCTTCACTAGATTATCTTTGAAAACCAGGAACACTCTGTTATCTTGTGGTCTCCATATTTCTTCACACTCAGATTGAGAGCCACTGCCACGTTCCTCTACTTCAGATGATGAAGTCTCTGATAGCAACTTCAACTTGTCTTTCATAGGGGAGACAGTTTCAATACTCTCGCTCGGGTAAACAGTGTCTTGTGAAGACTCTAATTCATCGTTGCTGTCATCATTGCATTCTAACACACACTGTCCTTCATCTGTCTGAGTATTAGCCTCACAAGTATTTAAGAACGAACATTTCATTTGGGTTCCAGTAGACTTAAGCAAAAGTCCACTGATAGTTTTCCCTTGGCTATAACTTTCGCGGGTTTCTACGGTGCATTGAACAAATGTGTCTGTTTCGGTTGTATTTGTAGTGGTATGATGGTTATCATACAACAAGATTACCAAGGAGTTGTGGATACCTTTGGACATTGTTTATTAGCGCAATAACATTGAGTGCCACGCTGCTCTCTCTTCCGAGTAGAGGTGTTCCTCCTTTCATGATATAGACATCTGATTAGGTTGTGTTGTTTCCCTTGGTGATAGAACACTTGATATATCCTAGTATTGGTAAATGTTTCTGGTCTGGGCCTTTGAGTTTCTTGGTCGAGGGGAATAAGGGCTTGTGTTTGAAATGAATGTTATATATCTTGTCAGATATAATGTCTACGTCTGCTCCTGTGTCTATCTTGAAGTTCAGCTCCACACTGTCAAGACAAACATCAACTGACCACTCTTTTCTTTCTGACTCAACACTGTATACTGCACCAAGAAATGAAGCACTGTCTTCGGGGCTTGTCATGTGTCGTCATGTACTCCATGCACTGCTTTCTGAGACTTGCAGACTGCTTTGAAATTCCCTTTCTTGTTACAGTTGTTGCAAGTGGCATTTTTAGCTGGACAGAACTGACGTTTATGGTAGTCTTTACCACAGAAATAGCATTTTCTTGGAGAGTATTTTGGCTTACTTGCATCACCAGTAAATGAAGGTTTGTATTTCTGGTCTTCTCTGGGCTCGATTTGAGCTTTTCTTACTTGGTTTATTGACTCTGTTTCTCCCTTTTCTTGCATAGCTTTCATACGAATTCTTGTGGCTTCATATGAGCGAGATATCTCCAGACATCTCTCAAGAGAAAGTCCTTTTTCACTTAAGAGTTTTTGCCTTATCGTATTATCTTGTATTTCGACGACCATTCTGTCTCTTTGAGAGACGATGTTAGTTCTCCAAACGAGCAGTTCCTTGACAATGCTAACAATACACCATAAAACTCATCTATGCTCTCGTTGCTTTCTTGTGAGCGTGTATTGAAGAAATACCTCTCGTACGTGACATTGACTACTCCTCTACAAAACTTTGTCATCTTGTTCAAGCAATATCAATATCATACTTGTCGTCGTCGTTGGCAAACGATAAACTGTTGTACACTTCCAACGCTGAGGGTGAAAAACACGTAAGGAGAGTCGCTGTTCTTTTTCGTTTCGGATGTTCTTTCAGTTGGGAAGATAATTCGAAGTTTTCCCAGATCTGCTTGAAGATTTCCCAGTCTTTCTTGCGACTAGCGTCATCCTTGAGTATTAGCTTTGAAGGGAACGGAACATGTTGTACAACTGGCAGTGGATTATCTGTATCCGGCATTCTGAGTTTCCTTGATGGAAGATCAATAGTTTGTCAAGACTTCTGACACCATGTAGTGGTATGATGGTTATCATACAACAAGATTACCAAGGATTGAAAGTAGTGAAAGGAGAGTTTATTGGGACGCCATCTTGTTTACATGTGTTCCACAGGGAACCCATGAATAACACAGGGAACCCATATTTGCAAGTAACTAATGCTAACAATACAGTATTCTCGTTTATTAGTTCGGTACTAGTGGCAGTAGTGCTTGGTTCGGCCAAGACAGCAGACAAATACTACAAGAATCATATATCAGTTGTTATTTTCATAGAAATGCTAATATTTGCATGTTGCAGGTTTCACAACTTTGAAAAGTAAAGATCAATCTTACCTCTTTCTTTTCTTTCTCGAGTTGGCGTTTTTCAGAGGATAAATCTCTATCAGTTTGTCCTTTTCTTCGATAGGAATTTCCACAGTAATCTATCATAAACATAAAACCATGCATCGTTCAGTGAGCGAAACTTTGAATCTCGCCTGTTTGCGGCTCAGTTTCAATTCAATACAAATAAAACAATGAAAATATCAGATACGAATAATACATAGTCATGGAACACTTACCAAGGTTTTCTTCGACATTCTTGGATAATAAAAGTCGACTTGAAGTCGCTCACTGCTCAAAACCGCGTCCCTGATTAGCAAGAGAGATGTGAACACCAGGACGGCTGAGTGACAACTGAAGATGACAAACCCCGGCCTGGGCCCACTCCTTTTATACCGGAACTTCGTGTTTAAAGAGGGACTAGCATGTAAAATTTGTTGAAATATAAATCCTCTCAAACAGTACAATTATAATCTTTATGTTATAAATAAACAAACTGTGAAATATTTTCTCAATATTCTAATGACAAGTTCTATAAATTTTCGATTAATTACTCATAATGAATGACCGGTTGGCCGTATTTTTTAACTCGCTCGCTCCGCGTCAATATTGCTTGGATTTTATTGTGCTTAACACAAATACTAATTCAACTATTCTGCCTTTCGACGGTGTATTCAAAATTATCATTGTAAGCCGCGTTTGTGAATGCCAGCTGATATTCAAACGACACTATTTTCACTAAAACTGCTGCCAAGCGTTATTCCCTCGTACGATTTTTTTTAAACTTCGTGAACGGCCTTTTAGGGTCCCTAGTAATGTTCTGAAGAGGAAAGAAAAAAATTGTTCGAGCCGAAATCACGTAACAACCGACAGGTCCAAATTTTGACAACAAAAATATGAATTGGTGATTTCGGCTCGATCAATTTCCTTCTTACTTCGTCAGAACATTACTAGGGACCTCAAAAGGCCGCTCACGAAGTTTAAAACAAATCTTATGAGGGAATGACGCTTGGCAGCAGTTTTAGTGAAAATAGTGTCGTTTGAATATCAGCTGGCATTCACAAACGCGGCTTACAATGATAATTTTGAATACACTGTCCAAAAGCAGAATAGTTGAATTAGTATTTGTGTTAAGCACAATAAAATCCAAGCAATATTGACGCGGAGCCAGCGAGTTAAAAAATACTGCAAACCGGTCATTCATTATGCAGGAACCACCTTAAGAGGCTGTACCTGTAAGAGCGGACCACTCAATTTCGATTCAAAACCAGATTTCCTTCATATCTCTACCACTAAAAGTACTATCTATACCTACTACCAAAATGCATTTAGAATTCTTAAAAATAAATTTTTCGTCTCGTTTGAAAAATTTAGTAGGTACTGGTGCAAACTGCTAAAAATATCAAAATTCACAAGCCGAGATTCTGGCATGCCCCACGTTCATGTCAGTATCCTTCTCACTCCGGACCGAGAAAAAAGCAGTGCAAAGACAGGCACGTGATAAATATGGCCATCGCCGTCGAGGTGCAGTCCGTCTTCAAAGTTACTGTAGGAATCGGATCACGTGAGTATTGTGTAATGTCTTACTTGAATTGTTCCTTGTTTTTATTTTTCATGATTGCCGCTTTTCTTTCTTTCTTATGATGGATTTTTGTTTTATTTGTTTTTTCGAGCTATACATCGCTTTGCCTCCTGCTTATTGACGGGGAATAATTTCCCATTGAAATTTTTTTTTTAAGTGGGTGGAACTGTAATGCAAATGTGACACAACAATGTATCTTGATCATCAGCATTAGGATAGTACGATGCTATAAAATAAACTTATTAGAAATACTTTTTCACTAACTACCCTCCGCTCACACCCTCAAAGGGTTTTCACTTGTCAAGCGTTTCTTTACAAATTACTACCAAAAATTAAAGCTATTTTATATTGCTACTAATTTATTGTATGCTAAATGTTGTGTGTTACCAGCAATTTGTGGAAAATGTAGACAAAAACATCAGGAAATCATTCAAAGTACTGAAGCGCGGTTGCAAGAGGATCCACGAGGCGGAGACGGTACACTTCCAGAGTTTGTAGTTCCAGTTGCGAGTACCATATTAAGGCAAAGGTAAAATAACTGTCCTGCTAGAACCATTACCTCATAATACTCCCTATTCTATGAACTCCGGTGCTTCTAGTTATACTGGTTTTGTTGTTTATTTAGCAGACCAGCTCATCAATATGAGCCAGAGACACCTCGTACTGCTCGCGCCGCTGGTACGGACTGGACACCAGGATGCTCTAGTGGCCTGGCAAGCGGTAGTTCTTTAGAGGATCTGTACGGCGATAAGGTATCGGGTCCAAATAGCGCCGTCCAAGATTTTAACGAAGCAATGCAAAAATAGTTGCGCATTCACAAATTAGAGAGATCGAGCCTTTATCATTCCAACTATCAACTCCTTGGGACGAAGCTAATTCAGAAGAAAAGAATGAATGCATAGAGAGAGCAACAGATGCATGTCAAGTCGTGTGTAATTTCATTGCACCGAACGACGGCGACATCCTATTAAAAGCTATGCAGGCAATACCCACAGGACCCACAGGACCCACAGATGATCTGGTAGCGCTAATGTGTGCTTATCGCGATGCACAGACTAAGAACTTAAAATGACAAATACTGAGTATATTCGCCTAAAGACACACAATGAAGTCACTGCAGGCTTTTCATGAACCATACGAAAATATAAGCATGAGGCAAATTAAACTGGCGAGAGCACACGCGAAAAAGACTGGTCCCGGTGCAGCCGTCCCAAAGAGTGTAAGGCATCGGGTGCGTCTAGATACAAGCACGGTCGATCACTTTATATATTTTATTAACCAACCTTACTTTTACCAGGATGTGGCGTTCGGCACAAGAAAGTTGACACTAGATGGAGGTAGAGAAATAACGATGCCTGACATAATACGTACTGTTACAAGGTCGACCATGATTGCGCAGTATCTACAGCATTGCTCGGAGGAGTCGACGTTTGAGCCTCTAAGTCGTTCAACCATGTACCGCATACTGGAAGTACGAGAAGCGTCTCAGCGGAAATCTCTCAGTGGGCTGGATAACACTGCGGCGGAGGGTGTGTCTGCCTTTGAGCGGCTATCCAGCATAATTGATGAACTTTGCGAAGTCGGCGCGAATAAAGACAAGGTGTCAGAGCTCAAAACTAAGTTGAGTAACGGAAAGAAATATCTGAAAACAGTATATAAAGCCCACTGTACTGCTGCGGAAAGTCAATGTGCCGACCACTGTCAACGATTTGCTTTGAGTGATCCTAACGACCCAGATTTTCAAAGCCAGTGCTCACACTCCTCCCATAAACTGGCTTGTAGTCGATGTGAGGAGTTAAAGACGGCAATGGATGACATAAGGACAACTATAACAAGTCATTCGAGTAACTTGTACAACACAGAACAACGCGATGATCTAATTTATGACTTTGAAATGTCGAATTTTTTTTTTTTTGCATGGAAGTGCCACATTCTACGCGGCATCAACCAGGAATATGCTAAACAAGATGCACTTCGCAACTTGGACTCTAATTCCGCCCTGATAGTAACTGACTGGGCAATGACATTTGTTCAATTAAGATATAGAGAAAAGCAAAGTGACTGGTATGCAAAACGTGGCATGAGTTGGCATGTAAGTAGCGTTGTTATCCGTGACAGTAAAACGGGGAAAATCATAGTTCTGTCGTATGCGCATTTGTTGGATTCCTGCTCACAAGACTGGTATGCCGTAGCTTCGATATTAGAGAACCTTCTTGAAAACGTCAAAGTACACTTTCCGGAAGTGATATGAGAAATGCTTTGAAAGAGAGACCAGTGAAAGGTACAACAGCTGCTGTAGGCATATTAGACACATCGAGCCAGAACCTCAAGGTGAACAAGATCAAATATTTCAGTGAGCTGCATAACTTTAGGTATGAGAAAACGGGACTGAGAATGTGGAATACGATGTTGGCCCTGGCAAACTTATTTCATGGGATTCATTCTATGTGACACACCAGGAAACGACAAACAAAGAAGAAAGAAAAGGGCCAAAGCAGTGAGAGTCAAGCGTCATTGTTTGTGTGCCCTGAGGAACATTGCAACAGTAACTTTGACTCATTTTCAGAACTTGAGCTCCACATTGAAGTAGGCATGCACGATCCGCTACCTACAACGAATGAAACATTTTTCGATACACTCCGAAGGGACTGGGCAGACAAGTTCTCTAATATTGATATATATATCAACCAGGTGGAGCAGTTCAAGACTGCGCAAACGCTTCTCACCTCTCAAGCTTAGCAGCATCTTCGCCCCTTGGCATGGGGTGGGCTCTAGGAAAGCCTAGGAAGGGGGCGGTCCGCTTTACACAAAATGTGCGATCATATTTGACAGCAAAGTTCGCACTAGGAGAGAGGACAAGGAGAAAGGCGGATCCTGATCAAGTTGCACTAGAAATGAGGAACGCTAGGAATGAACAAAATGAAAGACTCTTTGAGAGAGAAGAGTGGCTCTCAAAAACCCAGATTGCAGGGTTCTTTTCGCGGTTGCCGCGCGTGGGCAGAAATCCTCTGGACAAGAGGCTGCGATTGAGCCAGAAACAGATGACGACAGGGCAGACATAGAATATGAGATAAGGGAGTCAGACCGTTGTGATTTAATACACGAAATCAACGAACAGATCGGACTGAAGCACCCTATTATATATGACACGTATACGATCTGTGCGACTACTATAGAAAGGAAAAGATCAACGCCTTTAATGTCGCTATGCTGAAAACAATCCTGAGTAACTTTGAGGTATCTTACCGTGCCAAAGATCGAAAGGCAGAGCTGGTAGGTCTTCTCTGTGGAGTTATAATGGAGTGCCAGTGTTGTTTATAAATCCCCATACATTAACTGCAAAGTCGTAAGTTATACATTCAACTATAGGCGTGGTCAATTTGACCTAATAATTTTTAACATGATTTATATTTTTGAAAACATCGATAGAATGCGCATGCTGATTGGTTGCAAGTCTGGTTATTTTCTTATAAAGCTCTAGAACAGCCTTTCTACGTCTTGGAAATATAGCTTTGTACTCTCTTCTCATCACCCGTGACTACATGATGATACGAACTTTCAATTTTTATCAGTTCTCCCAACATGTTTTAGAAAATACACTGATATACTTTCATAAAGATTATAGCCAGGGGTTGATATATTTATCAGTAACCACGCTCTTTTGTTAACGTTGTGAATTTATTTTGAAGACTGTAGCTAATCCATCCTCGGGAACCCAGGATCACGTTTCTCGACACGCGCGGTAAACTTTTCAGGCTCGAAAAGACATCCCAGAAATAGAAGATATACCGGTAGTTGAAGATATAGAGTTTTTTCCCCAAAGAAAGCCTTTTCGGGCCCTGTCGCTCGTTTCTCGCGAGGATGAAACAAATCGTGGAAATGAAATCATTCAATGCAAGAGATATAATCGACACTTCAATTTCGTCGTACTTGGTGTAAACAATTAATTGGCTTATATCTAGAGTCGCATATCACCATGTTGTACAGTACAGTGAGTGCAGATAAATCGTAACTTTGAAAGAAAAGTTCTGATGAATTATTATTATGAACTATTTATTTGCAAATCAAGTTTAATATCTTGTTACTTCATTTTGAGAATGATGTCGGTGACACCGAAACATCTGATTAAACTTCGTAATATTATTCATCGTTCACACGATTGCTAAATCGACCATGATTAATCATGTAAACGGTAGATTTAGGTTTTTATTAGTTTATTTTGGCGAATTAGCCTGAAATAAACGAGAAACGAAGCTACACCCATCATGGTTTATTAGCATAAATCAATGTTTGTCACGCAAGTTTTGTCTACATAACGCCTGGATTGCTTCTCGTTTTATCTTTCAGAAACGCATTGTGCCGCACATTTTATTAGATAGTTCAATGCACTACCTTATATTCTCGAGGTAGAAGGGGGTTTTAGCTCTGGTTCAGGTGCCGCCTGCGAGTAAACTGGCATTTATAATACCATGCATTCTTGATTGTTAGTGTCAAGCGTTCAGTCGGATCAGTTCTTTTTCGTTTTTCGTCGGCTTGGAGATAAAATAAATAAAACTTCGACCACAACCGGACAGAACATATAATAATCTACAATTCAGATGTTAAAATTTATGTTAGTTTTGACGCGAATCTAGAATTAACGGATACCGAAAACCCATACCACGGCTTGTGAATTTTGATATTTTTAGCAGTTTGCACCAGTACCTACTAAATTTCTTCAAACGAGACGAAAACAATATTTTTAAGAATTCTAAATGCATTTTGGTAGTAGGTATAGATAGTACTTTTAGTGGTAGAGATATGAAGGAAATCTGGTTTTGAACCGAAATTGAGTGGTCCGCTTTTACAGGTACAGCCTCTTAACTCTGCGGATCCAACCGAAAACATTGAATACTTGAGGCACATGTATTTCATCAGAGATTCAACCAGAAATATTCATTAATTTGTCAATGGTTCACGTACATTGAAGTTTATAAATCACAATTGTCGGTGTAAACAACGAAACATTACGCCGATTCGCGGATCGCCGGTCCATTCGCACTCATCATACAATCTTCGTGTTGAACTACATCACACCTTCTAAACCTCTAGGGAAATCGTAGAAAGTTAATGAGCAGTTGTACTGCGTGGGGTTTACTGATCAGCACACGCGTATGGACGGCGTCCACAAGGACGGAGCCCGTCCATACGGAGTCTGTCCATGTGGACGGGCCCACAGTCAACACACACGTTTTATGTTAACATACTTCTAGGCTGTACTGTATTACTGGGCATTAGTTTTTGTATTTGTTTTTCATAGAAATTTCACAATGCAATTTCACAACCTCAAAAAAACAATCAATGAAGAAAGAACACTTCATGCAGAGTTCACAGCAGTATATCCAAATCCACTAATCCACTAAAGTAGTGTAATTGTAGTGTAGGTTTTAAGATATTTATATTATATTGTTATTTATTAAGTTTAGTGAGGGCCACAAGTTTGTAAGTGTATTTCACTTTTATGTGTTACCCTCTTGAAATAAAGTCTTCATCATCATCATCATCACTAATATGCAATTCTGTTAGAAACTCTAATACAAAGACCAAGTAGTGTCTATTGCAAAAGGTCATCAACTTTTTTATTGCTGCGAGCTAGACACTAATCTGGATGGAATCCCTGTGTACATGTCATACACCGGAAATGACGTACTTTAGTTACCGTTAAGAAGATGTAACACGAGATACATCAACAGTTTTTAGAACAAATAGGGATTCAGTTGTGTATTCAGTGAGTAAGTGAACGGATCTCGATTAAAAGACAAGTTTGAAGACGAACTTTTAAAATGTTATACTCCTTCCAAATGATGTCCAGTCTGGGGGTGTAACATAATTTGGGGGCTCAGACGGGAAATTACTTCAAACAATTGTGAAAAAGTTAGCGATCAACGATGGAATCGGAACACGAAGAGTTACAACTACGGATTGAACAATCCTTCTATACACTGTCCTCAGCGAAGATAGAAGAACTTGGTACCATCCTCAACGTGGACATCAGCAGCTATCTAGAGAAGAGCCGACGCTTCAAGTTAAAGAAGGTCAGAGAGGGCTTCGAAACGATGGTTGATGAACACGTGGAAGAAGGCGACTTGAAAGTGTTTCTGGAGATAGTGTGGAGGATCGTTTCGGACGAGTCAAGTAGCGTCTTGGAAGGAGAAGTAGTACAAGTCGAGGAGAATCAAAGTCCAAGCCAAGTAGAACCAAGCAATGCCCCTCCTCAGGCTGGGAAAGAGATCGAAGAAACTACTAATAAAGTACCAACACCTATGGGGAGCGGTGTCGTATCTGAACTACTGAAACTTCGACGCGAATTTAGAATTTCTGGATCGATCGGCGGAGAAAATCAAAAGGACAGACTCTCGTTTGTAGGTCTTATGCGCCAAATAGACAGTGGATTGGCAAAAGGCTACGAAGAAACAGATATCGTCGATGCGGTGATTCGGGCTATTAGTTCGACTTCTAAACTAATGACGTATCTCGAGATAATGGACCGCATAGGATTACAGAAACTGAGACAGGTCATAAGAGTACATTACAGAGAGAAATCCTCAACGGAACTCTACCAGGAGTTAACGACCCTCATCCAAGACCCAAAGGAAAGCCCTCAAGACTTTCTGTTAAGAGCGCTATCACTGAGAGAGAGGGTGATCTTCGCGTCGAAAGCCGATGACGCTCTAAGGTACGACCCCTACTTAGTACAGTCATTAATTACTCATGCTGTCGAAACGGGTCTACGAGATGAAGTGATCCGCAACAAGATTCGGTCTGTCTTAAAACCAGAGTCAAGCGACGAGGAGCTCATGGAAACCATGAAGATAACAAGACGTTGCTCTCATCAATTAGCGACGAAAAGCCAACAAAACAAAGTGTAGCTAACGCAAGCATCATGTCAACGCTGGAGGCACTAAAGGTCCAAATCGCGGAGTTAAATACTAAAGTGGATGCCACATCAAACCGACCGTACTATACTCACGAAACTGGACAACCATCAGCGCCACGAAGGAATATAAGGAAATGTCAAGCATGTGAGCAAAAGAATGTCGCTGAGTGTAATCACTGTTTTAAGTGTGGGTCTACTGAACATTTCGCACGTGGATGCAAGTCAACTACTTCGGGAAACGAGATGAATCTACGACCGGGGGACAGGAAGTAGCTGATCGCTGTCAGTCCCATTACTGTAACTTTTGTGCTGGACAAGGATCATGGAACCGATGTTCAAAATGTAAATCAACGTATTATTGTTCAGAACAGTGTCAACGAAGGGATTGGAAGAACCATAAAGCTTTGTGTAACGCAATTAACCTTTTGTCAACAAGATGTAATGAAGAGGAAACTGTCAGTACTAATGGAGTCTTTGTTTGTCATTTAACCCCCAAACGCTGAGTAAGCTTGTTGGACGTAAGTGTACTGTTAATTGTCTAATTAATGATGTGAATGTCGAAGCACTATGGGATACAGGAGCGCAAGTGTCAGTACTATCTAAAGACTATGTCAAACAGCATTTTTCTATGACAGACGTAAAGAGTATCGCTGAATTAATTGGAGAAACAACTTTGGATTTAAGTGCGGCGAATGGAACGAGACTCCCCTTTGTGGGCTGGATAGAAGCCGACTTTCAACTTAAGTGTCCTCAAGGATCCAGTTGCGAGGTGAAAGTACCATTTCTTGTATCTGAACACTCGCTGGATTTACCCATAATCGGATATAATGTAATCGAAGAAATAATAACTAACTTCAAGAATGACGACAGCAGTGATTTGAACTCGCTACTTTCAACAAACTTCATAGGGGATGCCAGTCAAAATGTTTGTGCTTTGATTAACTTTATTCAATCGACGAATCAAATAGAACAGGACTTGTGTGATGTCAAAACGACCAAAAGTAATGTTGTCATTCCTAAATCAAGTGCCGTAGTTATCACGTGTCGAGCAAACACCGGATATCTAGACATTGCCACACCAGCATTGTTTGAACCGGAAATAAATGACATTGTAGCTTCGGGATTACAAATTCAAGAAACTCTCGTTAAACTACAACGTGGGAAATCGAGCAAGATTCAAGTACAGGTTGTCAACAACACCAACCATGACATCATTTTAAACGGAAGGACTTGTGTTGGTCGCCTACATCTGGTGCAGTCTGTAACACCTCTTCAAGTGAACCTTAAGGAAATTCAATCAAACTCTAGCGTTACGCCTATTGTTGATGTTGATGAGACAAGAGAGGAACGAACAAAGAAAGAGGCCAGTATATCGGAAGGTTCTTTGACAGAGATTGATCTTGGAGATCTAACTGACGAGCAACGTGCATTAGCGACACAAATGTTGATAGATGAATCCGATTCATTCTCAAAAACTGACAGTGACATTGGCCGTATACCGGATTTTCAGATGAACATCAACCTGACCGACAAACAACCTGTACAGAGACACTATTCAAGAGTGCCTCGACCATTGTTTCAGGAAGTGAAGAAGTACATAGAAGACTTGTTGAATAGAGTAAGAGATACATACCGAGAACGGAGGCAATAAGCCATATAAATCCCGAGGGCCGTAGGCCGGAGGGATTTATAGGCTTATTGCCGACGTTCGAGGTATTTATCTGACTTAGTTTAAATTTGACAAGGTTTTCGCACGAAGCAATCTGAGGCATTTTCTGGTATTTTTTGGAGTGTTATTTAGCATGAATACTATATGAATAGCATGAAGAATAGCATTTCAGTGCTCATTATGAATTTACCGGGATGTATTCATATACAACCCAGGGCTGTATATGGATACATCCCGGTGAATTCATAATGAGCAATTCAATTCTATTCTATTGTTCAACCGGTCAATACCGGAGATAAAGCCCTATGAATAACAAAGAAAACCGTGTCAAATTTAAACTAAGGGTGGATTCGTCCCTCCCGTTCATCCTACGCCTCACCCATTGTTTGTGTGCGGAAAAAGGACGGTGATTTGCGTCTTTGTGTCGACTTCAGGGAACTGAACAAATAGACGTTTGCGGATCGTCACCCATTACCGCGAGTACAGGACATACTAGAAAACCTAGGCGGCAATAACTGGTTCAGCATGTTGGATCAGGGTAAAGCTTACCACCAAGGATTAATTGCACCCGAGTCCAGACATCTCACCGCATTTGTCACACCATGGGGTTTATGGGAATGGGTACGTGTCCCAATTGGCCTGAAGAATGCCGTTGCAGAGTATCAGCGCTTCATGGAGAATTGCTTGACTGGTCTTCGAGACGAGATATGCATACCATATATAGACGATGTTATAGTGTTCAGTAAGACTTTTGAAGAACATGTAGAGCATGTGCGCTCAGTTCTGCGTCGACTACGTGAACACGGGGTCAAATTAAAAGCACGGAAATGCCGACTGTTTAAACACGAAGTGGCTTGTGTCGGCCGGATTGTATCAGCTGCTGGTCATCGACCAGACCCATCACACACCCAAGCAGTAGTGATGCTAAAGAACAGCAAGCCGTCTACTGTAGGGGAAGTACGAAAACTTCTAGGACTGTTATGATACCATCGACAGTATATTCCCGATTTCTCAAAGACCGCCAAGTGCCTCTTCGAATTGCTTAAAACACCAAAGGATACCAACAAAAGCAGCAAGGGAGGCCTGAGCTCCAACACAAAGATTATCTGGGAGGAGCGACACCAAAAAGCTTTGAATAGTCTCATTGACTCATTATTGTCACCAACAGTACTTAGCTACCCAGATTGGACAAAACCCTTTGTTCTGTTTACGAACGCTTCAAAGGACGGACTTGGTGCGGCACTGTATCAGGAACAAGACAAACAGCTCAGACCGGTTGGGTACGCATCTCGCACGTTAACGCCTGCAGAGCGTAACTACCATTTGCATTCAGGAAAGTTGGAATTTCTCGCACTCAAGTGGTCCGTGTGTGAACACTTCCGTGACTACCTCTTCTATGCGCCTCACTTTACAGTCTATACAGACAACAACCCGCTGACCTACGTACAGACCACAGCAAAACTCAACGCCACCGGACACCACTGGGTTGCTGAACTGGCAGACTTTG
This sequence comes from Actinostola sp. cb2023, assembly GCA_033675265.1. Taxonomy (NCBI): domain Eukaryota; kingdom Metazoa; phylum Cnidaria; class Anthozoa; order Actiniaria; family Actinostolidae; genus Actinostola; species Actinostola sp. cb2023. The sequence continues at coordinate 408,512 of JAUJYZ010001287.1, read as the reverse complement.
ACTTCACAATTAAATATCACCCGGGATCACTTAACACGGTAGCAGACACGTTGAGTCGAATGCCCATGGAAATAAACCAACTGAATGAACGGTACAACAACACAACATCACAGGATGAAATTGACGCAACATTGGCGGGCGTGACAGCGCTAGACTTAGGAGAAGCAACGTGGATATCTTCTATCAACGAAAATGCAGACATCGGAGACAAGCCTTCCATGAAAGATACGGATGGTCAACGAGTAACTACCATGGGTCTTAAACGTGCCCAGCAAGCTGACCCCACTACTTACAGAGTTCTCACCTTAAAACGTGGCGGGCAACGCCCTTCACCAAGGATGTTACGCAACGAAACAAGACCTACGAGAACACTACTCGGAGAATGGAATAAGCTGGAGATAGGCGATGACGGACTTCTGCGTTGACGCACCGCAAACTACCTACAACTCGTCCTTCCTACCAGTAAGCGTTCACTGGTATATCGGGAATTGCACCAGGAGATGGGTCACCTGGGACCTGAACGAATCACTCAACTAGCAAGAGAACGTTTCTATTGGCCAGGAATGAAGAACGACATCAACCACTTCATCACTAAAGTCTGCCATTGCCTAAAGCAACGCCGTCCGCAGTTACCAACACGTGCACCGATGCAACATCTGTCATCGTCATCCCCATTTGAACTCATCTCTATCGATTTTCTACATTTGGAAAAGAGCTCCGGGGGATTCGAGTACATCCTAGTCATAGTGGATCATTTCACAAGGTTTGCTCAAGCCTATCCGACCAGGAACAAAGCTGCCAAGACTGTCGCGGATAAAGTATTCAACGAGTTTATCCCACGTTTTGGTTTCCCAGCCCGCATCCTTCACGATCAAAATCGCTCTGATCAAAAAGTTTGAATTCTGTCTCAGATACTTTGCCTTAGTATGTAGTTTATCGTGCATATAGTCGCTTGTCTAGAGCTCATCGAAATCTTGAGATATTTTAGTAAAACTGATTTCAACGATCTTTGTTTATCGTTGCCAAGGAAACCTCGATTGAGCTGAAATTGACATAATTCTAAATTTCCATCTTTGCCCGATAACTGGTGCAAAAGTCGTTTTGATCCGTCTAGGATAAGTCTATCAATTCGCCAAATGAAAAGTGTAAGTGTGGTCAGTAAAAAACTACTTTGAGTCACCTTAAAGCATACTTGCAACTTTTCACAAGGGCTTCTGCACAGCCATTTTGGTGAGGTGCACCTGGTGTTGTAAACTTCCACTGCATTCCCTTGTCAGCACAGTAATCACGTAACGTCTCGACGTCCCATCCTTCTATCATTTCGCGAAGCTCTTTTTCTGTTCCGACCATCTGACTTCCATTATCGCTTAGCATGAGTGATGGATATCCTCTTACAGCGAAGAATCTGCGCAGGGCTTGTATAAATTCCATCGCTGAACAATCAGTCGCAACTTCCAGATGAACAGCGCGTGTGTTCAGGCATGTGAAAATGACCCTGTAGTACTTTGTTGTCTTGTTGCTTTCGATCTTGACACAGTTATCGGGCCAAAGTAGTCACACGACGTATAGTGAAACGGCGACGTTTGGGGCGCTAGTCGGTGTTCAGGCAAGTTGGACATGAGTTGGGTTTCTACCTTTGGTCTGATTTCTTTGCAGATGACGCACTTGTACTTGATTGTTTTTGCAACATCATGAGCTCGCAGTATCCAATACTGCGTCCTGGTTTTGGCTACAGTGGTCGCAACACCTGAATGGCCACTTCGGTGGGTTTCTAACATAATGAGATAGGAAATTGGGCTGTCACGTGGGAGTAAATATGGATGCCTTGTTTCGTACGACACTGTGGCGTCATCTACTCGACCTCCAACTCTTATTAGACCTTCCTTGTCGACGAAGGGGGTAATAGCGCTCAACTCCCCACTGTTGATTCGATCCTGGAGAGTCCTTTGAGCTTCCTTGACTAGAAGTTTTCTGGCTTGTTCTAGCTCTTGTGGCGTAAGTGATCCGGATTCAGCTCTGTAGGTTGCGTTCTTCTTGGCACGCAAGTTGTTGATTAGTCGTTGCACGGTGGTCAAAAACGACCCTCGAAATCGACAATGTTTCGCGTAACAATTTCCATCTTGGACGCGCGGCGATTTCTGGAGCCTGGTAACGAATTTACGAATTCAAAAACGATCTTCGTTCGGCCCCCCGTTGTTTATTCGTGTTCTATTCGAGGAGAATTCGGATGGCGGGATACGATCACGCTTTGCAAGACCTCCATTTTGGTACCAGACTTGCCATGTTGTCCTCTGGTAAATGAACAGCAAAATGAGTCCGAAAACATACCTTATCACCGAAATACAAGAAAAAGTAGCACAACGGTATTTTGAAGCTTGTTTTATCTTTTTAAAGACAAATTGCCTGTTAAAAATAAAATCACAGATCACAAGTTCAGGGGATGTATGAAGACGTCTTCTTTTTATTTTTTTGAATTTATTCTTTCTCGCGGAGCTAGTTTAATTTTAAAATGCCCCGATTTGCCGTTGGTGGATATATGAAGAAACGAAAACAGATTAGAGAAGATTCAATCGACAAAAGCCAAAGAATCGAGGAGCTGAACGAGGAGTTACTTGAAAAGGAGAGAGATGTTAGAGCAAAGAATGCAAAACTTCGACGATTAGAGGACAAGGTAAGGCTAAGTGAATATGAAGCTTTCATGTTAAAGAAAACTGTCTTATTCAGTAATTTAATTTGATATTTTGCTCAACCGACGGTAACCGTGTTTACGTAGCTATAGGTTATGTTACTCGTAAATTTGCGAGCAGTGGCTATGAATGCTACCTTTTATGCGATGAACGTTTCTCACTTTAATAATACAAATATAAATTATTATAGGTAGACAGTTTAGTGGAAAAGATAGAAGGTACAGAGAGTTGTAGAAAGGAGCTTAGTAACGAAGAAACAGAAAACAAAGCGGACTTTTTATCCATGCGCGCGGTAAATGCTCGGAAGAAGATACCAACATCTGCAGAGAGTTTGACTGCAACGACATCTAGGAAGCGGAGACGAGAGACGTTCAGTGCAGCAAAAGAAATTCACGGAGGGCAGAGTTCAGGAAGTTATGGATTGGTAGATACCATAGACAAGTTGGTGGAAGCTGATGAAATTGTTGAAACCATTCAGAAGGCTAAATGCAAGAATATTCAGAATCGTGTTTTGCCAAAGATATATAAGAAGAGTTTGTCAAAATTTGAAACCTCTGATGTAAATATGGTTAGATCAGTAGCAGTTTATTATAGTAAGGGGGTGATGGGTAAAAATAGGTATCGCTGCACCTATAAAGCCACGTCATATAATAGTAAGAAGGGTAAGACTAAAGCTAGTCGTATCACAGTTGCGGGCTGCCCAATTCCAAAGTTGATCCCGTATCACAGGTTAATAGCTTTTATCACTAGTATTAACATAGGTATATTGAATAGTGTCTATGATACTCTTTGTGAGGGTTTGGACGAAAGGGACAAGGTTAATGGTATATATCGCAATTTGGAGGAACTCCTTGTCAGCCTTGCATCATTTTATCTTAATAATGATTATGATCTTCTGAATTTTGGTGACCCTGACACATTTTATGTTGCATTAGGTGGTGATGGTGCGCCTTGTGGAAAAGACGACACGGCAGTAGCTTGGCTAGTTAGTATACTGAATATTGGACAGGGAGTACTGAGCAGCTCAGAAAATTTCCTTCTGTTTGGTGCAAATTGTAGCGAGAGCAGTTTACCTTGTAGAAGATTTGTTATGCAGTTATTGAAAGATATTGAAAGAATTGAGAAAACAACCTATCCAATCACTTGCAATAATACAACACGTAACATCAAGTTTTATATTTCAGAGCTTCCCAATGACATGAAGATGATTTGTTTTTTATCGGGTGAGCTAAGCAACAGTGCGACATATTTTTCATCCTTTGCAGATGTCACGAAGGATAACATGAAATCACTGTCTGGCACTTTTGGGCGTGAAGCTATGAATACATGGAAACCCTGGAAGTACACACATAGACTGAAAGTTGCTGATGCTGTTGAAAAACTAAAAACCAAGATGTAAGCAAAAAATTGCAGATTCAACAAAACGATCAAAGATTACTAATTTTATCTCTCAGCAGCACAGCAGGCAAGAATTCAAACCGCTCATAGGCAAACTTGTCGACAGATTTCATGTAGACCCTCTACATATTAAGAATAATGCTTGTGCGCACGCTCATCGCCATTTCCTAGATGAATTGCTTCTTCAGTGTCATAGTGATATTTCACACTTTAATTCATTTTCAAGTTCCATCAAGATCTAAATTTGCCAGGTATGTAGAAACCTTACGATCTAAATGTAATTGTCCAAGAGTGGCAAAGAAGGTAATTAGGTGGTTTGAGGAAACAAAGGCAAACGATAGTTTTGACTATCGTTTTACAGGAAAGGATTCGCGTATGTTTTTACACAACTTTATGTTTTTAATTGAAATTCTTGAAGAAGGCACTGCTGAACACCGACATCATCAGCAAAGGATACATGCTCTGGCTTTTATTTGTCTTTGTTTGCGTGACTCTGTTTCTCTTTTTAGCAGAATCCATATTACAGATGAAGAAGTAGGTAAGCTGAAAGAAACTTGTAATATGTATTTTCGCACAAATTATCTGTACTACTCTGTCAACCCTACAGTATGGCATGTTGGGCATGTTGTTCCATTTGACACTGCAGATATGAAGACGAAATATGGCATGGGACTTGGCCTGAACTCAATGGAGGGACGCGAGGCTAAGCATATTGCAATTGCTACATTCAATAAAAATACTTTCTATCATAACAGATGGGAGCAAATATTTAGACACGAGTTTGTATCTCTTATTTGGCTGAGAGAGAGAGGTTATAATCTCAATCAGAATTCACAATCTCAGCTTTCTTACATTCCAACGCGCACATCTCAACCAACATTTTGTAACTGTGGTTTCAACAAAGAAGAGGATGATCTGGAATGCAAGTTTTGCTCTCACCTCCACAGGGAGGAAATCATGGCAAGTATCACATTACCTGAAGGGTAAACTACATGTATGTTCTGTATATGAACTCAACCAAGCTAGGTGATAAAATGAATTAATGTTAGAGAAACAGTTTTCTTTCCCAAGTTACGTACCAGTCGAGTGAAACCACCGCTCACTTTCACTTGACTGGTGGATTATTCTGACAATTGAAAACTGTTATCACGGAAAACATTTAAATCATTATGTTCCCAAGTGTGGGCACTAGTTGTTGAATATATTGTTCTTATGTCACTGACAATGCAACATTTATCACATCTATATTTAATGTGATCATGATTTCAGGTAAGTTGGGCTATTGTTACCAAATTATATCTGGAACGCTGACTGTAAACGATGAGAGAAATTAGTATTAACCTGTGATACTGTCTTCTATTTCGAAACCCAATGATTACTTATTTTATTTTGGACAATTATTTCATAATTCACATGTGCATTGATAGTAAAAGACTTTGGAAGGAAAGGTAGTCATTCAGGCTTATTGTGGTACTGACAGCTTTATTATTACAATCCCAGCATTTACTTCACCATATAGATTACAATTATTTTATTTACTGATACGTTCAATAATAATTATTGTAAATATATTTACCTTTTCTCAAAGTTTTCAATATCTATAACTTATTTGTAAATATTTGACATGCATATAGTGACAATGCATTTATCTTATAGACAACAGCATAGTAAATTGCTGATCTCTTTACCTTTTTTCAAAGCTTTTAATATCTATAACTTATTTGTAAATATTTGACATGCATATAGTGACAATGCATTTATCTTATAGACAACAGCAGAGCAAATTGCTGATCTCTTTACCTTTTTTCAAAGCTTTTAATATCTATAACTTATTTGTAAATATTTGACATGCATATAGTGACAATGCATTTATCTTATAGACAACAGCAGAGTAAATTGCTGATCTCTTTACCTTTTTTCAAAGCTTTTAATATCTATAACTTATTTGTAAATATTTGACATGCATATAGTGACAATGCATTTATCTTATAGACAACAGCAGAGTTAATTGCTGTTCTCTTTACCTTTTTTCAAAGCTTTTAATATCTATAACTTATTTGTAAATATTTGACATGCAGTAGTGACAATGCATTTATCTTATAGACAACAGCAGAGTAAATTGCTGATCTATTTACCTTTTTTCAAGGTTTTTAATATCTATAACTTATTTGTAAATACTTGACATGCATATAGTAACAATGCATTTATCTTATAGACAACAGCAGAGTAAATTGCTGATCTATTTACCTTTTTTCAAGGTTTTTAATATCTATAACTTATTTGTAAATATTTGATATGCATGTACACTTATTTATTTATCTTGCTATTTATTATAAATTTGGCAGTACATTTAAGCTTGTGTCTTGTTTACTTGAATGGGGAAGGATGGGTGATGGTAGGGACACAATAACTCCAAACATATTAATGTTCCTGCATATTTCAGTCCTGATTTTCATTTTTGATCACAATTATTGCATAATGTAATTTTCTGGTATTTCATGATATCACCTATTATTACCAGCCCCAGCAAAAACACTGACACATATACACCAGCTATCCCGTATACCTTTATGCAGATGAATATTTTTATTTTTCAATAATATTATTATTAAAATACAAAGTATCCATGGCAATGCTGTCAATTGCAATGTCTTATCAAATGTCAGGCAATATGTTGTGGATACCCACAGGCATTCCACTCTCCATAGTGAAACTGGATCTTTAATTGACCAGTACTTAACTTATACACAAAGCCAAAATCAGAGGTAGGTGTAACAATGACTTTAACTTTATGCAGGCTCCTCATTCCTGTTAATTTCCTGCTGAAGTATGTTGATACAGTCTGAGTCTTTATTCCTGAGAGGAGTGAAAAAAACTTTCGCAGTGAACGAACACAAGTAAATGAAATGACTTCACCCTTCTTATTCTTTGCTACATAACAACTTGGCTCATGAAAGTTCTCAGAATTTCTCAGCATGAGAGTGACACTCTTAAAAATAGTGTATGGTATATTCCGTTGAATTTCTCCAACGTATGGCCGTCTAAGGGAGACTCTTTGACACAGACGCCTATGAATAGCCTTCAGCCATAACATAGACTCCTCAGTCAAGACAGATGCTGGGCTTATAGATGGGGATAAAAGCATGTCAACATCTGTAAAAGAAAGTGTAAGACTTAATTAGCTTATATATATATAATATCAAGTTACTGTAGTCAGTGACAACTTTCAGTTCTCCAGTTTGTCACTGTAAATTAATTTGAATTTGCCACCCACATGAAATAAAGTATATCTATGTATGTATTACGTATGTAAGTAAATATGCCCAGTCGAAGGGGAAACCCCTGGTATAAACCAAAGAACAATGTTGTGGATGAACCTCCAATTTCATGCACCATCACATTGAAATTAAAACAAACTAAAAATATCAGTTTGACGTGTAAATATATAAGTAATCGCCCATTTCTTAAAATATTAAATACATACCTTTTAGATCCTGTGAGGAAAGACGAACGATTGGCATCAGAACTTCAAGCGATTTTTCTTGGAATAACTTTGAATTGAATCCATCTCCTCCTTCAAATATACTCAAACATGCCTCCAATTTTTCCTTCTCTCTATCTAACTCCTTATCTACTTCCTTTTCTGCCTCGTCCTCACTTTCTGTATCGCTAGTTTCTACGTCAGTTTCATTGAATATTTTGTGAAGAACTTGTTCACGATTAAAACGGACCGCCATTTTGTTTACATTTACGCGCGAAACCGCTGAACACTATGAATGGCGAACATTGTCGATTTCGAGGTCGTTTTTGACCACCGTGTTGTATCCATGCTGTGACTCGTATCAATTTCTTCCAGCTGGAGAATCTACTGTAGTCAATTACTCCTTGGGCCGCTGTTAATGCATATACCGACTTTACTTTCTTGCGCTCTCTGTCATTTTCGTCATGATCTTTGCATGTCGCGGCTTCTGTAGGCCATTCCTCTTCCGGATGTTGTAGGAATTCTGGCCGAGAGACGTCGTCTGCCATGTTGTGCTCTCCAGGAATGTGGTTCCACTGGGATGGGTCACAATTTTCTTGAATCTCTCCGATCCTTACCGAGACAAACGGTTTGAAAACTCTAGCTTGGCTCAGGATCCATGACAGTACGATTGAGCTGTCTGTGAAGAATACAATTCTTTGGAATTGCATTCTCGTTTCCTCTTGGATCGTTCTCGACAACCTGGAGGCTAATACCGCCGCTTGAAGCTCCAGGCGCGGTATTGTTAAGGCTTTGATGGGAGCTACCCTTGATTTAGCTGTGACGAATCTAACTCCAAAAGTTCCATCGCTGAGTTGCCATCTGGTGTACGCACACGCTCCAAAGGCGGCTTGTGATGCATCTGCGAAGACACATAACATAGGAAGGTTGATACTGTGGTTTGGAGTTAGACAACGATGGAACGTTATGTTATTCAGTTCCTTCATTTCATTGAACAGTTTCACCCATTCTGTCTTGATGTCTTCAGGTAGGTCGTCATCCCATCCGACTCCTCTTAGCCATAATTGCTGTATGCCGATTTTGGCGCTGATAATGAACGCAGAAGCGAAACCGATCGGATCGTAGATGCGCGCGACTTCACTCAGTATCTTCCTGTTTGTGATCTTGATCTCTTTATCAGGTGAACACTCAATAAGCTTCAGTAAATCTGCTTTTTATATCGCCTCACGATTAACTAGAGTATCTCTGGTTGCATAGCGCGCTCAGCATGGGGACGTACTCGTTTGATGATGAGACAGGAAATATTCTTGAGACATGGTTGGACTAAAATTGGCCACTTTTGTGACGCTTTTATTTGTACTAATAACAAAGGTTACGCCACGCTTGAGTAATAATAAGTACGGATTGTACGCGCGGCGTAACCATAGAAACTAATTGAACAGAATTAAGTCTCTTCAGCAAAGGTGGGGAAATTAACCGCCACCTTAGGAAGATAGCTACATCGGGACTCACACAGGCCGGCGCGTGGGGAGGTGGAGGGAAATGTTCGAATCAGGTGTGAGTCCACGATGGTGTGCACAGCAAAAGGGGCTGAATCATAGCCCTCATGGATCTAAGTAGATCTCACTGCGCACGTGATCAATCTGTGATTGGTTCGCTTTAGCCTCCGCCCTTGGACCACGTGCGACGACAAGTGTTGAGTGATATACAAGGATGTGATGCGATATAAAAATGTCATTATACTTTCGCATAATGTTTGCTTTTTATATCGCCTCACGATTAACTAGAGTATCTCTGGTTGCATAGCGCGCTCAGCATGTTTCGTTTGATGATGAGACAGGAAATATTCTTGAGACATGGTTGGACTAAAATTGGCCACTTTTGTGACGATTTTATTTGTACTAATGACAAAGGTTACGCCACGCTTGAGTAATAATAAGTACGGATTGTACGCGCGGCGTAACCATAGAAACTAATTGAACAGAATTAAGTCTCTTCAGCAGCAAAGGTGGGGAAATTAACCGCCAACAGCCACAGAGATGTGGCAACCCCACCAAGAACCCAAGCTGAGCTCGCGTTTGCACTTACGGTATGCATCAATTTCGCATGATAAACATGTATAGCAGCTCATGTCTGACCTATACAAAATCAAGTTACATCAAATGGATAAAATGACTACAAATTCCATTGGAATACGGTCTATAAAGACCTTTTAAACATGTATAGCAGCTCATGTCTGACCTATACAAAATCAAGTTACATCAGATGGATAAAATTAGTACAAATTCCATGTGGAACACGGTCTATAAAGACCTTTTAAACATGTATAGCAGCTCATGTCTGACCTATACAAAATCAAGTTACATCAGATGGATAATATTACTACAAATAATACACTACAAATTACATGTGGAACACGGTCTATGAAAGACCTTTTAAGAGTGACTTCCTGTAAGAATCGACCAAATCGTGGCACAAGTCGAAAAATCAATTTTGCTCATATTTGGTGTATCGATAGGTTATAGTAAGAAAGTAAACGGTGCGAAGTTAGTTTTGAAAAAAATTAAATAGTTTCGAAGAAAACAAGGATTTTCATTATAGCCCTATTTACCGCTAAATCAGCTTCTAATTATGCATATTTTTACCCTAAATATTATCGACTCGCTTTACAAAACCGTTACACAAATTTATTTTGAAACATTTTCTCTGTAATATTTAGACATTTCTCTTCCTTCTTGATGAAAAAAGAATTCAAATTGAATGATAACGAAGGCGGGGGGAAATTCTAAACAAAGGCTATACTTTTCGCATTTGCGAAAATCAATTTGTATGGTAAACACACGGTAAAGGTTCGGCATGTGCAACTTCTCGAAATAACGTAAACTTTCACCCGAAGCCTTATTAGACATTTGCCTTTCGAAATATAAAGAGAAATCTCTGGGCAAATTACTTTCACGCACCCTACGAGGCCCGTTTTTATCCCATAATTACTCTAATATTTTCGCTCGGTAACGCAAGTATCAGAGTCAACTCGTGACATAAATTTGTCAATAATATATCGGAAAATATGAACAGATCTCAGCTGAATTATGTGAAATTGTTCATTTGCTATATTTACTTTTAGTACTATCGGAAGGACGGATATTTCGAAAATAATCCAAAAAATCAATGTTATTTCTGAACAGCTTTTGTGTTGCGTGACATGCCCGACAGCGGATGGAAACTTTTCTCTTCACTAGAATTTGGAAAGATGCATGTATGTATCTTAAAAAGATGACAAAATGGCTGATTGTTCCTTTTTCATATTATTTTCCACATTGTGAAACGATATTAGACGTCTTGAGAAAAAACTTAAAAATTTGCATATACATTGTGCACAACAAGCCGCTGAGTGGGAACAATAACGTATACTTAGTGTGTTATTGTGAAGATGGAAGTGTGTTGCTCCTTTAGAACCCTTGTTGGTGGTCCTTGTACATTCGACAGAAGAAATATAAAGTATTTAGTAGATATAACACCTTTAACTTCCTGCGTAAAGGATATCTCTGGACATAAATCGCTGTTTGGCTTTCAAGATGTGGAAAATGAAATAGAACTAATTCTAGCACGTGCTCGAATATTTGAAATATGTCCTTCCACCATTGCGTCTCTAACCATCTGTCCATCTCATCGCTCAAACCTTGGCATTGGTTGGATCAGAAGCAAGAAGACATGTTGTGTACCTACTGAGTTATCGCGTCATCATAAGGGAAAGTTTCCGAAAGCTGATAGAGGAATTTCAAAATTATTATCTCAGACAATAATGGATCAGACAGGCGTTTTTGTCCCGGTAGGCTTAGGTAAACAACAAATGTATTCACTACCTTTTGAAATTACTCTACAACAAAGAAAGAACAAATAATATTGAAATTACACTTATTGTTCTGCAGGTGTATGTAGATCTTGTAGAGAAGTATTGAAGTCCCACAGTAGCACAGATAGAGAGGCTACCTGTACACCAGAAAGAATGTTACTCGTGGACGACATGAGTGATTTAAATTTAGTGAGTTTTATTACTAATAATAATTTGTGTAGTTTTCTTATCAGTACAGTCAAACCTTACTTTTCGCACATGTTGAATTTGACCACACCCAAGGTCCATTTGTGTTTCCTTTCATTGGGCGCCAACGATTATTTTTAAAACGATCATGGCTATTCACCAAGGATGGCCGCTTAATAGAGGTGCGGCCGCTTAATGGAGGTTTGACTAATTCCTCCCCATATGTTTTCCTGTAACTGCAACATGAATTTATTCAGTTGTTGTTGTGGTTTAACTTTTTTGTGAAGAGGGGAAACAGACAGTCTAATATAGTCCACAATTTCTTAATGTATTAAGGATGACGATGATGATATATGCTTGACAACAAGTACTCCAGCCACCAAACCACTTCTGATGCAAACAGCTGATATACATGTACCTATGGATATGACAAGCTCATTTTTACCTTCAGACACTCAGGATGACTCCGCCTCACGAACGTTGAGAGATGTAAGTTCAAAATTTCAGCTAAATAAGTTCTTGGTATCAAGAGATATAAGCCCCGTCAGATCATGTCTTGCAACCCCTTGGAATGAAGCTGGAGATCGATCTAAACGATATTACATAAAGAAAGCTAGCCAGGCAGTTGCAGAATCGTTGAAGGTTATTGTCCCTAATGACCCTGATTTGCTGTGGCAGTCCCTTGTAGGATCACAAACAATCAATAAGCAGTTATCTGTGTCGTCATCTCATGACGCATATATTCATAAAGATGACGCTCTACTTGAAAGCCTTGCTGAATGCTACAATGAAGCTGACCAGTGGGAAACTCGCCGTCAGATATTATCAATTATGGTCGAGAAAATCGATTACAGCACCCTAAAAAGGCTCATCCCGGATCTTACTCGATATCGCTATAAAATCGCAAAGCGACATTCATTGCTGCATGGCAAAGGCGTTCCTGTGCCATCATCGAGTCATACAAGAATGCGTGTTCCTCAAGAGAAAGTAGAACACTTCATTTGCTTCATAACAAGCCAACACGTTATCAGTGATTTACCGTTTGGCGAGAAAAAGCTAACCCTCTCTTCAAAAGAGATAATTACAGTGCCAAATGTTATCCGAATGATTGTCCCAGAACGCATCGTAAAGCAGTACTTGCAGTTCTGTAATGAAACACATTTCAGCCCACTCAGTCGGAGTTCGCTTTTACGAATCTTACAAGTTTGCTCTGCATCTGTTAGAACATCACTTCAGGGCCTTGATTACATCACAGAGTCTGGATCAAAAGGCTTTGATGATCTTGAAGATGTCGTTGATAGGCTAGGAGATCTGCGTCAGGATATGTCATGGGCCAAACAGACGAAACATCAACTAAAATTGGCCAAGCGCTATCTGAAGGGAGATTTTAAGGTGAGAATAAATAGCAATCTCAGAGTGATTGAAAATCCCGCAGCGGCCCACATGCACACCTGACAAGAATGAGACTGGGGATGTAACATTCCATGGGGGATTTGCTGACAACGTTTATTGAAGCATATACAGCTGTATACGACATTTTAATATCAGAGCATGTCAGAATTAGTCGTCATGTAACTAATATTGATGCCAACTCCGTTTGAAACCTTTTGTCTTGATATCGTAATATATACACACATCAAGAGTTCCAGACTTCCGGTGCGCGCGCAATGCATTGTGAGAATATTACAAAGGAAAAGTGAGCACCAAGTGAGAAAAATCATTGCTTGGGCTCCCTGTGTCTAGAATTGGTGCTCACGTTTCCTTTGTAATAATACCGGAAGTCTGGAACTCTTGATGCTTGTATACGTAATGCATCATTTTATTTATTTTATTTCTATTTTTTCACCCGTGCGTTCGTAGTTATTTATTTTTTGCTTATTTTTTGCTTATTTTTTGCTTCCCGAAAAAGGTACAATCATCGATATAAGTACTTATATATATTTGATGTATTATTTTCAGGTTCATATTTCCTGTTCGTCAACCGTTCCTGATCATTGCCGAACACATGCATTGAGCGACCCCAAAGACACAGACTTCCATGGGGTTTGTGACCACGCCCATGATGGCCTCTGTGATCGCTGTGATCATTTAGCCTTAACACTGAATAAGATTGACAAAGCCCTTGACAGTGTAACAGGGACACCTGAAGAGACCGACGAACTTTTGTTCAACATCAAACATGCCAAGCAAAACATCGATGCATGGAAGGCTCACCTCCTTCGCTCGCTCAACCAGGACGATGCAAGGCTGGATATACTTGAAGATCTAGACAAGAACTCCGTTTTGCTAGTACAAGACTGGGCAATGAAGTATTTACCCAGAAAGTATCGTGAAAGCCAGAGGGACTGGTTTGCTAAACGAGGACTACCCTGGCATATCACTGTTGCTTTCAGACGAGGCCAAGCCGATGAGATAGAAATGGCGACGTTTGTTCATGTGTTTCAAACATGCACTCAGGACAGCATAACAGTTTTGTGCATCATGAAAGATGTGTTGAGGCAACTAAAAGACATCATGCCAGACCTTAAATCTGTGTTTTATAGACAAGATAATGCAGGTTGTTATCATTCGGCGTTAACAATTACTACTGCCAGAAATATTGCAGAAGCTGCTGGAATCAAAATTATGCGAATGGATTTTTCAGAACCCCAAGGTGGGAAAGGGGCATGTGACAGAAAAGCGGCAGCCATAAAATCACACATGCGCTTGTATCTCAACTCTGGTAAAGATATCGAGACCGCGGCTCAAATGAAAGAGGCAATAGAATCGTCAGGGGGACTTCCAAGTGTCAGTGTAACACTTTGTGGCACACCAAACAACACACCATCCACCAAACGTACCCTCAAATGGGAAGGTGTTAGCTTGGTTTCCAATATTGAATATTGTGAGGAAGGACTTCGCATATGGAGGGCTTATAATGTCGGTCCAGGGAAACTTCTTCCCTGGAGCAAGTTCGCTAATTCTAGCCAACTACCAAGCATCACCATCATTGAGAACAGCAGTTCACAGGTCCAGTTTGCATTGCCAAAATCTAGAAAGTCCTCCAATAAAGTGTCACCTGATCATCAAAACAGTACCGATGAGAGTGATGAGGTCCAAAGCGATGACTCAGAGGAGGATGATCATGAGGTTGTAGCTGGTTATCCAATCAATTCCAAAAACGCGACAAGCAAGCTATTTTGTTGTCCAGAGGATGGATGTGTGAAGTCATATCAGAGATATTCAAGTTTACAACATCATCTTGAATGCGGACGACATCGAAGGGAATTGGAGAGAGAAACACTCTTAGACAAAGCAATGTGTAGCTATGCCAATAGGCTTGAAGTGGGAGGCGCAAGAATGCAAGCAGCGACGAATAGTTCGTATCAGCAAGGGTTGGATGTGCATCCCAGCTCTAATAAACTTCCTGCCCCAATGGGATGGTCACTAAAAACATCGAGCACTAAAAGAGTCAAGTTCACAACAACGCAGAGAGATTATCTCCGCAAGAAATTCCTTATCGGTAAAACGACAGGGCGTAAGCTAGACCCATCCATAGTTGCTAAGGACATGCGCAGTACTAAAGATGTGTTAGGTGATCGACTGTTTGCAGTCGATGAGTTTTTGACAAGTCAACAAATAGTAAGCTATTTTTCAAGATTGGCGTCAAGCGGCACGTTTGAAAACATTGAAGAGGAAGAAAAAGAAGAATCAGAGGATGTGGGGAACAGTGCTAAAGAAGAGAAGGCAATAGAAGACATGAAGTCACTTGTGGCGAAGGAAGTAGATCTCAGTCACCCAATCATTTATGACACACACAATATTTGTGAACTTGTGGCCACTGATAAACTAAGCGTCACATTCAGTGTCACTGCTTTGCGAGAGATCTGTCTTTATTTTGACATAGATGTAACTGATGTTACAGCGAAGCGCAAGAAGCCCTACACAGAGAAACTTCATCGTCTAGTGGGGTCATGCACCTGTCATCTCACCAAAGCCTGCTGACTGTAGGTTAGAAGATTGTAAAGGGAGCGATAAATTAACAGACAATTAGAGTCACTAAGCAAGAAGTGTGAGTATCTAAATGTTAAAAGCTAATAATTTCTTAGGTGTTTCAACGTACTGTATTTTTCGCAATAACTACAATCATGCGGTGTATTTTCCCGCCTTTCAATCGACAAGTAGCGCATGATGTACCCAGGCACATTCTTGTGTACATTTGTGTTTTGTTGGTGATATAGTCTATTTACAGTTTGATAGTTTGGTGAACTATACTTTCTGTCAGACTATATACGTACATTTCTATACATTTTAGCATAAACTTTCTTTCAGCGGAATATATATGAAAATACCATACGCTGTCGGGCATGTCACGCAACACAAAAGTTGATCAATATTAATAACATTTTTTTTTTGCAATATTCGTCCTTCCGATAGAACTGAAAGTACAAAAGTTAATTTAGCAAATGACCAATTTCCCCCTTTATTTATTTCCATATATATTATTGACAAATTTATGTCACGAGTTGACTCTGATACTTGCGTTACCGAGCGAAAATATTAGAGTAATTATGGGATAAAAACGGGCCTCGTTGGGTGCGTGAAAGTAATTTGCCCAGAGATTTCTCTTTATATTTTCGAAAGGCAAATGTCTAATAAGGCTTCGGGTGAAAGTTTACGTTATTTCGAGAAGTTGCACATGCCGAACCTTTACCGTGTGTTTACCATACAAATTGATTTTCGCAAATGCGAAAAGTATAGCCTTTGTTTAGAATTTCCCCCCGCCTTCGTTATCATTCAATTTGAATTCTTTTTTCATCAAGAAGGAAGAGAAATGTCTAAATATTACAGAGAAAATGTTTCAAAATAAATTTGTGTAACGGTTTTGTAAAGCGAGTCGATAATATTTAGGGTAAAAATATGCATAATTAGAAGCTGATTTAGCGGTAAATAGGGCTATAATGAAAATCCTTGTTTTCTTCGAAACGATTTAATTTTTTTCAAAACTAACTTCGCACCGTTTACTTTCTTACTATAACCTATCGATACACCAAATATGAGCAAAATTGATTTTTCGACTTGTGCCAGAATTATTAAATTTTGGTCGATTCTTACAGGAAGTCACTCTTAAACATGTATAGCAGCTCATGTATAGCAGCTCATGTCTGACCTATACAAATCAAGTGACATCAGATGGATAACATTTCGTCAAATAATATACTACAAATTCCATGTGGAACACGGTCTATGAAATGTCATTTTAAACATGTATAGCAGCTCATGTCTGACCTATACAAATCAAGTGACATCAGATTGATAAAATTTCGTCAAATAATACACTACAAATTGAGTGACTTTCCTCCCAGAAACTGAGGTCGCAACACAGCGAAAATACACAGCAGCTCATGTCTGACCCGCGCAAGAGCACCAATATTACGACCGACAGTCCTGGATTGGTTGTTTTAACGATTAGCTGATAAAGATGGTGGGCGAATATACAGTTTAAAGGCATCTGAATTCCAACGCCCTAAAGCTCTACTTTGCGCATCTGATAGACCTCGTTCTGCTGCGTGACAGGCTGCACCAATTCGGAAGCTATGGCCTTTGTATCGCGATGTATCTAAACCACAGAAAACCAAGGCTTGGCGCAGTTCTGTGTTAAACTGAGCAACCGTTACTGGCGTGCCGTCGGCGAAACAGAAAAGAGGTCCATTGCCATAGCCTGACCTTAAAATAGTCATTTAAAAGTTGGACTGGACAGAAGAGTTCTGAAGACTCCCTGTCTATTAAAATATCAAAGGGACGATTGGCCGTGTTGTTTAAATTTTGTTATTATTATCTTCACTGTGGTGACCTGACTATCACGTACAAGAAATTTGACTTGTTCGTACTGGACCACCTCGACCGGTCCGGTTCTAGTTTTACTAGCTAGCACTCCTATTCTAAAGAAACCATAGAAAGCCACCATAAACATGGCTGAGTAGAGAGAGCGCTGGTAGGCCGAAGAGTTAGTATGTGCAAGAGATTTTACAAGTTCATAGAGCAGTGGGCGAGAAATCGGTAATCGAATGTCGGCCTTGCTCCGACGGCTTACAGCTACAAGTAATTTTTGTATGACGAATGCTTTAGTAGGATCAGTGACTCCTTTCATTTTATGCACGTATCCGATGGCCGAAAGATACGAGTTGATAGTTGCTGGGGCCAAACTTCGTGCACAGAGATATGAGACAAACAAGGCGAGACAAGAAGTCGCGACAGGAAACGTTAGATTGGTTTGATGATAATAACGTTGATAAAATTCCCCGAAGACCGCCCATGCTCTATGATACATCTTCTGAGAAGCAGTTGTTTAGAGACGAATTAAGTAATTCTTTTAATGTAACAACCAACTCCTCGGAAGTAGGTTCTCGGGTACCTGCGTGGGTGCTTCGTCGGCTTCGGGAAATATTTCCCTGAACGCTTGGATCTGAAATCGAGAGATTAAATCGGCCCTTGTATTGTCAACGCCCGGCACATGCGAAGCCCGAAACATTATGTTGTGTTTCAACGAGGTCAAGACTAGGTCACGTATCAAAACCATGACTAATGGATGTTTAGAGGTTTGTTGATTAATTATCTCAACCACAGCAGCGTTATCAGTAAAGAAATGCACACATTTGTTGGCCATAAAGCTAGCCCACACGTGCAGCGCAATGACTATGGGAAAAAGCTCAAGAAACGTAATATTAATTGATTTCCAATTGTCCGGCCAATCTCCGTAAAACCATTTACTCCCAAAAATGGCGCCATAGCCTTTCGACCCCGCTGCATCTGAGTACATTGTAAGTGGAGGTGATGAGAGCCATCTTTCCTCCAAGAAAAATGTTCTGCCATTAAACTCTTCCAAAAAGGTCAACCAAGTAAGAATGTCAAGCCGAGCCGCTTTAGTTAATCGTATGCGATGATGCGGGCGGCGCGCACCTTTGGTGAGATCAATAAGGCGACGGAGAAAGGCACGGCCAGGAAGTACTACTGAACACGTAAAATTCAGAAGTCCTAATAAAGACTGAAGCTCCCGTAAAGTTACTTTGCGGCGCTTATAAAGGGCCGTCAACATAGTGCGACATTTTAGAAGCTTCTCCTCTGGTAAACGTGCCTCCATAATAACCGAGTCTAGAGTAATACCGGCGAATTGAAGCGTAGTTTCAGGCCCTTCAGTTTTTTCTTGTGCAATGGGAATGCCTAGATGTTGGCACATTAATAAAAATTTATTAAGGTCATCCCTGCACTTGGCCTCAGTTTCAGCGATAAACAAAAAGTCATCAAGAATATGGAGCACGCTCGAGGCACCCAGATGGTGTTTTGATAGCCATTCTAAAGAGGTACTAAAAGCTTCGAAAATCGCGCACGATGATGAACAACCCATAGGTAAGCAACGATCAAAATAATATGAATCATTCCATTTCATGCCCAACAGATGGTAATCATCAGGGTGAATTGGAACAATACGAAAAGCTGATTTGATATCAGTTTTCGCCATATAACAACCCGCTCCAGTGGTTTTAATAACCTGAATTGCATCGCTAATTCTAGCATAATGGACTGAGGAAGTCTCGTCGGGGATAAAATCATTTACCGACGAGCCCTCGGGGTATGACAAATGGTGCATGAGACGAAATTCAGACGGAGTCTTTTTAGGGACTACACCCAAAGGAGAAGAAACGAAATTCAAAAATGGGGGAGAGGAAAAGGGTCCAACAATCCTGCCTGCTTCCCGTTCCTTGCCCAGTTTATTGATAATAACCTGTGGATTTTCCGTTGCACTTTTGAGATTTGGCGAGATAAATGAATGACAGTTTCCAACGGAACTAATTTTAAAACCTACCGAAAAACCATTGATTGGGAACTTCACCGAAGTTGGGAACTTCACCGAATAAACAGCAACAAAGGTATGGAATGCTGTCACCCACTGACTTATAGAGCCAATTTTTTGTGTGGCTTGACAGGGTTCGAGCGTAAATTTCGCTTGCGTTGATGCATCGGTAGAGAGTGACAGGGAGTACTTATTTGGATTCGGTGAAATCTCCAACAGGACCCCAAAATCGATAAACTCGGCCCATATTTTGGATTTAAGCTTAGCATTTAAGCGGCTTCCTAGTGGTACTGTTATGCTCGCAAATATAGGCGAGCGAGGTTCAACTGTTTCAGGTAAAACAGTTAAATCTGAAATAGTACCTGAACCACTGGCAATACTATTGACAGTCGCTGCTACTGCCGCCTCAACTTGGTTACCAGGTGTTTCTCGCTGCTGATGATTGGCGAGGGCACTACGCACGGCGGAGCAGATCGTGTCTGCTAAAGATGATGCGTCAATGGAGGGCCCAGTAGCCGATCCACCATTAACTGCTGGTGGCACTTGAGCTTGTGAAGGGTCGACTTCCACTGCATCGGACGTGCGTGTTCTTTGGCGCTTACGTGGAGGCATGACTTATGATGAAGGAACACATTAATGGTGTTTATACTAATATCAGCTTCAAGTCAAGCTAAACTAGCAATGAAAAGGCAGCGCAAAAATGTTGCATACAGAGATATTGGGTAAAATGCTGATAAAAGGTGCTCATTCCACGAATTTGAGAAAGATATATAAATTATACGTCGGTAATGAGGCAATAACAGGTAAATTGAGTCCAATCATTATGACAAAGGCGCCATTACCGAGTGAATAGGGCGCGCCGATATGGCGGCCGATAAGGATTGTACACTCAATGGTAACATAAAGCGCAAGCTAAAAGCCCTTGAACCACACAAAATGGGATTCTCAAGAATCCACACAATAATTGTCCGAGTGGCTCAAGTGCCGTCACGGAACATAACAATGTTCAAGATAAGAATGATGGATTCAAAAGGCCGACCGAACGCATAACCAAATGTAAATAAATTTCTATACCAAACGGGAAGAGCTACTCTTCTTATCAACGGTCCCGTATAGAATGCAAACATTTAAGCACTGCCCCTCTAATGCTTCGATATAATTTGTGTTGCCCCTCGTTATTGAGGTGTACACCATCGCAGAACAAAATGGGGCGACGTGGATTCCAAAAGCCCCTATGAGGCCAGTATATTACATAGGGTAGGGGTTCTAGGACTGTTTTAAGGTATTTAGCCAGTAACCCGACCTCCCTATTAAATTTTTCAGAATAACTGCGACGCAGTGTCTGACCTACACAGATGAGCCTAACCCCATGTTCTTCGTGTAAAAGGCGGACAAAATCATCTATTTCTGAACCAACGGTTAAAGCCGTCATACCGCGGCAGGTTAAATCGTTGGTGCCGAGTTGCAAGAAAACAACATCGGGTTTAAAGGCACACACAACATGGAGGTCTAATCGTTTACATTTAGCCACCGTGCGGCCTCCAACACCATGCCAGCGAACGACGGCAGGTTCGGTGATTCGAAAATCTAGCTTAAATTCAGATGAGTGTTCTTCAACAAATTGCCGCAATCGACGTATAAAAGAATGTCCAAGAATAAGAACACGGGGAGGCTCCATAATATAAAGTAATTCCCAGAATACAAAGAAAATTAACTTAACTTGCCTGAAATGTTCGAATCAGGTGTGAGTCCACGATGGTGTGCACAGCAAAAGGGGCTGAATCATAGCCCTCATGGATCTAAGTAGATCTCACTGCGCACGTGATCAATCTGTGATTGGTTCGCTTTAGCCTCCGCCCTTGGACCACGTGCGACGACAAGTGTTGAGTGATATACAAGGATGTGATGCGATATAAAAATGTCATTATACTTTCGCATAATGTTTGCTTTAACTTTAAATTGAAACTTATCAGTCCTGTGGCTCCATACTATTCCTAAGACTTTTTCTTCATCTTCACCTTGTAACATCTTTATCTCTTCTGCTTCTTTCATTTCCTCATCAGCGTTTCCTCTTATGACTTTATTCGATGTCCAGCCCTTTACATTAAAACCTCCACTCTCCAGTACCTTATCGAGATCTTTCGTTAATTGCTGTGCCTGACTTACAGTGCTGACCGAGTCGCAGATGTCATCCATGTACGTGTTCTTCGTAAGCACTTCAGCTGCTTCTGGAAAATCGTTCTTGTTCTCTTGAGCCGTTTTTCTTAGCGCTATCTGTGCCATGGCAGGCGCTGGCTTGTCTCCGAACGTCAACACAGTTTTAATGTAGACGTCTGGCTCTCTGTCAATCTCTAACTCTCTCCACAGGAAACGATGTACATGTTGATCTTCTTCGGGTATGAGAATTCTGTGGTACATCTTCGAGATGTCTCCCATTACGGCAACGCTTTTCTCTCGGAACCTCAGAACAACTCCAAATATGTTATTCAGCAGATCGGGTCCCTTCATCCAATAACCATTCAACTTGTGACCTTGATAAGCAGATGAAGAGTTAAACACGATTCGTACTGGTGTGCTTCTTTTTTCAGGTCTTATCACAGCGTGGTGCGGGATGTAGTGAACAGGTCCTTTGTAGTTTTTGTAGCATTTACTTATTAGGTCCTTTGTAGTTCTCCACTTCCTTCTTGGATAGCATTTCAGTCATTTCGGTCATCTGTTTGTTATAGGCTGTGGCTTGCTCTGGATTCTGCTTTAATAGGCGTCGCTCCGTCGATTCTAATCGTTTCATTGTTAGAGATTTGTTGTCCGGTAATAGTTTGGGATCTTCCTTCCATGGGTATGGTATCATCCATTGACGTCCGACCTTTTGACACGACTTCTCGATAATCTCTGTTTCTTCTCTCTCTGCTTGCGTCAATTTGTCAGCCTCGCAGACACATGGCTTTGTTTCGACCCCCATGGTTTCGGTTTTCCAAAAGTCTATTAGATCTACAGGTGCAGTATGGCGAACATGGCAGATATGACTTGCTCCTTTGGTGTCTTCTGTCCTACTTCCAAACACCACCCATCCAAACGGCGTGTTTCTTGCCATCAATTGTCCGACTTGCTTCGTCTGGCCTGTATGCAACTGGGCGTGGTCAATTCCGATTAGCAAATCGACGGGACCTTTACCGCGGCGGATCCTCTCATTCTCTAGGCCAAGTATCTGTGTAACCGGTTTTAGATGCACTTCTGCAATCTCGTTACTGATGCACGGGATTCCTATTGCTTTGATTGAGTACACCTTACTGTTGTCAGCGGCACAAATGGAGACTTTAAATATCTTAGTCTTGATGTTTTCTTCTTCTCCACCGACTTTGGTAATTGTTATGGAAGTGTCCTTTCCTTTCAATCCCAGCATTGTGGCAGTTTCGTCGCGGATCAGGCTTATCTGAGCTCCTGAGTCTAATAAAACGTTTCCTTGTTTTTGCAGTCCATTTTGGCCACAAATCGTGGCAGTTATCACCGGTAACATAGCGTTATTGATGTCAGGTATGGATGTTGCTCCGACGGTGGCAGCGTTAGTCTTGTGCAGAAGTGGGTGATGATAGTACGGGCATTCCTTTCCATTCTCAGATTTTGTGCACTGCTTGCGTCTATTGCAGTTAGCAGAACGATGATTTCGTCCGGCTTGCTTTAAACAGCTAAAACAAGCGTGGCTCTCCTTTGCCGCTTTAAGGCGATCCTCGACAGTAAGCGCTGTCAGTTTCTGGCATTGGCCAGGCCAGTGCGTGGAGTTCTGGCACATCCGACACTTGTGTTGTTTATTGTTGTACTCTGTTGTCACGTGATGAACTGCTCGGGTGTTGTTGGAGCTGGTCCTTATTGGTGCTGTCGCTCTCATTCGAGATTTCATCTCTACTGTCATCCAGGTTATTAGACCATGCAGTGTCACTGGCTTCTTCTCTCGCTCCAATTCTCGAGCCCAGACCTTGCGATCATTGGCACAAATTTTTTGCTCGATAATATGGCTATTATCCATATCGTTAGGAATTCCTACAATTTATAATAAATATTTATTAAGGCAGTTTTGAAATGGTAATTAATAGAACGAAACTTCTGATATTCGGCGTGGCTATGCGTCAACTCTTCTACGCTTCAAACAAACAGGGGTACCAAGTGTAAGTCCGATGAAATGGTAATTAATAGAACGAAGCTTCTAATATGAGATCATATTCAATGTAGATGTAGGTGTGCTTAAAACAAGAGGGAGGCTGAGTATACGAGTGATATGTTTTTTAACTGAATGTCAAAAAATATTGTGATCACTGTTAAAAAATGTTTACATGTGAAATAAATGATCAGCTATCTAACCACTACCTTGAACTTTTTTTGCATGCATCAGTTATAAAACATTGAAATAAATCCTTCTCTTTATGAATATATCATCATGTTATATATATTTATATAAATAAAATAAATGATGAACTAAGCACTTCCTTCAACTCGACATGTTACATTTGTAGTCTTTGGCGTTAGTTATAACATATTAAAATAAATCCTATTGTGTTTTATATCAAAGAAATGATCAGTTAGAACTGTTTAAAATGTTACATTTGTAGATTTTTTTTACGTCAATTAGAAAACATTGAAACATATTCTCCCCTTTATGAATATATCGCCAAATAAATTCGGCGAGATAACTGGAGTACTGGTTTTGCTTTACTCCAAACTTGGGTAAATTGGCTTTCACCTGCCTCCAGTGTCCTTCTATTTTGTTCGTATGTTGCCCTTGCTCGTTGACATTCTCAACTGAGTGAATCTAGATTTATGTACGATTTCCAACAGTCGGAAATGACTAGTGTTCCTGGCTCAATCATTTTTTTAATCAGTGGCAGGAGCACTGATTCTGACCAGGCTGGAACTGGCACAAGGAAGCATTTGCGCGAGTCCTCTCCTATCCCTCCAAATACCCACTGCCCTTCTACTTGATGGCCACGATGATATTTCCTTTTTCCAAATAGGCTTTCGTCGATTTGAACGACTTTTCCCTCCCCTCCAATCGTTTCACTATCCTGCAAAATGATTACATCGCAAACTTCTCTGCAAAAAGAGTCCCAATCTACTGCTGTGTTTGTTGCTAGGGATAACTGTTGCATTATTTGTTGTTGTTGTAGACCAGCTGTCCACCAGTATGAATACTTTATAATTTATTTGATGGTCATGTTGCTTTTGTCGAACCAACTGTCCTTTCTTAGACTCGTTTCGGCATAGTGCCTTTGCGCTTGTTCTTTTCTATGGCATACCATCTGCTCGATCGCCAGAGATTGTGCACTTCATGTCCTCGTTACATTTGGGGCAGAATCGGTTAGTTGATATTAGGCCTTCATCCTTTGTTGGCAAGAACAGTATCTTTGAAATAATCATAGGTAGTGAAGTTCTTCTTACTTTCCCTTTCATCTCTGGAATAGCTCCCTTCTTGAGCCCCGACTGTCTGTGTTGACATGTTTTTCAAATCACTTGTCGGAAGACCTACTTGTATTCCAATAGTTTTCTTATGCTGCACTGTATACATATTGGCCTAGTCGGCAGTTCGAAGCGGCTATTCCGTCAGTGATTCTCATTTCTCGTCTCCATTAAGTAGTAGAACTCTTTTATGACGTATTATAATAAAACCAAATTCTTTTATCTTCATGTTACTTTCTATAAAAAAAAACATTGTCTTGAAAATCTTGTAGTTGCAATCAGGCATATTATAAGGAATGTAAAAACGTTAGGTTGTCACTGATTTTGGAAAAAAATACTGTATTTACCGGGACGTTTCGGATGCGTACTGCAACCTTCATCAGCTAGATGTAAATATATGGCGTCTAGGGAATATATAGCGTTAGGTATGATCACTTAAGAATGTTGTAGACTTCAGGGAAATAAATGTGTTCATTAATAGAGTTACTTTCACGCACGGAATGCCAGTATACATACTGATCGTTACCTTGACTTCAACTCTCACCATCATATACAACACAAGCGCTCTGTCGCTAAAACCCTCTGTGGTCGTGCTCGTAACATCCCATCATCTCCCAGAGAGAAATCTTCTGAGACCAAACATGTGTTCAACGCTTTAGGTGCAAACAGTTACCCTGTGAACTTCCTAAAAAGCTGCAAAACACTAAGACCACAACAGCGAACACAACCGCAGCAACCGCAACAGCCCAAGCAAGATCGTGGTTTCGTAGTTTTACCATACATTAAATACGTGTCTGAATAGATCACCAGAACCTTAAGCAAGTTCAACGTCAGAGAATAATAGTTCTCATCTATAAAATATATTTGTTTATGTAAGCTACTGTAGAACAATAAAACTCAACAATAATTTGAACATACATGCAGATTTTAGTACTGTTTTTCACATAGTACTAAATATATGCTGTAAATGTAGAAATTGTGCCATTTTTATGACAATTAATAAATGCAAGAATTTCTAGATCAATCATTCTGAACTTATTTATGTAAACTGGAACAATAAAACTTGATTTGAACAAATATCAAGTAAAAACAGTTATTATTTTGACTGGTGTTGTTCATAGTAGTAAATACTGCCATAAATGTAGAATAATTATAACAGAAATTGTGCAATGACTTGGGTTGCTTTTATCTGCTATCATTTGCTTAGGTCCTGCTTGAAGGGACAGTTTTTTCAGTTCATCCAAATCAATTTGAGATAATGGTGTGTCACAATCAATGCTTGTCAAAAAGCTTTGTACAGCATCATTGAAACAGGTGAAAGTTGCCATCTTCCCATCTTCCATTTTGATCATCAAATTGCAGACTAATTTGGTTTGTGTCATGCTTGACAGTATTGTGTTGTGACAATGTTTGCATGTAAATGTCTCTTCATCTTTTGGCATTTCACTAATTGTCCCATTACATGCAATGCATGATTGCTTTCTGTTTACTTGAATTGCAAGACATCGACCTGTTATTAAGTTGTCTTGCATTTCATCAGTGGTCAAATTGACATTTTCTAAGTCATCAATCAGTGTTACTGTGGTCGACTCATTTGTGTTGAGAAATTTCGTGCCATCAAAGACTCTGACTTTAAGATTCTGGAGGTGATAGCTCTTGCTGGAATGAACTTTGTCAATTAGATCTTCCCAAATGACCAATTTAATAGAATCACTTTCATCTGCAGCAATACAGTCTACTTTGTATATCTTCTTATCATTGTGTACAACAACTTGTTTATTTTCAGTTTTGGTCATTATCTTGACTTTTACATCTACTGATTCATACAAATTAGCAGAAAGGCATTGACTGACTGAGCACAGACGCGATGCAAGTGAAGCATTAAGAGAGGATGTCAGTAAGAATCGAGATTCGCCGGTCAACTAAAAAAAACGAATTTAATTTTCTTTCGCCATATCATTCCTTTCGATGACCTATTTTAGGGAAAAATACTAAAAAGTTCCAGCGATTTTTATTTTAGGAGAAATTTGCAGTTTTTAAAAACCCGCCTGATGACTGAAAATTTTTGGCTAAATTATAAGGCAACTTGGAACAGTTGGTGTGTGTTCATCTCTAGCACTACAACAACGACATTCGGCATACTTAATAAACGTTTCTTGGTCTTTTCTACTGTAGTATTTATTTTTGTGTAACTTTTGTAGTTATTTTTCAAATTTGATTTTAAAAAGGTGTACTGAGCGCCATGAACGGAACGTTGAAATATAGGCAATGTTTGAGGTACAAAAACGGAATTTGGTACCTAATTCTTTGAGGAAAACGCCATGCCCCAGGAAAGTTTCACCTTTGCTCTTTCAGTTTAGAAAGTTTCAACTTTGAGAATTCAATGTAGCATTTTTGAGAAATAAAAATATTATGTTTGGGACTGCCAAAATTAGCATTAATTTCGGCCTTTCGCGGACATTTTAGTCGTTAAAACACAACTTAATGCCAAAACACGACTATCTTTTTTTCAAATGTGAAGGTCTGCTCACCAAAGAGGAATGTTTTAAAGCCTTATCTAAATTTTCCAGCAATAAATCACCAGGTACAGATGGCTTTTCCGCAGAATTTTACCGCTTCTTTTGGCCCGAACTCGGTCAATCTATGATCAACAGCTTTAATTCAAATCAAATCAAATCAAAAGACTTTATTTTCTGAGGGTGACACTAAACAGTCTCAGACTGATAAACTTGTGGCCCTCTAACCTAAACTAAGTAAATCTATAAATCTATAAATATAATTATAAAAAGTTGAACATCAATCTAAAATACAAAAATTACATTGCATAAGAATAAGAAATATAATATAATATATATATATAATAATAAAATTACAATCTGAGCATATTTAAACCTAATACTAAATACTTAAATTAGAATCAAATTACTAGATTAAATGGCCTGGAATCTAACATTTACAATGACAATCTGAATATGTAATAAAAAAGATTATATAAATATTATAGCTTGCAGAATGAGAGACTAAGTCAAAGGCAAGGCGTTATCAATTTAATCCCAAAGAAAAAGAAAAACCCGCTTCTAATTGAAAATTGGCGTCCCATCTCTTTGCTAAATACGGATTATAAAATAGCTACTAAAGCGATAGCGAATAGAATAGAAATTACGCTCTCATACATAATAAATACAAATCAAACCGGATACGTGAAAAAGCGATACATTGGTGAGAATATCAGGTTGATATCCGATATGTTGTACTATACTTTGCAACAAAATATCCCTGGAGCTGCTATTTTTGTAGATTTCAGAAAAGCATTTGATTCTATAGAATGGTCTTTCATATTCGATGTACTTGAACAATTTAATTTTGGTCCGCAATTGATCTCTTGGGTGAAAGTTTTCTATACTGATATCTCAAGCTGTGTGATTAATAATGGATTTGCTTCTGAATGTTTTCCTTTGCATCGCGGTGTACGACAAGGCTGCCTTTATCTGGCCCTCTCTTTGTTCTTGCTGTAGAAATACTGGCGTATACCATTAACAACAACACTGAAATAAAAGGGATCAAAATCAGACAAAAAGAAATTAAACTCTGTCAATATGCAGATTACACAACATGTTTTTTAGAAGACTCCGAATCGATTAAAAATCTCTTGAGTTTGTTAGAAAAGTTCAAAATGATTTCTGGCTAGAACCAAATATTGATAAAACAGAAGCAATGTGGATTGGTTCAATGAAAAGCGACACATACCACCCGTTTGGATTGAAATGGACTACTAGCCCAATACTCGCCTTAGGAATTTACTTTGGCTATGATCAAAAATTATGCGATAAATTAAATTTTCACGAAAAATTAAAACAGATGGAAAAAGTGCTTCAGTTTTGGAAACAGCGCAACTTATCACTTTATGGGAAAATTAATATAGTCAAAACTTTAGGATTGTCCAAACTTATATATAACGCATCCGTATCGTGTATTCCAGAGAACTTTGCCAAAGAAGTCGATAAAATAACCTTTCATTTCATTTGGAACAATAAACCACCAAAAATAAAGAAAAAAAAAACTATATAGGACCTAAAGAACAAGGCGGTCTCAATATGGTTTCTTATACACACATAAATAAAGCTATCAAGTTGGCTTGGATTAAGCGTTTATTGGATGACAAGCAGTCCTCGTGGAAAGTTATACCAAACAATGCCTTACTTAAGCACGGCGGACTGTTTTTGTTCTCTTGTGACTTTGATCTGAAATCCATTGACACAAGCGCAACACCTCCTTTCTATAAGAAAATTTTAGTCTATCTTCAAGAATTTAATGCTCTGAATCCTAACAAAGAAACAATTAACAAACAATGTATATGGAATAATAAACGTATTAAAATCGGCCACTCTCCGATTTTCTACAAATCTTGGTTTGACAATGGCATTAATAATATTGAAGATTTATTCGATTCTAATCATAAATTTCTTAGTCTTTCTGAATTTGGAAATATATATGATATACAATGTAATTTTTTAGTGTACCGAGGTTTAATAAGTGCTGTCCAAAAACTAATGAAAGAAAATTTAGATCCAAATATCAATGATATAGAAAATTTTACTGATTTAACTAAAGCCTCAGTAAAACGCATAAGACAGGTTTTTGTAAATACCGACTTCTTAATACCTACCGCCCAATCCTTAATCCTCGAAAAAGGTGTTGAACTTTCTCAACTCAAAAACGTATATGTTCTACCTTTCATAGTAACAAAAGAGATCAAACTGTCTATGTTTCAATACAAAATTATACATAATATACTACCATTAAAAAGTTACTTGTTCAAAGTAGGCTTATCTAAGGATGATACATGCCCCTTCTGTGACTGTGAAAGGCACACCACTTCACATTTCTTCGTCGACTGTGAAATAGCAAAAGTTTTTTGGAATCAATTTAGAACATGGTGGACAAAGATAAGTGCTAAATCTGAATTTACAGCTACTCCAGCTTCGATTCTGTATGGTCTTACTTCGGATATCAAAAATAATCTTCTGCTTAATCATTTAATTTTAATAGCCAAGCAATATATGTATAACGCTTTTGTTAAAGAACAATTGCGTTATACATTCCAGTCCTTCCTTAATTTTGCAACACAAAAGTATGATTTTGAGATTAAAATTGCATCTGCAAAACCGAAACGAGAACAGCAATGCTGTAATTTGAAATGGTCCCCCTTTTCGAACTTCTTGAGCAAAAATAACACTGTACTTTAGTATTTTTTGAAAATTAGCTGTCTGCCACTTACTTACATCATATTGATTTATTCAAATATATTATTTTCTTGTAATCAACATTGTAAAAGCATCATTATACTCTTGTAATTCGTTATTTTTTTTCTTCATGTATTCTTGTAACTGTCTTTTAATATTTGTAATAAACAATAAAAAATAAAAATTAAAAAATAAAAAAATTAAAAAAATAAAACAAATTCACTGGAGCGATAAAAAAATTAGACTGAAAATGCTTATAGTAGTGCCTGGATGCTACACGGCATTTGCTCAAAGCGAGATAATATATAGGCTGTTACGCTTACAGGAAAGGCTTAAAAACACATCTATTTAGCAATGCATGACTTTGATTTACAAAATAAGAAGCGCGTTGCACTATACTAACTGAACTTATTTTTAGTTCAATTGATAAATAGTAATTGTAAAATAGAAACAATCTTAGGTAATAGCATTATTGTTGTTGTTGTTGTTATTGTTGTGAACGGCAAGAGCTTGATGAAGACAGTTTCTTGTTGTTTTTGTTTGTTTTTTTTTTAAGAGGGGAGGGGGTGCATTTCTAGTATTCGAGGAAACCGGTATTTATGTTGGGCTCCCTGTGTCCGCGCCCAAGACCTGCTATTGAAAAATAATGGTTTATTTATTCCTCAGAAGCAAAGGTTGGGTTGTCTGTAGTATAATTCATTGCAACATGCAATTCCCTCCAGACCCCTAACCTTTTATTAGGTTAGGGGTCTGGAGGGACATCGGATTTATGGTGTGCATGTGTTCGTTGTGTAACTCTGTTTGCGTGTTTTAATGTGCAGCACTTTGCAAGCGATGTAAAACGTACCTAACTGAACAAATACCAGATGTTGAACCTTCTTTCGATGACGAATCAGAATCAGATATTGCTGACGTTCAGCCGTCCGAAACAGAGCAGGTACTAAAGCTTATATTTTCTATATGCCTTATTTACATACCCTGTTTGTAAAATAAATTATTGAGTAAACTCCAAATAGCCGAGGATACACTGAGTGTTTTCTCCCCAGACACAGCGAGCACTGCGTCTTCTGGTGATGCGTCTGATACATCTGCATTACCCGCATTAAACAAATATTTGGAAGTATGCCATATCGAGCCTTTATTAAAACCAATGCTTGATTGGAATGAGGTCTCTGAAAGAACGCAGGAACGATATGTTCATAAAACATGTGAAATTGTTTCATCAGTTCTCAACGCAATTTCAGCGGTGAATGCTCATCTCTGGAGAGCTCTTCAAACGTCACACACAACCCTTTGGACTTAGTCACCTCCCGTCAGATAAGATATATTTAGAAGCTTTGGCTGAAGCATATAAAATTGCTGATAGCTGGGACACCCGCAGACAAGTTTTATCCACCATGTCTGATGTAGCCAGTTTCAAAGTCATCTCAGAATACATACCTGGATTAACACAGTACCGATTTACCACGGCTAATCTTCATGGTCTCCAATATGGAAGAAGTGCCCCAGTTCCCGTCAAAACATCACCTCGCCTGCGTATAAGCCAACAACAGCTAGAGCATTTCCTCAGCTTCATTACTAGCCCTCATTTGGTACAGGACTTGCCTTTCGGAGAAAAGCAACTGAAAATGTCTTCAGGCAAGACAATCACCGTACCAAACATTATCCGCACCATGATTCCTCAAAGGATTGTGACTCAGTATTCACAGTATTGTGTTGAAAGTAATTTCAAATCTTTCAGCAATATTACTATGCCTTGAATACTACACGAATGTAGTGCATCTGTGCGTAAATCCCTTCAAGGACTTGGTTAATTTGCTTCACAAGGGGCACGATCATTTGAAGACTTGGCGACTCTTGTACAGACCATTTCATCTTTGAAGAAAGATGGCGAGACGTGGGCGACAGAAATGCAAGATTCATTGAAAGTCGGCAAACTTTATATGAAAGGAGACTACAAGGTAGCGAATTAATGCAAAGTATTGTTAGTTCAGAACCATATCATTAATACCGCGTAAAGTATTTATTTAGCGCTGCATGGGTCAGTCGAATAAATAAGTCTAGAAGAAGTATAATTTTGTGATAATCGCGGCTCTCCAATAAGCGCTACTAAAATGATAAGGAAAACAGCTACCAGTAGTGCAACGATTCACTATAAACCAACGCGCGAAAACTATCATGATGGTCATTATATTTACGGTATTGATTTTGATGGTTCTTTTTAAGGTACACGCAAGCGACACCGCCCATATTGCAGATCATTGCTATATGTATGCACTCAGTGACAAAACCGACAAAGACTACAACCACAAGTGCAACCATCATCACAACGAGAGATGTGACCATTGCCAAAACCTTGATGGCACATTGAAGAGCATAGAAGAAGCTATTCAAGTGAATTTGCTTCAGACGAAGACAGAGATGAAAGCCTTTACCTATGCCAGTCTGCGCAACGCGCTATATATGCATGGAAAAGCCATCAATTGAGAAGCGTCCGTCAAGATCAAGCAAGACTTGACTTAGTAGATAATTTAGACGATAACACTATATATATCGTAAATGATTGGGCCATGAAGTTCTTACCACGCCAGTACAGAGAATCACAATCAGACTGGTTTGGGAAAAGGGGGATCTCCTGGCACATCTCCGTCGTATTCAGGCGGTTTAATGGCGAACTGCAGTCCCAAGGTTATATCCACATCATTGATTCTTGCAGCCAAGACAGCTCTGCCATCATACTAATCATGCAACATGTACTGAAAACCTTGGAGACTGAAAATCCTGAAATACGCAAAGCATCCTTCCGTCAAGATATTGCAGGGTGCTACCATTCTGCCAGCACTATTCTAGCATGCCCTCGCATCGAAAGAACAACTGCGATAAAGATTTCAAGGATTGACTTCAGCGACCCTCAAGGTGGTAAGGGGTCAGCAGACCGACTTGCCGCTACATGCAAGTGCCACATTCGTATGTTTGTAAATGAGGGCCATGACGTCACAAACGCCACCGAAATGAAAGATGCCCTTCTATCCCAAGGAGGAATCGAGGGTGTTAGAGTTACTGTGGTGTCAAGAATGGCTGGTTCTTCCGTTGACCAGCTGTGAAAAATCCCAGGCATAAGCAAGTTAAATAATTCGAATATAAGCACGGACACATTGTTGCATGGAGAGCATATGGTATTGGCATAGGAAAGGACATAAAGCTCAGTGGAAAGACCAACGGTAGGTCCAAGATTAATTGGCAGTCCAAATAGAGATTGGAAATAAACGTAAATAAAATTATGCAATAAAATACTCATTTGTTCAAAATTACAGATATTGGCTTCGATTGGCTCTCTGATAACTTTTCGCTTGGCAGTTTTAAGTCTGTGACATCTAGAAGTCGTCAAAAGCAAACTTTCAAGCCAGCCTCAAGTCAAGAAGAAATGGGAGAGGAGCCAGTTCAAGAAACTGACCTACCATCTGTCTACTCCTGTCCCCAAGAAGGCTGTGTTCGCGTATTTCAGAGATCAGCGGCATTGGAAAGACACATTTCTTTAGAATCTTGCTCTAACACTCTTGAAAGGCAAACAATGCTGGACCTCGCTAAAGAGAGGTATGCGTCTCTCCTTCAAGAAGATGTCGGTGTCATTCCTTCAATCAGGGTTCCTTCGACCACACAAAATGACGAGTCTCAACCTAGTCTCCAGGAAGGTTGGGCACTCAAGGAAACAAGAAAGATGTACAGGTAAAATAAATAAAAAATAACTGTTTATTTGAATGTCCAATGTATTTCAGCGCTTGCGCACTAATTGGGAGACACTGTACTCTCTCACACACTACCACTACATTCTAATATTCTATGCATACAACTTTCAACAGGTTCAATGAAAAACAAAAGTCGTATCTTACTACGAAGTTCAACATTGGCCAACAGACAGGACGAAAGAGACAAAGGACAGAGACTGTTTACTGTCACGGAGTTCCTTTCAGTAGAACAAGTTGCGTCCTTCTTCTCACGCTTGGCTGCGAAAGGTCGACATCAGAAGGCCACTATCACAGAAGAAGATGTCTGCGCTGCTGTAGAAGAGGCTTTGAAGAACTTTGAAGAGGCCAGAAAGAAGATAATGACATATCTTAATCTACAGCATCCCATCATCGTTGATCAGTATAATGTATGTGAGATGGTCAAAGACAACTCTTTAAAAAAGTTAAAAGTAGACATGCTACGTATTTTATGCGAAGAACTGAGCCTCGATGTCCCTACAAAGCCACCAAAAAGGAAAGCGCCTTTTATACAGATGTTAGAAGATGTCGTTTCCAGCTGCTCTTGCAAACAATAACCGGTTTAATCGTCATCCGCTAAGCCGTCCAGGGATGATGACTTTCCATATTTCTATGACATTCGATATTCTTTTAGATTCTTCAATATTATATTGTCCCCTTTTTGTTTCATTTCCAATCATTGTATTGTATTTTAAAATTGTTTTAGTGAGATTACGTACAACTTTGTCATTCGTTTGATACAACATACTGAATAACATAGTGATGGGTTTCCTGTGTTATGATGCAACCGGCTGTCACGCAATCCTTAAGTCTACAAGTATCTAAACAGTAGATCTAGATTGCGCACCTCAAATGTCGAAGTTCCAGTTCAGTTGTTTCAAACATGGCTATGTATGAAGGGTGGATCGTGTCAAAAACATGATTACATCGCAGTTCATTTCATCGGGCCGTATCTTCACTTCATCGGGCTATGTCTTCATTTCATCGGGTATGCCCTCGCTTTATTGGGCTATATTTTCACTTCATCGGGCTATAGTCTTCACTTCATCGGGCTATGTCTTCATTTCATCTGGCTGACCTATGCTCTCGCTTTATTGGGCTATGTCTTCACTTCATCGGGCTATCTGGGTTCATTTCATTGGGCAATGAGCCTCGTCAGCGGTCTCACATTTTAAATTAGTACCCAAGGCCTCACGGCTATAAACTGCTTATACAAAATGGCGGCTCCGGCTCTTCGGTTATACGGAAAGAGATTTTTATTTGACCTACTTTCACAATTGGAGAGCCACAGTTTTAGACAAGACCAATTCGATAGCATTACATTTCGCCTTGAAAGGTATTCTCACTCAAAACCAGAAAATGACAATGTAATAAATTCTCTCGTGGACAAGCTCCAAAAAGTAAAGAACATCATGGTACAGCTCGACAAAGACATCTACATGGGATATAGCCCAAACAAAGTATTTTCTGGTTACAGAGGAAGACCAAGTTTCGATATACCTAAAGAACAACTCGTGATGTTTTTGGAGTACAACTTTTCAGTTCCCCAAATCACTGAAATGCTAGGAGTAAGCCTCAGTACAGTTAACAGAAGACTAAGAGATTATGATCTGTCAGTCACTCAAACCTACTATATTATAAGCAATACCGAACTAGATGAAATAACACAGCAATTAGTTTCTGAATTCCCTAATTGTGGCTATAGAAGAATGGCTGGTTTGCTGCGAGCCAGAGGTATACATGTACAACAGTTACGTGTAAGAGAAGCAATGCGAAGGTCTGACCCTGAAGGTGTATTGCTGCGAGCTCTACAACTAACACCAGTTTCTAGAAGAGTATACAATGTCAAGTCCCCGCTTGCTCTCTGGCACTTAGATGGTCATCATAAATTGATAAGGTATGTTTTTTTTACTGTACTTATTGATATATAATAATAATAATTAAGGTAATTGTACATATGCCCAAATTTGCATTTCCTGGCTGGGTGTTGGGCGGCACTTTTGGGCTCAAAAATCCCTCCACTAGCCGATATCTCAAATCAATAAATAATAATATGGTGAAATTCCTATTGGAATTTAGAAATGTTGTTTTTTGTAGAGGTAAGTGCCTGGAGAAAAACCCTCGAAGCAGGGGAGAGAACCAACAAGAAAGGGTATAGATAATCAGGGGCGGATCCAGAGACTTGAAAAGGGCA
This sequence comes from Actinostola sp. cb2023, assembly GCA_033675265.1. Lineage (NCBI taxonomy): Eukaryota > Metazoa > Cnidaria > Anthozoa > Actiniaria > Actinostolidae > Actinostola > Actinostola sp. cb2023. The sequence continues at coordinate 372,430 of JAUJYZ010001287.1, read as the reverse complement.
TGTCCAAGATGAAAAGGGGGTGTCCAAAACAAAGAAACGATAATGTAATGACGTCATAACCCCAATTTTTAACTTGACGATAATAAACACAATTTGGGCATTGGGGGGTGCCCCCTGGATCTGGCCCTGATAATGAGTTTAATAGACAATTAAGAATTGTGCTTAAGTAGAGGATTGAGAAATGATGTAATAATACACATACCATCATTCCATCACAGGTGGAGATTTGTAATTCATGGCTGCATCGATGGCTATTCTAGAAAGATAATGTTTCTCCAGTGCAATACAAACAACACAGCTCAAACGGTGCTTAATGCCTAATCCCAAATTGTTCGCGACCCCGAAAACTATGGACAGCAAAAGCCGTTAAAAAGAAGAGAGAGCCTGGACCGAGGACAAATCATAACTCTTACGGGTGGTGGCTGTTAATTTGGGGGTAGGGGAGTGTATAGTTTTGGGCAACAGCCACCACCCGTAAGAGTTATGATTTGTCCTCGGTCCAGGCTCTCTCTTCTTTTTAACGGCTTTTGCTGTCCATAGTTTTCGGGGTCGCGAACAATTTGGGATTTTGAGGAGCCGATTCCTGGAACGCGTTGGGGGCTTGTGGCTTTTAAAAAGCGGCCGGTTTTATTCTGTTGGCATGAGAGCGTGGCGAATTTATCCCTTCAACCCTCTGCAAAGGAATATTTGGGCTGGAAGCATTTTTCGACGAGTTATTCGGCATTGACTTGAGCACTCCGATGGCGTCTTGGCGGCGTTCGCTTCCTACCTTTCCTCCTCTTATGAGTGGCAAGGGAAAAGCAGCTAAACCTTAACGAAATTCGCTGTAACTCAGCAGGAGGATAACCAAGTATATAAAGAAGACACCATGTAAGTCTTATTGGATTTTATTAAAATTCAACGATGTTATTCCATGTTTCGTTTAGTCAAATATATCTCTAATAAATAGCCACAAACAGTGAGCTTGGGCTACCTGTGCTTCATCACAGGAAAAAGTGTTCACAATCAGCGTATTGAGAGACTTTGGGTTGACGTGTACGTTTGTTGTGTCTATACATTCTATTGCTTGTTTAATTTCCTCGAAAGTGAGGGATATCTTGACATTGACAGTGAAATTCAGATGTTTTGTTTGCATTACGTCTTCACCCCTAGAATTAATGAATGCTTAGAACAATTCATGAGAGGATGGGACAGTCATCCTATTGAAGGAACTGGGAATTTAACTCCAAACCAACTTTGGATAAGAGGTTTGTTTAGTATTGCAAATGGTGATGGAATAATCGCAAAAGAGGTCTGGCATAACTTAAATGAGGTAAGTAGAAGTGCTGGTATTCAAAGTTTTATATCAAAAAACAACATCAATTTGCTTTATGAAATACCTCTGGAAATACAGAATTTGAAAAGCATGCCTGTATTGCTTGCCCTATTGAAAAACTTTCAAGGAATACATGCAACAGCACATAACTCACAGCACTTTACTTTCGATTAGAAATTGATAGTTAATAATAGTAATGAACAATGAACCCTGATATAGTCAATAGCAATCAAAATTGTCTATGTTTAAATACACTAAGTACTACATTGTGAATTCATAAAAGTAATTGAAATGATAATTTGGATGAAAAGGCATAATGTGTCATGGTCTTATTATGACAAACAAACTGAAAAATGAAACATATCATTGCCACACCTCATTTGACACATCCTATATTAGTTTACTTAGGTTGTGTTTACACTTGAGCATCCAACTGAGGTTCAACCTAAGTTAGACACACTGTAACAATACTAACTAATTATTGGTCAATGGTAAAATTTAACACAACCTAAGTTAACACTCTAGTGTAAACACGGCCTTACCAGTCCATTATGTAACCACTTACATCTTTGTACATGCAAGTCTGCATTTGTTTTCATGTTCGATACTTATTAATATCCACAGAGAGAACAAGAAAGTTATGGAATTGACTTTGATAGGATGGTGTCAGAGTCTTCTGAATCCAATAGCATTGTTGTGCCAACTACAGAGTGTCCATTGAGTGAAGAAGCACTCACAGAGTTAAAAAGGTCAATTAACCCAAAACTACAAAGTGTTAACAGAGGAGTTGATATATACTTGAACACTGTTGCCTTTGTCACTGAACATGTAAGTCAAGGTTAACAATGCTTATTATAAAACATAACATGCTGTAACAATGTATTAAACCAGATAGCACGGAGGCATTTGAAGAAGTTTTGTGATTGGCTGTCAATGAATAGAATGTTGTATGTAAATTTACTTGGCTCATTGATATTTGGCGTTCGATTATTGTATTGTTGTATTTTAACAAATCACAGTGCCGCTTCAAAGGGCTTCATACTTTCCCTATTAAACACAAAGTTCTGCTATAAAAGGAGCCTGCCCAGGGATAAGACAATACATATGCTAATATACTTTTGTTAAACACATACCATTGTGCATGTAGCTAATACAAAGATTAATTAGCAAACATATTCATTTGTCAGAATAATGAGTAGCAGGAAGTTCTGCAAGCTCCAGAAATGCTAATCTTTTCTCAATTAACAAAAGAAAATTCCAGAGAGCTTTCTTTCAAAGTAAAACAGTTGCTTTCCTGACTGAAATACTTAACAGACTAGAGGAACAACACAGCTAAAATCTCAAAACATTTATTTAATAAAAACAACAACAAAGTGCAAACATTTCCTTTAAAAATCAGAGTGCTGATGTAGTGGCACATTTTCAGTATTTGCTTGATATTGGTGTAAACTTGTATATTTTAAATTTTATCAACCAAACAATATAATTGTAACAAAAGAGTTTTTAAATATCATATTTTGAAATCATAAATAATGCTTTGTGGTGCAATGATTTCAAATTGCCTCAGGATTTAACAATAACAATGTATCAAAATCTCATAAATTAGATTTTGTTGTAAATTGATTCAACAAGTAGAAATGTGAACTCAGCTAGGAACACTACATATACACTAGTTATTATAGTAACATTATACACTATTACTATTTCATCTACATGTACAGTACAGTGTATTTGACAGGGTATTTATTTAAAATTTCCCATAACCCACACCACCAAAATCAAGACTTGTCATACATGCTTTCTTCATCTCCTCATAAGAGGTATTACCAATAGGTAAAACAATTTTATTAAAACAGCTGTCTGCTTCCAAAAGGACTTTTGCTTCAATTGAATTGAATAACAACTGCAAATTATCATCTGGGTGAATTTAAGCACTTCCATTGACAAACTTTACCAATGAAGAAATCAAAGGTTTCCCAGTAAGCTCATCTAAACAAGATCAAATTATTTTTATATTTTTATTAAAAGATTACCATAAAGTTTTAAAATATATTCTGTAAGTACCCCTCCCCCCCCCCCCCCCCCCCCCCCCCCACCCACCACCACAATAATTATATCCTACTAAAATGCCCCCACCCCTAATGTTGTAACACATGCTCACTTTCATTTATTAAAAGATTACCATAAAGTTTCAAATATATTCTGTAAGTACTTCGATTAAGTGCCACATTGTGCGTCCGGTGCTTATTTGAGGGTGGCACTTAGTAATATTTTTGCTCTCATATGCGGCACTTTATCGGGGGCGGAGTTTAATTGGATAGCATGTAGTCCTATTACATGTACTTATAGACCGACCACACCCTTTTCTTTTGTTTCCAATCGGTCTTGGTACCTTAGGAAAGACCGCATTCTAAAAGATCAGTAGGGGAGATCAGGGCTGACAAGAGGTCTTTATTTTTAATAAAGACCTGCTGAGAGGTCTTTATAAAAAATAAAGACCTCCTCCTCCCATGCCCTGCACTCACCTTAAGGCCGTCCACACCTTTTAGAATGAGGGGTACCTAGTTGTATGCCTTTTGTAAAGACTCTTACAATGGAGCCGGTTGGAATCTTCAAACAAACTTGGACCACTTCAACACTTATGGGACCATGCATCTAGTATAGCTGTGCTGTGCATGTTTGGAGTCAAGAAACCTGATATGCTAGGTTTCAAATGACGTTGGTTGTGCTAAACCATGGACATTTTTGTGCTGAATGACAACTTTTCAACTCTACATTATACCCATTAATGATCTAGCACATTATGGTTACTAAATGAATTGACCCAGCACTATTACAAATGGACGTATCACATGTGGACGTATCACTTGAATGAATCTCAGCAATCTGATGGGTTTATAAAAATATTTTGCAGAGGATAGATTCCAAGACCTCTTGGAAACAACAGAAAAGGGTGTGATCGATCTATAAACAAGTTAAAAACCTCGTGCTCGGTCTTTCATTGATATTAAAGACCTCGGGCTACGCCCTCGGTCTTTAATTTCATTGAAAAAAACGATTTTCTTTTCTTTTTCTTTCTATATATATATACTAATTACCTTCCAAGTTGGCTGATTCGTCGATAAATTTGAAAAACCATTCCCTTGCTCTCTCTTTCTGCTCACTGTCACAACCTTGAGTTCCTCTTTCAAACTTTTGCTTGATAACATTTGGGTCTACTTGACTTTCATCGGGAAAGACTATCGGTGCAATCAAGGTTGGGTAAGATCGCAGAAGTTTACCAAGTCCCAGACAGTTCAGACCTCTGAACATGGCATCCATTGCTACGACTCGTGTTATTACCACTTCTGCCTTCAGTAGATCGTTTATTGCCTTTTCTTTATTCATTTCTGTCAATGGAACATCAGTTAGACCGTGACCAACCATTTTCTCTTCTATCTTGTCCCTTTCTTCTGCTATAAGATCTAACCTATCCTTGCCAATCACCTACATGACCAAAACAGACTGATGAGCTATTATTACTAATAACATACATAAAACATGTATATATCATGATCATGAATATTATATGGGGCTAAATGTAATTTATTCAACGTTAAACTCAAGACAATACTGGCCAGTGGTCAACCCCCTTTATGGATGCAGTGGGGAGTATATCACAGGGGCTTGATATGTGCTTGACATTTTATCTTTCGTCCCTTTTGCTGATCGTAGCAGATCAAAGCGTTGGCAGATCTTAATGGACCTATTGCCGCTACCATTGGACAACTATAGAAATGGCACTATATAAATTACTTATTATAATTATAATTATTATTACATATTGCCCCTCCCTCCTCCCCCTATTTAAGGTAAGTATAAAACTTCCAGGTGCCAGGTGGGGGACTGCAGCATGTTTGCCATGGTTACCTCCACGAGGGACTGGGACCAGCGCAGTCATCCCTCAGCATTGGCACCCAAACTCCAAGCTCATCTCATCTATTGGCGATGAGTAATCGGCGATGAGTAATTGGTAATCTTATGTTTTCTCGTTCAATTTGAAATAATTTTAACTTCATATGATTAACTATACAAATCATGGACATGTTATTTGATTCTTTTAAATCTCCCTCGTTATGCATTCAATAGAGCCATGACTAAATAATTAAACATACCTTGTTATCAATAATTTGTCATAATCATAAAGGTCTGCAAGGGTAACTTTATTGCTCGCGTTAACAATAGAACCTGTGCTTAAATATTCAATGACTGCTGGTGACATCCCAATAAATCCATTACATGAATGAAGGATACTGTAAGCTATGAGCTTACCAGCCATTTCAAAGCATCCTTCTGATATCGCATCGACACCATAGAGAGGAATTAGATGACCTTCATCCCCACCAAACAACTGTAAATTGTATGCAGTATCAACTTTCGTAAGGCTGTGTATAGCAAGACTGAAGAATTCACGTTTAGGACCACCAAGGTCTGTGCCCATCTCCCCAACAAAGGAAACATCTGGGTCTTTTTTCATATCAAGATTGTTTTTTTTTTAAAGACTCATTAGTTGGCGCAATGTTGATATCTGCATTCTGTTGAAGGAGATATATTATTTTTCCATTTTAATCTGTTTCCTATAGTTGTGTAGGGGGTCAGCGACAGTTGGCGTGGACTTGGCAATTGTAGGAGGATCTATAATAACATTAAAAGTTATAAGTAAAGTCAGTTATAGTACACCTACATGTATTGTATTTTTTCTTGTTTATTTTTATAACCTTGCTTTTCCTTTTCAGGATCTCAGGAGGCTCAGGAGTCTCAGGCCACAGGCCAGAACTGTTGTTTTAATGGTACTTATTAAAACAAATGGACTGTTCTCTTACCTTCAAAAATCGGTACATCAAGGATATCTTCATCCAAGAGATTTGCTACCGCATCATCAATTGTGTGTGATCTGTCCAAAACTTCCCTTAGGTGTTGCAGATCATGAGAAGGGAATATCTGTTTTAGGTCATCAATACTTTTGCTTCTAACAGGGCTGATGTGTGATGCTGCCGACATTCTTGGATTGTCTATTAATGTGGAAAATTATTTTTGAATGAGGATGGGTTTCCACAAAAATGGCACAATTATTGATGCAAAAATAGTGATGACATACTTTAACAGTAAAACTGCAACATAACAAAGAGTCTATTATTACTGTACCTTTGACTTTAGAATCATCACTACAAGATGAGGTACATGCACCATCCTATACATTGGGCAAAAATAATATATCAAAAAGTAATTAACTTTGCAAATTAATATACTTATGCTTGTTAAAACATGCACATATATTAATGTAAAAACATATCATTTAAAATGATTTTTGACACATTAGAAGCTACCTTTACATCTACAGTTTTTGTTTCATAAGCGCTTGGACATCCTTTCTTCACGATGATGTTTCAAATGACCGTACTGCACATCCTTGTTAAAAACTGCACATAATAATTGCATGATAAATGCACAATGCCCTTTACACTGTTTTTGGGCCACCCTCTTGTCCAAATGAAAATCTATAAAGAAGAAGAAACCCTCTTGCACATCACATCAACAATTGAGGTGAATTCTCAGTTAAATGAGGATGACTATTGGGATTTACAATAGCCTCACCCCCCCCCCCCCCCCCCAAAGAAATATAATAATACAAGTTTGGTAGATAGTAAAAGAATTGTCCCCTCTCCTTGCAAACCCACATACTTGATACAGTAGCCAAAATCCTTCTCTACACGTACATATAATTTAGTATATGGCACAACCCCAGTATATGGAGATGCATTTTATATATAAATAAAAACATTTCTGAGAAACACTTACATCACTGGTCATTGGGCTTAGGTCAAGATCCTTTTGCAATGCCCTTAAATATATTGTTGCCTGACCAATGCATATAGTGCCACGCAGATATGGTATGGTATAACCTTGTTGTCCTGGTGACAACACTTCAAGCTTCCTTTGCCCTCCTCCTCCTCCTCCAACTGCACGAAGTAGCTCTATACCTCCTCCTTCCTTTAACTTGGGGTATTCCTTCTGAAGTATGTCTAGAAAATCATCATGATTAGCATTCTTGTTGGGAAAAACCACTTTCCTTTTTCCCAATCCTGCCTTTTGGAGATGGTAGATATCCTCTTTTGATGGGGTAATATCATCTGATATGCACCCAAGCAAACAGAAGTTGTGAGTCCATGTCTCCTTAGGCTGGAAGAATGGCATAAATGTTTGCTTTTTTGCTGGCCCTTTTCCTTTTGCATCATTTGTTGGGGACCGTTTCTGGCTTCTGCCACACAATCCAGGAAATGCTCTCCTATGAAATTCAATTTTAAAACAGTCAGAATATTTACATAATGTACACACATGATATAAGGGGACACTGTCACCTAGCGAAAACGAGCTGGCATGTGCAATAGATTAAGTGTTTTATTTCTAAGATGCACGGCAGCCCTAACAAATGTATATGATTGTACAAAATATTAAAGCGGTTTATAAAATCATTGTTTGTATTTGGTTGTATATTAAGCTAATTTTATCAAGCAGAATATCGATTGATATATTAAAGAACTTAAAGGGGGACTAGTATCAAAATCATTTGTGTGACGTCATTCACCTAAACATTCAGCTCCACACATTCATTGTAGAACAATTACGTTGATATATTTCAATTACAAAGAAATGTATGGAGCTGAATGTTTGGGTTGAGTGTATGACGTCACAGCTGACAGCTCCAAAGATTCATAAAAATAGAATACTCTCATGAGAATTTTCAGAAAACAAAATATCCAGTTATCGAATGGCTCTTTGAGAGTCTTTCAGTAGTTTCAATTAAGTTTCAGCTAAATTAAATATTGAACGATTTTGATGCTAGTCCCTCTTTAAGCTGTGAGATTCAAAACTTTTGATAAGTTCATTTCTCACCTAAAGTTGTCCTGAGCTCTGCTTTGAATGCCTTGAATACCACTGATAGATGCAGGATTGAGGTTAGAGGTGGTAGATGTAGATGTACTGCTACCAGACGGACCAGGTCCAGATGTAGCTGGCTGTGGATGTGCATTCGGCCCTGATGCCGATGTTGACGAACCAAGGCGATCAAGGTCGTTGATTGCCGTTCTCAATATGGCGGTGGCGTTGCTGATATAGTTACTTTCCATTTTGTGACTACTGTCAGTAAATATTAGTTAAAAATAAGCCGAAATACAGGACAAAATTAAGCACGTGTATAACAAATACCAGAACTCGCTGAGAGCACTGTACCTCGCCAGCCGTGGGGCCTTGGGTACTAATTTAGAATGTGAGACCGCTGACGAGGCTCATTGCCCAATGAAATGAACCCAGATAGCCCGATGAAGTGAAGACATAGCCCAATAAAGCGAGAGCATAGGTCAGCCGGATGAAATGAAGACATAGCCCGATGAAGTGAAGACTATAGCCCGATGAAGTGAAAACATAGCCCAATAAAGCGAGGGCATACCCGATGAAATGAAGACATAGCCCGATGAAGTGAAGATACGGCCCGATGAAATGAACTGCGATGTAATCATGTTTTTGACACGATCCACCCTTCATAGCTATGTGCATGTACGTATTAAAGTTAGTGTACCATTTGTATTAGTTCAACTGTTATCCTGTTAAGAATAATGGCCATTTGTATGTATTTACACTGCCGGCCGATAACTGATTAGTTACAGAGCGCTGATCGACTTTGAATACAAATTGTAAAATATTGTAAGATATCGTTTAATTCTTAAAGCGATGAAAGGTGTGGTCTGCGATTGCTTTGTCTAATGTCGCGTTTAATTTATTAGCGTTGTAAGTAAGTTCAGTTGTTATGAATAATTTTGCGTGACAAGACAATACTGATCCCGAAAAGCGAGATTGCGAGATCAAAATTCCATATTTTCCAAACCAAATTATCATTTATGGCTTATAGAAATAAAACATCAAGGTTATTACATGCACAAGAGTAAAATTATTGTTGTTTTATTAAGTCTTTGACGTTTAGTACGTCTATGAAATGAGCGACTTGTGTGTCCTAAAACATCGCAAGGCGCCAACTTGTGTGAAAACGGCCAACCGGTTTGGAGCTCTCAGCTGACAGGGTTTCGCGGGCCGCCAAAAATATTTTGATATGTTTAAAGGCAATACTTAGTCTTTAGGGTGGTTGTATTTTTTTAGCGATACTACATGTACCACAGTCCATTTAGGCACATTGAAATTGATGACAAATCACCCTTTTTCCCAGAGCGCGAAATAGGGTCTATTTGATATCTTGTAACTCACTTACAATTTTAAGCAGCGATAAAATGTTAGCACAGTGTAGAAGGCATTGGATGTGACTTTTCATGTGTTAAAAATGGTTGGGATATAATAAAACGGGAACCCGTACAAACGCCGTAAAAATCACACTTTTCCCTAGTCGATAAGGCAAGCGCGACGGTGCGACGACTCGAAAATCAACTTTTTAGGATTTCTGAAAAAATAAAAGGCCCTCAGACTTTTCGGTGGTATTTTCGAAAATAACTCACCAAAGAGGTTATTTCGGCAAAATAAAAAGGATTTCGATTTTTATCAACTGACGCCAGATTCTCGAGAATTACGGATATTGACTCTTAATACGCTGTCGAGCTTCTTCTTTGTTTCCAAAAGTACTCCTTTAACATCTTCAATTTCTGCCCAGGTGTTTTCCACTGATTTTATTACTTCCATTCAATCAATTTTCAGTGCCTTAACCATGGAGATGGCTTCTTGTTTGACTGAGCTAATCTCACTGTTGAGGTTACTGAAGTACTCTTGCAACATGGCCTCCATGTGATCGAAACGTTCGTTTAAATTTGCAGGATTTTCGCCATCCGCCTCCTCCGAACTTGAGGCTCTTGTTCTTTCGTTGGTCTGTGCATTCTTGTTTGATTTCGACATTCTGGAGATCGTTAGCAATGAACCTACTGTAATAAATCTCCCTATCCGATGGAGCTCAATGATACACATCCGTCATGGATCCCGGTCACGCTTCGTAATGCATGAATATATAACTTTTGACGACAATAACTCTTCAAAACGCCTGGATACCATACCTTTTTTTTAAATGCTCCGTATACCTTGAACATGAAATTAGATTTTTGAGATTGTTTCATTAAAAAAATTGAAACGTGATATTCATTTCTGCAAAGCTGTTGAGCGTATTACATCACAGTACGTTCGATTTTAGCGTGCAACTTCAACAATAGATATATCTAATTGCGACATCCATCGACTGAATTTTGTTTATCTTGATAAAAATCATTTTATGCATCGCTAATGAATATTTTAATACACAAAGAGTAAAAATAAACTATACACTGACGTGGCAGGAGAGCTGTGTGTTCAAGCGAGTACAACCGCATATCAAGCGCATTTTGTTTTTGGTACTAATATTTACCTCGAATTATCTGTCTTAGATGCCTGGTAACCCCTACTTTTCTAACCAGATTTGCAGAACCCTTTGGGGGTTTAACACAATTTACATATTTATTTTAAAATAAAATGGATTCTCAATTAGTAGGCACCGTCCTTAAAGTGATATACTTGAGCAGCGTTCTTGCCAAATGTTCCATTAAGTACAAGGCTCTGTTTTTCTTCAAGTCACTTATAGCTTCTATATGCCATGCAATCATAATCATAAGCATTTCGCATGTCTCCATCACAACCTGGACATCCTCTGTGACCTTCCTTTTGTGTTCCATCCTCCAACTCTACAGAAGGATTGTCACCATTAATTAGGCGCATTTTGCATTCACAAAAAATACCTTCACTTAAACGTACATGCTCACTTAGTGCCCTAAGACACTCTCTTCTTGTAGGGACAAACAATTGCTGATCAGCATCCCCTGATCCACTTGCTCCAAGCATATATAAATGTGGTGCTTCAATTTTTGACTGCACATCCATGGCTACATCAAATTTATCCTTGTATTCTGCATTAGCGAGGTGTATTGCAAGATCGTATAATTCTCTTAGAAGAAATAACATGAAGCCAGAGTTAGCTATAGTTGAATGATCATGCCAAATTAGCCAGTGTAATGTTCTTTCATGACTTTTCAGTTTCTCTCTCAATTGCTCATCTGTGTCTTCATCACTAATTTCTTTATGAAGCTCTTTCATTCTGCTTTTTAACTCTTCGAGTGACATTGACTGATACTCTTCATCTGGTCTTAATTTAATGAGATCTTTATTTTTTTTTAAAGATGTTGTTCGAATGTCTGTAAAGGGGTACTTTCTTGCTGACACTGTGCATTCTTTTTTCTCTACTTTTCCTTATTCTGTAATTATCATCTGTGTAAATTATGTCTTCAATAGGGTCATTCGACAGCATTATATCCCTTAAATCATTTTCTAGAAAACCATTAAATATCATTGAATTGCAACATAAATATATGGCAAGAATCTGAAGTTTACTTTATGGGTATTGTTGCTCGTGTGTGTCATCGTTATTACATAATTTGGGAATTATTGTGAAAAATCAGAAAAAATGTCGTTGCGGAGAAGACAACTGTAATTGTGCTTTATAAAAATATATGAATTGAAATAGAAAAACGAGATAGATACTACGTTTGGATGTCATCTTGTCGACATCATTATGAAGTTAAGTGAAAGTTTGTTCGATGAATAACTGAGTAATATAGCGTCCCTTGGGATGGTTTTGAGTCAAATAGGCACTTGCAACTAAAATAGTTTGGCACGTAGAGAGTCACTTTGTACGTTCAGAGAAGGTTTAAGTTCTTTAATTAGCAACACTCTTCGATGAATGATTTTCCAGAAGATAACTTGTATGCTCTATTAATCATGGTTTTAAGCAGACCAGATTTGTAGCGTTTGTCAACGTGACTATCATAATGCAAGAGAAGGCCAGTATTTGTTGGTTTTATATACACTGTGGTGTTGAGTTTGGTACCGTCTTTGATAATATTCATACCCAAAAAGGGTGGTGTTCCGTTGGTGGCTTTTTCCATTGTGAATTTTAATGCACTCTGTTTTGTATTCAGAACATCAAGGAACTTCGAAGTCGCCGACAGCAAGTTATGAATATCCTTACGGCTTCCTACTTACGAATTACAAAACCTCTTTCCAATGTGGGATGAGCTGAGGTGTATCCTGCGCATGACAATGATGTCACAAGTACCTTTACAAGAAAGTTTTGTAATTTTCTTGTATTATTTGCTTAGAATTCGTGTAATACTGTTATAAATCATGGTAAATTGGGATGGAGTTTTAGAAGTCGTTTATAAAACTCGAGCCCGTGTTTTGTCGGCCATATAGTTCCTCGCCTACGGCTCGCATCTGTATATGCCGATAAAACATGATCTCTCGTTCTATAAACTTCACTTATAAATACTATTAGAAGTAAAGACGCTCGCTGGTTGATAATCAGGATTTATTTGAGCTTTCGACTACTAGGCTGTAGTCTTTATCGAATGACAGTAAAGCAAGAAATTTGAATATAATATACAAACGAAGGACAATAGATATAATAAGACAATGTCAGTGGAGAAGAATAGCGTATTGTCCTGGTAGTGGCTTCGCATTGTTGTCTGCGTTTTTGGTTGAAGCAGTGTGCCAGCATTCTAAGAGCTTTGTGTTTTATTAATCAGTTATATATCAGTGATATAGAACTGACACAGGTCATGCAGAGGTCTCATTTACTCGTATGATTGACCTTTGCATAACACCGACAGCAAGTTGTGATTATCGTTATAGCTTCCTACTTACGAATACAAAAGCGCTCTCCAATGTGGGATGAGCTGAGGTGTATCCTGTGCATGACAATGACGCCAAAAGTACCTTTACAATAAAGTTCTGTAATTTCTTGTGTTATTTGCTTAGATTTCGTATAATACTGTTTTAAATCGAGGTAAATTGGGATGGAGGTTTAGAAGTTATTTACAGAATTCGAGGCCGTGTTGTATCGGATCAACAGATCCTCGCCTACAGCTCGGATATGTATGTAAGAGTTAATTACCGAGAATGGAGGCAATAAGCCATATACATCCCGAGGGCTTATTACCGACGTTCGAGGTAATTAGGTGTTTTATTTATCAATTGAGAAGGTTTTCTATAGAAAGGTTATGACTTTTAAAAAAATACTAACATATATCTTGTAAAACTAGTAGTTTGGGAGTTTTGAGTAACAATATTTATACTTCAGTTGTATTTTCACACAAAAACGGCAGTCCCAAAGGGCATCATTAATCAGATTATTGTTCCTTAATTCCCATGAGGGAATGCTAAACAAATGCTTTTCAATTCTGTATGCTGCAATGTTAATGAGCTTCATCAAAAGAGGTAAAGCAATTTTGTTGTCCAGCAAATTCCATCAGATAGCTAGTATACAGTGTAAAGTGTGGTGTAGAAAGGCCTTGGGTTCGTTTCCAGGTTATATTTATAAGTTTAATACCCACATATAGATGACCGAGGGAAGAATAGAACGAGGTTAATTTTGGATGTGTACAACGAGAGTCAATGAGGATAATTTTTTGTGTGTTTAATCGAGAAGAAAACTGATTCTAACGTGTTAGAGATATAGAATTACATATTCCAAATAAGGCGTTACAATTAAATATGGCGTGACCAAATATCTAGATATAGCCCGGGTCAATATATGTATATTATCCTTGCATTCGTAATGACCAGGGCAATATGAGATATAAAGCCCTACAAAGAACAAAGAAAACCGTGTCAATTGATAAATAACTACCGATACAACACGGCCGCTCATTCTGTAAATACCACATACAAGATATATTAATCTAAGAATTTAAAATAAATAGTGAATGATCCAAACTTTTGATCACTTGCTTTGTCTCTAGGTGAAGCCTTCAAATGTTCTTTTAGTAACTGCTAATCCAAAATACAGATCTGAAATACACTTCACCCAAACACCACTTCTCCTTGTCTCCCTGTACCACTGGATGTTGGCTTTCTTTTCTGTCAAATTTACAGCATTTACTTTTCCATACCAATCTTGATTGGCAGTACCTTTTATTTTAACTGTATCCCCAACTTCAGGATAAATGGGAACCTCGACAGGCTTTTTTAGGTCAGGACTTTTAATATCAATACAAAGAAAGTAACTTGGATTGTCCATATTTCCTGGTGGTTGTGCACTTTCTATGATATGTAACTTGCCCATTCTGAAATGAAGGTATGAAGTATTTACCATTAATGAAGGTATAAAAAGAGCCTTGTATTGGACCGACCTGGATGAATTATTTGACATCCATTAATCTTAACTGTGTCAAGCTTTGATATCTTTACTACTTCTTCAAACTGGTTGTAAACTGCAACACAATGCAGACTCTGGGTAATATTTGGTACAACTTGATCTTGTATTCCTAACTTTCTGAGGAAGAATATTTTGATATCTGCTATTGTAGCATCTGGATATGCCTTATTCCTGACTTTGCCAAGGGCTACACCAAATTTAGTAGCATTGCTTAATCATTATATTTTGATTTCCTTTTAAGTCAGTTAAGAGAACAATAGCAGACTTAAAGTGCTACTATGACGAAATTCGTACCATTGCTAAAGAAATAATTTATTCGTAAAGTAGTATTTTAAGCTCCAAGATAGCAGTTTTAGTTGTTTTTAAATCGATATAAGAATAAAGGAGTGAAATATTGGACTCTCAAAACAGGCAAAAATACGTCCGCCATTACTAATTCGTGTTCCTGCGAACAATAGCCTGTGACATCAGTTTCTCAATGTGAGCGCGTCGCTGCACGGCTCTCTGCACTGTATTGTTAGTTTAATCATGATTAAAACATTTGAACAAGAAACAGTGTCTTGAATCGCCAAAAAATGGTAGTGTTGATGCGTGTAAATTAGCCATGCGACGAATTTGCGCCGAACGATGTTGAGAAACTGACGTCACTTCTATTGTACAATTAGTCACCGGCCAGGAACCAGTTTGAATAATGGCGGGCTCGAAATTTGTACAAAATTTGTACATTTTGTGGAAGTTATTTTTATCGTAGCGAAAAACGGTTTGGATATGTTAATAAACATACTACCAGGATACTAAATATGTAAAAACATCAACCTCGCAAAATTTCATCATAGTAGCACTTTAAGGGATCTCTCTTTGAAACAGAATGGTGTTGGGTTGTCAACAATGTCCAAGTTAAATGCATAATTTGGCTTTCCCTCGTAATAACTTGAAATAGCTCCATTCCTCCGTGTGTAGCATTCAAGGAAGCCTCGGATGCTCTCACGAGCAACAAACGTTTTTTTCCAGACCCTTGGAATGGCCGTTCTTCCAGATGCGGGAGTCCTGTGGAAGTTTATGCATGAAAGCGAGGTTTTGGCTGGGTTTGTTTACAAAGTAAAAACAGTGAGGCTTGAAGTCGCTTGAAGTGGAGTGAACGTAAGGAAAGAAAAGCCAGTTAAAACATAGAATACGAGAGGAAAAAGTAACGGTAGTCAAGTTTTAGATAAATAGGCGTTCAGTGACGATGTCACCGTCATAAAGCGAGTAATTGATTCAGAAATGACAGCATGTCTCCATGAGGAGCCGGAATGACTTTTGACTGTAAGTACCTGGTTGCTAAGATGGCCTTTCGGTAAATTAATCCCGGAGATAATCTCATTAGCTATCACTGGAAACAGTAATTATCGCTTGAGACTGTTGACATACATTTGTAATATTACTTATTCCTCATTGGTTCTTATTTGGCTCTGTTCTCGATTGAAATGTTTGTTACAACGCACACTGATCTGCAATGGCGAGTAGATAGATAATGGAGTCATTCTATGGAATCTTTTCCGATCAACTGCCAACAGATAAGTGCTCCTGGTATGCTTTAAATTGTTTGATGTGTGGTTGCCGACCAAAGCGATTTATCCAGCGACTGCCAGTATTCCACAATCATTTCAAAGAAATATCCATTGAAGAGCTCTCTGATGTCGGCATGGGACCAAGCGACTGCGTGGTGGTTATGCAAAAGGATCCAAAAGAAAATGGGTTGTGGTTGCTAGTGGTTTTGGCGTTCTACTTGCCACTTTAAAAGGAAACACGACCAGCAATGAAGCTGAAGAATTGGAGAAGGGTTTTAGCTCTCTAGTCGACGGCTTGAACAATTTTATAATAATACAGATACAAAGTGTAGCTGATATAGCCACTGAACCCAGTGTCCAGATGCTTCATCGGAGTACACTGGAGGTCAGTTTATAATGTAGAGATAGGGTATAGGCAATATCAGTGTCCAGATGCTTCATCGAAGTACACTGGAGGTATTTATAATGTAGAGATAGGATGTAGCCAAACCCAGTGTCCAGATGCTTCATCGGAGTACACTGGAGGTATTTATAATAGTAGATATAGGGTATAGACAATCTCAGTGTCCAGATGCTTCATCGGAGTACACTGGAGGTATTTATAATAGTAGAGATAGGATATAGCCAAACCCAGTGTCCAGATGCTTCATCGGAGTACACTGGAGGTATTTATAATGTAGAGATAGGATGTAGCCAAACCCAGTGTCCAGATGCTTCATCGGAGTACACTGGAGGTCAGTTTATAATGTAGAGATAGGGTATAGGCAATCTCAGTGTCCAGATGCTTCATCGAAGTACACTGGAGGTATTTATAATGTAGAGATAGGATGTAGCCAAACCCAGTGTCCAGATGCTTCATCGGAGTACACTGGAGGTATCTATAATAGTAGATATAGGGTATAGGCAATCTCAGTGTCCAGATGCTTCATCGGAGTACACTGGAGGTATTTATAATAGTAGAGATAGGACATAGCCAAACCCAGTGTCCAGATGCTTCATCGGAGTACACTGGAGGTATTTATAATAGTAGAGATAGGATGTAGCCAAACCCAGTGTCCAGATGCTTCATCGGAGTACACTGGAGGTATTTATAATAGTAGAGAGAGGGTATAGGCAATCTCAGTGTCCAGATGCTTCATCGGAGTACACTGGAGGTATTTATAATAGTATATATAGGGTATAGGCAATCTCAGTGTCCAGATGCTTCATCGGAGTACACTGGAGGTATTTATATAATAGCAGAGATAGGATATAGCCAAACCCAGTGTCCAGGTGCTTCATCGGAGTACACTGGAGTACACTGGATGTAGCCAAACCCAGTGTCCAGATGCTTCATCGGAGTACACTGGAGGTAGTGTAGAGATAGGATGTAGCCAAACCCAGTGTCCAGATGCTTCATCGGAGTACACTGGAGGTGTTTATAATAGTAGAGAGAGGGTATAGGCAATCTCAGTGTCCAGATGCTTCATCGGAGTACACCGCTGGAGGTATTTATAATGTAGAGATAGAATTTATAATAGTAGGCAAAATCCCAGTGTCCAGATGCTTCATCGGAGTACACTGGAGGTATTTATAATAGTAGAGAGATAGGATGTAGCCAAACCCAGTGTCCAGATGCTTCATCGGAGTACACTGGAGGTATTTATAATAGTAGAGAGAGGGTATAGGCAATCTCAGTGTCCAGATGCTTCATCGGAGTACACTGGAGGTATTTATAATAGTATATATAGGGTATAGGCAATCTCAGTGTCCAGATGCTTCATCGAAGTACACTGGAGGTATTTATAATAGTAGAGATAGGATATAGCCAAACCCAGTGTCCAGATGCTTCATCGGAGTACACTGGAGGTATTTATAATAGTAGTGATAGGATGTAGCCAAACCCAGTGTCCAGATGCTTCATCGGAGTACACTGGAGGTGTTTATAATAGTAGAGAGAGGGTATAGGCAATCTCAGTGTCCAGATGCTTCATCGGAGTACACCGCTGGAGGTATTTATAATGTAGAGATAGAATGTAGCAAACCCAGTGTCCAGATGCTTCATCGGAGTACACTGGAGGTATTTATAATAGTAGAGATAGGGTATAGGCAATCTCAGTGTCCAGATGCTTCATCGATGTAGCCAAACCCAGTGTCCAGATGCTTCATCGGAGTACACTGGAGGTGTTTATAATAGTAGAGAGAGGGTATAGGCAATCTCAGTGTCCAGATGCTTCATCGGAGTACACCGCTGGAGGTATTTATAATGTAGAGATAGAATGTAGCCAAACCCAGTGTCCAGATGCTTCATCGGAGTACACTGGAGGTATTTATAATAGTAGAGATAGGGTATAGGCAATCTCAGTGTCCAGATGCTTCATCGGAGTACACTGGAGGTATTTATAATAGTATATATAGGATATAGCCAAACCCAGTGTCCAGATTATAGTAGAGATAGGATGTAGCCAAACCCAGTGTCCAGATGCTTCATCGGAGTACACTGGAGGCCGATTTATAAAGACAAACCCAGTGTGCAGATGATTTAGTTATTAGGGAGTTTACACTGATATGCGTAAAGCTAAATGTTTAAATGCAGTATGATACGTGAATTCCTACGGGATATCAGGAAAGCGTTTCAACGCAAATACAATTTCCTCAACGTACAATTAATCAATAATTTGTTTTGATGAATCGGGATCGGCAAATACCCGCCTATAAACATGCCTCTGTTCTTGGTAATTCCGTCGCTTTTCCTGACCAAAAAGTTCGGACATTGTCCGTGAATTGCCGTACAAACGCACTAGCTAACTTTTGTACAGTTTATCGACTTGATTTTAATAGTTTTTCACTATTTTAAATAAGGTTGATAAACAAGATTTAGCTATAAATAAACCTAATGCCATTAGGCCACACAGCGGGATTATAGCGTACATGATGACTGATACTCAAAGTTTCTAAAGAGCGATGACTGACGAATTCCTGATCACACCGGTTAACTGCTGAGATAATCTAATTTACATAGAAAATATTTGACGAATGTGGCCAGGAGATCCACATTCAGATTGGTTGTCAAGAGTTTCGGCTCCTCATGGTCAGACTCCGTGAGCTACATGGCGACAGTAACAAATGTTAAAAAGCGAAAACTATATTGTTGGGTGAAGAAGTGTAAGGCATATGCAGGTCTCGAAATCGATGGCAGGTAAATTTATTTCCATCACATTCCCAAGGAAAGACGGGGACGCAGAATATGGCTTCGGTCGCTAAAAGATGTACTGAAGAAAGGTACTCCGAATAACAGTACGCGAATATGTAGTGAGCACTTCCCTTCGCTGTCAGGCCCTAAATCGTGGTGCCCTATCCCGACAATCCTGCCGAAAAAGTATGCTCCTTTAAAAGAAAACCCCAAAAAATCAACAAAGGAGGGTGGAAGAGCACGCTTTGGACGAATGTTGCAATGCCACTAATGTCAACTATAACTTTCACGATTACATTCACTTCGCAACACTTCCCTCTAAAATATATGATTATTCGTCACGTACGCCCAAAACTACATGTGATCAATCTACGCAGACAACAGGTGTGGAAACAAGGGAGATAGAGACAGATGCCAA
This sequence comes from Actinostola sp. cb2023, assembly GCA_033675265.1. Classification (NCBI taxonomy): domain Eukaryota; kingdom Metazoa; phylum Cnidaria; class Anthozoa; order Actiniaria; family Actinostolidae; genus Actinostola; species Actinostola sp. cb2023. The sequence goes on along the minus strand of JAUJYZ010001287.1, from coordinate 352,705 downwards.
ACTTCCCGAGCTCACAATCGAGGATTTAAAAGAGGAGGACAAAAAAGTTAAATTTTATACAGGATTATAAATTTCAGCACAAAGATGCTAATTTTCAATACGGTTAGCAGGGGAGCACAGAAGTTGGACTACTGGAGGGGAAAAGACTCATTGAAAGAGAAAAAGTATTTGCAAAATGAAGACTCTAGAAAGCCAGGACCTATGAGAAAAATGCGACTGGAGGATGAGTTTGTCATGGTAATGATGAGACTGAGACTGGGGTTACTGGTTGAATACCTGACTCAAATATTTTGTTTCAACGAGCACAGTGTCAAGAGTATTAATTACATGGTATGGATTTTTAGCTACTTACTTCAAACATTTAATATACTGGCCAAGTAAAGAGGAAATCAAATTAAAATTTCCTTCCTCATTTCTCAAGTTTCCCAGTACTCGTATTATTTTGGACTGTACAGAATTTTTGATAGAGAGACCATCATCATTTACTAATCAGGCCCTTACCTATTCAAGTTACAAGTCACACAACACCTTCAAATTACTGGTTCAGTGACATTTCTGTCAAAATTGTGGGGAAGGCATGTATCAGACAATCACATAGTGAAGAAGTCTGCACTACTTGATCTTTTGGAACCAGGGGATTGCATTATGGCTGATAAAGGTTTTGGCATTGCTTCACTCTTAAAGGATTATAGGTGCACACTAAACATTCCTCCTAATAGAGTATCATCAAAAAAACAAATGTCCAGAAAACAAGTTGAGGAGACGAGAAGAATTGCATCTGTGCGAATACATGTAGAGAGAAAAATGGAACAAATTAAGAACTTCAGAATTTTGCAAGGAGTAATACCCTCATCAGAATGGCATCATGCTAACAATATTGTAATAATATGTGCAGCCCTTACACATTTGGAGCCACCATTAGCAAGATAAAGATGCAGTAAGATCACAGGCTGACCAATCCTTGTACATGTATTAGTATCACAACAACAAACATATAGAGAAATTGTAATATTGAAATTTGCCCTCATTTTGAAAATTTAAAGTGCTACTTGGACGAAAATCGATCGAAATTTAATTGAGCTGAAACTTCACTGAAATAATCTCAAAGAGCCATACAATTACTGGTTAATGTGTTTTCTCAAAATTCCTATGGGAAGTAATACATTTTTATGAATCTTTAGAAGTGTCAGTGAGGTCATCTACTCAACCCTAACACAATGATCACGGATTCGCTCCATGCATTTTTAGTTTCTTGAATTATTTTATTTCTATGAAGCTAAAAGTTTGGGTCAAAGAGTTTTCTTACATTATTTGTGTTTGGGATTGATTGTCTGACCACTTTTCTTCAATGCAGAGCTGGTATCTGAACAAAACATTGAGATATTTTGACTAACAAATTACAAAGATATGTATGGATCTGAATGTTGGGTTGAGTAGATGACGTCACTGACACCTCTAAAGATTCATGAAAATATAGTACTTCCCTCTGGAATATCGAAAAAAGATTTTAACTAGTTATTATTAGACCCTTAAAGAATTATTAAATTTCGATCGATTTTCGCCCAAGTAGCACTTTAAGGATGGTGCCTACTAATTATGAACCTTGTTACTCGGGCCCAGGCCTAAGGCCGGGCCGAGTCTATAGTTACAGTTGGTATTTATTTTTTATATTTTTTGTTACTCTTATCGGAGTCATGAATCTGCAATCGAGTGGGACTGGGAACGAGACCACGAGACTTATCAACACGCATCTCAACACGACGACCTCTTTCTTCGCAAACCCACAAGAAAGATTACAAAGCACAAACCAATCAGGGGAAGCACCTGAGGTCAAGGGGCAAAAATCTAAATATATTCTCGTCTATATTTAGATTGAAACAAGACGCTCTAGTAGCGTGAAGTCGGGCTATTAACGTTTTTACTGATATACTGTAAAGTTCCGAAAGTTAGCCTCCTCCGCAGGCTAGTCTATAGCTCTGAATACTGAATATTGGTCCACAGGCCAGCCATACTAGGCCTGCTATATTGGTCCAAACCCCGCCTAATCTTGCTGCGAGATCAGGCGAGATCAGGCGAGATTAGGAAATTTTTGGGAGTTATAGCTCGCAAGATCAGGCGAGAAGAGGCGAGAAGAGGCGAGATTAGGCGAGATTAGACAAAATTGGTAAAACAAATAAATATAAACTGTTAATAAATAGCTAATAAATTAGTATGTTTAATTAAGAAATCCAATAATTATAAAACTATGTATAATGTACAGCAAATTAAAGTGCACAAACTTTGATCCACTTGTCTGTATATAAATATCAAACAGAAACAGAAATTATGGGATGGCTTACCTGAAAAAAATCTTAGGTAAGCCTATACAGCCAAGTGATAAAAGTTTATGCACTTTGCTGTATGAAAACAATACAATACATATGATAGATATAGTACATACTTATTAATAGACAACCACTGGATATGAGCAAGCGTGTACTCTGATTGGCTACTCTACTAGTAGGCTCAGCTCATATAGCACGAGTAGGGAAAGTTGAAGATTTTCAACAATGGCAAACCGGTTTTGCCAAATTAAAAATAAAAATAAAATAATGTTATATTACTCACAATCTAGTGGTTGTCTATATAATAAAATAATAATAATTCCACGAAATCGAGTCATACAAGGCTGAGAGCCAACTTGGCAGGAGCCTTGTTGGCTATCATGCAGCTCATGTATGATTCCATTTCGTCATGGAATATTATTGTTAAATATATACCGGTACACACATTGCCATGTAACACAACAAACGCTGTTCCTTTCCCAAGAAACAAGAGTACTGAACAATACTTCAGCTCGAAACCAATCCAAATTAAATGTGCATATGATACATGAATATGTTGTTATAATTACATATATGACCACACATTGAAGCACAAAGTATTACATAATTCCTCCTTTATTGTATTCAAGTATCCATACAAACAAATTAATGTTAACTAAATTGTATTTCTTATCAAATCAATAATAACCTAGCATGTTTACATTGGTACATACATGTATAGTCCAAAAACTATCTGAATTTGTACTTTATTATGTACATGTAGTCGATTGTTTCCAAATTATATAGACCAGACTAAATATGTCAAGTCTTTTAACAGTTACAATAAGTACTGTATAACAATAACACCCTTTGCAAGATAAATGCAAAAACATTTTCCAACTGATCATGTACAAATTCAGAAAGTAAGCTTATAAAATATCAGACGTTTTGTTTACAAAAAAAAACAAAAATTATTACAGTATATTTAAAATTAATTAATGTACATAGCTCGACACCAAAATTGTTACCTTTCGGAATGTTGGTGTCAAATCCAACATACTGAAAGAGTCTATAAAAATGTCCAAGTTCTTGTATGTGTCCAGCATCAACTCAACTTCTTTGAAGTGGTTTATTGGTACCCAACCAACTTGTTGTTTGCCGTATCTGGGAAATGTGTAAAATACGCATCGTTTTTATATTGTTCTATATTCTCAAGGGAATCGAAAACAATCAGCTCATTACCAGAAACAGGTTAGCGTTTTAGTGTGGATGAGTTCATGTCATGTCATGTAAGTTTTAAAAACGCTGTGTCTAGATGTCCGGCAGCCGGACAGAGTTTTGAAAATACTACATGTCCGGGAGTTTTTCATAGATACAATTTTAAACGTAAACAATTATTTTGACCGATTTAAACTATCCTAGCTTTGTTTGGGCTTCGAAATACCTTGTGACAAGCGCCATGGATTTGAATTTCGAAAATCACTCTGATCTCGGTACACCTATCAAATCAGCACAACACCACACCACACTTGGAAATTTTACATCGCGAACTGACGGACAGAGTTTTGAAAATACTACATGTCCGGCAGTCGATGTTTTTCCTCTTAAACTCACTTTCCTTTGTGTAAGAACTGTCAAGCACTTCTGGAGCTTCACGCAACGCTGACGACACTTAACACGGCTGCGAGGGAGCTAGACAACAGTATACAGCGATTTGCAAACATTCTGTAAAATCCTAATCGATCGATATATAGTAATTTGCATAATCCTAATTCTTTGATTTTAGCTATTATTAAACCTGAATCTAAACCCAATTAACATTTGTAGTATGTATGTGAAAAACAATAGTAAAATGTGAAACTTTAGAGGGCTTATTCAGCATGAAAATTACCCACAATGCACCCGATATATTGATATATAATACTTGTACAGAATTTTTGCAAATCGCTGTATATGGCATTATAAAATCATTTATTTCTTGTTATTATTATATATTATTATTATTGAACGGTGCATACGATCCTACTCGATTATGGCGCGTGGCTTCACCATTTAAGAAATTTGTATTTGACACAACTCAACAACAACTTTATTACCAAAAATGACAAGGTGTACATGTATGTAGCCATTGATCCAACATTGATTATTAGTTAAAATGAATTGAATTGAATTCGAACAATCAAATTAATTAAATCGATTTCAGGTTCTCTTTCTGAGTATGGAAAGGGAAAACGGAAGTGGGACTAGGGAGAGGGAATGGGAGGGGGACATTCTCATCCCCAGATCCCTCGTTTCGTTAGCAAGAACAAGACCTCTGGTACAACTAAGCCAAATTCTGATAGGCTGCTAAAACAATAGCAGTATCAGAGTTGGGATTTGAGTCAGAGTACGTGTTCTTGGTAATGAGAATCTGGGGAATCTGGGGACGAGATACACTGCATGAATCTGTGGATCAGCCTGAATTTAATCTCTCTTATATACACAAACTTTGCTTTTTTGTCTGTTCCATAATCACATGAATATTTTTTTAACTATCTTTCACAAACATACTACTATAAATTCGTTTGAATTCACCATTACGAAGTACCCAACACCCACAGTGACTAGGCATACGGTTTGATACGATGGGTAGCGAACGTGTGAATAAGGTGTATTAATGATACTTGCTTTTACAAGACTTACAGAACCAGTTGCGGGACTTTGGTTTGGTAGTTAATAAAGAACACTGGAAGTGGAACCAGAGCAAGCAGCGATCGCAAGAAATGCTCTCTTGTAGCTTTTTGATGGCCTTACTACACAGTGTACATTGCCAAAGGAATTCTTCTTTTTTTTTCAAGATTTCCAAAACCTTCAACCATGCCTGTTCACTGAAGTATTTTTCAACTCTATAAATGTCAATGTTCTCATTGTCGCGTATAGTGTCTGGTATTAGTTGAAGGTTGTCCTGGATATCATTACCTTTTAACAGTCTCTTTCCGCTCAAGGCTTCAGCGACAGCCAGCCTTGTGGTCGTAATGCAATCCAAAATTGTTATTTCCTTTTCACTGGGTTTCAGGTTTTTGAAAGGCAATAATTTGGATCCTTCTTTCCTTTTTTTTGATATTGGCATTCCTATTACAGTGACTTCAGCACCTTTTGGTCGGCCACGTTTCATCATTTTCGGTGGCATTTCTATGTAACTAAATTCTGACTTGTCTTCTTCTTGCAGCACTCTGCCATCGGCGTTCTTGTCTTGCTTTTCTTTGTTTATTCCATTTTCTTCCTCATCCACTTCTTCTATTTCACATCCTTTGTTCTGTGATTGATCGTTTCTTTCGTTGTCCTCGTCATTTTTTCCTCTTTCTTCATCGTCTTTCTTCCTTTTTCCTTTACTTTCTTTGTCTGGACAATTTTCTTCTTTTTTCGTGTCATCGTCTTTCTTCCTTTTTCCTTTACTCTCTTTTTCTGGACAATTTTCTTCTTTTTCCGTGTCATCGTCTTTCTTCCTTTTTCCTTTACTTTCTTTGTCTGGACAATTTTCTTATTTTTTCGTGTCATCGTTTTTCTTCCTTTTTCCTTTACTTTCTTTTTTTGGACAATTTTCTTCTTTTTCCGTGTCATCGTCTTTGGTGTCGTGTTGCAAGACTGAAAATTCTTGTTCATGTGATTCGTTTGCTTTAGTTGTAGAAAGTAAAACTTCTGTCCCAAGTTGCCAGTGCGTAATTATTTCTTCTAGCAGGCGTAATCGTCGTGTAAATGTGGCCATTCCACCTTCGCTCGTTAATGATGCAAGAAACTGTGCAGTTTTTAAAGCCTTTCGAAATTTCTGTGCTTGAGATAATACCTTTTTTCTGTATCGCTTTTTGTTGATACAAATACATGGGACGTGTTGAAGCTATTGTCATCGTGAGAACTTTCGGCCTTGTCGACACATGGTGTCATGGTTATCGGTCGTTCTTAGTACTCCATAGTCCATCTCTTCTTCACGAGTGCCGTTTCAAATACAGGAAGTTCAAGGAGAGTCCTGACTTTAAATATGTGCCGGCAAGGCAGTCCCATACGCTTGACGAAAGAGCAACAGCAAGTTATAGATGTTGTAGTTATGAGATCACCAGTTGATGTACATATAATTTCGTAGCTTTCATCAGCCTTCTTATTAACGTTTTTTATCAATTTAGCAAGTTCCAACTGCTCACGCACAAACCTGAATGCATAGGGGGTCAAACATTGTGCGTACTCTAAAACGTGAGACTCTAAGTTCTGCTGCTCTATTGGCTTGCGCGCTAACGCCATTAAGTAGTGGTGGTTTCTTTCATTTCTTAAAGTACTTAATACCGAAAAGAACTCATGAAAAAACTGCAACAAACTTGCGTACTTGGAACATACACTTTTTATCTTACTGAACGTAGACTCGAGACGGTTGTTTGTGGTTTCTCCTAGATTTAGCGTTTGATCTTTAAAGCATGCCACCCACTGATCCTTTATTGGTAACCAGTTTTCCTCCACGTAATCAACGATGCTCTTTATTTTTGTGTTCTTTAGTGTTTGTAAATGTTTTTCATAATCGTTTTGAGATCTCGAGTATGTCAACTTGGTTAAAATCTCAAGGCATTGAAGTCTTTCAGCGGATGTTATGCCCAACTTCTCGCAAGTGACTTCTCTGCGGAAGGTTCTCAAGGTATGATACAGGCAAATATTGAGGGATGCCTCAGGAAAGCATTTCGTAAACACATCCCTTTCGGTAAAATCTTTGTCGGACATTATTACCCTTGTCTCTCTCCATGATGTATTGAACTTTTTAAAAATTCCAACGGCCGCTTCGATAACGTTTTTGGTCTCTTCTGCTATAAGAAACATTCTAACAATTTCGCTTAATCCATCCCCATCTATCGACAGAAGTAAATATACTGGCATTCTTAGTTCCAACAGTTTGTATGTGGCATCTACCAATATTATTTCCGGAAACTTGGTATATATATTTCTCATGTACTCATCTTGATAAACTAGACCTTTGAAATTGTTATTTTCGTCAATTATAATCTCAGTTAATGATCCTTGCTGTTGTCTTAGGTACATTATGACATGATCTAAGTCGTTTCTGTTGTGTTCATTTTTTGTTTTTTGTTGTATGTTTGTAATGTCTTTTAAAGTAATTTGTTTCCCTAAAGCTTTCGACATTTTCTGTTGAAGCAGCTCCTTGTTGGCCTTGAGCTTGATAGCATCTTCCATTTCTTTTTTGTGCTCTTCAGACATTGCTCTTTGCCTGGGCAGGTGATCGTACAATTCTTTAGTCACTGCATGGTTATGGCTATCACTTATTCTTACTATTTCTAAAGCTTGACCATCAGATGATAATGCTAGGTAAATCTGGAAAGGGCATCCTTGACGAAAAGATTTGGTTTTTCTTGTCCGTTCCATCATCTTTTGTGGTATTCCACCAAACTTGCAGCACAACAGTAAAGAGTAATATTTCAGTGATTGCTTAGCCTGCGCAACCCTTTTCGGGACACGTTTTTGCGCTGCATCCAGAGTTCTACCATCTTTTTTGTATAATTCGCAGTAGTTGAGATCTTCGTAAGCTTTTTTGACTCTATGCAGTTCTCCTAATTCAGAAAATCTCTGTCCAACATAAAACAACGAAGAATTGTTAGAAGGATGTTTGTCACCATCTACATGCTCATCATCTCTTTCGTCGTCTTTCACCGTGCCACCATCTATAGGTTCATCTCTTTCGTCGTCTTTCACCGTGCCACCATCTACATGCTCATCATCGCTTTCGTCGTCTTTCACCGTGCCACCATCTACATGCTCATCATCGCTTTCGTTGTCTTTCACCGTGCCACCATCTACATGCTCATCATCGCTTTCGTCGTCTTTCACCGTGCCACCATCTACATGCTCACCATCTCTTTCGTTGTCTTTCACCGTGCCACCATCTACATGCTCATCATCGCTTTCGTTGTCTTTCACCGTGCCACCATCTACATGCTCATCATCTCTTTCGTTGTCTTTCACCGTGCCACCATCTACATGCTCATCATCGCTTTCGTCATCTTTCACCGTGCCACCATCTATAGGTTCATCTCTTTCGTCGTCTTTCACCGTGCCACCATCTACATGCTCATCATCCCTTTCGTCGTCTTTCACCGTGCCACCATCTATAGGTTCATCTCTTTCGTCGTCTTTCACCGTGCCACCATCTACATGCTCATCTATTTCTTCCTTAGCAGCTATTCCAATTGATTGTACATCTAATGATTCTGCTAAAAGCCAGGAAATCATTGTGCACCTCAAAAAATTGGAATATTTGGGCACATCAACCAAGTTAAACTGGATGGGAGGTCTGCATTACGGTCGAGAAATACCTCTCTCCATAGGCTAGGCGCAGCTGAAGCAATTCCGGCTAGGATGGCTACAGCAACTCCGCACACGTTCCCACACGTTTGAAGAGGAATGTTCCTCAAGCATCTTGAAGAACAAGTATGAACTGATGTATTACTCTGAGTGTGCCCTTGCACGCCATTCCTTTAAAGGGCTTGACTGTTACGCCTACTTTTTTGTAGATGATTGACACAAGTGGAGAAACTGATCGCTTTAGATCTTTCGGCGCATTCCATCCATTTGTGTCGCAGTAGTACCATTTATTGACTGTCAGGTCAATGTAGATCAATGTCCAGTGACATCCTGGTTTGGCTTGGGAGCTGAAGAAAACATCACCTGATATTTTACCAACGTTGACAACAAAAGTGACATATTTGGTGGATTTTCTGATCTTTTTCTGGATAACTTGGCGTTGATGTTTGGCATCCATTTCTAGAAGGCCGTTTAGCATGATGAACACAGATGTTTCTTTGGATTTCCTCTATGCCAGCCAGTATGCTGTTGTGGATCCATTCCGTGCCAGCAACAGTGGCCATATCTGATCCCAGTATAAACGGATTATTATTCAACACGCAACGCCCATCAGGATTATTAAAGATTATATCCGCAAAGGTGGACATATGCTGCTCGGAATAGGAACACATTGCATTGGGGACTATAACAATTTCGTCAAGCCATTGCTTCTCTCTTTTCACTTTTAGAGCAACATCGCGGAGATCGTGGAATTTTAGAATCGTGTGAAGAGATTCTTCTGTGAAGGTGCCTAGGTTGCAAGATATAGCAGCGTATTTTCCTTCGTGAATAATATTTTGCATTTCTCTACAAGTAGATTGCGATGGCATATCAATTAGTGATTGTACATCTATTGATTTTTTAGGTCGTCTTGTGAATGTCAGCGCTCCTGCTTGTAGAATACGGGGAAATCTTATGACAGATGCTTGCTCTCTTGTCGTAACATAAAACTGATTGTTTTTAATAATATTCTAAGGAATAACAATAAAAAAGTAATTAGAGTGCAAATTCGTGAAATTGTTCTAACTTTAACAGTATTTTAAAAATACTGCTATTTCTATTGTTTTCTATTGTTTCATTAGTGCCAGTTAGTACTAATTAGTTATTTAGTTTTCAAGCTTTTCTAAATTGCACTCTATTAAAATACTGTACGTGTTAAAAATGTCAATTAATTTTGATTATGTGCATGGCTATCACCAGGGTCGGATCCAAGATTTTCTTCAGGAGGGGGTGCAGCGTTAAAGAGGCACCGTCCGAACAATTATATATGTAATGTGATATGCATAGCGCACAAAAACAACAATACATGTCATATACAAAATACAAAATCAACCCCGTTTAATATAACGGACTGCAGTTTGAGTACAATCTTTCGTCACACCATTGTTCGTGAAGATTTATTCCTGATTAGAGACGAATGGAACTGAATCTTTGCAAGAGGATAAGCATTTGGTTGGAAAAAGAACAAAGTTTCACTTGTATTATCAAGGTTTTATGTTTTGTTTTCATTTGAGACGTTTAATAAATAGACGGGTTAATAAGAGTGACGTAATCTGTAAGAAACCCCGTTGTAACGGACACTTTCTCTGGTCTCTTCGGTGTCCGTTATAACGGGGTTCCACTGTAATAATAATAATGTATACTTGATAAATCGCATCCCATGCCGAAGCACATGCAATATAAGCTGTTCAGGCTGTAAAAATGTGTCCGTTGTCCGTTATAACGGGTGTCCGTTATAACGGGATCTTTAATTTTAACAGAAAATGCATCACTTTCCGCCGGGACCTATAAAACTGTCCGTTATATTGGGGTGTCCGATAGACGCCGGGGTTCCACTGTATTACAGTCTTTTTTCCACTAGATATACTTTAATGGTTTAACAGCAAAAATATAAGGATATCAGTGAATAAATGAGTGACAGCTTCATTTACTGAGGAAAATCTCATCTGATAAAGGTCACAAAGTAAACAGAAAGGACACAAAGTAGCCCGAGGGGTAGGGGTGGGGTGCGCACCCCTGGCCCACCTAAATCCGCCCCTGATTACACTATCAAAGCAGCAAATAGCTCAATTGACTAACTAACCTGCAACGTCGGATCCATTTTGATATCTGCTGGGAAAAACATCATCAATAGTATATCATACAGTTGACTCCCTCGTAAACGACCACCTCGGGATCTGGAGTACTTTAGTGGTCGCTTACGAGAGATTTCAATTACAGTGATTACAGTATGTGAGAAATAAAACGGGGTTTTGTTAAAGTGGTCCCAGAGTGGTCGTTCAAAGAGAGTGAACTGTATATGTTTTATTATGTTTCGCTTTGTTTCTCTCTCCTGCTTGTTTCCTTGTTCCATTTTTTTCTGGAAGCACACAACCATACTGCATACGCATTTGCCGCTTTTTTGATTGAGAACTTTGCATTTTATAAAAGAAATAAAAAATTTGATTTCATGAAAATAACTTTTTTCAAGCTCTCCAAAATATATTATTTCTCAAAAAAAAGTGGGGACTACAGGGCACACAGCCCCCTCCCCCCACAGGGCACACAGCCCACTCCCACCCCCCCCCCCCCCCCCCCTCACACCCCACCTCGTCCCCAGGGCCCTCTCTTCTCGCTATTTTAAAGTTCATATTTTTCAATTATTATTTTTTTCACATACATACTACAAATGTTAATTGAGTTTAGATTCAGGTTTAATAATAGCTAAAATCAAAGAATTAGGATTATGCAAATTACTATATATTGATATATCGATATATTAGGATTTTACGTATACAGAATTTTTGCAAAACGCTGTATACTAAAATGTTTTAACATTTAGGAATCGATATATGTTTGTAAATGCTTCTGAATTTGGATTGATTAGCACTGAATTTTATTATAGGTGTTGTCTCTGACTTGAAGTTTAAAATTTTCAAACAAACAGACGTTTCGATCTCTGACTGAGAGACCTTCTTCGTTCAATGTGATGGTAATACGAATCAATACAATCAAAACGCATGTACATGTAACTAAACTTCAACTTACCCTTTCCATTGACTCTACTTCGCTTCATCTTGTGAATACTGTTGTTTTTTTTAAATTTGATTCCACTAGTCGATCCACGTGCTGCTACGTTCCCGCCACTTGCAGTGAAAAGGGTCAAGGAATTTATGACAGCGAGGGAAATGGTAGACAGTTATGTCACGCCATATCACAGGGGTCACGCATTATGTGTCACATCAATGACTTCATGATTTCCAACCATAAACTGAGAGCCTTTTCAAATTCAAATGAAGCTCCAGAAGTGCTTGACATTTCTTACACAAAGGAAAGTGAGTTTAAGAGGAAAAACATCGACTGCCGGACATGTAGTATTTTCAAAACCTTGTCCGGCAGTTCGCGATGTAAAATTTCCAAGTGTCGTGTTGTGTTGATTTGATAGGTGTACCGCGATCCATGGCGCTTGTCACATGGTATTTCGAAGCCCAAACAAAGCTAGGATAGTTTAAATCGGTCAAAATAATTGTTTACGTTTAAAATTGTATCTATGAAAAACTGCCGGACATGTAGTATTTTCAAAACTCTGTCCGGCTGCCGGACATCTAGACACAGCGTTTTAAAAATGTGCACTAGTGAGTAGGCAGTAAGCATACATGTACACTCCCGGTACACTGCAATACGATCAATAACGCTACCTAGACATTTTTAAAATACGTATGGTAAACATATCACGACTATATTACTTGCCTTTCATGTGTTTTCCAGTTAACATTCGCTTTTTGAAGTCATATACATGTATTTCAGCATCATTGTACATAATCATTACACGGGATGGTAATATGTTTGGTTACCCTGTGGTTGAAGGCACGGTTACAATGTGGGCGCGGTTACAATGCCATAAACAAAATGTCAGCCCTCATGGACGATTTGATATAGTGAATATATAAGAGTCAACGATGAGCTTTGGACGGAATAATATAGGTTATATATGCATGGACATCTAGGAAAGGCAAGTACAATACCATCCTTTTTACAATATGTTATAATTATGTTTATAATTTAAATTATGTTCAGTATAACTAGTAAGTTTACACCTTACTGTAATTTACTAATTAAATAATATTGACAAAAAACACATTTTACTTCTAGTTAGATAAGCTATAGCCTATAGATATTAAATTGAACTGAACTTTACTTATACAGTATGCTGTATCAAGCATGTACAAAGAAATAGCAAGAGACGTTTGACTTCCTTATACATGTATCTTCTTTTTGAAGCTTTTTGGGGTGGCTACTTTCTCGAATCAAGTGTCTAGTATGTACATTAATTATTATATTAAACCAAGTACTAGTGTCTAGATAGCCGTCAGCCGGTCAAGGTCCTCGTTTGATTCAATGGCTCGGTGGCAGTCATATATTATAATGAGTTTTGGAGTTGCTAATGACACATTGTTTAAATATAACAAAAAAGGGTAGCAACCAACCGAATTGCTTCATGGCTTAGTTGGTTGGGTTTAGGGGAACGGTAGGGTTAGGCATTGAAGTGATCATTTGGTGCCAGTCGTTCAACTCTTGGCGTCCTTGACTAATGTTTTTTCTAAGTGAAGAGAACCAAAATCCCCAAACATTTCTAAGTCTCACTCATGTGTACAATGTACATACCAAAAAATCAGACTGCCGGCCATTTAGTCAAACGAGGTACAGTATTATTGTTTCAGTTCACAGTTAGCTAGTTGATTGTTAATTTCTAGTTGACAGAATATACATGTAAATTACATATGATCAATTAAAATACAAATAATAATAGTAATAATTATTTAATACAAAACTGTCGCTGATTGTTGTGATTTGTCAGGGATTATAGAATAATTTATAATTATAATAAAAGGGAGATATAACAGTGTCACTGTGAGTTCACGATATATAAGGATAAATCAATCATTTTAAAATTAGGCGAGATTAGGCGAGATTAGGAGAGATTAGGCGAGATTTGGACCAATAACAGGCCTCATACTAAACGTTATGACGATGACAGTTGCGTGACGAGGGAGACTGTTTGTCGGTGAGTCATAGATAAACATCTCCAATCAGACGTATTTGGTACGTCTTGAGGTTGCATCGGGTCAGATGGTTCTGATAACTTCCATCGTTTGTTTTAAGCTTACAAAGGCTTCAATAACACTATACACGTACTGAAGTAATTCTATGCTCAAACGGGTCAAATAGTTCGCTCTTGTTTATGTTGGTGCCCATGCGTCTCTCATTATTAACTTCATTTCAGAACGCAATTGCACCAGGGCACGAGTGAATGCTCAATGAGCGTCTTGTTTTTTTCTTAAAAAGTGACTTTTTTTATAACCTCTCAAGGGGGGGCTGGTAAAGGCTTGTTTCCATAACCCAAACCGCCCTTGGCCGACCAAACAATAGAGCGAATCTATTGTGTTACAGACAGACGAAAGAAAGAGCTCACTTGTGTAATTGGGGTAGTCTGATTGCATTATTAAAATGTTTAGCCTTGACCATTGGCGATCCAGTTCTCTGGAGCCTGATGTTGTCATTAATAATTCCCTGATGTGTTCTTGATGGCTTGAGGCCTCTTTCTGACAAAGGTATACAAAGTTTAGATTGGCTGATTGTACACCAAAGGCAACAATGACGACCTGAGAAAAGAAAACAAGAAATTAAAACAAAGTTATAGTTCATACATGTAACTTATGTCCAGCTGTCTGGTGAATTTTGTTTTAACCAATCACAAGGCATTAACATTTTTGTGGCCAGCCCTCTTTCGGATGCTACTAATTTTCTCAAATATTTCCTGTGCTCATGACCAGCCTAGTCGCCATTTGTTGGAATGCGCGCATTATATCATACCTATGTTATAATTCCATTTAGACTTGCAAATACTAAAACCATGAAAAAGTGCTAACTTTAATTAGCACTAAATAGTGTAATGTCTTTTGTATTCTATTGTTTCATTGGTGCTATTTATGCATCAGTCAATTGAAATCCTGCCCCCCCCCCCCCCCCCCCCCCGACCCTCGGGGCATAGCCGGGATTCAACCCTCATTTCACCATGCAATGATGGCCCTGCGGGGTGGGGAAATTAACAAAATATCCGTCTATTCTGTTCATTGAGTGGTGATTTAACAGCAGTACATGTATACACCGAATCGAAATATGGCGACCAATTTGAATAACTATTGTTCTGAACTGCAACCTCATTCATGTGAAAACGCTTTTGTGTTTCCACGTGAACACGAGGTTGGTCAGTCCAGAACAATAGTTATTCATATTGGTCGCCATATTTCGATTCGGTGTATATTGTCACCGGAAGCGGGGAAAAAAGTAGGAATTTATACATGGCTTTTAACAGATTACTTGACCCCGGGAGCGGTTTTTTTAACACTGGCTAAATGTTAAATGTCCCGGGGGTCAGGGGGCCGGGGTTTCAATTGACTGATGCATTAGCACTAACTAGTTTGTACTGTTTCACGGTTTTAGTGTTTGCACTCTACTTTACATTTAGTTGACTGCCGGGGCCGACATTTTGTCCACACATGCTTTGCGCACTGCTTTCACTGGGCAGCTGGTTATATTTGTAACTTTGCTACTGCTACTGTTTGTAACTGTGATAGGAAACATTATTTTGCATACATACATGTTACGTACACTTGCACCAGAAAGGCCATGTAGTGCACATAAAGATGCATAGTCACCAAAAACAAATAATTGTAGTTTCCATGTCCTGTTTCAACAAGTACATTTGGGATTATAATTAATGGTTTTGAGCTGTAACAATTTCACAAATTTAGCACATACAGTATGTATAAAATATTTTACCATGTACATTTACAGTACATAAGTAAGCAATGTTGTTGACTATCACAATTCAGTACCAAACCAATCCAAACATTTTAACTCTTTTTTTATACAATACCTCCATTTCTCAATCTGCAGATTGTCTAAGTCATCCTTGTAATGGTCCAGGGCGAGCTTGACATTATGAGGAGAATCTTGTGCCTCGAATGCTGAAAACACAACTGTGTTCTTTGTTGAGTTTGGCTTTAGTAAATTTGCAATCTCAAATGGCATCTTGAAACTACCTTCGCCTTTATCTCCTCCAAATTTCAACCATATTTCGTCTGATGGAACTAAACCACTGTGCCAAGTCAACTGATAATAGTAAAGGTAATTTTATTGGTTATATACACATGTTCCTTGTCATTGTATTTCAGTCATTTCACCTCAGTTTTCGGAATTAGACATAAAAAATAAGTTTGAAAAAGTGTTAGGGATCTTTGTTACAACAATGTTAATTATTTATGTTGTATCTCTTGAGAATACATGTACACGTGAAAGTGGCTTACATATATAGTTGTACTGAGGGTAATCACTCTCTTGCGCTCTACCTCTGAATAATAAAGAACTCTAAGAACCTGATGTGTATATCTTTTCTAATAAAAGGTATCACCCCTCTTTAACTTACTTCATATTTTCTTTGAGCTGCCCGTAAACTAAGGTCTTTAAATCAATAACTTGGGCGCATGGACAAAAACGAATTTCTGTCCCCCCCCCCCCCCCCCCCCCCCTCCATTTTTATTGAAGGCGAATGGCATTGCTTCTGAATGTATGCTAGCAATTTGTTGCTCCTTTACAATCTGTCGCTGTGTTTTCTCACTTGCTAACTGAATGCCCCAGCACAGCTCTTTAGCCACCTGTTCAATAATGTGTTTGGGGTTGACATGTTGAGAACTTTTTACCTCTTGTCGCATACCATAAATATATGTACATGTAGGTTTAAAACATGTAAGTCTCTATAAAGTAGTAAAGGGGAGAAAGGGACTGAATGTTATTGCTTAACGTCAGTGCCGGACTAGACAGTTATTTTCATATGAATCGGGCTGTCTAGGAAAATATTTGGCTCTCGATCAATTTTATTTTACATGCATATTATGTTTATTTCAACTGTCCTTTGTATAGTACCTTCTCATGTGCCTTATTTTGTTCCAGGCAATCCCCAACTCTGATTTCATGGCCAAGCCGTCCTCCGGTACGATTTCAAAGTGGATACCAGCTTCACGAACATATACATTGAAACACTACAACAGTGGAAGTGCGGTGATATATATACTTTGTTGTTGTCGCGACAACATGTTTAAGAGGCTGGAAAAAACAAATCCATTGCGAACAGTTAAATGTAGATCAGAACTAGCAAAGCGTTGACAGGAGACTGGTACGACCTATTGACTTGGTGGCGGCCTGAGTTTGTACCGGTAATTGCACACGGTAAAAAGTGTGCCTTGGCATGATAAAAATGTTGTGTTGATTTTATTATTAATAGATTTAACTTCCAAACAATCTGATCTTGTTGACCTATTCAATACAAACTGCAACATACTTTCAAAAAGTTATAAGTTAAAAGAAAAAGATGTAAGTACGTACCGTTCCTCCGGTTTTCAGAGTAACTTGAGAGGAGTCTGTTGCAATAAGTTTTCTTTTGATTAAGTGCATCGTTGCTGCCTCTTCAGTTTTCGAAAGGGGTGTGGCTAGTGGTGTCTCGAGAACTTGTGTCAGAGTGGTGGTACATGATTGAGCGATGTAATGATTGCATTGAATCTCGTGTGACTGATACTTTATATTATTAGTGTATTTTATTGTAGGGCCTCTATTGATAAAAGTTTTTTACAGCTTTGTAAATACTGATAGAGCTACCCTGTGTAAATAAAGGCATCTATCTATCTATACTGTTCAAGTGGGATGACGGTCTTACATGACACACACGTTACAGGAAGAGAACCCAAAATGCTTAGGGCAATTTGAGCTTTCACCTGTGTGTTCCAACCATGTGCGTATACACTTGTAACAAAAGTAATGCTGACAAGCGGATTGTACAGGTCGTTCAAAAATGTATTTACATATGGGACACACGAGGTCTGCTGGTCGATTCATGAATCGATCGATTCCTGGCATTACACTTATGAAGGGACGGGGTATGATTTCATCTGATATTGTGACGACCTTTCTTTTGACTCGATCGTGCGTTGTGTGAACCATTGTTTTGGTTGACCCCTTCCCTTAGCCATCCCTTTTCTCTTCCTCCCTCCTCGCTGCTGTTTATGAAATGTATCACAGATTGAACATTCAACATCTGTATGACTAGTCAAAGTGAGTGGCTCTGTTTCCGAGTGATATTTTGGGTCTCTTTTGCCGTTCAGGCATTTTGCGTAACAGTTGTTACATAGTGTTTTGGGGTGAATATTAGCATCAAGTCGTTACAAACATCTATTCCAAACACGGTGAAGATTTTGTTTCTAATGGTAGTGTTTGCACAGTCATAAGTGTATTCTTTACTCTTTTGGCCGCTGTATTTGCCATGCAAACTCTACAAGTGTTGCCCAGGCTGGTCAAATGAAAATCCAAGCTTGACATCCAAGTGTCTAGAGGTTTGTAATTGTAACAACAATAGTTCAATTGAAAGGGACTTCAAAAATTACTTATAACTCAACAGAAAAAATAGTTAGCTCTTGAACAATGCCGAATTCACAAAATATATTCGTTTGAATAAAGAGAAATGGCTTACCTTTTGTCAGAAAAAGTTCCGTTGATCAGTTAAAATTAGCGTAAAACGCTACTTTTATGATGAAAGCGACCGATCGCGAAAGTATATCGTTGGACTGATTTCATATATTTTTTACATTTCACGAACTTTCTAGAAAATATCACTTTTTACATGGGGTAACAATGGATGGTTGAAAGGTTTTGGGAATTTATTTAAGACGGTAGACGTTAGAACGTAGAAAAATGGGCAAAAGCCCAACCAAGAAAATATTTTGTATTTGCCGCCATGTTTGTTGTTAAGGAAGAAATTTGCATAGCAACAATTTATAGCCGCGCGGGAGCCTGTAACCTATTGTCCACCGTGAAACAGCCGTGAGTTACTCTAGGTTTAGATTGTGCATCTTGTCTTGCACCCAGTACACTCATCATTCCATCTAAACCTCCTCTTAGGTAAATTAGCTCTAAGTGGTGGTAGTTCAGTCCTGAGCCAGAAATTCTCTTTGCAATGGTTTCTGTGATTGCCTTATGCTTGACCAGTGGCATTAATGATGGCTGATAGCTTGATACTCTGTCATAATGATTTAAAGATTCACATACAAAATTAAAAGAAAAACTATGTTTGTTAAATTGTTCATCAGTGGGTTTGAGGTGTATGATCAAGTCCCTTAGTGCTTTCACATCTTCTATGCCATTGTGAGCCTCGTATGACTTCTTCAAGCATTCCTCAACTAACCTTATCTTGTCTGTACGATTGTTTTCCAGGTATTATGTTTCGGAAAAATGGCAGGGTGTCAATAAAACCGATAACAATTTGCTTTAGCTCTTCAAGCATATTGAGTGTCTTAAATGCTTTCACAAGTATTCTTGCATCAAAGACTTTGTTGTTGTGGGCCACCAAGATAACTGGTTGTTCAAAGGATTTGAAACACTGAAAGAAGGTGTTTAACACTCTGGAAGACTAGATGTAATCACTGGTTTGCAGTTGTAGAGTAATTGTCCAGCCATGATAGTCAACTTGTTAGCCCGGCTTGAAGCATGTACAGAAATGCCATTTGTGGGCATCACATATTGGTCATATGAAGAGGATAAATGAGCACTTTGTGGAAGGGATGCTGCTGACAGCTGACAAATCTCTGCAGCATTTAAACCTGCAAATGGAAAGTGGATAATTTAGAATGTCTTGTAAGTGGAATAAACTGAAATATAATAACCTCCCCTCTTTGCACTTTCACACACTCTGCAATGTTTGCATCTTACAGAGTAATTAATAATTGTTCTTGTCCTTGAACCAATCATAGTTGAATGCCCTAAAGAAAATATTAAATAAAACAAATATATATTGTTGCCTGAGAGCTCTGTAGATTTTATGATATATTTTAGCACGGTTTGATCAGATATTTGATCAGATATATTATTATCAGTATTATAATGTAAGCCTACCTATATATTGTATTGCCATTCATTCACTAGAAAACATGTAAGTATGCCTGACAAACTATTGTAAGCCCTTCCAGATCCACGTTTTTGCCAGCCAGCATCAAAACTAGCATTTATCTTCAAGTTACTACGACTGTCATCTGTGATAAGTCTGAAAAATAATTTAATTTGTAAATAACAATGAGGTAGAAAATGACGGGAATTACGATCGATCGATCAAACCTCGTCGTGCATGTGCATTGTACACTCGAGTGGAGGCTATTAATTCGCCGGTTGTACCTCAGGTCATTTTACATAATTTTCATCAATAATACCTTGAATCAATAAGATTATCTGTAAATATAATCAAGTGGCTTGTCTCTTACTTTTCCTTTTGTGACTTTAAAATGGCTTGAACCTCTTCCCTGACAGCTACTTTGCACGATTTTTTTCCGACACAAGCCCAATTCCCACACTAGCTTCCTCTTCTCGCTTTTTAAAGCCATTTTTATTCAACAACGGGATATTCATCGTTGTAAATATGACATTCATTCCTGTCGCTCCCAGACCTGCATTGATGGACCCTTACGTATAAAATTTAAACAAATAAAACATTATTTTATACTTCAGCAAAAGTAGCAGCCATGTTGCTATAGCGATGAATCAGCATATTAGCGAACAAAGCAAATAGGTAAACAAGAGGATTGGCAATATATTCACGAGGATTTTAAACAAACCTGTTGCTGCTTTTGTGTTCACATCCCATATAGGCTTTCCCACTTGCTTCTTGTTGGGATCTCTGTGGGTCTTTCCCGTTTTAATCGAATTTAATTGACCACATTTTGTACAACTCACGTACAAAATGCTACCCAGCCCTTGTCTGGTTTCTTGTACAACGTCAAAAAGACACAATGGTTCGCCACAATCCAAACAACCCTTCTTCAACTGATCGGCTAAGATACCCAGTTCAACTATCCTGCGACCATCTAGCCTGCGTAGCAAGCGTTTTTAGGCCGCGCGGAAGAGTTTTCGTTTTTTGGCCGCGCGAAAGTTGGGGCGAGAGCAAAAAGGGGAAGGAGGGGGAGGGGGAAGGGCGAGAAGGAAACGCTTGCAGGCAAACCCTGTGATTTTGAAAAACGCCGTTCGTGAGCGAACGGGGTTTCTGATTGGCGCGGCGTGGTACTGTTGATTGACAACCCATCACGCGATACATTTCATCGAGTGTTCATGAAGAAATAAATAGAGTGTTGAATTCTCTTTCGGAGCTACAATCCTGGACAAAAGAGCTGTTACATGTCCAATGTATTGAACAACATTTTTTTTTAAAAACACATTTTATACCGTTCTATTGACCCTCTACCCCCCCCCCCCCCCCCCCCCCCCCCCCCCCCCCCCCCCCCCCAATCAATGTTGTCTCCAAGACCCCCTCTTGCAACAAAAATTGTAACATCAACATTGTGAGGGGGAGGGGGGGGGGGGGTGGAAAACATCGCAATTACAAAACTTTATCTGTAAAACTTAACGTACGTGCTAATTTTCCATATGTAACAGCAGGTTTTGTCCAGGATTGTAGGATTTTAAAACTGCATTTTGCGTCCTGAACAGATGTCCTCGATTACACAACTAATACGTGGGAGGAGATTTGCTTGCTGTTCTTCCAACTCGCTTCGGAAAAAGTTTAATTTTTCAGACTCTGGCGATGGCGAAGCAACATGCATGTGTAAACACTTGGTAATTTGCCCGCTCAAAAGTATAATAAAAGATCAGATACTAGAGGCGTCCTCCATCGGATTAAACAGTGCCAGCTCAATACCTGAATGCGATCTATATGACATCGTAAGCGGGAAATTTCAGTTGCTGTTCACCTCGGCGGAAGATGTCCTTCAAAAATAAATCATTTTGAAGAAGTATGAGAGGCAGCTTGCCAATTCTTGTTTACTTTCTTCATCGCGAGGAATTCTTACCACAACATTCCCACTTGAATTTACGATCACTACTTTAACTCGAAGTTCTCCACCTCCAGTTTATAGGTCATCAACTGTTGAGGCACGACTCTGCTAGATCGTTTTGTGCGTGCTGTACTTTATTAGTGTTATCTCTAAATTCCAAACACTTCCTTCGATGAGATTTTTATGCGAGGGAGACTATTTGTGACAGATCCAAAATGAAATTTCACTTCCGCCGTATAATAGCTTCATTGGGATTGGCTACTTTACTGATAAGCTGTCACGATATGAATTCATTCAACCGTCAAATGTCAAGGGGCGTTTTTCAAAATCACAGGGTTTGCCTGCAAGCGTTACCTTCTCGCCCTTCCCCCTCCCCCTCCTTCCCATTTTTGCTCTCACCCCAACTTCCGCGCGGCCTAAAAAACGAAAATTCTTCCGCGCGGCCTAAAAAACGCTTGCTACGCAGGCTAGCGACCATCTCTCCAATTAAGATTTTCACTTTGTGTTTCATTATCAGTACATGTAAGAGCTTCAGCATTTGACTTTTCGGCACACGAAACTTTTATATCTTCACCCTCAATTCGTTGTCTTTTCTTTGTAATTGTTTTCAGAAATCGGCCGTTTGTTAACCTCCTCACAAACTTTTATTTTCAACCCACAGATTCATAAAACGACGATGATGGCGAATAAAGACGATGACAAAGACAAAGTTTCAAATATTTGTTTATTTATTTACAAGCCTCAGAAAATCCCGTAGGTATCCCGAAACGCGGGACGGCAAAATTGTTCTCGCAAGATGCGCAGAACAATGTGCGCGCGGACATTAGTAGGCACCAACCTTAAGTAAGGGAACTCACAAAACTTTCTTCATATATTTTGTGTTGTGATTTATTAAGGTACATATTGCTAGCTTGGATGATTAAAGGTGAAGTATATACAAGCACAAACACAAGCATCAGAAATAACAGAGATGCATTAATCTTACATTGGTTATTTGCATTAGAGTGCATGGTTTACATTAACCCGTGAAACAATTAGTGTACTATAATTAGAGTGTAATAATATTCAGATAAAGACAATAGAAAACACAATAATTGAGTGAAGAAGAAGTGCTAAATATGCTAAAGTGTATTTCACAGGTTTATATGTAAACCACGTCTCTATGACAAAACTTTTTACAAGTATACATGTATACACATTGTTTGAGACTGTGGCATGAATGTCAATATTTGACTAACATTTCCTAAAAAAAAGCACAAATCTTATCAATGTAAATGTACAGAAAATGTGTCAATTGTAATATTGAATAATTATGAATAATTTTATACATTGAATAATAATTAATGATATTAATAATCTAATATGCTATATTCATATTTTCAATTTTCTCAATGCCATTGAAATAAACATTATTTCATTTTTAGAGTTGTAGCATTTTAATAGCAAAGCTCATGCAGGGGTTAAAATTAAATCCTCACGATCGAGCACCATAATTACAAGTACTGATATAATATGATTTCTATTGAGTTCATTTTGGATGGTTTGCATGGCAACTGTAACCCCAAGGTAACATGGTATGATGCAATTCAAACTAGAAAAATGAATATCTCAACAAGAGAACAAACCATGGTTGTCCAAAAAGGTTGTCCAAAGGGGATGCAACCAGATGGTCAAGTGGGGGTGTTACATCATCAACTATTTGGTAAAAACACCAAGTACAATAAGTACAACTACACCAGTAAATTACCTTAATTCTGAATGTAGCTCAAGTCTCCCATTTTATTTAGTGGTGGTGATGTCAAGAACCATTGGAATCACAGCTTCTAAATTAAACTTGTTCAGTTTTGGGAGCATTGCATGACTCCAGAATGTTTCATTGAATGGAATTCCCTTCTCGAAGAAGTCTTTTTCTGTCCATATTACAAAGTCACACCACCACCTTTTGCAAATTGCCATTTGGTCTTGAACTTGGTAGTAATAGTTTGAATTTTCTTTTAACTTGATGTTCCCATCACTAGATCTAGAACAATAAAACTCGCTGTCTTCAAGTGCCTCTTTGATAGTGATGTGTCTCCACTTATAAGGGCACTTTATCTCTAGCACACCTTGGTAATGTTTGCAAGAGGGGCAGTAGACATATCCATCAGGGCTTGCTCCCATGTGGGGGTATTTTACAGTGACAACTAAGCCTCTCTCAAATACAGTGATATTTTTGTGTCCATGGGACTTCATGAATTTCACATAGGTTTCCCTTGCTGTTTGTTCATGGTCTCTTCCCCATTTAATTCCTGATACATTGTCTAGGCACCTTTCAGGCTCATTCTGCAATATCAGAGAGACTAACTTGTCCGAAGCAGTTGTCTCTCGCCTTTTGCATACTGTGCCCATAATGGAAGCAGTCAATCTTCCCTTTCTAGCTAATTTCCATTTTGGGTTTTCATTTTGTCCCCTTGAGCATGCCTCAATGAGTTCTGCTTCATGTTGATCAATCACCATGGAATCAAAATAATTTTGTATTACTTCTTCTACATTGCTTCCATTGAGTGATGTCTTATGCTGAATGTAGTGGTGTTGGGTTGTATGATTTAGCTATCAAAGTCGGCTTCCTCTGTTTCTACTTCCTTGAAATTGCTTACATTAAGGTCACCAGAAATGTTGTGTTCTGGCTGAAACAATGGTCTTGGTTTATAAACAGTACAAATTGCAGCATCTGGATTTACACTAACTAGAGAACCAAGAAAAGAGTCTAGAAATGCCCCATCGACATTCGAACTTGGTGTATATGTTGTAGTTCAAAATGATCCCTTGGTTCAATTTAAATTAAACCAGTTCCATTTAAATTGAACTGGTTTAATTTGGAATTTTAGGAGGGGGGGGGGGGGGAGTCGTAAAAAGAACTAAATAATTTTCACCTCCCCTCCCTCCTCTCTCTATCTTCTCCCCTCTCATCTACCTAACTATCTGTCTGTCTAACTATCTAGAACTAATATCTAATTAGCATTTTTTTTAAATAAATATCCTACCTGACTGGGACTTGAACCTCTTACCTTTGGCTTGCTATCCCAAGACCTTAACCACTTGACCATCCAAGATTTATTTGGTAGTAATGCATTGCACATTATTAATAAACCTAAACCTAAGATAAAGTCTCCCCTAATACTAACCTAAACCTAACCCCAAGATAAATATAGTCTTCCCCAATACTAACCCCAAACCTAACCCCAAGGTACTTAATATAAAGCCTTCCCTGATACTAACCCTAAACCTAACCCCAAGGTACTTGATATAAAGCCTTCCTTCAAAATGATTTGAACCAGTTCAAAATAAATTAAACCAGTTCAAAATAATTTGAACCAAAAATCATTTTGAACCACAACATATACACTCCATCTTTAGGAACAGCAACTTTCCTTTCTTCTTTTCCGTGAATATGTTTGACTGGAGTCATATCTTCGATTCTGCGTGGGCTTAGCTTTCGTTTTCTTGGCTGGTTCCATGTACACGGTAGAGAGGTGCAAGAAACTTTGTTTTTTTTAGTTCTACAGAGTCTTCAATAGCGAATAATAATGCTGCAATGTGGTTACATGCCTCCCCGAGTCTGTAATATACATTGTATACATATATAATTAAAACAAACAAAGCACGTTAAAAGTGCAAGAGTATATATAATTTTCAAGCGTAAGGCTCTGACAACTTGATATCATACACGTAGAAAAAGAAAGCGAAATACATTTTTTTTACAAACTTACCCAGCAGCACAGTTACAATCAGCTGAATGGATGAATCCAGTTGACTTTGCGATTAATACCCAGCCATTGTATACGAGGTCGGTCCTCATAGAAGGGAGCACATTAGCCCTCACAAAGCAGTAGCTACAATCATTGCTCACATTCTCCATTTCGATGTCTTGGACGTGGCCGTCTTTGAAAAACGTGTAAGCCTTGAGTTGACGATGACAACCCATCTGTTCTTCAGAATAATGTCTACAGGTGCCCAGAACAAGATAGTTTTGTAAATCTTTGAATGTTATGTCCGGGATAGATTCTAGGTTTTTGCTCCAATGTGAGAGTGATTTGGGATTTGGTAGCTGTTCTCGAGGTGTTCGTAACTTCTCCGCCAATCTGAGCTTTCTCTCCTGTTCGCGCAAATCGTTTTCATCATTGCTCTCAATGTGGTCATGAAGACATCCTTCGACTCTTTTAACCAGCTCTTATTTCACTCCACTGACCTTCTGACCATGGTCTGCCAGCCACCGTTTTAGTTCTGGTACTTTCCACTTGCGAACATTATGCACTTAAGGCACCAGGGGACCTTCGTGACCACTGTTCACTGAAAGCCGCGTAGCGCTCTAACCACTCGTCCAACATGTATAAAAGTATACATTTTCTTAAAGCTGAATAAATGCAGATTCTAAATATGCTGGAGGTTATTTCCTATTTTGTAAAGATTTTTTGTTATTGCACATTTTAGAAAATTCGACCGGCCTTGTTCAAAGTGAATTGTGCACGCGGGAATTCACTCGATTTTTAAACGGGAAGTGCCATTGTAATGAGCACACTTTGTTCTAAAAAACCGTGTCTCCGATTTCCGATATACGCTTTTGTTGAGGAGATATTTGCTGTCAAAATTCATTAATGTGTTTTTAAGCGATTTACACATAAATCATCAAATAACTTTTAAACGAGGCAACGTATCAAAAATCGGAGACACGGTTTTTTAGAACAAAGTGTGCTCATTACAATGGCACTTTCCGTTTAGAAATCGATTGAATTCCCGCGTGCACAATTCTCTTTGAACAAGGCCGGTCGAATTTTCTAAAATGTGCAATAACAAAAAAATATTTACAAAATAGGAAATAACCTCCAGCATATTTAGAATCTGCATTTATTCAGCTTTAAGAAAATGTATACTTTTATACATGTTGGACGAGTGGTTAGAGCGCTACGCGGCTTTCAGTGAACAGTGGTCACGAAGGTCCCCTGGTACCTTAACATCATAATTTGAACACACAGACACTGAATCAAACACTCAAATCAATATCATGGAGAATATTGGATATGGATCGGTCGAACGTCACCATATATAACCATACTTTTATTACTAATTGCAACAACAAAAATAACGAAGGAGTCAATATAATGTATAATATTACGGATGATGATAACAATAAAGAAGTCTATATAAGGCTCTGCAATATCATTGTATGCACGGAAGTGTCAGGAAGGCCAGAAAAAAAAAACACTTCAAAAACCGTATACGAGGAAAACGAAGGGAAATCTGGGTCGAGACCAAGACACTATCCAATCCCCCCGACTAGAAAAGTATGTGACTAACTAATTACACTCCGAGAGCCCTAGAAATGTTAAGAAGATCCTTGGAAGAGTACTTAATATATCTGTGTTTGGACGATGTGCACCGCCAACCAGCGTGTCTGTCCAATAAATATACTCTGCAACCAGGGTTTGAGGCGGCGCCTGATTTGATACTATGCATGCTGAACGACTTTATGTCATATACCAACGGACTCAAGTACTTTTTAAACTCCTCCCTTATTCTCGTCGTCGAGATGCACAGACTCGCGTGGAAATACTCCCTTGATTTATTCTTTGTGATACCTCTCACCAGGGGACAAGAAGATTCCCTCTTAAAATCAAGCCAGTACTTAGTTGGACACCAGCTCATCAAATTGTCCAGATGGGCAAAGTTGTCCCTTCACCAAGATTGCCATTAGAAAAGCTGTGTCTCCACATTCTTAAAGGGGCAGTGTCAAGCCTCACGCATGCGCATTAAAATCAAAACAATAACACTCGGTTGAGAAGCCTATCTTGCCCGTAGTGAGTTACAAAACCCCCTAAAACCGTTCTAATCGCTAAATAAATGACCTACAGGACTCATGTAGATACCAATCTTTATTTAGAAAGCAATTTTAGAACTTCAATATATCAAAAGGACTGAATTCAAGAAGTGAATTCACGGCGATATCATTTTCCAACGGCCGATCAAATAAAACACAGGAAGCCCAACACATAAGTAGATGGTGGGAAGCTCACCGGGTTTACAAGTAGTTCTACGTGAGATTTTCTCTTCAAAAGTCATGAACAGTACTGCACCTACGATTGATGATCAAGATTCCTTCGCAATCGACCAGAATTGCCGGTTTACAATTCGGTTTTCTTCACTCGAGGATGATGGCGGCCTGCCTTCAAAGTCAGTTCTAAGATGAAATAATCCCCACTAGGAATTGTTGAAAATGAAGAACATGCTTTGAATTATTACTAGTGAGGCATTAGACGCTTGAACAAACATGATTAAGGTCGATGGAAACGGATTCAAAACATCGAAAATAATAAAAGTCCACGGCGGACTTTTATTATTTCTCGCTTCTTCGTACCCAGGCTTACGCGGTCATATGGCTTGACACTGCCCCTTTAAGCGTCCATGCGATGCAAATAATTACAACTGAATAATTTACAAATAATTGGGATGAAGGACTTAAGTATCAATTGGTGTATGATCATGAACAGTAAGTATACCAAGTCTTTTTTTATACTTTTTTTTGGACTTTTTCATGCCATTCACAAAGTACGGATAATATGTGTTATAATAATATAATATTATATAATCTATAGAATAGATTATGATATGATACATGTACATTATATTTCTACCATGCGCACTGTTGATCTCACCTTGGCCTGAAAATTTGTTGATACCTTTGTGGTATCTCATGAATAGTGGAACATGGTAAACCATACTGTGCATGTAGGGAGTGACCCTGGCTTTGATATATCCTTGGGATGCAGAATTTCCAAGTGAGGTGAATAGATTTACCCATGCATTGGCCTGTGAATATGTTAATTCAGTAAAATCACAATACTAATACTGGTATACTATTTCTATAATAGCTACAATAGCATAGCATATATTTAGTGAACATTGTTAAGTAAATAAAATGTTTTCATGTGTAGTGTTTATTACAAAAATTGATAATTATTATTGTTTATTTAGCTTATACTTTGGTAAAATAGTCCAGAATATGGTTTTCAGATCATTTTATAGATATCATGAAAGCTCTGTAGAAATATAATCACACAAAAATCATTAGTAATAAATTGTTTGATATTGTGGATACATTGTGTAGATAATGAAATGTTATGAATAAATACCTTCCATAATTGAATTACTGTGCTACTTGTGCTTGGTCTGATGATACCCTCTAGCTTTGAGGGAAGAAATGCAAGTAGTAGTTTCTTGTCAGTCCCCATTAAGCTAGTGAAGTCATAGGTAGCACTTCCTCTGCCATCTGCATTAATTTTCTCCCAGACTCGAAAAGACACACCACAGCTGTTAATTGCATTGACAAGGGACTCTCTATGTGTGTTAGTTCTAAGCCTGGGAGGTTTATTGTCGTTATCCTCGCTATCCCATATTACTGAATCTTCTACTAGGTTTGTAGTTAGTTTATCTACATGTATGAAGCATGACAGGAAATTATAAACTTGAAACCAAATTCTCAGTTCATATTAATAAAATAATAGCAACAAACCTGTTATTCTAAGCATCATATGTAGCTCGTCCAGATCAATGTTTTCCAGTGGAATATCCAGCAAAGGTGGATGGGCACATGAACATTTTCCCCTCAAGGCACACTCTTTTACATTATCCAGGGTCCTTGCCATAGGTGGTTGCCAGTAGTATTCTTCAGGCTTTGACATGTCATGCCTTATTGATATAAAATTTAAAAAAATAAATACAAAATCATATCAATACACCTCATTAATTATTAGTTTATTAATATTATAGTCAGAAGTATATAAAACTTATTCACTTCAGTAATAATTAATATTATAGTCAGATGTACACAACAAGACTACTTCAGTAATAAACATACCTGTCTTTTTTATGACACAAGCACCAAATACATGCTAAATCAGACGTTGCCCCCTTCATTCCCAGCACCAACAAGAGGAACTGGAATATAATGTTTGCTGGTCATGAGCTATGCTATATTTAAAAATATGTTAATATTAAATATCTCAGTTATTGAAATACCTTATAATCTCCACCTAAATACATCTGAACAGGAATATTCTTTCCATCTATGTTTATCGCACCATCCTTTACCAGCTTGTTGACACAGCCAAAAATTTCTGAGTATGAATTCTTCAGCAAGTCGTAGCTTTCATGACCTTTTATTACACCCACAGTGTGGTTTCCTGCAAATAACTCTTTACTATTAGAGTGAAAAGACAGTGTATATTTGTATAATAATGTTATTTTACAAAAGAATGATTACACTACAGTTTGTACTAATATTGCATTTAATGTATTATCTGAGGCTAAATATATATAATAATGTGGGATTGTTAGACACTACCTTTTGATGACAGTACATCCTCTTTCTCTAAAATAGAGTATGATATAACTACAAAGTTTGTCATTCTGGTCATTTTGGCATCATCCACTCAACTTTATCTTAATTTTTTCTGGTGGATCATCCATGTTGAACTGACATAAAGATAAATTATTGTATTAAAATGTATTACACTACATTTAAGACATCAAAAGATATCATAATTAATTTTGATAAGTACAGCTCTAGTAGAGTACAAACACTAAAACCGTGCAATGTTTTGCACTAATTAGTACTAAATAGCACTAATTAAACAATAGAAAACAATAGAATTGTCACTATTTAGTACTAACTAGACCCTGTCGGCAGGGTTCACTCGTGCCCTGGTGGGAATGCTTTGGATCACCCAAGTTAGTTGAATTGGAATCCCTGTGGGAGCAGCGTGGATTTCGAAGGCCGCGGCCGGTGTTTGTATATTCTAGTTATTACCTGCACGACAGATAAGCTTAAAGTGGGAGTTCCATATACTTAAGCTAGTCTTTTTTTAAATACGGCATAGCCAGCTTAATAAACTTTTACATCGATTGCTTTATATCATCGCGTTATATCATTTGCAATCGGCTGTGTGTCATAATTATATAGCAAACATATTATTCAATACCTTTCTTGTAACTAATAACGCCATATAAACACCTTCTTTTGTAAAAAATCCATGTTTACTTTAGTCTTTATTCAAATATGGCCGCCACGTGTATTGACCCAGTTCTCCTAGGTAAATCACCTCTTCATTATTTGCTGCTGGGGCAGCTCCCTCACGAATGGAAGGGGTGGCGACCATATAACTTATTTGCTGGTCTCTTCGTTATTTGCTGCTGGGACAGTTCCCTCACGAATGGAAGGGGTGGCGATCTCAAATTTGAAGATCTTCTCGTCTTCAACACTTAACTTAACACTCCGACGAGTAAAAAGTGCAAGATTTTGCTCGTAGAATTCCACACGAATCGTTGAAGTCTTCTTCCCCATGTCTAAAATCCAAAATGGCCGTCGTCTTGTACTTCTGAGCATGTGCACCATGTGCTAACCGCAAGGGATGCTGGATACCTGTGGTATGTAAATTTCGAAGGCCGTGGCTGGAGATTCCACAGGCAGCCCAACCATTGCTTTTGAGGCACTAACGGACTAACCGGTCTGTGGCAAATGTTTGGGGTCTGGGTTCGAGTAATTAGTGTTTTGGATTTGACAAAGTCCCACATCGATTGTGAGATAGAGAAATGTTTGTATATAAATGGTTCGAATACATTTACACATGATAGAGATACTATAAGTATCGGTATATTTGGTCTTGATACCATGTGACCGGATATCGCACAACTGACGCCAAATATGGTTCCAATACATTTACACGTGATGGAGATACTAGGCCCGGTATTTGGTCTCGATACCATGTGACCGCATATTGCGCAACTGACGCCCAGAAAAAAAAAATACGCGTTGGGATTTATAACTCGTGCGGCCTACGGCCTGGGCACGAGTAAATAGTACTATTTATGTTGCACGGTTTTAGTGTTTGTACTCTACATATACTGATGAATCTAGATATGTATACATGTATGCAAAGCACTATCTTAGTGGTAGCTATATATATAGCCAGAGTAAATTTCATTTACCTTTAATTTTATTATAGCTTGTAATTCTTCCAGAAAGTCAAGCTGTGCACCATCTGCTTGTCCTGGTGTTTTTGTAATGTGACAAAGCTCATTCATGTTTTCTTTGCACTGCCTTATAAGATAGGTTCTTGGCAGCCCTTCCCCCCCTGGTGACATAGTTATTTCATGATAAGCAGCCTCTCCTATGCAGAATTTGTCTGTAATATACAGTATGCTTTTAATTTGTTCCTGTTCTTCTTCAGGTAGGTCATTGTAAGACTTCTGGTGTTCTTTACTAGAATAATTCAGTTTATACTTGGAGCCTTTGCTGTCTTCGAAGTGTGGTGTTTAGCGAGGGGATTGAACGGATGCAATACTCAAGGATTCACATACATGATTAACCCTTTTATTCAACATGGCCGCTGCTCTATCCAGCATGCATCGGGGTCTATATAATACCGGCATGCATCGGTACACTACATCTCCCCCTTGCTTATTTCTAAAGTTAACCTAATATAACGTATCATCTAACAGTATCCAGAGTCCATATAATAGTCCTTTTTTCCTATACTAAGAGTATAATGTAGTACGAAACTAGTAAAGACTATGATCTCCCTTACTTGCTATTCAAGGTCATATCTATTACTTGTGAACAAACATAATCTTTCATCCACGCTGGCGGCTTGCAAGCGCGCGCAGGTCGCAGATCAGTTGGAACGCTCAAACTAGGTTCTTGGCCTTGAGAGGTCTGCTGTACCGGTGTGTCTGAGCTAGAAGGTTGGTCTTGTGGGACTTGCTGGTTTGGTGGCATGTCGGCAGCACCTCTGCCCGGTACTTCTTCTTCTTCAGCTTCTGGTCTGATGAACCTCTTCGTGAATGCGATGTTCCTCATCTTAGTCTTGCCTTCAGTGTTTTCAATGACTACAGCGTTACCCTTCCTTTCGAGGACAGTGTAAGGTTCCGGCTCGAAGTTGGGCGACAACTTATTTTCTCTATCTTGCTTTAGGAGCACCTCCTCGCCTTCCTGAATGTCACAGGGCTTGGCTGACCTCTTCATGTCTGCGTATTCTTTCTGGCGCAGTTTGGCCTTGGCATCCCTTTCTCGCAAGAGTTGTTGACATTTTGATTCTGTCGTGCGTTCACTCGTTAATCTGATCTTGGGCAGTTTATCTCGCACTTTCCTTCCCATTAGTAGCTCGGCAGGTGAGATGCCAGTTACTGTATGTGATGTTGTTCTGAACTGGAATAAGAAGTCCTTCACGGCCTCTCTCCAGTCGCTTGATTCTAGTTTGGCAATTCTGATCGATTTCAGAATTGTTTCGTTGAAGCGTTCTACCTCCCCGTTGCTTTGAGGCCATAAGGGAGTACCTTTCTTGTGCTCAATGCTTAGGTAGTCTAAGAACCCTTCAAATTCCTTAGAGGCAAAAGGAGGCCCGTTATCAGTGCGTATAGTCTCTGGCAGCCCATGTGTCCTAAATATGGTCTGCATGCACTTTATTACAGCCTTTGCATCAGTCTTCTTCTTCAGCAAAATTGCCTCTGGCCAACGCGTGTACTGGTCTACAACAACTAGAAGGTGCTCACCTCCTGTTACTTCCAGCAAGTCAGCTGTCAAATCCGACCATGGTCCTTTAGGTAGCTTTGTGGACCTCACAGGCTCTGGTTTGGCTCTCGGACCTACGAGCTGGCAGGGATGACATGCACGTATGACTTGCTCAACCTGTTTCTGCATCTGAGGCCACCAGACTTTTTCGCGAAGCCTGGATTTGGTCCTTACCATCCCCTGATGTCCCTCATGGGCCAACATTATGGTGCGCTTCCAAAAACTCTGTGGCATTACTATGCGGTTGCCTCTCATCACTAATTGTCCAAGGACCCATAACTCATCTTTCAAGGCCTTTGTACATGGTACCTTGTAGCTGTATCCAGTCTTGGGTGCTCAGTGCCTTGCGCACTAGCTGCAGGGTGGCATCCTCTTCAGAAGCTTTTTCTACCTCTTTTGGGCTAAGTGCTGCCGGTACAGCTTCGCTAGCTATGCTACGTGCGCATTCTTCAGTAAGTTTAGTGTCGTCTTCTTGCGTTTGGCCAACTGGAAGTCGGCTCAGGACATCTGCACTGTTCTCTTTTCCCGGAATGTGTGTGATTGTGTATCGAAACTGTTGCAAGTATAGTAGCCACCTCTCTATTCGAATAGAAGGAGGCTTTGACTGTGGTGAAAGCACTACAAGGAGCGGCTTGTGGTCAGTGCGTATCTCGAATTCAATACCATACAGGAAGAGGTAAAACTTCTGACAAGCCCATCGGACAGCCAACGCCTCCCTTTCAAACTGGGAGTACCTCTTCTCCACGTTGCTTAGCTTGCGACTGGCATAGTACACTGGACGGTACAGTCCATCCTCCTGCTTCTGTTCTAATATGGCACCTAGGCCAACAGGTGATGCATCTGTAATCAGACGTGTTGCTGTACCTTGTTTATGGTAGGCCATTACAGGAGCCTTTGTGAGAAGTTCCTTCACCTTCTTGAGAGCTTCTTCCTCTTGCTGCCCCCACTTCCAGTGACTGGCTTTGCGCGTCAGGTCCCATAGTGGTCCTGAAACTGTGGCGAAGCTTGGTATGAACTTAGAACAAAACTGTACCGAGCCTAAGAAGCTCCTCATCTCAGCTTGGTTTTGTGGTCTTGGCTTCTACTATTGCTTTGACGCGTTCACTGGACACTTTCAGTCCATCTCCGGACAACACGTCTCCCATGTAGATCATACTAGGTACACCAATCTTACACTTCTGATAGTTCAGGGTGAGTCCGTTTTCTTCTAGCTTATGCATCACCCGATCAAGGTTCTCGTCATGCTCTTTGTCGTTCACGCCCACGACGCGCAGATCATCGTGCATGTTGTGCGCACCGGGGCAATCCTTAATTATCTGCCAAATTATTTGCTGGAATTTTTCAGTTGCCATATTTACGCCAAATAACAAACGCTTGTATCTGTAGAGACCATTGGGTCCAGCAAAAGTTGTGATATCTCTGGAATCTGGGTGTAATTCGATTTGGTGAAACGCCATGTTCAAGTCTAGTTTTGAGAACACCTTGGCCCCTGAAACCTCCTGCAGAGTTTCTTCTACGGTAGGGACTGGATGCTTTTCCCTGACTATGGCGCGGTTGGCTTGCCTCATGTCTAAGCAAATTCGCACATCCCCATCAGATTTCTCTACCACCACTAAGGGGTTGACCCAGCTGGTTGGCCCATCTACTTTTTCTATCACGTCTAGTTTCTCAAGCTGTTCCAGCTTCTCTACGACCTTGCGCCGCCTACTGAAAGGGATTCTGCGCAGTGGCTGTGCTACGGGGTGTATTGACTCATCAATATGCAACTTTAGTTGATATCCCCTTAATTTACCTAAACCCTCAAATAGCCTTAAGCGCAGCTTTCTTATCAGGAGCATCGGGCCCATTTGACACAGTATTACAGGCATTGACATTAATCCCAATACTCAATACGCCTAGTGACTCTGATGTCTGGCGGCTTAAAAACGTAGCGGCTTTAGCTGGCATAATATAAAACTCAGCGCGCATTGATTGCTTCGTTTGTGGCACGCACACATCCAGGCTGCATTTTCCCAGCAACTGGAGCGGTTCAGTGGCTGCATAGGTATACACTTTCTTGTCAGGTCTACACAGACTAACTTTCCCCTCATTATATGACTAAATACTTCATTAGACATCAAATTACAACTTGCACCTGAATCAATCACTACATCTATCAACTTATCTTCTACCATAAGCTCTAGATTATTATTAATTCCACTTGAACCAGTGGTAAAGACATAGTAATACTCGTCTTCATCTGTCGGTGTCGTAGGTTGCGTGTGTTCATCTTCTTGAACGCTGCAAACAGCTCCACGTCCTCTGGAGTTGCCTCTGTATCCTCTTCCTCGACTCTTTCCACGACCACGTCCACGTCCACTGCTTCCAGTTGGGTTATCTCTCTGTGGTTGTGACTTACAGCAAACTTCCAGATGACCAACAGCTCCACACTGACTGCACTTGTGGTCACGTGCTACACGGCAATCTGCACCCCTATGCCCAGCTATGTTACATTTCCAGCATTTTCCTCTGAAGCTTGCTGGCTTATTTCTGTTACCTTTGGCTATGTTCACATTGTTCACTTGGTTATCAGGCACAAGGATCAGAGACTCTTTATCGTGGTATTGGCTGACGATTTCAAGCAGTTTAGCAAGTGTCAAAGTATCCGCACGATACAGTTTAGACTTGAGGTTCTTATCTTTGACGAACAGCAACGTCTGATCTCTAACTTGATTGTCTTTTTCCTCTCCATATTCGCACGTCTCGGCTAGGGTTTGCAGCCTCGTAATAAAATTGTTGATTATCTCTCCTGGCTTCGGTTTTTCTGCTAGAAATGTCTGTCGAGCCAGGGGAACGTTCTTTTTTGGCTTGAAATGAGTAGAGAGAGATTTCATGGCCTTGTCAAATTCTTTTGCATTCCCGCTTTCTGACGTAGGGAAAGTCTTGAAGATATCTCTAACTCCAGTCCCAGCTAGGTGAAGAAGCAATGCCCTCTTCTCTGTAGGGTCAGTGACTCCAGAAGCCGCTACATATAGCTCAAATTCTTCTTTCCACTTCTTCCACCGTTGGGCGAGCGTGGCTGGCTCTCCAACCGTATCAAACTCTTTGAGACCAGTCAGACCACTTAAACTGACGGCCATCTTCCCTCAAATTCCTTTCTGCAGACTCTTTACGTGTTTTTCTTTTTTGTTTTTTTTATCCTCGTCGCCAGATGTGGTGTTTAGCGAGGGGATTGAACGGATGCAATACTCAAGGATTCACATACATGATTAACCCTTTTATTCAACATGGCCGCTGCTCTATCCAGCATGCATCGGGGTCTATATAATACCGGCATGCATCGGTACACTACACGAAGGAAGCTGAGTTCAGTGTTAACCCTAATGATTTTGCAAACCACAAGGCCTTGTCAACATTGTTTTTTAAATATGTCAATTTTCTACGCTTTTGTCTTTCTTTTAGATTTACAATAGCTCTCCCTCTGTTCTCAAACCCCATTTGCTCTTTTATCTTCTCCACATATTGATGAAGTTGAGAATTCTCTGAGTTTAGCTTTTCCATATCAATCAGTTTTTGATTTGCATCATTTTCCATTACCTCAGCTCTGTTCAAATCCTGGTAGAGCTCATTACATCTAGTTTCTAGGGTTTCATTTTGTTCTTGAAGCAACATATTGTGTGTTTGCTTGATTTATTTCTTCCTTAAAATGGCTCACAGTAAGGATTTCGTCTTGTCGAACACCAATCTTCTTGACATTTTCAGCAATATTAATGTATGCTCTCCCCCTTTTACCTTTTAACATGGCACTTGCCCCTGAACATAGGCGCCTCAGAATACCTTCGATCCTTTCACAATCATATTTGACTTGAACTACCCATTTTTCAGCTAAATAAGCATTCAATATTGCAAGGAAACTCTCTCCAATTCTGGAAGACGATTCAGATGAATACTTCACATCGTTCCAGCTTTTCAAGCATTTGTTGCTGATATGAATAGCGAAAACGATCTTATCACGACTTATACATTCATTATGTATATAGTGTAGGCTAGTGGCTTTTTCAATACTTATGCTTTCCTTGAATTGCAAATAATTATACAGAGATAATAGGTCGGACATATTTGTTTATCATCTCAAATTATTTCACGTATGGGTTGATAATTGTTGTGTCCTTTTGGCTTTTGAAGATGCTTAATTCTTGTAAAATACTGTTAGAAGGATCAGTCATGGAAGTACAGTTATAATTGTTTGCCGTGTCCACAATTAGTAGAAATGCTAAATATTTTGAAGCGAATATTCAAAAGTGGCGCGAACGTACCAGAAGTAAATGTTTTAGAACTATAACTGCTGACCAAATGATTGCTTTTACAGCTATCCCAGGGTTCTTTGAGGGGGAAGATAGCTGTGGTTTTGCTTTCAATTTTGATACCAGGCTCGAGGTGTAGTGATGAATATTGGCCTCAAAAAGACTTCAATTGTGCGTCGGTGTCTCAAACCGGAACTGTACTTCCATGACTGATCCTTCTAACAGTATTTTGCAAGAATTAAGCATCTTCAAAAGCCAAAAGGACACAACAAATATCAACCCGTACGAGTAGAACTTTCGGAGATGATCGACAATGTGATCTACTTTACTGGTCCGGTTCGGCAAATGATGTGGCGAACTTTATTTTGGAGCTACTACCTTCCCAATATCAGGTTTTCGTGATTTTTGTGAAGCTTGAAGAGGGACACAGTGCCAATGGCTTGCAGTCGTGAACGCAATGGATTTGGGAACATCAAATCAACACATACAAAGGTAAAAATTGGTTATAATGCTTTATTGCAAGTTGTATCATTGAGTTCCAGTTCGGCAAAATAACTGTTAGTGCAGTTATTTCATGTTTATATTTTTCTCTCGTACATTTTCTTATATTTATTGAGGACATTAAAAATAATGACCGCTAACGGTGCGCGGGCTCAAAGACCGGAATAGTTGGCGATGCCACTGCGCCAGTTGTGAACAGCTGCTTTTTGAGATTGGAAGGACACACTACGTTTTCTGCCTCAAATCTTTCTCCAGCCATATTTCCCATCTCTGTGGATATTTCCAATACTCCGTTGTATGGTATTGACAGTCCTAGATCACTCAACTTGTCAATTAGCCCCCTTTTCCTTGTTTCTGCATGTATTAATAGTTCTATATAGGTAGGGAGTGGTGTCTCCCGATCTTTTGCATGGTATACAGCTTGCGATGAATCTTTACGCCGTCGGACAATAGAGTTGTATCTGATCAGCTGTGATATGGTAAGAACAGCGATGGCATTATTTGATTGTGTCTTGATGCTTGTTCCACCAGTAATCA
Source organism: Actinostola sp. cb2023 (assembly GCA_033675265.1). Taxonomy (NCBI): domain Eukaryota; kingdom Metazoa; phylum Cnidaria; class Anthozoa; order Actiniaria; family Actinostolidae; genus Actinostola; species Actinostola sp. cb2023. The sequence goes on along the minus strand of JAUJYZ010001287.1, from coordinate 314,202 downwards.
TTTCAATTAACGAACGTAGTGATTGAGGAACTGAGTTCTCCTGACAATCAGTATGAAATGTGCCGTTAAACTAACTCTTTTTCATTTTAAGCAGATCTCGACGGACTATCTTTGCGGCTTTTGATATTATCATGGCGTCATCATCATCATTTGACTCAAAGGTTTTCTTCAATGCAGTACCTACGTCTTCGCAAAAAGCCAGTAGAACTTCTCGACCATCTTTATATGACTGTAGATCAGGACATTGTTCAAGTATACGTTCTTTCAACCGAGTGCTATGCACCCGTTGCGAAACATCAACACCCATCTGTTCCAGTCTTTCTACATACAACCTGGAGAGGTCAGTGAGCTTATATACAGGATTAACATCCGAGTCACTTTGCCTTTCCTCTATGTGCGAAATTAATTCAGCCAGTGCTATTCCATGGCACACCAACTCACTAAAAAAAGAGCTTTGTTTATCGTGGAGCGTGTCTATGGAACAGTCTCCCCTCTAAAGCCAAGCAGGCCACCACCTTAACATCCTTCAACAACAATATTTAATTATGTAGAATTATATTTTTACACGGCTCAAAGGGAGAGCACTTTGTAACTGATTAATTTTAATTTTAGTGATTTTGATTCCGTGTCTAAATAAAGTTCATTCATTCATTCATTCATTCTGTGGAGTCTGTGTTTTTAGCTCTAGAAGCAGAAGCCTTTTTATACAGAGTGACCAAGCAGGCTGTGTGGTACACAGCATCAACTGCTACCATGTCCCCAGTACCTAACTTTGCTAATAACACAGAATCGTTAAGGACAGTGGCGCTTTCTCTGACATTTATGTCAATGTTGAATGTGGAAGCTCTATGAAGCTCTCCAGTTCCTTTCTCACAAAAAAAGCAACTCTGGTCGGCTTTTGCGATCGAACTGCGCCGTGGTAACTTTGCTCTTAGATTTGTTCCATCGCCTTTTTCAGCTTTCCTTTTTCTAGCCCTCTCCAGCTTCAGGTTGCTAAATGCATTCCTACATGATTTGTGCCACTTTGCCTGATTTTGTTTAAAGAGCTCGGCTAGTTTTCCATCCTTTTCAATGGCTGGAATGAGATTGGCGTGAATTTCCAATGGTATACATCCCAGTCCATAAAATTGCTGGATGTTAACGCATAGACTGTTATACCATGAACTGGCATTGTCTTGCTTGGAGTCGAAAGGACATCGATTTTTTTCTTTACATACTGACTGACACAGTGCACACTTGTTCCAGTCCACACGAGAAACGTTAGACAGTGCAGCTTCTGTGTCCATCATCAACCATTCATCTGTCCTCTTCCTTAATCAGAGGTATCATAATAACAATTATAGTTAGTTAAATTTAGGTCTCAAAATTGGATTACGATTCAAAATTTATCGTAAAGGCACTAATAGCTCTGTAAGTTCGACATTTTCAAAAGACGATAAACAGTTTCAAAAACACACATACTTGTATTTTAGTAAAAGAATGGTTACAGAATATTTAATTTCAAATATCTTACCTTTTAAAGTGCGAAAACTAATGCAAGAAGAGCCAAAATGACGACATGGTTGGTCTCTGGCCACCATCATGATTTAGCTTAGTTGCCAAGCCTTATTACACAGGCCTACTCGTTCTCAATACCACAGTTTTCCCTAAAATGTTTTTTTAATGAAAAGACAAGCAGGCAAGCAATGCATTGTTTTGTTATCACCAATCGACCGAAACAATAAATTCATCAAATTGGTGGTGGTGTTCCTGATATTTCTTGCGTAAAAAAAAAATTAAAATTAACATCCCCCTTCCCTCCCCCCTACGAGACTTTCCCTGGATATTTTTTACACGCTCTGTATACAAAAATGTAAGACAAAGGTCAAACCACAGCATTGAAGCAAACTGGATATTTATATTTTTAACATGTTTTAAAATATTTTTTTAAAGGCACCCACCCCTCCCCCTCTGGTTTAAAATAGCCCCCCCTGACCAATTTCCGGATGGGTCCATAGCTGAAATTATTCAGCTCGTCGAATACTATAATTGTGCCGAGTTTGGTGCTTTTAACCAAAATCGCACAATTCAACCATTTTTTTGCACCATATTGCCCCACTATTGCAAGGTATACGTTTTACGATTGTTTTGTTTTCAATGTTGTTGTTTTGCGAAAAACCAAGAACATCAAAAGTGCGGGCTTCCTGTTTTTTCATTGAATTCAGCTTTTCAAATGTCTTGATTTTAATCTCATTTGCAAAACAAAAATTCATTAATTATGTCTGTAAATGTTTTTGTTTGTTCCTTTTGTAAGCAATCTCAATGTTTATTTGTTCTCTTGGTGAGAAACAAAGACGAAAATCGAACTTAAATACAAAATTCAGCGCGGGATCCCTATATATCGTTGAATTCAGCTTTTCAAAGTGTTGAATTCCACGGTGAATTCCCTCTCATCCGGTTTGCTTCTCGGCCAATCAGCGCGCGAGTTTGATATGAGCTATGGGATTCTCTGCGAAATGCAGTCACAGCGAACTGGTTTTAAACAATGGTCCCTTAGTTCGTGCCAAACTTGAGCTTATGCCGCTAAAACGGAAATCTCTAATTAGGTTCGCGAAAGAGTCCAAAGGAATTTTTGTATCGAAACTTCCATCGGTAAGCACAGTAGGGGTGTAAGTAATCGGAGGAGCCGGGGTTCGATTCTCGATTCGACATAAATATAACCGGAAAAGCATACAACGAGGGCAATATATATATATTGCCCTAGAATGAGAGCAATATCTGTATATTGCCCTTGAATTCGTAATTGGAGCTGGGAAATATGGGATATAAAGCCCAACGGAAAACAAAGAAAACCGAGTCAATAATGTAATAATGAGTAAAAATCATCGAAGCCATCGTTAATTAGGTGACCGACAAGGAACATAGCTCCCTCTAGTGCAATTCTAGCTTAGAACAATAGACCTACAACAACAATTTTATTAAAGTGCTACTTAGACGAAAATCGATCGAAGTTTAATTTAGCTGAAACTTCACTGAAATAATCTCAAAGATCCATACAATTACTGGTTATGTGTTTTCTCAAAATTCCTATGGGAAGTATTACATTTTTATGAATCTTTAGAAGTGTCAGTGAGGTCATCTACTCAACCCTAACAATCAACTCAGCTTCGCTCCATACATTTCTTTGTGTTTAGTTTCTTGAATTATTTTATTTCTATGAAGCTAAATGTTTGGGAGAAGGAGTTTTCTTACATTATTTGTGCTTAGGATTGATTGTCTGACCAGTTGTCTTCAATGCAGAGCTGTTATCTGAACAAAATATTGAGATATTTTCACTCACAAAATACAAAGAAATGTATGGAGCTGAATGTTGGGTTGAGTAGATGACGTCACTGACACCTCTAAGGATTCATGAAAATATAGTACTTCCCTCTGGTATATCGAAAAAAGATCTTAACTAGTTATTATTAGACCATTGAAGAATTATTCAATGAAGTTTCAGCTAAATTAAACTTCGATCGATTTTCGTCTAAGTAGCACTTTAAGTACCTGAATTGGAAATACAGAATTACAGACCTACTTAAAGTAATATTTATATTTATACTTTGTTTCAGCATTTTAGCTTGTTTTTTTTTTGTATTTTGTATTGTATTTCCAGACGTTGACTGACCAGATTTAATCAACGTACTCAAGTAATTTGGTGATGATGATGATTGTGGCTACCATATCCGGTTGAATACATGAATAATAATTAGCAGAGTAAAATCCCGCGCACGTGGGCAGAGCATGCAGTCGGGAAATTGAGTTTGAAGAGCGAAGAGTCAATAGTTTGTAAACCGCGCAAAAATACGCTGAAAAATGCACAATATCGTAAACATCTTCAAGGAATTCAAGTGTAACTTCGACGTGGAATAAATAGATGTGTTGGCCCGACTCGCGTGTGTGTTTGCAACATTTGAACAATCGTAATCGGGGTGGTCTTATGAACAGTTTACAAACTCCTCGATTCAAGGACGCCTAGGTTGGCAGAATTGTTGTATCAAACTCATCGATACAAGGAAGCCTAGGTTGGCAGAATTGTACGGTATATTCGTGGATAAAATGTCGCTACCAGAGAGTAGAGGTGATTGTATTTCGACGCTTTCAAGGTTGAAAGCCGAGATAGAAGAATTGATAACAAACAATGGCGGCCTGAGTGATGTCTCGTCAAAGTATACATTGTATAATGAGATATGGCGTAAGTTTGTCAATACGCACGGAACATATCTGGAATATCTGGATTCTGGAGAAGAAAATGTAGCGCTTAGCAAGAGTTACGAAGGGCAAATGATGCAGAAAATGAACTTTGATCATACGGTGAAATCTTGGTGTAAAGAGAAGAAGAAGAAGGCAAAGGTGAAACCACGTGGTACGAGTGTTGATTCTAGTTCGACTATATCGAGTCGTAACACAAGCTCTTCAAGGCTTTCTACCTTATCCAAAAGGAAAGAACAGTTGGCTCACGCCCAAATAAAGGTAAAACAATTAGAGAAACAACAAGAAATATCAAGGAAAATAAATGAACTAGAACAACAAAAGGAACTGTTAGATGCACAAACGGAGGCAGAGAGAGCTAAGGCGAGTCTGAAGGTGTACGAAGATGAAGAGATAAATGAAAGCGTACATTCAGAAAACATTGATTATTTTGATGTGGAACTTGAAGGGGACAAGATGTTTCCTAAACAAAATCAGACACCTGTTCATGTCCATTTAGCTCAAAATGTAGAGAAACAAGCAGAGATAATTACTACTGCTTTCATGCAGACGTCCACACCTTTATACACTACAGTTACTGGATGTAAATCAGTTAACAATGCTGCTGGTTTGCCTGTTTCAAATACATCAGTATCCATGAGCAACACAAGTCATCTTGTTAGTACCCATATGGTGTCAGGATTTCTTGCAACAACCAATTTAGTACAATCTACCCCTAATTATCATGTTTGTCCTCAAGTCAGTGCAACACCTGTATCTACACTTCCTGTTTGTTCTGAGCTTACAGTGGGAACATTGAACGTCAATGCCACACCCTTTAAAATATCACCAATAGAGCACAGTCCATATACATGTGCTGTGAATGAGCCACAATCATATGCATCACAACCATTTGATACTACGAGAGTTGTTCAGTCAAGGGTGGACACTGGTGAAGAGATTGTAAAAGCCTTACGACAAGTAGTCAATACTCCTAAGATTGAATATATGCACTTTGATGGCGATCCTGCAAAGTATATCTCGTTTATTCATAATTTTGAAACATGTCTAGAGAAAGACAATCCTGATGATTCAACGAAACTGCAACTTCTGATACAGCATTGCACTGGTAAAGCAAGAGAAGCAATAGAAAGTTGTGTGAACTTACCACTACATGAAGGATTCAAAACAGCAAAGAACACTCTGAGAGAGAACTTTGGTCTAGCACACATTATTGGTCTAGCACACATTATTGCTCAAGCACACATAAGTATGTTGGAAAATTTGCCTGTGATCAGGACCGCGGATGGTCCCACTTTGTTAACATTTGCACGGAAACTAGAAGAAACGGAAAGAACCCTGAGAGGCATGGGTACAGAGTACATGAGTGATATTGATCACATCAACACGTTGAAGACACTTCACAGGAAATTACCAATGTTCTTAAGAGTTAGATGGACGGAGATTGCAGGAAAGATCATTGTTTCTGGAAGGAGACCTAAGTTTGTAGATTTTCTCCAATTTATAAAGGAGCGAGCTAAACTTGTAAACAATGAATTTGGAGAAGACATGACAACCACATTCTTAAAGGAAAAGAACACTAGAAGTAGAGAAAGACCCAGTGCTGTAGGATATACCCACAGAGCTACAACTTTAACCATGGGTGTAAGCAACGAACAAAGAGGCCATCGTAATGACAATGAAAGAAAGTTTAATAAGAAGTGTGCTGTGTGTTCTGCGGGTGAACACAGAATCTGGAGATGTGAGAAGTTTAAGCAGCTTCCTTATCCAAGAAAGAAGGAGGTTGTGAGGAAGCAAAGACTCTGTATTAAATGTTTAAATGAAGGACATTTCATTGCTACATGTAGTAGAACTGAATTTAAGTGTCAGAAAACAGGATGCGGCGAGGAACACCACACGTTGTTACATCCTCCTGGTGACACATCCAACAAAGATGACAACAACAGTACAAGTTCAAGTAACATGAAGTCTGGTCAAAGTCAGCCAACTAAAACTACGGACAACAAAGAAACTGATGTAGGAAAACGGAAAGAGATAAACGCTGAGCATAGTGTAACTGCGGCAACTGGGGCCGGCGACACACGAGTTTGTTTGGGTGTGATCCCCGTAAAGGTCCAAGCAAAAGGAGGCGGTGCGATTATCAAGACTTATGCACTTTTGGACAGTGGCTCAGAAGTAACTCTGTGCCATGAACAGTTAAGTAAAAAACTTCATTTGAACGGAAACAAGATTAACTTTACATTGACTGGGATGACGGGGTCAACGGAAATTGAAAGCAATGTAATAGATCTAGTAGTAAAGTCTATGGATGACACAACAACGATTGAACTGATTAATGTGAAGACTGTGAAAGAGAATCCCATTTCTCAAAGTTGTATAGCAAAGAAGGAAGACCTAAAACGATGGCAACATCTTAGTGCTATTGACTTCCATGAATTAGAGGATAAAGAGGTTATGTTGCTGATTGGAGTTAAGGAACGACCAACTCTATTCGTGCCATTAGAGTGCAAAGTGCATGCAGATGATGAACCTATAGCAATTCGCTATAGCCTTGGATGGACAGTCATCGGACCAGTTGGAGGAAAGAAAGAGAGTAAAGACTGTTCAGTGAACTTTGTTCGTACGGTGAACTATGTAAATACACAACATGAAGATTTGATGACACAAGATGGACATTCAGACATTTCAGAAACAAGAAACTTACAAAACCTTTGTCAATCAATGGATGTACAGCAAGATAGCGATTATGCGGTTGATCAATACAATGAGAGAGAATTGCAACGTCAAATTCTGGATGAACAACATCAACTTGAAAGACTTTGGAAGACAGATTTCTGCGACTCGGTAGTTGGGACCAAAGTCAATGCTTCAGTGGAGGATAAGAAAGCTCTAGAAGTTATGGAGAGAACTTTGAAAAAGGTGAACGGTCATTATCAAGTTGCCTTACCTTGGCGCGACAACCCGCCATTCTTGCCAAACAATAGAGGCATGGCTGAACGAAGATGTCAACTTTTAAAGAAAAGATTGTTAAAGGACGAGAATCTGTTTGATAAATACAAGACGACGATGCGTGATTATATTGATAAGGGCCACGCTGTGAAAGTGCCCAAAGAAGAGCTGAATTTAACTGACAGGCCAATTTGGTATCTTCCTCACCATCCTGTTGTGCACCCACTAAAACCAGAAAAGGTGCGGATTGTATTCGATTGTGCCGCGAAAGCTAAGGGAACATCTTTAAATCAGGAACTTATGCAAGGTCCAGACTTGGCAAATCAGTTAACTGGCGTGTTAATTCGATTTAGACAGGAACCGGTTGGAGTGGTCGCTGATGTGGAGGCAATGTTTCATCAGGTCTTGGTGGAACCCAAGGATTGCGACGCATTGAGATTCTTCTGGTGGCCTGATGGCGATCTCTCAACTGAGCTAGAAGAATATCGGATGGTGAAACACCTCTTCGGAGCAACGTCCTCGCCAAGTATTGCGAACTTTTGCTTAAAGAAAACTGCAGAATTGGAGCAAGAAAGTATCAACTTTGAAACTGTGGACACTGTTAATAGAAACATGTACGTCGACGACCTGATGAGGTCAACAGACACCACAGAGAAAGCTATAACGTTAGTGAGTCAACTCCGTGAATTATTGGCCAGAGGCGGATTTCACTTAACGAAGTGGTATAGCAACGACGACAGACAAGTCTTGGCAACAATACCAGAATGCGAAAGAGCTAAATCTGTAGTCAGCTTAGACTTGGAACGATTACCTACAGAGAGCGCTCTTGGTCTGAAGTGGAATATTGAAGACGACAAGTTCGTATGGGAAGTACTAGACAAAGTGATGAATCTAGTGAAACGGAAACCAAGGACTCGGAGAGGAATCCTATCAGTGTCCTATTCATTGTTTGATCCGCTAGGATTCATTGCTCCGTATATCATGAAAGCCAAACTGATCTTACAGATGTTGAGCCGTAAGGGAATTGGATGGGACGATCCATTAGCAGAAGAAGATAGTGTTCAGTGGTCTCGTTGGCTAGAAGATATCTCAAAGCTAGAAGAAATAAAGATTGAGCGCTGTTTCAAACCCAAGGGATTTGGCAAGATTAAACTAGTAGAGTTACACATATTTTCAGACGCTTCACATGTGGGATATGCGGCCGTGGCATTCCTTCGTCTGGTAGACGATAGAAGTAGAATACATTGTGCCTTCGTCATGGGGAAAGCTAGATTAGCTCCATTGCGTGAAATCTCGATTCCAAGGTTGGAACTGACGGCGGCAGTCATATCTGTGAAGCTTAGTAAAGCAATACGTGAACAATTGGACTGGACGGTACAACGTGTTTACTACTGGACTGACTCAACTTCAGTGCTGAAATGCATCAATAATACAACGAAACGATTCCACACCTTTGAATCCAACCGTCTTACCCTCATACATGATGGATCCATACCGTCGGAGTGGAGGTACGTAAACCGAGAAGATAACCCAGCCGATGACGGCTCAAAGGGATTGAAACTAGACAACGCGATAAAAGATGATCGTTGGGTGAAAGGCCCTCGTTTTCTATGGGAAGATGAGAACTGCTGGCCAAAAATGATTGAAATTCCTGTAATGTCAGACGACGATGTTGAAATCAGGAAAGAAATCCAGATCTACACCTCTACAGTTCAGACTAGTGTCTTGACAGATTTAATTTTGTACTACTCCTCTTGGTGGAGGTTGAAGAAGGCAGTAGCATGGTTGCTACGTTGCAAGGAGCACCTTCGTGTTAAAGTACAACTTAAAGGAAAAGGTGATGTCGTGGACAATGCAAGCGTCATTGTTAGGACATCGAGGTATCTTACAGTAGAAGAACTACGAAATGCTGAAAGATTGATTCTAGCTCATGTGCAGCTGATATCTTTCCCAGAGGTGGTAGAGGCGCTATCGACGAAGAAATCCTCAGACGAAAGGTCTACTAAGAGAACTCTACAGAGAGTTGGTGCATCGATTTATCAGCTGAATCCAACGTGGGATTCGAAAGAGAGACTGTTACGAGTAGGAGGCAGACTGGTTGAAGCACCCGTCGACGATGAATTCAAACATCCTATTATATTACCATACAGACATCCGGTGACGGATTTGATTATTGAACATTACCACATCACAGTAGGACATATGGGACAAGAGTCTGTTCTTTCGTCCCTGAGAGAGAAGTTCTGGATCGTTAAAGGGCGATCAGCAGTAAGACGTGTTAACAGGAAATGTATTGATTGCCAGAAAAGGAAAGCGAAGCCAGGGGAGCAGTATATGGCGAACCTACCTCAAAACAGGCTTACTCCAGACAAGCCACCATTCACTTATGTGGGAGTAGACTATTTCGGTCCACTCGAAGTAAAGCAAGGCAGAGCACATGTGAAAAGATACGGCTGTCTCTTCACTTGTTTAACGACACGAGCAGTGCACGTAGAGATTGCGCATTCTCTAGATACTGATTCTATGATCAACGCGTTAAGGAGATTCATCAGTATACGTGGGTACCCTGAAGAGATTAGAAGTGATCGGGGAACGAACTTTACCAAGGCAGACAAAGAGTTGAAAGAAGCGTTGAATGAGTGGAATCAGACGAAGATTAGCAGCTTCTGTATGCAGAAAGAAATCCAGTGGATATTCAATCCCCCATCGCCTAGCCATATGGGCGGAGTGTGGGAGAGGATGATACGCTCCGTGCGACAAGTACTAAAGTCTCTATTGAAGGAACAATTGGTTTGCGATGAAGTGCTCTCAACGGTAATGGCGGAAGTAGTGAATATTCTTAACTCAAGACCACTTACCCGAAATAGCGACAGCCCGCTGGATGATGAGCCATTAACCCCGAATCACCTACTGAAACTACGTCCATGTCCTAGTTTACCGCCTGGTACGTTCGACAAAGATGATTGTCACGGCAAGCGCGCATGGAAACAAGCCCAGCATATCGCCAATGTATTCTGGCGGCGATGGACGAGAGAATATCTGCCGGCATTATTGGAAAGGAAGAAATGGAACCTGTTAAAGCGAGATCTCAAGGTTGGAGATTTAGTGCTACTAGCTGATGAGACTTATCCGAGAGGACAATGGCCGTTAGCCAAGGTCGTGGAGGTGACCACAGGAAGAGATGGCCACGTACGAACTGTGAAAGTGAAGACAAGCTCGACAGTAGCTACAAGAGCAAAAAGACAACGAAAGGGAGAGAACAAAGCCAGTTCAACAGTGATACTCACAAGACCCGTTACCAAGCTATGTTTGCTGGAAATGGACGAATCAAGTGATACAGAATCAACCTGAACAGTTATTACAACAAAATAGGAACGATGAACACTAAGACATTATAAGTTTGCGTTATTATGGTAGTTTACTAGTTATAGTAAATGACTGTCTGATAGGACACCCATTTAGGGGCCGTGTGGCTACCGTATCCGGTTGAATACATGAATAATAATTAGCAGAGTAAAATCCCGCGCACGTGGGCAGAGCATGCATGCAGTCGGGAAATTGAGTTTGAAGAGCGAAGAGTCAATAGTTTGTAAACCGCGCAAAAATACGCTGAAAAATGCACAATATCGTAAACATCTTCAAGGAATTCAAGTGTAACTTCGACGTGGAATAAATAGATGTGTTGGCCCGACTCGCGTGTGTGTTTGCAACATTTGAACAATCGTAAGCGGGGTGGTCTTATGAACAATGATGTTGACACTGAAATAATAAAGATGATATACAACTCTGATGATGCAAATGATGGAGAAGATGGTATTGAATTTTTGTACACTTCCGCTTGACTTGGGGAAGAAAATATGTGGATTGACAATGCATGCAGTCCGCTCCACCAGTCGGTATGTGTAAATTCATCGTACATAATAATTTTATAATAATGTGGGGGGCTAATCGTCCTTCCTTGGAGCCGGTAGCTGAATTACGAAGGACGCAGTTTAACGTGGTCGAGTCGAAGGCACTGTGCTGCCACCATCGACCCATGTCTGACCACGGAGCACAACTCAGATCGAAATATTGTTCGTTTTTATTGAGGGAGGAAAACCGGAGTACCCGCAGAAAATCCCTCGAAGTAAGGGATAGAACGAACTAAGAAACTCGACTCGCATGAAGCGCCCGATCCGTGAAGTGAACCAGGCACCAGGGCCTCTATTGATAACAGCGATTTTTTTATTGCTGACATACCTATTGTACCCTGAATTTTAAATAAAGGTTCTCATTCATTCACCACAGCGGTGACGCACCACTCGGCCACCCTTGCTTCCCGTGCATGGCAGCACGCATACTGTAGTTTGTAAGTAATAGATACAATATTCGCGTCCGATCTGTATGGGATTTACAAACTCGAGCCGTAGGCAAGAGTTTGTAAATTCCATACAGATCGGACGCGAATATTGTATTTGACTTATCGAATCCAACGACGTATAAGTGGATGTTTTACTGTAATTTGGATGATAGGAAACAGTTTGGCCGAGAAAATCCAAGTTAAAGTTGAATGCAAATGAGGACGATTCTGTATCCGATTTACAAATGTCTGCTACGCTTATGATTTCTATTGTATTTCCCTCATTAATTATTCATGAATTTGATAATAATAGAGTACCGAAGTGTGACGTCACGAAAACAATAATTTTCGCTTTATCAACTTTATGATTTTTCTCTGGTATTTCTTTTGCTGAGACCCCAAAGGACTTTGTAAATGTCATAGTACATAACACGAGGTTCTATACCTTCATTTCATTCCTTTACGCACTTTATTAACTTACTTAGCGAAAACTAGTTTCGTGTTCTCAACCTCCTCAGTTCGCTAAAGATATAATGCGTTGAACTACATAGCTGTGTGCGCGCGTAAGTATTATTTACAATATGAGTGGCAATGTTGTATCTTATTTACAATCTCGAGCCGAAGGCGAGAGATTGTAAATAAGATACAACATTGTCACGAATATTGTAAATTACTTATGATATTGTATAATCATTGTTTGAACCAGGTAGGCGTTTCAACCAGAATTGTAGTCAATATCTGATTGAGATGAAAATAATGTAATTAAATAACTGTTCTTTTAGCATTCAATTCTCATTCCGATTGGTTGACCGCACTAATCAATGAAGGCAGTTTCGTATTATACTAGCTTAGTTAAGATATCGATTGTTTAATAAATGTTTTATTCCTTTTCATACTTGATAGTTTTTGAATAGAGTTGATTGCTCATTGAGACATATACAAAGAACAAATACGGCCGAAATATGTAATATGCCTGCTTTTTCATTTAGAATACATTTACACTTTTGTTTGGTTTTCAAAGGGGGCTTTAATTGTGAATGCGAACGGAGTTTTGATTCTTTTCAATCAAATCAAGAACAGTTCTCACAGGAAGGTCATAGAACTAAGACGGGCATTTGAGACGATGGCTGACAATTTTCGTAAACTGCCAAAAGTGTGTGTCACAAGAGAGTCAGTTGTTGAGGGAATGTGCCCAAACTAGCACCGAAGTGGAGTGTAAAGATTTCTGAAGTCTGTCAGATGTCTCGTAAAATCAAGGTAGCAAGGAAAGAGTCTATTGACTTTCTTTTGACACATAAATTCCGTATGAAGTTAGTTCGACTAACATTACTTTACCATCTTCTAATTCGAGGTTCTTGAAAATAATAATGTAGCAAGTAACGCAATATTTAGCGAGAACTGTGCGAAGTCCTTAATTTGAAGTAATCTCGTGTCTTTCAAAGTTTGTTATAATTTATTTGAGATTGTGAAGGTATTGCCGCAAAGCTAGAAATCCAATGGTTGTATCATTAGTAAGTAAGTTAAAACTGTGAAGGTGCTAAGCTCCAATAGAGGAAGGGAGTTACATTAAAGAAACTGTGGACAAAATCTAACGTGTACTGATTTTTCTTAATTAGCTTTTAGGATAATGTATCAGTGTTCCTCTCATATAATGCATTGATCGATACAGAATACTTATAGAGCTTATTAGTATTCTGTATCTGATACAGAATACTAATAAGGTCTATTAGTATTCTGTATCAGATACAGAATACTAATAAGCTTCATTACTGATTCATACTTATGAACAATTGCAGTAATTAATCAACCCCACCTATTCCCTGCCAACTATTCAAACCCTCCCCGTGCTTTTAGTTTCTTGGAAATTGTATGGGAGTTACAAGGTAGCCACGTGACCAGAATGCTGAGCACAGATTGGACATGCAGCTGCCTAATGAATTATTAATGAATATTATAATTATTATTACTATTACATCTACCAAGTGAACATATATTCCTGATAAAGGTATACCATGAATGTCCTTTATCTACGCCTGCAATTGTTGTGATCTGCGGTATCATGTGGCATACGATCGCACGTACCGCCGTCAAAACATAGTTTTCATCGATTTATAAGGACGTCAATGCATGCATATGGTACGGTTCTTTAAAGAAGAATATCTGTTTTTGATCCTCGTTGATACTTCGAGATCTTGAACACTGTATTTTCTTTACAAACTTATCCTTTATTTCAAACTAGCCGGACAACATTCGAAATAAGAGCGAAAGTTCACCTTTTTTACCCTTGAAAACGACAAGTATTGGCTGCCGATGTTCCTATTCCTCCCCTTAGTAGTCATGTTCGTTTACTTTGAAATATAATTTTTTGATATTTTGAGAAATCAGGATTATGCAATTATTTTAATTTCGTAACATATTTGAGACATTTGTGGTTGGTGAGTATCAGTGAGACATCGATGGATTGGCATAGATGAATTCTTCGCGTGGATGTGTACTTTTTCAATAGCTTGAGATGTGCGTTGGTGCATCGATGTGACAAATGACTGACGACATCCCTCGTGACTTTGTTATTGAAGCTTTCGAAGAACTTCAAACCAAACAATTTTCCCCTCAGAGCGGAAACAGCTCGCGACAGTGCAGTGTTCCCGCAGTGTGCAATGGGCAACGATTTATTAATCATAGACATCGATACCAATCTATGCTTAACAGATAGTATGACTTCATGTCCATGTTAATATCCGTTAGCCTTCTAGCTTTCATCTGATGGGCTATGATTTCTGCAACGATTACGACACGTTAAGACAATAGAAGGAAACGTGCTTTGTGACAGATAGATCTTACTAATTTCATCACGTATCGCAAAAACGTAGACACAAATACATACATACATACCAAGAGAAATAATCTTTATTTATAATCTTTCTTTTTTTTCCGACTTTATAATCAAATTGCCACACAAAATCACACCCAAAACGAAAACTGAGCGCGTAATTACGCACATCGTGTGTTTAATGTGTTTTTTATTTTATATTTTGCCTTTCTATTGCTTGGTTTCAATCAGCTGTTAAAACTCCTTGAATCTCATTATTTGCTTCAAATGACGGTCAAACACTGTCCTCCATGTGCTTTCAAGCAGAGAGTATTCTATTGAAAAGGTGCAATTCAGCTGATGAAAATTCCTTACCGGAAGTGACGTCTAATGAAATCAAGCAATTGTAATAAGCAATAAGACTGTGGTAATATCCGGTTTTTTTAAAAAGAAATACTACTACTAATAATAATAATAATCAAATAATAATAATAATAATAATAAAATAATAAAATAATAATAATTTATTACATGGAAATAGAAACCGCATATTGAAATATTAAGAACCTCTAGTTTTTGTGACATTGCGGTTGGAAACGATATCAAATCTGATTATTATGGAAGATATGAATTCACTTCTTTCTGAATAATTTGGGAACCAATTTAACAATACGTAATTTGAGCGTTAATACGTGAATGTCTAATAGACACCGTGTGAATTTAATAGACGTTGATTGGTTCGCTGATACAGCATTGTTTTTATTGGACGTTGATTGGTTCGCTGATACAGCATTGTATTTATTGGACGTTGATTGGTTCGCTGATACAGCATTGTATTTATTGGACGTTGATTGGTTCGCTGATACAGTTTTGTATTATATAAATTGGACATTAAATGGTTCGCTGATACAGCATTGTATTTATTGGAGTTTGATTGGTTCGCTGAAACAGCATTGTATTTATTGGACGTTCAGGATTAGCCGTCCCATCGATGCACCGCCGATCGAGATATAGCCACTTTGATTGATTGAAGTCAATTTCGTATGAAAAATAGCCAAAAAATCCTATCACTGTCCACAACATGCGAATCTACAAGGCGAACTGTGATTGGTCCAAATTAGAGAGAAGCCAATAAAGTGCTTGTTTTCCCGCCATTGACGTGGTAAAAAGGCTTTTACTCAAAAATATCTGACGCAATCAAGCTCCGCCTGTCACGTTTTCTCGACATAACCAGGGCATACTGTGGTCTCCCGCTATTGGCCGATTCACTCTGTGGACAAAACTCGCAGGTGTGAGATAATTTTTCACGAAAGTTCGGGTCTCGTTAATTTCAAGTTATTAAAGATATCCTAGAACCAAATGAACCAGACTCAAATAAAAGATTAATAATACTCGAGGAGAAATATTCTACGGTACAGCAGATTTAAAAGGTTGTCACTCACTTTCATTCACAGAGTTTTGACTCAAAAACCTATCTGAAGTAGGACAAAATACCGTTGCTAGGCAACAGACCAACATTGGAATAGAGATGAGAAAGCAAAAGAAAGAGATCAACGTCTCACGTGTTTCCGTCATCGAATGTCCAATTATTTGTTTACCGATGAATGCTTTTTGTTTTCAACTGCCCAAGGATCACGGTGTCTAGAATTTATCTGTTAAAAATACCGAACATCGAAAGTTGACTTAATTAAATTAGACTGTAAATTTAGCCCTTAGATGATAAGAGAAGATAACTCTAATTATCCAAAAACACAACTTTTAATAGAAGCTTGAGATTTGGATTGTTCTGGGTTGAAATAGCTCCAGCGCAAGCAAGGAAATCTTGTTCAATTTGAAGCTAAACGCGAAATACATTTTAATGCCTTTCTTTTCCAATATATACGGAATTGATGATCCAATTGATAACATGCTCGAGGACAAACTACTGTAGAGCCACCAGTAGTCGTAACGCTGGAGCCAATACTTGGGGATTGACGACAGGTAAGTTCACTTTGTGTGACTTGATATCCTTCAGAAGAAACACTTCGCATCTTTGCCGGATCTGTACATCTGAACTGTGGGAAGTCGAGGATGGATTCTAACCCGTAAAAGATAAAATGTTAGCATAAAATGTTGGAATAGAAGATTTAGAGCTTTAATTGTCCATGTTATTCAAATACTGTAGAGTAGGTTTACCACTTCCATTGATATTATTTTTTTTTTTAAAATCAGATATCTAGAAATGTCGAGAAAACTCCTGTGTTGGTGGTACCTATTTATTAATTCTAGTTCTTAGGAAATAAAAACCTTTTTTCTAAATTTAATGCAATTATTTCGCTCTTAGAACAGACTCAATCTTGATTAGGTTTTTGGTTGGATCCACTGGCCGATACAATCTTCCCTTGATATATTTCATTTTTTTGGGGGGGAAATCATTTCACCTGACGATGGCTTTTGATATAACCATGAGATAAACAGTACTTGTATGACGTCGTGTTTTTGTCGAATGGCCTGTAATGGCGCAACCACTAAGTATGAGAACAATAAAAAATCAAATAGAAAAATACACTCGATTGACGTAGGCACAGACATGAGAGTAAATAACAGAACTCTACGTAGTTATGGAGACAGAAAACAAAATTGTTTTTGGGCAGAATCTTCTGGTGCAATTCTAATGGATCACTGCACGGCTTTTTCTTTCCAAAGGCCATTCGACGAATTTTAAATAATTTAAGATCATCAACTATTCCGTTGATATTTCCTCTTAAGTCGTTCTCAAGAGCTGAGCACATGATACGAATATCGCTAACTGCACTTAGAAACACTTAGTGCTAGCGGTTGGACAAGCAAGTATTAAATTAAGAATTCCAAGCAGCCAATATTATGTCGGCTTTAGCTTCGTAATCTAAATGTCAATTATTTTACAACTAAAGCGTTGAAATTTTTACGGATATTAACTCAGTGCTATCTATATTTTCGAGAGTTCTGTTTTTGGGGGCATTTTTAATGATTTAAAATTAACATTTTTGTTTTAATTTGCTCCCCGTAGCGTAACTGGTGTGTACATGCAAGTCAGCCAATCACAGAGCTCGTTATATCGATAGCAGAGAGGATCTCCCATTGTTTAATATCCCCTAGGTGACGAAAACACAAACGCCTTCTGTCGATTCAAGGTATTTTAATGTAAGGGCAAACTCTGAACAAAGCAGACTTAATTCTCACATCCCGTAAGACAATTACGCTGTAATACAGAATAACGAAGTGCTTACACCTACATCGTCGCCGTGTGAATACCTCCAAAAAACTCCATTAGATTCAAGATTCAAGAACACACTTGAAATATCGAATTGTACTTCCCTCAGAAAAAAATCATGGAGCAACGACGAGTGGTCGTAAAGCTGGAACGCTCAAGATGTAATTCAAATTTCTGACGGGTTATCGTGGCAACGAATATTGAATAATTGTTTGATCCATTGTTTGTTTTCATCTAAACGCTGCTGTTCTCGATGAGCTTGAGCACCTGATCTCCCGACTAGTCAACGTATTGTGACTGCTTGCTTTGAAGCGAAAGGCATCATTCGTCTTCGTCAAAACGGACTTAATAAGGTTGATTCTAAAAGCAATTCCATAATTCATATCACATCAGCTATCTCGATCTCGATTGGAAAAACAGAAGGCAAGTATGTCGTTACTAGCCGGAGTGGGCGACGAAGAAGGTAAAATTTATATTAACGTCGGTGGCAAACGTCATGAATCCTATCTTTCCACGTTAATGAATATTCCCGATACAAGGTTGGCCTGGATGGCCGAGTCGTTGATGAATAAACAAGGGGAAGAAGCGACGAGGAAAGAACTGTTCTTTGACAGGCATCCCGACTTATTCGGAAGCATCTTAAATTATTACCGTACTGGTAAACTCCATGCTCCAAGAGATGTCTGCGGTCCATTGTTCGGAGAGGAACTGCAGTTTTGGGGGATTGAAGAGAAAGAGATGGAAGCGTGCTGTTGGCCCAACTACACTCAGCACCGTGAGGCCGAAAAAAACTTGAAAGACTTCGTTGGCCCTGAATTTGAAGACGACGTCGTTAGCTCACGTGATCGCCAGAATAGCAATGGTAGCATAGCGACAACTCCTTCTCTATGGCATCGATATCAACCCGAGATATGGTCAGTATTGGATGATGCATTCTCCTCTGGAAAAGCCAAGGTAAAATATTACTTTTTCACAGTTAATTCAAGCTCATGTTTGAGTTTTGGGAATTAGATTACTACGAATACCAACTAAATGCCAAAGGGAAAGTGCTCGCGTTTCAACGAGAAATATTTTCAAGCATACAATTATATTCGTCTATGCTTCAAACTCGTTTTTACTCGCGAAGTTGCCAAACATAAAGCCAATTTAGGAACTGTTAATACACACATTACATCGAAGTAGCTTGGTGTGAATAATAACTTACTTTGAATTTTTTCATTGATTTTCAATATTTGCTTTTAAATTCATATTTG
This sequence comes from Actinostola sp. cb2023, assembly GCA_033675265.1. Taxonomy (NCBI): domain Eukaryota; kingdom Metazoa; phylum Cnidaria; class Anthozoa; order Actiniaria; family Actinostolidae; genus Actinostola; species Actinostola sp. cb2023. The sequence goes on along the minus strand of JAUJYZ010001287.1, from coordinate 295,387 downwards.
AGAGTTAGAGTGATCGTGAATGATCATAACACATATGTTAATACATGACAACCCGATCATTCTGAGAATAAATATTAGAATCACTAAGAAACTGTATTTCGTTGATGTTTTGGAACTATATATCTAGTTGGTGTCCATTATTATTGAGAGCGTTGGTAAATTCACAGTGGGTCATTTATTTTTCCTCGAAACCCTCAACTTGAATATAATTAAAACTATTTGTACGGTTTAATTCAATACCAACATGGCAATGTCAAGACGTCAGGTTAACTTTTTTCGGGTGCCTTTACACATCCAGACGGCTCGTTTAGCTTATTTAATCAAGCCGTAAATTCGTTCATACGCGAGTTGGAATACCATCGCTTTCAAAGTGGTGAGAACATGATGGGGCTCGCAGTTGGTGGGTTTTGAAAGCCGCCAATATACTTGACAATCATTGATTAGTAACAGCACATCAATAATATTATTTAAAAATGTTCAACCAATTTCATGTTTAATTTGTGAGAAATTCATCCAAGTGATGTTATTAGTATTGATGAAGGTCTCCATCCATGTCGGATCAATGCATCGTATGGTTAAACCTGTTCAAACACATCGTTCGGTAAACTCAAAATAATTGTCAATAAAGTTGACGGCTGGTTATGAGACTGAGTAGTATAACTACCCCCCAACCTGAACAAAAACCTCATATTTAATTACTGTATGCGGCCCACGATCGAATGGTATATCGGATGTTTCATGGAATACGAGTCGGGCTACGATATACAGCTGTTCGTTACCAGTCCTTTTTCCTCCGTGAATTGGAAACCCCACACATTCTTTGAATTCAAGTTCAAAATATAATTCCAAGCAAAAGAAGAACATATATACAAGTTATTATTTATTTAATAACATCCGTGCAGAAGGCTAATCATTACAACGTTATCTAGAAATAAAAAATCGCAGCAAAAAAGGATCCAATAAAATTGTTCCGCTTTTATCTATGTTGTCAAACTTCTAACATCTCTGACACCGACAACTACAATAGTGACACTGACACCGACAACTACAATAGTGACACTGACACCGACAACTACAATAGTGACACTGACACCGACAACTACAATAGTGACACTGACACCCACACCGACTATGACACTGACACCCACACCGACTATGACACTGACACCCACACCGACTATGACACTGACACCCACACCGACTATGACACTGACACCCACACCGACTATGACACTGACACCCACACCGACTGATACTGACACCAACACTGATACCACACCGACTGTAACACTGACACCCATGCCAAATGGTACACCGACACTGACACCCACACCGACTATCACACTAACACCCACACCGACTATCACACTGACACTCACAACAACTGATACTGATACCACACCGACTGTGACACCGACACCCATGCCAAATGTGACACCGACACTGACACCCACACCGACTATCACACTGACACTCACACCGACTGTGACACCGACACTGACACCCACACCGACTATCACACTGACACTCACAACAACTGATACTGATACCACACCGACTGTGACACCGACACCCATGCCAAATGTGACACCGACACTGACACCCACACCGACTATCACACTGACACTCACACCGACTATCACACTGACACTCACACCGACTGTGACACCGACACTGACACCCACACCGACTGTGACACCCACACCCACACCCACACTGACACCCACACCGATTGTGACACTGACTCCCACACCGACTGTGACACCGACACTGATACCCACACCGACTGTGACACCAACACCGACTGTGACATCGACACCGACACTGACTGCCATACTGACTGTGACACTGATACCCACACCGACTATGACACCGACACTGACTGCCATACCTACTGTGACATTGACACCCACACCGACTATGACACCCACACCGACACCGACACCGACACTGACTGCCATACTGACTGTGACACTGACACCCACACCAACTGTGACACCGACACCGACACTGACTGACATACTGACTGTGTCTGACACCCACACCGACTATGATACCGACACTGACTGCCATCGACTGTGTCTGACACCGACTATGACACCGACACCTACACTGACTGCCATACTGACTGTGACACTGACACCCACACCGACTATGACACCGACACCGACACCGACACCGACACCGACACTGACTGCCATACTGACTGTGTCTGACACCCACACCGACTGTGACACCGACACCGACACCGACACCGACACCGACACCGACACCGACACCGACACCGACACCGACACCGACACCGACACCGACACCGACACTGACTGCCATACTGACTGTGACACTGACACCCACACCGACTATGACACCGACACTGACTGCCATACTGACTGTGACACCGACACCGACTGTGACACCGACACTGACTGCCATACTGACTGTGACACCGACACTGACAGCCACACCGACTGTGACACCGACACTGACTGCCATACTGACTGTGACACCCACACCGACACTGATACTAACAATAGTCAATGACATTTTTCAAGATAGATTATCCGTTCGGATAATCTATTAGCTACAATCTATATTATTTCGTTAACTTTCAATGCTCTAGAAATATACATCGCGCTATTTTAAATTTTACTTGATCTATTCGTCCTACTATATCTTACTCTTGTTAACTTTTATTTAAGTTGTTATTTATTTCGTTAGAATTTATTTTGTATTTTATTTATCCATGCCGCTAAGCGATTGAGTTATTAGTTCGCATAATGGAGATTACCTGTTTGCATTGTACTGACATTTAAGCATTTTTCTCTTTAAAATCCTGTATTTAGCAAACAGCGCATCACATTACCATAGCAATATTTCAAATTAAAGGCTTCCGGCAAAGAAAAACAGTAGAAATACAATTACGTTTTGATCATGAAACTTCGGGATCCGAAAATGTAATTTCAAATGCAGCTGTACTTCTAGCTCTTCCATGATCTATTTAAAATGGCCGATAGGTAAATTGGTAAAGATATGACTACATAAACATACTAGGCTTAATAACTTTCTGTATGATGAGGCATTATGTCCATAATATATTTTAAATTTTGACAGCAACTTTTCTGCCAGGTGGCAAGTAGACATTTTAGTCATGAAATTTAATAGGAACATGAAATTGTTTTTGTTTGAAAATTGAAAGAGAGGAAAAATCGAAGAATGACACGTATACTTTAGTTCAATAACAAACGAAGTCGTCCATGCACGATTTAACCGGGCCGGAACAGCTTAGCAATAAAGCGATGTCAACCAATCAGAACGCTTGTTATAGCGTTATGGGGTAGTTAGATCACTCACTTGAAAGATACTCATGGATATGCATGTGTCAGACTGTCGTCGTCATACAAGTTAATTTGATATGTTTCGATAAGTAGAAAAATGGAAACCTACAACTTGGAAACCAAAACGTTCAGATTGGGAGATCTGAAATGTGTCATCTGAGACCAGGAGGAACACCCTTTAGGGTATGGTTTTTGAACCTCTAGATCCTTAAATTGGGTACCATATTTTGCTTTTTCACCATAAAATAAAATAATCGATCTTTATATTGGGTACACTTTTTTTATTTTGATAAAAAAAATTCGCTTAGCGCAACAGCCAGCGTATGTTTCTGATATTAGCGATTTCCAAAGGAATAGTATTCACAATTCCTTGGAAAGGGTATGAACTTTCCAATTTGTCATCAATAAATAGGGAGGTCATCCTTAAATAGGAGGAAGAATTATGGGGAATGTAGATATACACAGCAACCGGTCGTTTTCAATACACGTCATTCATGTCGATTCAATACACGATGCATGTCAATATCAGTCATAACACCAGAAGAAGTAACAAATCAATAAGGACTTTTGACGTAGAGGAATGTCGACCTGGTGACGTCACAAACCGTCCAAAAGGTCTGGTCCATAATGACGTGAGATTGACCGAAGTTGATCGCGCGAAACACCAGTCGGCAAGTTGTGTATTGCCGTCTCAAGCGTCTCCATTCCATTTCTAGTGAACGTACAGCCGATAAAAACGTCTTGAATGAAAGCTTAGAATTTAAAAATCAGAATCATTTAAATACTTTTGCCGATGCGAAGTTCCACAGACAAGTGTTTTGATCGATCAAACTTCGCACACTAACAAGATAAGTTATATCGAAACAACTCAAGTTTCAGATTTCCGTTTCCAGCGAGTGGTGATGACTGGTAAACGTTACCTGTACAGGTAGCCATTAGTACGGATAGACTAGATACCTTCAGGTAACCTATATCCTGGTAAACGGGTATGGGTAATAATTACCTGTACAGGTAGCCATTAGTACGGATAGACTAGATACCTTCAGGTACCCTATATCCTGGTAAACGGGTATGGGTAATAATTACCTGTACAGGTAGCCATTAGTTAGTTACCAGGTAAAATCAAATGGTGTCATGAAATACAGTGTACGTACAATGAAATCGATACGGTCCCTAATATATCTTAGGTTCCTAATAGCTAAGGTCCCTCATACCTAAGGTCCCTAATATATCTAAGGTCCCTATTATATCTTTGGTTCCTAATAGCTAATTAAGGTCCCTCATACCTAAGGTCCCTATTATATCTAAGATCCCTAATACAGTCATTCTCAAAAAAAGTTGTCCAGATGTAAAGATGTCCAAAAAGTCACGTGATTCATTATGTTTTCAATTTATGTGCGCGGAACTGCGAGTTGATACCATCGGCATTACATTCAGTTCTCACAATGCCGTGTACATTTGAATCTCAAATTGAAATTCCACGCGAGGAAATTGAATACATAATGAATCACGTGACTTTATTGTAGTATTGTAATCTTTTCATCTGGACAACCTTTTTGAGAATGACTGTATATCTAAAGTCACTACCATATCTAAGGTCCCAAATATCTAAGGTCCCTATTATATCTAAGGTCCCAAATATCTAAGGTCCCTATTATATCTAAGGTCCCTAATATCTAAGGTCCCTAATATAGTACAGACTACTACATGCTACTAGTATCCTAGCTCCTGTTTCGAATTGTTTTCACCTGTGAATCATTGGCAAAATGTTGGTTTGCTGCGGGTTATGTTCAATGCAGAGAATAACCCACGCAATTAAACAGATATATATTTCATTGTCCAATGTGAACATTATTTTCGCGATCTCGTTGGTATTTTTACTGATCATAATCAATAATAATTCTCGAGGAAGACACAATAGAAATCATAATAACCGTCTTGATTTGTAGTAAATTTTAACGTTGATTTTCTCTGCCAAACTTACTGGTATCTTGGAAATTATAGTAGAACATGATTTTCTACATTTGTGCATTTGATAGGTCAGATACAATATTCGCGCCCGATTTGTATGAGATATAGGATAGATAGGTAAATATTGTGCCACCTATTTTTATGATAGCCGGCCGGATTAGTGCGTCTATGCCGCTAAATCCCAAGTGTCTAATGAATTGGCTGTGGCTCACCATTGTATATCCCGTACAAATTGGTCGCTCATATTGAATATATTACGTACTTTTAAAATTTTACGTTACACCGTTCGATTCGAGGCTATTTACTCGAGACTGATCAAATGCATAAAATTGTAAAAATGCATCCTTTAGTATGAATTTTATACACCGAATTCATAATGGCGTATTTTTAGTTTGGCGATACGTTTCTGGCACAAATGATCACTGTCATCTAAAATGGTACCTAGAAATAAACATTTTTGGAAAGCTTCTTTGCTGTAGACAAAATATCATCAGAGTTATGACAGATCATAAATAGAGAGTTTTGTATGTATTTTTCAAGTGAGTTCTAAAAAGCCTCTTTTGGTGCAATTTCACAATTTCAAATGTTCATATCTTCTCAAGGATTTATTATTTTGATAGTATTTAGATAATCACATTCTATCATATCAAATATTTCCTTTTCCCAAAATGAAATTTTTTGGCTTTTATGCAAATTAGAAGCAGCCATTATGAATTCGGTCTATAGATAATTGTAATTATAAGTATTTCGAAATTATGCAAGAATTAATTATTAAATAACTAAATAGTTTTAGTATTTTAAATTTAAAACTTGAATTTTTGTATATAGATAATTACAATTTAGTATACGCGTATACGCAAGTATTTCGCAATATATTGTTCCATTAGTTGATTCCAACAACAAATTGTAAAGCAACAGAGAGTTATAGATATGGCGATATAAAAATAATGATTATTATTATTTATTATTATCTTTTGTCAAGGAGTACAGAGTTGAAAATTAGAATGTAAATTATTGTTTTACGTGTCAAGGGCTTAGGGCAGTGCTGCTAGTGGGGACACGACTCTCGCGCGCACTCACTTCTCATCTCACTATTTCGTTTTTCTGAGGGAGAAAACTGCTCGAAGCAAGGGAGAGAACGAACACAACTCGCATTGAGCGCTCGGTTCGGGAATTGAACCAGGCTCCACAGCAGTGACTGAGAGGCGAGTGTTTCCACCACTCGACCACCCTTGCTATACCCTTGAAATTCATGATAGCAGTGAGAAAATGTGGCAACGTTTGGGTTTCAGTGTAAATCACTATAAGAGTGTTCACAGTTTGTTCTCAGTGGTTCCTCTCTTTAACGTCCCTCCAGAGCGGTGTAATGTGGTCAGAGGGGACACTTTTTGACGCGGTGGTCATTCGAGCCACTTTTAAAAAGATCTGGATAGATAGATCGTTTACTAGAAATAAATGATACTGAATTGCGTGCGTAAGTATAGTTACAAGAATAATAAAAATAATGTTACCTAACTAGGCTACCTAACAGCAGTGAATGCTGACGGTGAATGCATTGTTACCGGTAGTTGTGGATAAGAGTTGGTGAGCGCTAGGGAGATACCGTAGTTGTTATCAGAAATGTTTTGTTTTATGTAAGTGACAAGTATGCAAATTATTAGGCGAGTCTGAATAACTAATGTATTACTTATAATTGAGATTTCAATGCGAATTCACACTTGAAAGTGACACACGGTCAGCAATCTCAAATACGATCCTCAACTACACAATTCCCACGAAAAGCACAAGATACCGTATATCTGATGGGCTTACGAGTCAGGATATACCGGCTAAAGAAACATACACATGTACAAATTAATTAGGGTCACAGATCTTTGGCACGACATTTACCGATCAGAAACGCGAAAGCTTGAATAGGAAAATAACTCGCTTCAACTTCCCTCAACTTCCAACGAAGCCGAATGTATTCAGCTCAGCGTATGTAGGAGTTGTCGCGAAAAGCATTGTGGTTATTGAGAATTGCATGGTGGTTATTGAGAATTGCATGATGGTTATTGAGAATTGCATGATGGTTATTGAGAATTGCATGATGGTTATTGGAAACTGCATGCCGGGTAAAAATCGAGATTTTTTCTCCCTACATGAATGAATTAGAATTGCTTCCTTGCTCGCTCGCTTCAGGCTCGCTCGCTGCGTCAGCAATAACCTATAATATAAATGTCCTAAAATGAATAAAACAAGACCTTGCAAGCAAAGTACACTCGCGCTCTGTTACAATTGAGCAAGTGTTACTTGTGTACATGAAAGCTTTGGATACAGACTTCAAGGTATGCTTGAAGAATAGTCCCTTTTCGCGTTCACAGATCCCGGTGTAAAACCGCTGTACTTATTGACATCAGACGCATTTGTACAGGGTTAGCCTCGAGTCAGTGTAAATTATTCACAAATATCAACAAGAACACGAAAAATTGTTGACATTAAACAATAGAAACATTTTTGAATTGCACGGACTGTTTTCTGTACAGAAGCGTCTTTTGTCAACGGGACAGCGATCATCTCTAAACAACGCGAAACTGGAGTATTGGGATCCCTGTGGTAGTGTAAAGCCGGAGTTACCCGAGAGTTTGTATATGATGAGTTTGATTTTCGCTTCTAGAAAGCTTCCCTTTTCTACCTTGTTCTTCAAGTACTTTTGATAGTTATGTGAGGGTTTGAGGCGTATTTAGTGGGTACGTTCGGGTCGGTTGGATTTCAAGTTGTTTTTGTCTGAACTCAAAGGCGAAGCAATGCAGCAACAACACATGGATATAACTTCTTTGAAAATAATAAAAACCAATAAATAATGACAATCAATACACAAATGCAATAATGCAAATTCAAGTCCAATTCATCTTCAAGTACTATATATAAATAGCATACTGTATACAGTGTATATAATATTATATAATTGTGCTCGTCAGTCGGCTCTAAGTTGGCCGGGTAATTACGTAAGTCCGTTGCTTTCAACTGACTAATTCTGGATCGGATTTCAGTCATCCAGGTTTGTAATGCTTCAGTTTAACTTCAAGTTTGTATAACTGACTAAAGGCTTTCAAGGCTTCCATGTTATGTGCCTCTGTTTCAATTCAGTTCACGAATATCGGCATGTTGACATCGAGCGAAGCCGAAGGTCGCTACGTAGACCTTGTGGCATTGATGGCTCTTCCTTTTTCGCTGCTGTTCTTTTCGTCTTTGACTACACACCGAACACTCTGACGGGTAAGAGTGCAAGGTTTCCCTCAAAAAATTCCACATGAAATGCCTTCCCAGTCCAAAATAGCCGTCTTCTTCGACTTCGGAAGACACGATGTGCAAATCCCTCAAGAGTTGCTGGGTACGGAAGTATTGCGCAGATTTCTGACATTGAAACCAAACAAAACAAACAAACAAAAAATACGGGCTGCGTTTTTCAACTCGTGTCGGCCAAAAGCCTGGGCACGAGTAAGGTTGGAAAAATGGAAAGTATTTATATCTGGCTACACCTTGTCATACTCGCGGCTACTGCGAATGATCAAAGGATTTCCAAAGCGATTAGTTTTAAATTGAGGTATAGCAAAAGTTATCTTGTTTCTTAACTGACATACATAGAGTCAGTGCCCGGGAGTCCATGTTCGTTTTTGGAAGTAAATTGTACAACACTTGCAGATTGAAGCAGCAGCATCTTCTCTTGAATAATAATAATAATAATACTTTATTAATTCTCCCCCATGGGGCTTTTCAGAATCACTACTTAACTATAAATGATGTCCGTTATTTTAAGACCATGAGCCGGCTGCCGGTATCAAATTCCCTTACTTGGGCTTTGAGGGCGGTGCCCGTACACGTGCTCCTGGGGGAAATCAAAGACTGGCTAAACATTTATTAGCTGTTTAATTTAAGAAAATATAGAGGGTCCACAACCAGGATTAATTTAGTTGTAATTATTTAAGTACAGACATTCTGTGTGCGTATTTATGACATATTTCTGTTTTTTACAGATCTTTGCTATGGTATCACTGCTCATGATCTTGATATCTGTGCTCTTAATGTGTGCTGCGTCACTGCCTGATATAAGAAGAAACCCAATTCGACGAGAAGCCTTTAATCAAATCGAGTACTTCTTCTGTACATGGTTTACACTGGAATTCATCATGCGCTTCATTTTCTGCCCGCAGAAGCTGGACTTCTTTCGACAGGTCATGACATGGATTGACATCATCTCGTTAATACCATACTATCGTAAAATATTCTGGCTTCAAACGGACACTGATTCGCTCAGAGCGATCAGGCTTATTCGCCTATTTAGAGCCTTTCGATTCTTTAAGTTTACTAGTGGACTTCAAATCATTGTACAGTCACTGAAGGCAAGTGTCCGTGAGCTGTTGCTACTAGTTATCATCTTACTGATTCCTGTTGTGTTGTTCTCGAGCATCGTGTACGAACTGGAGAAGGAAAAGCAGCCTGTGAAATTTAATAGTATCCCACAAACCTTTTGGTGGGCTGTCATCACCATGACAACAGTTGGCTATGGCGACATGTCTCCTCAGACCTACTTGGGTCAACTTATTGGAAGTGTTTGTGCTATTTGTGGAGTTCTGATTATCGGTCTCCCTGTGTCAGTCATTGGGAATAATTTCTCTACTTATTACGAGCATGCGCAGGCGAGACTTAGTTTGCCTAAGAAGAAAAGGAGATTAATCATTGCGGACGCTAATCGGCTAGCGTTAATGCAGGGACAGTCTAATTCAAGTGCCGAAAGAATTCGACGAGAAAGCGAAGGTGACATGCACGCAACCGATTCTGATGATAAAACACCCGACGGCATGTCGAGGAATTACCGAAGATATCATCGTAGATCTAGGAATACGATCTTTGCACGAGGAGAGGTTTACATTGGGCAGGTTAAATCGCCAAAAAATCGCGATCTGGAAACGCATATCGAAGGCAGTGGACCTGAGAGCGAGGAATGTGTCGAGAACATGGAGAGAGGAGAGTTGAAAAGCGGAGAAGATGGCGACTTAAGGAATTACACATTGATCAACAGCACTCACGAGAGCGAAGAGATCATTGAAGAAGAAACGAATCAGAAATGGAAAACTCCTGAAACAAATCGAAAATTAAAAACATCTAAAGACTCCAGATCTCTAGTTGAGTTAAAATCTCTGGACAGACCACCGAGTCGGTCGGGCTCGCCCATATCGGCCAGCACCCGTTCATTTAAGTCACGCATTTCACCAACACCACAAGAGTGTGACGGAAGTAACACACAGCCTGCGAGAAGGTGTAACACGTCTCTAACGTTACCCCCTTTAACTATTCTGACTCATATGAAGTCAAATAGCGACGTTGAGACAACGCGAATCGACGGATCGAGAGAAAATGTCCGTAAAAACGGCGAGGTTTGTTATCATCCTGAACAATCACACAGAACTAGAAGTGGGCATCAAAATGGCGATGTACCACGTGGTAGCTGATGTGGCAAATACGTTGGAAGACTGGGTACGAGTGCCATAACCATTCTTATATCAGCAATTCTTATATTTTAACAATATTATCTGCAATCTGAAAACTGTATATAGACCGAATGCAATAATGGCGTCCAATTTCAATTGCCATTGTTCTATACTGACTAGCCTCTCATACAGGTGAAAATGCTTTTGTGTTTCCACATGAACACGAGGTTAGTCAGTCCAGAACAATAGCAATTGAATTTGGACGGCATTATTGCATTCGGTTTATAGCCTATCCAATTGCGATGAAGAAAGAACGTTGAATCCATTCAAGTGATATTTCCACTAATATGTTTTTCGATGGCAAAGACTTCGAAAAACTTGTAACTAATTCAGCCAATCAAAATCCTCGAACCCAGTCTTCCAACATTTGCCACAGACCAGTACTTTCCTACTCCACCATATAGCTCAAGTTCTTCAGGAAGCATAGTGCTGCTGGTCAGCGGTAAAATCCGTATAGTAATGAATTTCTTGCTAAAAAAAATTTCGAGACACATTTACGACAAGATAGATCAGATAGATTACAGCTAACTAGATCTTAGTCTCCTTTATAAAGAACTTCAACTTGAAGATACAGCATTTTACAAGTAACTTTACACAAGTCAGGGGCTTCTACAAGTTTCTCGAAGGCCGGCCGATTTACGGTAAGATCTAGTTTGCACGGTACAACGTTTGCCTACAACCATCGCATACAACTAGCTTACAACATGACTTAGTAGTCGTAAGTCAGTTGTATAGCATAGGGTTGATTTAGATGACATAATGGCTCGTGTTGTAAATTGGCGTGAGCAAGTTGTATGCGATGGTAATTGTAGGCAGCGCAAAAGTTGTGCCATGTAAATCGGCCTTTAGTAATTTCTGTAGTTATAGCAATATGTGAAGGACTTCAAATTATCCTTTTTCAAAGAAAGGCCCTGTAAAACAATTATAAAACAAACATTGCTCTAACTAAAATAAGTCAGTTTAGCATATACACTCATTTCGATAAAGTTAGTCACCCGTGAAGCTTTTCAAGGTCGAGACATTTCGAGGATCCTGGGTTGGTTAAAATGTATGTACCCATGGTCCTTCTTGGTCTCACCTTCGAAGCTTTTCGGGTGACTATCACACGCGACGAAATTTGAAATGTATATGACACAAAAGTAAAAGTACTTTTCGCTCGTCACATTTCGACCAATCAAAATTGTTAGATTTTTGTCTTCAAAATTAATGAGCCAATGAAAAAGCGACAACATTACATCACACGCGACAACGCTTTGAAATCAAGCTATGAAGCAAAAAGAAAAGAAACATTTTCTCACAGTGTTCGAGCAGTATTGCTGCACGAATCGCTAGAATTAGCAAAGAAAAACGTGTCACTAGCTTGTGTGTTGTGTACAATTATTCTCCTCGGAAAATACCCACCACTATAGTCACCTCTACTTTGAGGAATAATTGAAGCAGGTATTTAACCATGCGCGCTATACTCAAGGGAGTGGTCACATGGTCAGAAATGGGAAGACATTGAAGCAAGCGGAATTAGGTCCATTCTTCTTTATAATTAAAACAAACTTTGTCAATCACATTATTTTTTGCAGTGATTGATAGTGACCACGCCCTTATAGTAGATATCATTACGATCCTCTAGTCACGTAGTTTATGGAAGTGATTTCAAATTCTTCATTGTGACAGGTATAGCGGTAGCCCTGAGAGCATCGCCTTTGAGGTCTTAGACCAATGGACATGCTACGAGGGGCGGTGACTTTCAGAGGTATACACTGTTTTTGCAAACTAAACAAAATTGAATAAAACTTAGTTGAATAAATATTATTTTTATTTTCTTCTCTTTTTTTTGTCTAAGGGCCTGTTTACATGAGAGAGGGATAACATGGTTTACAGTGATAGGATTTTCCTAGCAGGCTATATATATATTGCTTTCTGCTTACATGGACCGGTATATAGAGATATTTCGGGTACTAGGATCATCCCGATCCTAGCACTAGGGTCATCCTGTCTCGCAGATAGGATGATCCTACTACTAGGGTTAACTTACTAGGATCATCCTAGCACTAGGGTCATCCTGTCTCGCAGATAGGATGATCCTACTACTAGGGTTAACTTTCGTCATGTAAACGAAACAAGGAGATAACTCTAGTACTCTAGGGTTGGAATCACCTGAGCTTGGGATTCCTGTGGATACACGTCCGCCATTTACTAACCATGCACTTCATTAATGTGCTAACGAACCTAGTAACGCAACCAGTAACGCATCCAATGTATGTTGGCATTTTATCATGTAAATGCAATGTATAGTTGTCCCTATTGGTAGGACGATCCTAGCGTTAGGGCTATTCCTCTCATGTAAACATGCCTACGCGACGGGTTGATGTGATGCCAAGCATATAGGCACAATCCCAAAAGGCCTCCAATTTCGAATTTCTGCCCAAACGAACTTGGAGCAACCCGTTACAGGCCTGATTTTGATAACAATTACCTCCAGTGTATTCTATATTTTCAACTGCGCATTACAAAATAATATAAAAAAATAAGATATAAGTAACTATAAAGATAACTATAAACACTTAGATATAAAACTATTATTATAGAAAACTAGTAACTGCACAGGGAGTTCTAACTTGATATTTGTGGCCATTTAGAAGCTCTCAAAGTCTGTATACAAATCGCTCGTACGATCGATCAGTTTGTATTCGCTGTGTAACCACGTCCTGTGGAATCAAACTCGCCCTCAGGCTTCCCGCGATCCGTTGCGTTATCGGCCCAGACGCCACCGCAGGCGAGAGGAGAAGAAAAGCTAAAGGGAGGAAAGCAAAGTCACGTGATGGTGTGATGTTAACCGTAACTTACTGGGGACGGAAGTAACTTTACAGATAATCCAATTATGGAAACATTTCAGGTTTCAAAACAGTTCAAAGTTCAAATTTTCTTAATTCGGTAGCAAATACATTACAATGTCCGTTTATTTGAGACTACCGTATGACGTACTGTTTGCAAAACAGCCCCTACTTATTCGCGAAACTCCGTCGAGAAGAGGTGAAGTTCGATCGAGTCATTGGGGCCGCGAGACAAAGATATGAGGAAGATAAGGAAGACTTATTGTCGATCCTCTACTGTACATCACTAGGGGAATAAACATTGGCCGAGCAGTAAAGTATATTATCCACTATGTTGTCCGCATGAATAAGCGAGTCAACGGGAAATCTGTTTGGATTTACAAGACCAACGATCCCAGGACGCTAGGACATCAACACTTATTGTTCTATATTGTCAATCATCTGTGCAAAATTACTTCCGTTCCCAGTAAGTGACGGTTAACATCGAGCCATTTGACGATTAAGTTTAAGAGTTTTTTTAGTATTTTGCAATACCTTTTCTTAGCCCAAAAATAGTGCATTATCCTCTTCTATTTTTTTGACTTCGATGAAAGGAGACCTCAGTTATTTTGAATTTAAATTATCACGTGACTTTGCTTTCCTCCCTTTAGCTTTTCTTCTTAGCTGGGCCGATAACGCTACGGGCCGCGCGAAGCCTGAGGGCGAGTTTGATGGGCCGCGGGAAGCCTGAGGGCGAGTTTGATTCCACAGGACGTGGTTACACAGCGAATACAAACTGATCGATCGTACGAGCGATTTGTATTCAGACTTTGAGAGCTTCTAAATGGCCACAAATATCAAGTTAGAACTCCCTGTGGTAACTGGATAATTTTTCAATAGGTTCTTAATGTCAATTTATCTGAGAAAGAGCGAAGCAGTTTTTAAATGAAATGGTATTTTGAAGGACAACAGGCTTACCATCCGAGATGGGCTGTTGGGCTCCCTGTGTAATCGATCTCAACGGACTTTCGTTATGAAGTTCACATTCCCGACTAACACTGGAAAAACTTGGAAATTGATTGAAAAGGTTTTGGACATTTCCAGCGAATTTCCAAGGTTTGAAGAGGGCGCGTTTTCTTTAAGTGTAGAATGAGGATATTAGAACACCAAAGTTTATATTTCCAGCTCAGAATAACGCTTGTCGGTATTTTTAAAGACAAGTGCCGGTAATACCGCATTATTTAGTTTGTTTTCGTGATTGTTTTGACTTTGTGTAGCTATAATTATAGCACCTAAGTTTATAATTACTCAAACCGGCTAATATATATTTGTAAAATCCTTCTTCAATGAGTCTTAGAGAATTAATAAATTGTGGCATTTCTGAGAGAGTTGACAATATTTTTTTCGCCCAGTTTTGTCTTTTTATTTAGTTCGTTTGCACTGTAAACATCGTAGAAATCTTGCGACCACTGCTTTGTTATCTTGGAGCAGAAGCTGTGCAGTCTTTCGCTTTTATTTTTAATGACAACAAAAAACGTTTATGCTATTGTCGGCTAGCGCCTCGTTGGTTAATTCATTTTGTTATTACCTCGATCCAAAGCGCTCATGGAATAATTATTAATTAATTGTTTTACTCTACATTGTGTAAATTGAGAATACGAAGGGAGAAATAAAATCAATAAACACAACATGAATTAAACGAGGTAGCGTGAGCGTAACTAAAGCTTTATTATCAATATTTATCTGTCAAATATTCATGACAAAATTTCGTAGTCGCTTTCTCCATTGTTTTATTTTTTATCTTAAATGCATTTTCTGACAGAGACGCCAATCGTACTGATAGTTTAAACGATGCGTTATTTCTCCTACAGATAATAGCAACGTGGCGTACTAATTTGCAGAACTATTACCTGCAGTTAATATTCTTTGCATGCGCACTTACTAAATAAATATATAATAATAATACTTTATTCAAATACTAAACAATATTTGAAAAGGAGAAACTTTGAGGTTAACCCTATGTGCAAGTCTCCTTTACACTACAAATAAATAAAAATATAGATGAAAATATTAGAAGTTCAAAAATTGATATGTACATATATTTACTAACATGGCAAAATATCGAGAATGAGATGAGTATGATGTACAATAACAATTGCAGTCCTGTAGATAAGCTCGTAGCTACAGTGAGAAAGCTGAGTTCTTTGAAATTAAACTTATTGACGATACAAGTTTGTATAATTTGATTAATTAATATTTTTTTAAATAGTAGGAAAGGAGACCGCGTAGCACTAGTGAAACAGATAGAAATTAAGGGAAAGTGCTATAAAGATACCCATATAGTTCTTCTGAGCGTTAGAAAGAAAGGAGAAAAAAATATCTGACCACAATGCGATTGAAACTAAGATTAAATTGAAATTAAAATGAATAATTATTTCATTAATTATTAATTGATTTTAAACATATTACAATAAATATGTAGCTATATTAGTAAGTGCACATATATATTATGGATCATTTAATATCGTTCATAACTGTTTCATTAGTCTTGAGTCACGTATAAGTTGTTTGTCAATGTTCTCGACACATGGCCACCAGCAGCACGCTAACATGTTCGCCAAATATTGTTAATAGTATCATCGACAGATGCCGACCTTAGTCTATTTTGATGTTACTAACTGATTACAGGGCAATATTGGGGAACCTTAGAACACGTAGGAGTTAAAGCAATGAATTAACAGCAATGGGAAACAAGAAATCGACCAAAATAAATAGATAGTGTCTTTGTTCTAATATGAAGGGGGTTCAGTGCTTAGA
Organism: Actinostola sp. cb2023; assembly: GCA_033675265.1. Taxonomy (NCBI): domain Eukaryota; kingdom Metazoa; phylum Cnidaria; class Anthozoa; order Actiniaria; family Actinostolidae; genus Actinostola; species Actinostola sp. cb2023. Next base: position 278,926 of record JAUJYZ010001287.1, on the reverse strand, counting down.
AATTGGGTTTCCAAACAAAAGCGTATATCTGTATTCTCAGGTGTGCAACCATGTGAGAGAAAATCTCTTGAGAAATAAGCAACGAGGATTCAGTGCTTAGAAATTGAGTTTCCAAACAAAAGCGTATATCTGTATTCTCAGGTGTGCAACCACGTGACAGAAAATCTCTTAAGAAATAAACAACAAAGATACAGCCGCCATATTGGATGAACCAACAATGAGAAACGCTTTATATTTGGCCAAAATGGCGACTATTAAAAGTAACGTGCACTCCAAGAATACAAACTCTAAGCTCTAAATATACGTACATAAGAAAATGTAATTATTTTGAATTGAGACTAATGCCCCATTCACACCAAAACTTGTTTAGTTAAACTGGGTTTTTCTAGCTTCTAATTCACAAGAATCACACTATATCTGGTATTTATACTTTAAGTAAAAATAACATAAGATCGCAATATTCGCAATAGCGGAGTTTGATATGGACATAGTTGATATATAAATAGTTTGATCTATTATTCCAAAATGCATGCATAATTAATGAGCAATTCGTCCAATCAGAACTGGTCGAAATTCATCACGTGCATGTACCTTTTTACCCGGTAATGCACTGCTTATTAGTATTCTTTATATAAAGAATTCTAATGAGGATGTCTTCATATATATAAAGCCATCCTCATTAGTATTCTTTATATAAAGAATACTAATAAGGGAAGGTCTCATATTGGTGTCGTATCATTGACCTCCCTGTTCCCTGTATGGGACGACATATACACCTATTTCAAAAAAGGTTGTCGAAGACATCAGTGCATAGGCAATAGGTTATAGGTCGTTCCAAGACCGAACTGCATTATAGTAACAGATTGAATGTCGTGGATGCCAGAGAAAATTCGATTCAAAATTTGTCTTTTCCTGTTTGAAATCTAATTATTACGATATCATACAGCTTTTCATACAGGAAGTGCCATTTTCGGCTATTCAAGCTGATACCACAATACACTGCAGTTCGGTCTTGGAACGATATTGCCTATGGACTGATGTCCTCGACAACCTTTTTTGAAATAGGCGTATAAAATACAGTCATTCTCAAAAAGGTTGTGTATTTTTTTATTTCAAAATTGAAATTCCACGAGAGGAAATTTAAACATAATGAATCACGTGACTTTATTGTAGTATTGTAGTCTTTTCATCTGGACAACCTTTTTGAGAATGACAGTATATTGTCCGGAAAGATCGCCCCTTGGTCACACTTTCGGACCGTCGTTCAAATGTGGGATGTTTTGAGAGTATTAGTAGTATCGGTGCGCATGTGTGAGGCGTTAGAAGCAACACAATACTGCTATATTTGTGTTTTCCTTGCTGTTTTTTACTGAAATCATCCGAAAATGTATTATTTTGGAAGATCGTTTTTGAAGCTGTCCAATAAACTCGCAGATCGTAAAAAACCCGATAAAACACTCCTGCTCGTTTATTAAACAGTACGTAATTTCTGCTGGCGCACCAGATATGGTTTAGTTCAGTTCTGAACTAGTAAACCATAGCTGGTGCGTCAGCAGGAGAAATTACTAATAGATAAAACTATATCTATATATCAACCATGTCCGGTATTTATACTGTGCAACACAACCAACAGCTTTGTGCCAAATGTTGCGTGGCGTTTGTAGATAATTTTCTAAACCTGTTTAGTTAAACCACTTTAAAACATGTTTTAGACTCGGTGTGAACGGGGCATAAAACGTTTTCAGGTATTATTTGCTATAACAAAGAGTGTATTATATATTGGTATGCAACCACGTGACAGATACAGCCGCTATGTTGGATGAACCAACAAGGGAAGCTAATGAGGAATGCTTTGCATTAGGAATCCAATATGGCGACTATGATGATTTTTGTCCAGATACCACAGTTCCGTATGAACGGAACGCCTAAACGTACAACTTGTTGAACGGTTAAAAATTCGTCCTGTACCGTGTGAACGGGGCCTTAAATTACATCATAACAAGATAATATTACTATAATTATAGTAAAATAATGTCCGATGAAGATCGCAAAAAATCCGTACAAAGTTCTCTCTATATGTCAGGCTGCTTAAAGTGTATATAAAAACGTTACTACAAGCAGGAACATCAACTGTTCATCCACATGCATCCTTATCAACTTCCGCCCTTTCGAGCCTTCCTCACATGGCCCAATCAAGCAAGCTCGCTCATGCGGACATCAAAGCGGAATGTATAAGTTCTTAAGCATGTTCGTAAGTGTCTTAGCGTATTAAAGACTCGGAAAGTCGTTACCTACATGTGAATTGGAGGGACGTAAAAGAACCACTGTGGACGCATACAAAACTCTCAGTATTGACCACCCTGTACTATATGCATAGGAACACAGGATTATCAATGTAATAACTGTCTCGTGCCACTCTCTCAAATAAAGTATAATGTATAATGACGTTCGATCGTGGTGGTGATGATGAGAACGTGAAATCATGCATGATTGCCGACTGTATTTATGGAGGCACACATGGATAGATGGATGGATGGTCAGCTTCTTGCTTTTTGCTTTCGGCGGGGACAACGATTTTTGGAATAGGTGTACAGCTAATTCAGAAAACGTTGTCGGCGATCGACTTCAAGCCTATGCGACTAGACCGAAAAGGAGTATGGGTAAAAAGCAATGAGTCTATAAATACACTATCAAAAAGGAACGTCTCTCACGGAATATGAATCATATCTGCTTCTGTTTCCTTGTTTTAAAACGCGTAGGCATACATTTACAGATTCACCTGCCATTGTCACCAAATACGAAAAGCATGCAAGTGAATTATCATATCTACCCATACTCCCTTTCGGTCTATAGTCGCGTGGGCTTGAAGTCGATCGCCGACAACGTTTTCTGAATTAGCTGTATATCAGACGCAACCGTTGTTATTCAAGGCAGTCATCACAGCCAACAACATATCGCCCAGTCCTCGTTATCATCACAGCCAACAACATATCGCCCAGTCCTCGTTATCATCACAGCCAACAACATATCGCCCAGTCCTCGTTATCATCACAGCCAACAACATATCGCCCAAGTCCTCGTTATCATCACAGCCAACAACATATCGCCCAAGTCCTCGTTATCATCACAGCCAACAACATATCGCCCAAGTCCTCGTTATCATCACAGCCAACAACATATCGCCCAGTCCTAGTTATCATCATTCTTTAGTGTGCTGTTAGCCCTTAGGAAAACCGGAACTTAGACACAACAGGGCCTGACGGGATCGACAAAGCGCTTTACATCATTCAAGGAAATAGGAGAACAAAACAGCACTGACATACAAACTACAATACAAAAAATACAATAACTTTATTTATACACGATTAAAATTAAAGCTAGATCAAAAAAGCTTGTGGGGTCTTGTACAAAACAATGACAAAACAAAACAATGCCTTTTGTGTTTGGCGTCACTCGAAGCAACGCCGGCCGTCAAACAATTTCTAACGTTCAATTATCTCACGCTGGGAATGCAATAACCTCTGAAGAATATTTGTACAAACACCACGATAAGCTGTCTGGATCCTTTATTTTAAATCCAATATTTTTGTTTGGAAAGCCAAATAATAAAGTGTTTAATTGTGGGCATATAGTTTGATGATGAAATTAAAGTGAATCACCATGTTTTTCTTTGGATATTTCGGCTACGAACTGTGGCCATCAACAGCATTGACAAAAGTGAAAGACTGAATTTATATTATATCAGGCTATGAGACCTAATTAAAATTCAAATCTGGGCTTTCCTGGGCTTAATACAAGTTCATAAGGTTTATAAATAACGGGAAGGCTTATATCCGGGGGTGCTTGTAACCGAAATAAAATAAACGTTTCGAAATGAGCTGATGAGATAAGTTGAGACGGCATAGCAGTATCAAAATACGTTTTCCATCTACTGGTTTTTATTTAAAATTTACAATAAACTCATGATAATTTCAATCAACTTGTTCCACAATCTGTCCTAATTTTCAATTTGAAGTTATACCGTGTTCTGTGGAAATGTTTATGTTAAGGAAACAAGGAAACGTGAGGGGGGCTTATATCCGGCGGGGCTAATAGTACCGCGGCATATATTTTTTTTAAGTATATGGGCCTATAACCGGGGGGGCTTAAAACGGGGGCGGGCTTGTAAGCGGCAGTTTACGGTAATAGCACATTGAATGTCATGTGACTCGTGACGTCATAAACACAGCACACGGTTATTTGTTCGATATTGTCTTGGAACACATTTGTAAAATTGCTCGTACGCTGATTTGCATGTTCTTCGCCATGACAATAGAGTACAGACACATTATATTGTTATGGTATGTCACGCAACGCGTTTAGGAGTTCAAATTTAAAACATTTCAACACAAAAATGCAATAAAATCAAGTTTGGGAAATCCTTGAAACCCGTTTTGAACACAAATTACAAAGTCCAATGACGCCACGTGGTACAAATAAAGAGCTCTGATTGACTGTTTTCCTCATGATTTATTAATAACATTTTAGGAGTTTTTTGTCGATTTCTCGGTTCCATACGATCGCTGCGATCGCGCAAAACCATGTTCAGCGAATCGCAGCGATCCTGCTATCTTTGGCAAAGATAGTAGGATCTCGATCTGCGATTCGTTGAACATGGTTTTGCGTGATCGCCTCGATCATATGGAAACCAGGCTTAAGGTGTGTATAACTTCAATCATGGTTCGCTTTGTTGACGAGATTTCTAACACATTTGATGACAGAGAACGTCCGAAAAATATGTCCAAAAATTTGCAGTGCGCTCTCGTGGTGGCTCTTGAGATTTGGACATTTTCGGACAATAAAAATACAGACAATTCAAAAGTATGTGATATTTGTTACATAGCAGATCAATAATCCATCAGTTTTATATACTAGGGTGTGTGTGTGTATATATAGTAGGCCCCGGTTGCACGAAAGGTAAATAGCGCTATCCACCGGATCAGTCCTATCCAACGGATAAAAATCTCCAAAAGTCCTTTTAAAAATATTTCTTTAAAATAAATGGTGAACAGTGAGATGCGTGGAATGCATGCGCAGTAGCAAGGGTCCCGAACTACCTGATAAGGAGAGTTGAAGTGCTATAAATAAAAGTCACAAAGTTTAATATTATTTTTCAATTTTTTTTAAATGTACTATAAATAACATAATAATAATAAATATAAATTACCCACAGAAGTCCTTCTGAGCTTTATTAGCTCAAATGGAGAAAGAGAAAGAATCTCTGACCCTAATGGTGCCCGCGGCCATGACGCCATTCCTAGTATATATGTATATGTTATTTGCCGCGAATTTCAATCTTAATCACCCACGGCCTGCTTCCAGTCTGACCTGGTAGATCAGCCGGTAGAGCATCGGTGATCAGTTACGATGGCTAATGATTTCGAATCCCATCGAGGCCAGGTGATTTTCCCTCTGTTGGACCCGTTTGATTTCCTTTCAAGGGCCAACGCTCAGACGGATTTTTATGGCTGGGTAATCTACACCCTTCAACTTCCCCTTAATGCCTATCTGTTTTATTGTATATACCTATTTCAAAAAACGTTGGCATCTAAAATCTGAATTCTGAAATCTGAGACCGAGAGGGATTGTGGGTATGAGTTGTGATCTATTTGCAACTAATCCCCCTAGAACTTATTTCTTCGCAGAGGGACTCAATACGTAAAGCCAGAGAAGCTCACCTCATAGATAAAGGGAAAACCCTTGGATCTTTAGATCTCAATAAGCGTGATGAACTGTAATTTTTTTATCTTTTAATCTATGTTGTAAATGTTATTACGTCATCTATCATCTCCTGTTTCGTCTCATTGTGTAATAGCTATATATTTGTATTTACCATTTGTAAATATCTCCTTAACCTGAAGAAGGCTAGTCTGGGTAGCCGAAATATAGTTACCAAAAAATATATACGTTTTTATATAATATATACTTCTTAGCATTTCTTAAAGAAAGGACAACATTTGTAAGTTTGTAAGACATGTTTCGACAGATCTGCTGTCATCATCAGTTGTGATAATTACAAGCATGTGATGGTAAGTGTATAAATAATGTTACCTTAATTTATTTAGCTTATTAATGAGGGTTTATCATGTAATTTCAAAACTCATAGGACAAAAAAAATCATAACTGGAAAGAGCTCGTTGAAATTAGTAAAAATGTGAAGTTTGGAAAAGATCGCTTCACAAATTGCGAAGATATGAATATGATAATCATTTTTTGTCCTATGAGATTTGAAATTGCGTGATAGACCATCATTGTCCCTTCGGGAATTGCTACATTATTTATACACTTACCATGCTTGTAATTATCATAACTGAAGATGACAGCAGATCTGTCGAAACATGTCTTACAAACTAAAAAATGTTGTCCTTTCTTTAAGAATTATTCTATACCTGCTACTCACTAGGCCTTTTTAGCATTTATAATTAAATAGTTAAATTAACTTAACAAGTACATTTATTTAAGTCATAGTGTCCCCACTTACTGGTTTTGTAACTGCTATTTTAGTATGACACTTTGAAAAGGTATTAATAATAATAATAATAACGGTTTATTATATATTATTATTTAATGTTCCCAACCCATGAAATAAGAACAGACAACAACCTTTTTGTAGGGTAAAGGGGTAGGGAAATATGTACTCCGAAGCTCAAGAATGTAAACAAATTAAAGTATAATGGGTTAAAGTCCAGCCTCATACCGGGGGTCAAGGGGTTACAATCCCTTATTATTATTAGTAGTAGTAGTAGTAGTAGTAGTAGTAGTAGTAGTAGTAGTAGTAGTAGTAGTAGTAGTAGTAGTAGTAGTAGTAGTAGTAGTAGTAGTAGTAGTAGTAGTAGTAGTAGTAGTAGTAGTAGTAGTAGTAGTAGTAGTAGCAGCAGCAGCAGCAGCAGCAGCAGCAGCAGCAGCAGCAGCAGCAGCAGCAGCAGCAGCAGCAGCAGCAGCAGCAGCAGCAGCAGCAGCAGCAGCAGCAGTAGTAGTAGTAGTAGTAGTAGTAGTAGTAGTAGTAGTAGTATTGTGAAGTTATGAAGATGAAGTTATCATTATTATTATTTATTTTTATTTTTTTATTATTATTATTATTGTTATTACATATTTTGAAGAACAACACGAAACTTTTTAGTTTTTTTGACATGTTTCGGCAATAACGTTTGCCATCTTCAGTGGTGAAGTACACATTGAATTGAATATTAAATACATAGTGGAATAATAGGTATTGTTAGAAAAATAAACATTTAAACCATTATTGTTATTGTTATTATTATTATTATTATTATTATTATTATTATTATTATTATTATTATTATTATTATTATTATTATTATTATTATTATTATTATAAGTGTTTCAGTTTCCCAGAATTCCTTTTGGTCATAGCTTTCAGCTTTCATGATTTTCAACCCCATAACCATTACGCAATTAGATACATGATAAGCGTCATTCCCCTATAAGTATTATATTCTTCACCAGCCAGAAACGATTGAGAAGAAACATGATGATTATGGAAGCACTAAAACATTTTTGGCAACGAACCTTCACGAGTCTGCAGGGCCGTACATAACCCAAAACTCAGGGGGGGGGGGGGGGGGGCAGTACGTATTTAAAAGCAAAAAATAAATGAACATAGTACAGTTCAAGCTAAAACGTTGTACAAAACAGGAACAAAAATATCGATGTCTCAAATAGATGTTTTAAAAACTGATCGTTTATTTACATTATGGCGTTTGTTATTTCTTATTTTCCTTCCTTGCTTTAATTCTTTCTTCATTCCTTCCTTCCTTCCTTGATTCTTTCTTTAATTTTCTTCTTACTAAGAGTTCTAGATCGTTGATCTAGGTACATTGGTAAGTGTTTCCCCTGCCTTGAGGCCAAGTAATGGTACAGATAAAAAGCGACACTTACATATTTAGCATAATGAACCTTACTACTATGATACAATATGTCTGGGGCCAGTTTGTATAATGCAGTATTGTCTTGCATGAATTCAAACAGAAAGAAAGAGAGAGAGAAAGAGAGAGAGAGAGAGAGAGCGAGAAAGAAAGTAGAAAAACAGAAATGAAGGAAGGAAAGCAGGAAAGAAGGAAGGAAGGAAAAAAGGAAATAAAAAACCACCACAATCACTTGCTGGTATTTAACTAAATATTGTTTACGTTATATGTAGAACGTGAATTGCAGCCCTACTGAATATCCAATGGTGTTCTTATTAATACAACATGAATTTCATGTCAAGATTCTGTTCAAGCCATATATCATTCACAAATATGCGACCTGTAGTGCCGTTGTCAAGGCGACGCCACAACTTCCATCTGTCGCTTTGGCGACGTAATGTTTCACTAGTTTGTTTGGTGTGTTGAACGTAGGCAATAATGTTTCAGTGTTTTTGTAAATAGTAAGTACTTGAGGATTGCGTTGTGAAATCCTACATAATCCTCGTCTTAATCATTTCTGTTCGGAGAACAACTAGAGATTGTATTACGGTATTACGTGAATAACAGTGAACACGAAGAGAGAATTCATTTAAACAGTGATGTTGTGGTGATTGCAAATTGTAGAAATATGGGCAGGAAAATGTCAGACGCCTCTCCCGAAACCAAATCGATTGACCTTTTTAAATATATGTAGCACATCATCTGGCGATGTTAGAACCCAATAAAAGATTATCTCTGATTAAAGCGATCGAATATGTTTTCGTTTAACCCAGGGAAAATTCGGCTCGCTGCGCAAACACATTCACACGTGAATTTACATTAAGATATGTTTGGAGAAAATTAAAATTCAGTACATTTGAATGGCTTGTCGACGGGTCCAATGAAATATCTGCGTTTCATTCAAATGACAAAGTTTAAGGCAGCTCGGTGTTGCCATTGGTCTTCAGGATGACATATTTTTCTAGTTTCTTATTCAAAGTTTAAAGCAATTTCAATCGGTACAGGAACTGATGAATCCAATTATCGATGGATGGATCATAAATATGTATGTCGACAGGTGTATATAGAGGGTCTACATGATATTAAAGGCAAATGGTAAGGCCATCCCTAAGCGAATCCCAATTCCCCGGCAACCAGGAAAAAAAACAACCTCAAAATTAGTGTATCCAGTCTCGTCTAGAACCGGCCGACTAGACGTGTCTTTATACAACATTCGGAAGTCAAAGCTTTTTATTTCAGTCTTCTGAAGCGAATATTTAGATTTCGTTTCAACACGGTTCACTTTAGGCCGATTTCGGTAAAGTCTATTCGAAGGTACATTTGTTTGCAAAAGAAATATTGTCCGAAATTCGATGGAAATGAATTACGAAGACATCTCTCAGATGTGATATAATCTGGTCTTTATTTATTCATGGCTTTGAAGAATCATGCGGACAACTAGTCCAACATAAGGCCGGGGGAAATGACGGAATCAGAAGAAGATCTTGGAAGAGGACAGGACCGTGTTGTTATCAACTGTGGAGGAATACGTCATGAGACGTTTCGCAGCACATTACGGAATTTTCCCGATACTAGACTTACTTGGTCGGTGGAAAACCTGGCAAATAATCCAGATTACGACCCAGACAAGAAGGAATTTTTCTTCGATCGTCATCCTGGAGTTTTTGCTCAAATTTTGAACTTTTACCGAACGGGGAAGTTGCACGCTCCTCACGATGTGTGCGGGCCGCTCTTCCAGGAGGAGCTAACGTTTTGGAGTATAGACGAGAAACAAATGGAGCCATGTTGCTGGTCCTTCTATACTCAGCACAGGGAGGCACAAGAGAGTTTAAAAGCGCTCAATGGCATGGATGAAGACGACAGCGATAGCGATGATGAACTCGGTCATTCTGGTGGATGGAGTCACGACAGAGACGATTCAAAATGGCAAAAATACAAACCACAGATTTGGAACATGTTTGAGAATCACCGTTCATCAAAGATGGCGAAGGTAAGGCTGATATAATATCAGTGTTTAACTTGGCGACCAGCGCAGCCATAAAACAACCAAACTCTAAATAAATCTATTGATGGAAGCATTTTGTGAATTAATTCATCTTTCCAGCAGATGAAGTTATATATGAATATTTCAATTGTACAAATGTACAAACATAATAAATATACATATATATGATATTGAAATCCTAATACATCACCACCTTGGTCGAAGTTTCGCCTGGGATGTCTGAAAGTTGTTAGGTAGTAAATTATATTTCCTCCAGTGCGTTTGTGATCAATATAAACCCGTACGTTGGTGTTATAGCGGAGAGCGATAACGATTATTAATGCTAAATACACTGTTTGAAAACCGTTCTTCACCTACTTCATTTCCGATGAATGCGAGATACCATATCGGGATTAGTTACAACGCTCGACGAACCAAAACCCTTAGAGTAAATCAATTGAGCCGACAGTATGAACCACACAATCATTGCAACAACGAAGATTTATTATGGTGGCTTCACATGGTCGAATCCCTTTGAGGCTCTCGCTTTCCCAGCAGAAGCTCTTTTATTGCTCACTGAGGAACTTTTTGAACAAATGACTAAGTCGTTAAACGTCTAAGAGATTTTTACAGTTGTATTTTTTACTTCGTGAATTTTAATTAAACAATATTGCTACTGCGGAGCTGGTATCTAACACAACGTTCGTTTACATTTACCATTTGCTAGTAACCTAGCATGTTGACATTCTGCCGGATTTATCAACTATTGATGTTACTGACTCGTCCGACAAGAAATGAAAACAAAAGTAAAATATAAATGTAAAAAAGTATTTTATTAGAGAGTTAGAATGCTTTATGAGTACAGTATGTATTAGTGGCGTGTGCTTAATGTGCACTAACCGAAACATGAATTGAAACTCTACTTGAGCCGCTTCACATGGCCGACAGAAGCCAACCGCTTGAGCGGACTGAAACTATGAAAACCGGATGAAACTAAAAGAAAGGGGTTGGAGGCTGTGAAATCCATTTTTTTCTTTTTTTCAATGCAAAAGTGACAAAAAAGGAGCAAGAAACAACAATCCAATTTGTATGTCAATAGCAATTCTAATGTAAGAGTTTCATATCTGAGCTCTTTAAAACAAAACTGCTCCATCGAGTCAAATAGACAAGCAACACTCTTATATCGCCTCTAACCAGCCAAGTGTTCTTAACTTTTAGTCGAAGGCACTAGAAGTACTAGACACCTTAATTGCATAGTGAGCAGGGAAGTAGGTTACAGAATATTGTTACTGGAGAAGCGAGAAAGTTACTGAACTGTTTTCAAGACAGCTCGTCGTCGCTTTCACACAGCTTCGCTAAGATATTCAGACACTTCATAGAATTTTCGAGGTCTAATTAGAAATAGCTCAAAACTTTAGGACTCAAATCGGCGAAGGTTGACCATCTAATCGACGAGGAAGATCTTTTTGAAGATGTAATCGCGACTGTTTCTCTATTAAATAGACTGCCACTTAAGACTGAACACGGTCGATTGCAAGAGAAGGGGAAACGTAAAAGGTTTTTGAAGCTATCTTGATGTAGGAATAAAATATTCATGATTTCATTAAGTTGAACTGAACTCGCAAAGTAGGTAAACACTCCAGAAACATGTGTTAGTGTTATAGAGTTACTATGGAAACCCTCCACAAGTAGTGAATTATACTACACGTCTACCAGTTTGAATTATAATTTACGCTTCGAAGATTCCTTAGTACACGAAAGCTACTGGTTGTTTTGGTCTGGATCGAAGAAATACTCAGTAGACGTCGAAGCACGGACATCAACTGATCATCCTTGGATCCTGGTAAACTAGTATTCCAACTTTTTCACCGTATCTGACAGATCTTTTCACTTCAAATTTCAATAATAATACCGAAAATAAAATGGAGGATAATCACTTTGGATTGTGTATGACATCGGTGTTTTCTTTTATTCATTTGTTTTTGCCTCTGGCTTCTTAGATTCACTATGGAATGATTGTGTCTTTTTTTATCACTCTAATTTAGCCATGAGAACACAAACATTGACTTGAAACATACCGAATTGAAAATATTTGTAAAATATGCAAAGAAAAGCGATCAATTGGACGACTGAGTAAAGACACGGAAGTTTAGTAATGAACCGGGAGAAAGTACCGAAACAATTACACCGACATCCTTGAAGATATCACCATTGAAAACGAAACTGCAACAACATATAAAACAACTTTATAAAACTTGTTTACAATTCATATCAATCGTGAAAAAGAACATGTTTAATAACGGCTTTTCCGTCAAAGAGGTTTACAAGCGTCATATATGTTTACTTCGACAAATGATTGGCTGGAAAGGAGGCTCATTTAGGAAGCGAGTGTCAAGATGGCGCATGGGCTAAACGTCATACATGTCTTGAGATCGTGTATAGTACTTTGAGTAAACAATGAACTATAGGATCAAAGTAAACTTCCACTTAAAATGTTTTATATTTTTGGGTTTGCAAGTTTATATTTGTTTATATAAAGTTTATAGCCAACACTATATTTAATGATTGACTTCAGAGAACTGGTTATACTGTAAGGACACGTTTTTGACAACGGAAATTAGCCAACCTAAGACATAATTATCATTTGACGTTGTTTTGACGTTCGTTGCCGAGTAAAATTAGTTTTTTCACATTTGCGTGTTCTATCATAATTCAATTATGCGTTTGAAACATTACATTCAAAGAATGCATGTTTTTTATTTATTTCATTTATTGTATGACAATTTCAATTCGTCGGAAATATATTGAAGCGAAAGAGACCACGTAAAACCAGTTTAATTTAATTTACTATTAACGGCTTCCAATACGTGAAAGAACCGGTGTCTCTACATGTCTTGTTTGAATACAAATGCTATGAAAAACGGCTTCAACATTTGCTTGACACACGTTTAGATCGTTGCCGCGGCCTTCAACTTTATTGAATAGTGTTGAATTGGGTTTGAGTTTGTTTAAACTTCGCTTCAACATTTATTTATTTATTTTTATCTTCCAGATAAGTCTTGTTTTGTTTGTTCTATGTTTGCCCCCCTCTTTCAACATTTGTTGAACAAGCGCATGCGCGTTGAACGATGGTTTCGAACTATGTCCATTGTACACGGAGTCTCTTGGAACACGCCGTTCAACAATGATGATGGGCCAGGGGCCCGAAAGCTTGGACATTAAAAAATCCATTCACGCGGAAGAAACAACTTTGAAATTGAAATAATATATTAATGTTGAATACGTTTGTCCCCCTTTATCAACATTTGTTGAACAAGAGCATGCGCGTTAAATCAAGATAATGAAGTCTCTTGAGACACGTTTCAGTTACCAGTTAAGGGGAACTGAAGACAAAATGTTTTTTTCAAGAAAGTTAGCATTACTTTAGTACGTCTTTGTAGGGATATTCATTCTAGTGTTAAGCTTGTTTCATCACCCTTTTTTATTGGTGTCAAGTTTTCGAACTAAGCGACCACCATCAGGACCGACATGAAATATGCATGTATGATCGTTACAAAAAAAATGATGGACGCTTAGTCCGATAGCTTGACACCAATAAAAGAAGGTTGATGAAGCAAGTTTCACACTAGTAGAATGATTTACATTGTTGTTGTTGTAGCCAATGTAAATGTACATTGTTAATTATTTCAATAACGTGTCAACTGTTTATATCAGTACAGCTAGTGGGGACACAAATCTCGCACTCACTTCATAATACATTCTATATTCGCCCAACACTCATCTGAAAACCGTAGTACCCCGGAAAACACCCTAAAAGCAAGGGAGAGAACGAACTGACAAATTCAATTACACGATGCGCGCGGTTCGAGAATTGAACCAGGCACTACAACGGTGAGAGGCGAGTGCTCTCACTACTCGACCCGTGCTCCCCTTGCTCCCCTTGCTCCCCTTGCTCCCCTTGCTCCCCTTGCTCCCCTTGCTCCCCTTGCTACCCTTGCTCCCCTTGCTACCCTTGTTCTCCTTGCTCCCCTTGCTCCCCTTGCTTCCCTTGCTCCCCTTGCTCCCCTTGCTCCCCTTGCTCCCCGTATATTGTTAATCAATAACATGTTAAACCCTTGGAAATAAATTCATTATGTAATCTGATTCCAAATGCCACACCACCTTCTCAAAGTTCGTGATACGATGTGCTTTTGTGAATTCTAACTGTTGTTATTGTTTATTTAGGTCATATTTGCTTTGTCCCTGAGTTTTATCATTGTGTCTGTCATCGCCTACATTCTACAAACGCTACCGAGTGTTGCAGAACATCGCAGCGCCAGACTTTCTCTAACGGTGTTGGAAATCATTTGCGGTATTTGGTTCACAGTTGAGTTTCTAGTAAGACTAATCGTGTGTCCTAACAAGAGGAACTTCTTTACGGAACCCATGAATTGGGTTGACTTCATTGCGATTCTTCCAGTGTTCGTACGAATCATTGAAAACCCATCAGAATACCCGTACGACACACCTTCGCTAGAGTACGACATATTGGCCGCTTGTCGACTCTTCAGACTATTCAGGTTTTTCAAGGTAAACCTTGGCTTTTTGATCCTCAAGCAGACAATGATTGCAAGCAGCCGTGAGTTGTTGCTCCTCGTTCTGTTGGTGCTGATTCCTGTTGTGATATTTGCGAGCATCGCATACATTTGTGAGAGGGAGAAGAACCGTAAGGACTTTGGATCCATTCCTGAAGGATTGTGGTGGGCCATCATTACGATTACAACTGTAGGATACGGGGACAGTTCACCAGAATCAGTAGCGGGCAAAATCGTTGCAAGTTTATGTGCAGCAGCTTCTATCATCATTACTGCCCTTCCAATTTCGATCATTGGAAACAATTTCACGCTCTACTATTCTCATGCCCAAGCGAAGATGAAGCTACCTAAGAAGGACCGAAGGAAACTTATTGGAGCAGCCAATGCCCTGATAATGCAATCCACACGCAGAAGCAATGAAATCAGTGTCGAAGAAATCCCTATGGATTCTTTTGATAAACCACACGAGCAGATGAATGGAACGGCCGACGCTTCACAACATACGGGTAACATTAGGAGGTAAGTTATTTTGTGTACACCTTCTCAAATCAACTACGGTTCTCTGCGATCAATACTCTAATCATTGTCCATTTGCGCATGCACACTTGGAAAAGAATATTCAATTCTACATCTTGTATGGACGAAGTTTATCGCAGAGTTCGACAAAACGAAACAATTTCAACTACAATGAAAACGCATGTCCAACGTTTATGTGCTTGTTACGCGATCAATCACGAAATCGGTCTTGTTTAGAGTCGTTTTTGTAGGAGTGGGAAGTAGTTACGGTTCGTGCCGTGCGGTGACCGTGCCGTGTACAAGCATTCTGATTGGTTGAGTAATAATTGGTTGAATAGATGTCTTCGATTCCGTACCGTGACCGTAACTCCGTACTGTAGGTTTCCCACTCATACGAAAACGACTCGATCTATTGTCATATCCTGTTGTTTTCGTATCCATTATTATATTACGTACAATACAATACAATAACTTTTATTTAAACACGGTATTAGTTAAAGCTAAAGCTTGTGGGGTCGTGTGGAACAAATAATACATTTAACTACAAAGTTCAGCGATAACATGTTTTACTGAAAAGACGACGTTTCGACGTATCAATGTCATTATCAAGTCAAACTGAAGTCTAGTAAAGTAATTAGGTAAATATATAGGTGTCCAATGTGTAAACATTTGATAATGTTAACTAATTATACCCAGGGCACGCAGAGCGCGGTCATCTTTGTACGCGGGAGGTGTGGTGCCCAGAATGTCACTGCCTACAAGAGTAAAAAGCGCTGAGGATATCGGCGAGGATGGAGCTTCACCACCAGAAGACAGGAAGAAGAGCTATACTAGTACCCAGACCACTACTATTGATACTCCACCTAAAAGTCCCACTCACTTTGGAAACTCATTGACTGTCGGCCAATCTGATATTTCGGAAAATATCCTGGACATATCGTGTCCTGACTTTGGGGATACAAGAATAGTGCATAACGAGGTCGAGGAATTCGGGCTTGACGACATTGACAGAGCGGTTGCCGAAGTAGAGGAGAGTGAGAAAAAGGATAAAGTGCAAAGTTTTCCTCGCCCTGGGACACCTGTTAAACGAGCCGTCAAACATTCCGTTCGGTTTGTCAAACCAACACTCACAGTGACTATGTTAAACGCAGAAACAGGAAACGTCAACGATGCGTTCGTAGAAGAACTACGAGAAGAGCTCACTGAAGACCATCAACAAAATACACCGATTTTAAAGCCGCCACCAAAACAATCCCCGTCGAATGGAGACGTGAAGAAGAAAGATGACAAAGACGCCTCTCCAAATCGCCATCACAGGGGTAGAAGGTAGCAAAAGTGCCGGGCAATTTTCATGAGATGGACCGGCCACTCAGTTACGTGATTGCACCTCAATTAATATCGCGACACGTCACCAAGTAATTACTGCGTAACGCGTGACCTAAGCAATAGACCTCTTTAGCTTCGTATGTAAATTGCCCATTTCAGATCATGTGATGTAAACATGGTGTTCTCTGGAGAATTAGTCCTTTCAATATGAACGAATAAATTTCAGAAATATAAAGGAACAATTCTCCAGAGAATATCATGTTTACATCACATGATCTGAAATGGGTAATTTACATACAAGCTAAAGAGGTCTATTCGATTGGTTCTGGTAATGGCGACAGTAGAGGTGACGACATGTTTGATCGTACGTCACAATGTACACGTGTTCTCGAAACTAACACAATGTCATATGTTCGTGCTGTGTATGTTACATCTGTCATTTATGACGCACCACATATTTCTTGGACCTAATAACTTAGATAAATGTTTGTGGTTGTGTTCAAGTTCATCATGTAATTTAAATAGCTGCTACTTCTACCCTATCTGCACATCAAATTCCACCGAGCTTTCGACCTACGCGATCATCTTCAGGATATTGTTGAAAATGATCCTCATTCAGTACCCTGAAGATGACCGCGTAGATCGAAAGCTCGGTGGAATTTGATATACAAATAGTGCTTGTTGTCCTTTTCTTTTTCTACATGTGAAAGCGAATTGAACTATCTTTGAAATGAACGAAGTCAGAATTGTTGCAAGCAAATTGACGTCACACCACCCAACATCGCTTTCTCGAATATTTCTAAGTCAACCCACATTTCTCAGAAATCAGAAATCAGAAGCCTGCAAATAACTAGGTCAAAAACGAGGTCACGTGGAGCAGGAAAGTGTTTTTCTTAAATTTTCTGAATTCGTCACCAAAGAAAAATCATACCGACTTGAGTTTCACCCGCCGTACGTCTCATGAAAATTGCATCAAGGGTTTAAAAAAACGTTGCTATTTTTGTCAACTACAGAAGTAATCCAGGCAGCGCTTACGTCATCCGAACGAGCTATTGACTTCCGGTCACCAGAACGAAATATTGACTTCCGGTCACCAGAACGAGCTATTGACTTCCGGTCACCAGAACCGAGATATTGACTTCCGGCCACCAGAAAACAATGCAAATAGTTACTTTAATAACAAATACATCGGGCAAACTAATCTTGCTACTTGTCGCGCCACAATGTCGTGTTGCATGTTATTGCGCTAATGACCAAGCAACAGAACAACTTACAACGCAGTAAATTCGGAAAAATGGCGGACGCTTGTTGAACTAGTCGCAATCAGCTGCCTGCTCTTATAATTATTTGCTTCATATCTCTAATGTGTTCGAAGACTATTCAACACTCGTAATTGGGGTTTACCTCGGTGTAAAATCCTCACAACTGACGTAGCTGCTTTTTTCTCTTCACTGCGTGTATCAACTCACTAAATCCATATCTCTATGAATTATTGTGGTTATTTTGAAAATTAGCGATACAGTAGTCTTACAGTGTTTGTATGTAAGGTTCTTACATCGAGGTCATGCCCGTAATTGTCGTAGCTAAACTGGTCCATTTCGTCAACCTGTTTCATCCGTACTCAACCTTGACCGTATAACACTGACTATTGATATGTCAGTTTTCTCATACAGCATGCGCATTAGCCATTCATATCGCATCGGCCAATGAGCGTTTTCGTTTTAGGTCACATGTTGGTTTATTGAAACCCAGGATAGAACAACAAACTTAATTATGCAAGTGGGCAGGGCTTTGAAGCCGTGGGAATTTGCGGGGTAAAGCGTTGCTGATTGGCTAAATGTTTCGTACCTGGAAATCGCTTCCAGATACGATATTTATGCAAATGAGTAGTAACTGTATCTGGAATTTTTTGCAGATACAGTTACTACTCATTAGTATAAATTTCGTATCTGGAAGCGATTTCCAGGTACGAAAAATTTAGCCAAAGAGCAAGAACGTTTTACCCCGTAAATTCCAAAAAAATAATATCAACACTTGCATTATCAAATGTTTGTTACTCTAACCTTCAAAATTTCCCAACGTCGGTGACAAACGAGAACGTTCTGTGGCCTATGTGAGAAACAAATAATACAAATCCAATAATTGTTAGTAACTAACTGCAGATAAAGAGGGAAATAAATAAAATTACAGCACAAATAACCCATAGAACTAACACCTTTATGGCCTATTTCGTTCTGTAATCCTTTCTTATTTAAAGGAAACATTGATGGTACACCTGTTAAATACATTATTCGATAAGTTCAGTTGCTCTGCAATTCTATCAGTATCATTACAATTTTGTCTTTCTAAGGCTTCGAAGTCAAAAGATCTTACAGTCTCGTCAAATTCATTACAGTATTTGAAAAATATAATTCCTCCTCTCTCTTTACACTAGACTGCTGAGCAATCACTGCACTTGTACCTGGTGCGCTTGATACAGTAGATACTGCCGGTGGTGCATGGCGCGATGCATTTAGACACGTCGGCCTTCTTTTGCTCTTTCTCTGCTTTTTCATAGGGAAACAAAGCTGAGGAAACATGTCCCGTTCGCTCTCTTATCATTTTCTCTTCGTGTTTACACTTCTTTAACAGATTTGAGAGCCTCTTCCGAGGAAAGAGGCTCTCTAAAACGCTTAGCTGGAGAACTTGAAGATCGGTCCGCCATCACATATGGTGATGAGTGATGAGCTGAGTCGCAATGCCAGACTTGCAATTTCATGTGGAATTCTCACCTCGCAACCAAAAAGCACGCAAAATTAAACCACCATTGTTTTATTAAAAAGCCTCTGCGATATGAATCGAATGGCTAATGCTATATGAGAAGTATGTTCTAAACCTCGCCAGTGTGTTGGACACGGTTTCTAGATCCTCGTGACATGAAGCAATGCCTCGGCTGCGCCTCGGCATCGAGACTATTGTATGATGCGTTTATAAAGAACTTATTATTATTATTATTATTGTTCATGTCCAACACACTGATTCGGATTAGAAATATTACATCCAATTCTTCTACAAAATGTTCTATGCTTTAGAGAGTGTCTTGTCTAGGAGTCTAGTGTTTCGTCGTTTTCCTCGTCTACACCTTCGAGTGTCCATATTGTATACGCTTGCGTCATCTATCGTTGCCCAATCAGGAGCCTTTTTGCATTGCAAATCTGCATGCGACCGACAACAAAAACAGTAAAAAAGAAACAGTACTCCACAGGAAGCCCAATACTCCAGTCTGGAGTTGTTTAGACACCTTTGTACTTCTTGACAAATATGTATTTGCTCAGCCTTAGTCTCAATGCAGCGAAAAGTATTCACAAATACCAACGAGAACAAGATTCAATGTTGACATTGGACAATATAAACCTTTTTTTCATTCAACGGGTTATTTTGTGGATTGAGGCTAAGCCTGAGCAACGTCTTTTGTCAAGGAAGGAGGTCAGCGGTGCCTACCAACCCGAAACTGGAGTATTGTTGCAGAAAGTAGAGGTCCAATCTATTGTTGTGCATCATGAGTCAACAATGAAAGCTATTGCGTTGGAAGTATTGTGCTTTTGGGTGGTAATACGTGCAACAACTCCGTGAAAATTACAACACAACAATGTTGCGTAACAAGTTACACGATTTTTTTTACCAATTTGCTGGTTTGCAATCGTTCCCTGGAGATTTACTGCGGTTCTCAGTATTATGCGAGCTCAGACATTCAAACAGTCGGCTGGAACTTAATTGGTTTTTCGCTGCTGTCAATCAAATTCAAAACTCAAACAAGTTCAAAACTAAATACATTCTTCGACCAAATGATCCATAACTAGTTTAGCTCAAAATCATATTTCGTTTCCATTTGGTGGGTCTTCTGACTTTTATTTTTAAGTTTACTGATTTTTATTGTTGAGTGACAGCAGCGAAATACCAAGTTCCAGCCAACTGCTTGAGTGTCTGAGTTCGCTTAATACTGAGAATCGCAGTAAAGTACAAAAGCGCAGCAGCCATGTTGGTGATACAAACAAGAGAAGCAATGAGGAATGCTTTGTTATCGGGAACCAACATGGCCGCCATGACGTCACGTGCAAACCAGCAATTGTACTTGGCCTTCATATTGCTTGATATTAATCAGCTGTTAAATGTCCTTGAATCTCATTGAGGGGCAAACACTTCCCTCCATGTGCTATCAAGCCGAGACTATTCTATTGAAATGGTGCAATGCAGCTGATGAAAATTGTAAGATACACCGGACGACACGTTGTAGAATAGGAAATTAATGCTCTGAAAATATGGCGCTGGATTTATTAACAAGGTGTCCTAAGAGAAGTTAAGATATTTCAGTGCGCGCTAAAGCCTGGGCCCGGTTGACAGGCGAAGTTAAGTGGGTTAGCACTAACCCAGGGTTAAATATGACTAACGTAGGGTAAAATCTTAAGAATTAACCCTAGGTTAGCGAATTAAATTTAACCCCAGATTAGCGTTAACCCGCTTTCGAACAACCGCGGGCCCTGGTTTTCTCTGGGCCGGCGACGCAAGCATAAGATGTGCTATATCACTGTGAAAACGGGCTGATGCAAGCATAAGATGTGCTATGTCACAGTGAAAACGGGCTGACGCAAGCATAAGATGTGCTATGTCACTGTGAAAACGGGCTGACGCAAGCATAAGATGTGTTATGTCACTGTGAAAACGGGTTGACGCAAGCATAAGCACAAACATCAGATATTTCCGCTTATGCCTGCATCGAGCTCGTGTTCTCCACATATGCTTGTGCTTATGCATCGTCTCTAGTGATGATAATCAAGCCTAAGTAGTGTTATATATGTCTTGCTTATAAGTTACTTGGGTGAATCCAGGCCCTAATCCATATTTCCTTACATATTCGGCACAATCTCGGGTTGAGATCTCCATACAGATGCACCCAAAAGCCGTTTTTGCTGAACTTTATTTAGTATAAAATTCTATTACGTTTTAGAATTATGTTTTCTTAGTATAAGAAATTTGAACAAATGGCCGTGGTCAGCGGTTTTGACCACTATCTGACATGCGTCATATTGGTATGACTTCCGTACAGGTCATTCATAAACGTGCATTAAATAAAAATACAATAGAAAAACTAAACAAAAGCAAGTTTTGAAAAGATTGAATAATAAATTTTGTACATTAGTAAATTTTTCATAAATTGTAAATAATTCACAATTTCATCGTTAGATAATGAAATGAACCGCATTTCCAATATAGTGGACATGTTCTGCGCATGCTCTCCAAATACTAGACTTAGTTGATACAGACCCATACAAAGTTTTTAAAACAAACAACTTGATGATAGAGTGATTCCGATAAACCAAGGCACTACTAATTAGCTGTCAGTGTTTATTAATAGTTGCAAAGAACAAAAGAGTGAGTGTCTTCAGTATGGTGCGGTGGTGTGTATTTGTTGAGATAGTAATACCCAGGTTTATGGGAATCACTCTATCTACTGCGTTTTGAAATTTGTCACTGTTTTGCACTAATTAATACTAAATAGCACTAATTAAACAAGAGTAAACAATATAGAGTGCAATTTAGAAAAGCTTGAAAACTAAATAACTAATTAGTACTAAATAGCATTAATTAAACAATAGTAAACAATATAATTGTCACTATTTAGTACTAAATAGTACTATTTATGTTGCACGGTTTTAGTGTTTGTACTTTAGTATGCTGATTGATTACTACTAAAAAATTTTAGACTACTACGCAACGCGCCTCATTGACTATTGACTCATAGAAAACTCGAACTCGTAGTCTAATTGTTAATTATCAAATTAGAAAGTTTCGATGTCAACTTAAGCTCGCAATAGTTCCCAAGGTAGGTTGTACACAAATGGGTCTATCTACGGTACGCGCAACTCCCGTAGTAAAATGACATACAGTCATTCCCAAAAAGGTTGTCCAGATGAAAAGACTACAATACTACAATAAAGTCACGTAATTCATTATGTATTCAATTTCCTCGCGTGGAATTTCAATTTGAGATGCAAAAGTACACGGCATTGTGAGAACTGAATATCAACTCGCAGTTCTGCGCGCAGAAATTGAATACATAATGAATCACGTGACTTTATTGTAGTATTGTAGTCTTTTCATCTGGACAACCTTTTTGAGAATGATTGTATATAATTCGTAATTTTTATGCTTCGCTACAACGTAAAGACGATTTGAAATACATTTGTGTGACTGCAGGTCAAACTATGACCATGGTGTTAGTTCACAAACAGCGTGCAGCTAGAATTTATCTGTATGATTAAATAATTTAATGTGCGTGTTGTATGTAATACTTATTTACTGGGACCGATAGCAACATACTGCTTTCCCGACGTCGCAGTAAATAAGTGTTTGTTAGATACCAAGTGACAATTAATGAACGAAAATAATATATGTTGCCAAAAAAGAAAGAAAATAGGTTGCATTTCCGGTTAGGTAGCTCCGGTCTTGTTATTACCGCTCAGAGCTGTTGCCTTGGAAACAGTCAAATTTGATTACCTTTTACGTGATACCCTCTCGTCCAATGAGAGGCCGAGAAAAATAGACACTTGGTATATAACAAAGACACTTGTTGTGCGGAACTTTAAAAAAGATCATTGTTAAAATAAACCAATGTAAATACATCCATTGTTGATGAGAATGCTATTAATAAAATACAACAACGTATAGATTGTTTGATTGCGTTGCGCGCGCTATTTGTTTTGTTCAGTTTGTAAACCATTTGTAAACCATTCAGACCCTGAAGATGTACAATGTGTCCAAAAGCCAGGTCATTACCATTGTAAACCTCTGGTTGATGAAACAAAAAAATTTCCAACCTACAAAAAATACTTTAACGTATACTGATTGTCAATTGCCTTGGGTACCCATATCATGAAGGCAGCTGTAGAATAGATCTTAAACGACCGACTGCGATTCAGGGACTGTCTTTTACTGCTTAAACCGCAAGAGCAGATATTTCAATAAAGTTGTTATACAGCTATTTCAAAAAAAGTTGAAAACTGAATACTGCATACTGAATAGTGCATTCCAAGACCAAAGGGCATTGTGGGCCTCGTTATTTTGAAATAAAAAATAAATATACAGCGATTTGTTCGCCATATGGAGCTAGTATAGTGTTTCTGATAAAATACACAAAAAATCAAATCAAATATTGTTATTGATATTACTTTAGACAATATTACAAGAGTCCCAAAATGCATTTCGGTCTTGGAATACACTATTATTCAGTATCAACGTTTTTTGAAATAGCTGTATATCAAAGTAGCTTGTAACTATGCATGAAAGTCAGCCTAAACGTGCATCATTTCATGCCGACATGAAATACTTTGTAAACACATGACATGCAACAACACACACATGGCATGGTACAGTACATACATGACATATGGTACAGCACACATACGGCAAGGTACAGCACACACATGGCATGGTACAGCAGACACACACACGGCATATGGTACAGCACACACATGGAATGGTACAGCACACACATGACATATGGTACAGTACATACATGGCATGGTACAGTACACACATGGCATGGTACAGCACACACATGGCATGATACAGCACACACATGACATATGGTACAAGCACACGCATGGTACAGCACACACATGGCATGGTACAGCACACACATGACATGATACAGCACACACATGGCATGGTACAGCACACACATGACATATGGTACCAGCACACACATGGCATGGTACAGCACACACATGGCATGGTACAGCACACACATGGCATGGTACAGCACACACATGGCATGGTACAGCACACACATGGCATGGTACAGGTACACACATGGCATGGTACAGCACACACATGGCATGATACAGAACACACATGACATATGGTACAGTACACACATGGCATGGTACAGCACATACATGGCATGATACAGCACACACATGACATATGGTACCAGCACACGCATGGTACAGCACACACATGGCATGGTACAGCACACACATGGCATGATACAGCACACACATGACATATGGTACAGTACATACATGACATATGGTACAGCACACACATGGCATGGTACAGCCACACATGACATGGTACAGTACACACATGACATAAGGTACAGTACACACATGACATGGTACAGCACACGCATGGCAACATACATGGCATGGTACAGCACACACATGGCATGGAACAGCACACACATGGTATGGTACAGCACACACATGACATATGGTACAGCACAAACATGGCATGGTGCAGTATACACATGGCATATGGTAGAGTACATACATGGCATGGTACAGCACACACATGGCATGGTACAGCACACACATGGCATGGTACAGGTACACACATGGCATGGTACAGCACACACATGGCATGATACAGAACACACATGACATATGGTACAGTACACACATGGCATGGTACAGCACATACATGGCATGATACAGCACACACATGACATATGGTACCAGCACACGCATGGTACAGCACACACATGGCATGGTACAGCACACACATGGCATGATACAGCACACACATGACATATGGTACAGTACATACATGACATATGGTACAGCACACACATGGCATGGTACAGCCACACATGACATGGTACAGTACACACATGACATAAGGTACAGTACACACATGACATGGTACAGCACACGCATGGCAACATACATGACATGGTACAGCACACACATGGCATGGAACAGCACACACATGGTATGGTACAGCACACACATGACATATGGTACAGCACAAACATGGCATGGTGCAGTATACACATGGCATATGATAGAGTACATACATGGCATGGTACTGCACACGCATGGCATGGTATAGCACACACATGGCATGGAACAGCACACACATGACATATGGTACAGTACATACATGGCATGGTACAGCACAAACATGGCATGGTACAGCACACACATGGCATGGTATAGCACACATGGCATGGTACAGCACAAACATGGCATGGTGCAGTATACACATGGCATATGTTAGAGTACATACATGGCATGGTAGAGCACACACATGGCATGGTACAGCACACACATGGCATGGTACTGCACACACATGGCATGGTACAGCACACACATGGCATGGTACTGCACACACATGGCATGGTACAGCACACACATGGCATGGTACTGCACACACATGGCATGGTACAGCACACACATGGCATGGTACTGCACACACATGGCATGGTACAGCACAAACATGGCATGGTACAGCACACACATGGCATGGTATAGCACACATGGCATGGTACAGCACAAACATGGCATGGTGCAGTATACACATGGCATATGTTAGAGTACATACATGGCATGGTAGAGCACACACATGGCATGGTACAGCACACACATGGCATGGTACTGCACACACATGGCATGGTACAGCACACACATGGCATGGTACTGCACACACATGGCATGGTACAGCACACACATGGCATGGTACTGCACACACATGGCATGGTACAGCACACACATGGCATGGTACTGCACACACATGGCATGGTACAGCACACACATGGCATGGTATAGCACACATGACATGGTACAGCACACACATGGCATGGTACAGCACACACATGGCATGGTACTGCACACACATGGCATGGTACAGCACACACATGGCATGGTGCAGCCTGGGAACTTGGTTGCCCCGGGCTTTGATAAGGCTAATAATAACTTCATATATGCACTATACTATATATGAATAAAAGCATGTGAGATAATTGCCGTACAATTAATTATGCCATACGCTTTAGAAAGCGATAACCACACGGGACGTAGCCGGAAAAACGCCAGGTTAGACTTAAGTAAGTCCGTAAACTGTTCCAAAGAACCGCGCCACTATAGCTATAACGTTTCTACTTGTAGTCAGTGTATTTGTACTCGGCAGTATTTATCAGGTATATAATCGTGTGTTTCCTTATGTAGAGTTTTATACATCATGATTTGTTTTAGCGGTTTGGCGCTAAAAGGTATTTAGCTTTACTACCCTGAAGTATGACAAAGCTATGCAAGACGTGTGCCATAGTAATGCATCAGTCAATTCCAGCAATGCCCATCCCCCCCCCCCCCCCCCCATCCCGGGACAACATGGGGCATTTTTATGCTATGGGATCCCGGGAGTGGGGCATTCGTAATTTTTGAAGGGCCCAGGGGTCGGGCATTATTATTCCCTATTCTTCCTCCTGACGAAGTTAAACTGTGGCTCAAACATCTAGAACAAGTAGCAGAAAATAGGAGAAGTGGTGCTGGGAAGGCAAAAGCTACCCGCAAGAGGAAGAAGAAATGTGCTTAAAGTGCCGACCACATCATATCAATCAAAACACGTTATACTCCAGACTCATTCTTATGATTATTTAAAAATCTGCCACGCCCCAATTCTATTGTTTTATGTAGGTTTTGAAATCTAGACCAAGACATACATAAAAAAAAATCCAAAGCAAAAATCGAAAGTCAATCTTAAAGCTGGGGGCAGCTTTATTAATTACGCATTGTCTTATAATTACACATCGCCTGCCATTAAAACAATATAATTGGGGCGTGGCTGTTTATTAAACCAGTTCAAAAAGGCGATGGGCATTGCTGGAATTGTGAAAAAATTGAAATGCAGTTGAAGCATTATATAAGCGGCGATTTTTTAGGTTTGACGAGGAATGCAGAGTACGTTTGATACCACTAATCACAAAAAGCAATTTTTCTTACTGAGATTTTCTCCTTGTTAAATTACAGTATTACGCTGTCCACGAGACCTGAAGTGACGTCTATATTTATATCAAGCAATAGAATATGATTCAGTTAATTATCAAGTGTTGCTACACATAAACGGCAATATTAATATAACATTATTTGAGTATCAAATAGCTTACAATTGTAGACTAATTGGGGACATGTATCCATCTATCTAATTTAAGCTATAGTGGTTTACATAAACACGTGTTAGTGTAAAACATACCGGATTTCGTCGATTGAGCGCCCTGTGCGCCTATTTCAAATTTTGTGGCCAAGGGAGTCGCTTAAGCGATCGAGGGGGACGCTTAATCGAGGGGGGACGCTTAATATAGATACGTGATTTGAACTCGGAAACATAACTTTAATATGGTACTACATAAAGGAACATGCCGTAACTATAATAAAACACAAGTTGTATGCCATATTCTGTAAGTCTCCTACTGTACTGCACCATATTTCTTGGGGGAGGGGAGGGGGACGCTTAATCGAGGGGGGGGGGGGGGGGGGGGGGGGGGGGGTTTTATTTCAAATTTTGTGGGCAAGGGGCCGCTTAATCGAGGAAATACGCCGGCGTTAGTACACTCTAATTCCATTGTGTTATTTTGTTTTCATTTGACTTTTGCACACTAACTTACTAATAGTTTCTGTTTCATAGGTTTATGAAAACCACTATAAGAATAATATATATACGTACCGGCATCGAATTATAATTATAAATCTAGGTATCTATTAAATATTTATGTTAAATGGTATTACAAACCAATAAAAAACTCACTATATAAGTAAAATTAAAGTAACGCAAACTTCTAAAAGTATTTTTTTTTTAATTATAATAATAACAGGGAGGTGTGACCTCCCTGAGTATATTTACACAACTGTCTGCTGCATTCATGCCCAGAATGCGCACGCAGACTGCGTGTAGCGCAAGCTCGTATCAAGAAATGATCACGTGACCGGAAATGATCTCTTATGAAGAATCTCAATTTCATAAAATCATTTATTTCCTTTGGAAATTAAATGACCTTTATGCCAATAATAATACTAATTATTGACATCAATGAGAACGTAAACAACAACAAGCTGACTCTCAACATGACAAATATCAAGAAATATGTGTTGTTTACGTAGACCGGCTTACGGGGACTGGGCACGAGATTACCGGTCACCCTTTGTTAGGTTTCCCAGTCTTTTTGGCCGTGTTACAAAATGGCCGACAAAGACATTCATTTACTCGAGTTGCTGTAAGTTTGGATGGATTTTTCGATAAACATCGTACTTTTACGTGAAATATATTTACAAGGTTTCCAAATATGGTAAGTACAATGCCCAAATATGGAAGTAAAAAAGATGGCTGAGCAAACAGCACATTTTAATGGGGATTTAGATATTGTCAAAATGATCTCACTGAATGGTTCCACATTAGAATACTTGAATTGCTTAACGGTGCGTCCAGTGCACGTCTAATCGGCAAAAGCTCTCCCAAAAACGCAGCAGTTTAATATAATGACGAGGCATACATGTTCGTACTAACGAAACTTTCAAGATGGCGTCACTGTAGATCCGAACATTCCATAGATGCTTTGCGTTCGCAGTTCGTACCCAATCTCCAACTCGTGCTGTTTCTTAACCACGCATTGTACCTACCTTTTGATCGGCATTTAAAGGGGGACTAGTACGTAAATCGTTCAAAATTTGACTTAGCTGAAACTTCACTGAAATAATCTCATAGACCCATACAATCACTGGTAATTTTTTTCTTCAAAAATTCCAACGGGAAGTAATCCATTTTTATGAATCTTTAGAGGTGTCAGTGACGTCACTTACTCAACCGAAACAATGATCACGGCTTCGCTCCGTACATTTCTTCATGTTTAATGTCTTGAATTATTTTATTTCTATGAAGCTAAACGTTTGTGTGAAGGAGTTTTCTTACCTTATATGTGCTTAGGATTGATTGTTTGACTAGTTTTCTTCAATGCAGAGCTGTTATCTGAACAAACCGTTGAGATATTTTGATCACAAAATACAAAGAAATGTATGGAGCTGAGTTTGGGTTGAGTAAGTGACGTCACTGACACCTCTAAAGATTCATAAAAATGCATTACTTCCCATTGAAATTTTTGAGAAAAAAATTAACCAGTGATTGTATGGGTCCTTGAGATTAATTTCACTGAAGTTACTATGGCAACGATAAAGTTGGCGTATGAGTCGCAGACAAGTTTGGCTATTGATATTGTACTTTCTATCGGCTCACACGCCAACTTAATGGTTTGATTTAAACACGTCCCCATCAATCAAACTTAATCAAACTTGTGACACAGTGTTGTCTATATAATAATGCCCGTCGAATTGACCCTAAAGAATATAATTATGGAGTCGCTAAAGTTTGCTGATATTGAGCTATTATTCTAATCAGTTCTGACGGTGTTAGATAAGGAAGTATTTCTCAAGATTAACAAAAAAATTAAACCGTAAAACATTCAAGAAACCAAAACACAAGTTAATGAAATATTTTTGCATTATTGTTTCAAGAAATAATTTCAATAAATCAACGTTAACGAAACTGAGCAGTATATGGAGCCAAGATCGTACAAATCTGTTTTTTTTCTGATTAATGTAGAGAATGTTTTGATTGTTTTGTATCTTGTTTTTAATTAAAATACAAGTTAATTTATCATACAGTATTGGCTTTTCTATTATCATTATTATTATTATTTTAAAGATTGTTTGTGCGTAGGATTCATTAAAATTCACAGAAAATAAGCTTCATCTACGCTGTTTTTTGACGGATTTATTCCGAGCTTTCGGGTTCCAGACCCATCGTCAGGGAAATGATGGTACAATGCAATGCTTCAATCGAAAATTACGTACAATAACACAACAACAATGGTTACTAAGGTGACAAAAATAACGGTACAAAGTGCGAGCTAGAAATAAAACAAAGTGCGCGGGCGTGACAAAATAAAAAACATCATAAAAATACTACAGATAGTTCAAACTAATTACTAATCTTAGAAATTAAAGGCGTGTAACTTGATGGAATAGTTCTTCCACAGTCTCGGTTAAACAACACATTACAACGACTAGCAATTCATAATTAGTAACCATTGTTGTTGTGTTATTGTACGTAATTTTCGATTGAAGCATTGCATTGTACCATCATTTCCCTGACGATGGTCTGGAACCCGAAAGCTTGGAATAAATCCGTCAAAAAACAGCGTAGATGAAGCTTATTTTCTTTGAACTATTATTATTATTATTATTATTATTATTATTATTATTATTATTATTATTATTATTATTATTATTATTATTATTATTATTATTATTATTATTATTATTATTATTATTATTATTATTATTATTATTATTATTATTATTATTATTATTATTATTATTATTATTATTATTATTATTATTATTATTATTATTATTATTATTATTATTATTATTATTATTATTATTATTATTATTATTATTATTATTATTATTATTATTATTATTATTATATTATTTTTTTTTCTACTTGAGGTCTGTATCGCTCAAAATCGTTAGTTTTTCTGATTACAATGTTTTCTGTTTATTGTTGCCATGGTAATGTTAATTTCACTGAATTGTGCGTCACTATAAAACGCAATCTAAGACCAAGAACTGGTATAAATTTCAGACCGACCTGACTAAGTGAAGATTCCAATAGTTGTTTGTAGGTCGTGTTGTAATTCATAATAAGTAAATGCTTGTTTCATCGACCTTGAGTTTATTTTTTGAAATATAAACCGAGCTTTCGAGCTCACGCATCCCGTTAGTTTTCTCAACGTTGTAATGACGCCTACATACACATTGTAACCCTGAAGATGAGCGCGTAGCTCGAAAGCTCGGTTTATATTTCAAAAAATAAACTCAAGGTCGATGAAATAAGTGAAGATTGTTTAAACGCCAATTTAAAAAATTTGGGTATGATTAGCAAAACATTGTGAATACTACCATTGAGCGTTTTTTTCCCGCCTTTAATTTATTCAGGAAGTCTGCTTTCTCGGCTGATTCCTTTCTTTCAATAAAACCATTGTTTCCACCGTAATAGGCAATTCTCACTGCCTGTACTATGATCATTAAAAAGGTTGAATCCTTTAAACCCTGTAAATGACAGCCAATCTCCGTTTCTTCCATTAAAAGGAACTTGAGCTGTCGCACTCAAGTGTCGTATTTACATTGTATTTTTTACACTAATCTGCACCTTGCGGAACTGAAAGAAACAAAAAATGAAGAGGCAGATGAATATAGAGATGATCTTTGAAATACAGTCGAACCCTCGCACAACCGGCCAACATTTCGTGGCCATTGTGGAGAGGTTTTAATTTATTGGCTGCATGGCTGCTGGCCAGGAAAAAACCCGGAGAGCGGCGGCCGCTGTAGAGAGGTGACCGTTAGTAGAGGTTCGACTGTCATTTATTTTATAGCCTGCCAAAGTTGTTTACGTAAACTGGGTCACACAGCCTTCAGATAGTTAGAATGACGTAAGCCAAATAAAATGGCTGCATTTTTATGATTATTTGGTATTGAATATAACATTAATGTGATCTTTTGAGGGAATAATGGTTTATTTAGGCCCAATGAAGGTTATTTATGCCCGAGCGCAGCGATAATATCATTTATATTTCCTAAGCAAGGATTTAGTTCAAAAGAAAGTCTAAATCATCGAGAAGTGACTCAACTCAACTTCACCTTCGGTCATCTTGTTTAAGTTTCAGTGAAGCAGCTAATTTACATTTTGACGCAGAAATATGACGTCACGTAAACCTGCGGCAAATTCAGCTAATTTGCATAAACCATCAGGTCACTACTCGACCACTCGATACTAAATCCATCCATTAATCCATCCATCCATTAATCCATGCATTAATCCATCCATCCATTAATCCATCCATCCATTAATCCATCCATTAATCCATCCATCCATTAATCCATCCATCCATTAATCCATCCATCCATTAATCATCCATCCATTAATCCATCCATCCATTAATCCATCCATCCATTAATCCATCCATTAAATCCATCCATTAATCCATCCATTAATCCATCCATCCATCCATTAATCCATCCCATCCATCCATTAATCCATTAATCCATCCATCCATCCATATCCATTAATCATCCATCCATTAATCCGTCCATCCATTCCATCCATTAATCGATCCATCCATCCATTAATCCATCCATTAATCCATATAAATCCATAAATCCATCCATCCATTAATCCAGCCATCCATTAATCTATCCATTAATCCATTAATAATCCATCCATCCATTAATCCATCCATTAATCCATCCATCCATCCATTAATCCATCCATCCATTAATCCATCCATCCATTATCCATCAATCCATTAATCCATTAATCCATGCATCCATAAATCCATTCATCCATTAATCCATCCATCCATTAATCCATCCATCCATTAATCCATCCATCCCATCCATTATCCATCCATCCATCCATTAATCCATCCATCCATTAATCCATCCATCCATCCATAATCCATCCATCCATTAATCCATCCATCCATTAATCCATCCATCCATCCATTATCCATCCAAATCCAATCCATCCATTAATCCATCCATCCATTAATCCATCCATCCATCCATTAATCCATCCATTAATCCATCCATAATCCATATCTATCCATTAATCCATCCATCCATCCATTAATCCATTATCCCATTAATCCGTCCATCCATTATCCATCCATCCATTAATCCATCCATCCATCCATCCATCCATCCATCCATCCATTAATCCATCCATCCATTAATCCATCCATTCATCCATCCATCCATTAATCCATCCATTAATCCATCCATCCATTATCCATCCATCCATTAATCCATCCATCCATCCATTAATCCATTAATCCTTATCCATCCATCCATTAATCCATCCATCCATTAATCTATCCATATCCATCCATCCATTAATCCATCCATCCATCCATTAATCCCATCAATCCATCCATCCATTAATCCATTAATCCATCCATCCATCCATAATTAATCCATCCATCCATCCATCCATCCATTAATCCATCCATCCATCCAATCCATCCATTAATCCATCCATTAATCCATCCATTAATCCATCCATCCCATCCATTATAATCCATCCATTAATCCATCCATCCATCCATCCATCCATCCATCCATTAATCCATCCATCCATTAATCCATCCATCCATAATCCATCCATCCATTAATCCATCCATCCATTAATCCATCCATTAATCCATCCATCCAATTAATCCTTTCATCCATTAATCCATCCATCCATTTAATCCATCCTTAATCCATCCATCCATCCATTAATCCCATCCATTATCCATCCATTAATCCATCCATCCATCCATTAATCCATCCATCCAATCCATCCATTAATTAATCCATCCATTAATCCATCCATTAATCCACCTATTAATCCATCCATCCATTAATCCATCCATCCATTAATCCATCCATTATCCCATCCATTAATCCATCCATCCATTTAATCATCCATCCATTAATCATCCATCCATTAATCCATCCATCCATTAATCCATCCATCCATTGATCATCCATCCATTGATCCATCCATCCATCCATCCATAATCCATCCATCCAATCCATGATCCATCCATCCATTAATCCATCCATTAGTCCATCCATCCATTGATCATCCATCCATTAATCCATCCATTGATCCATCCATCCATTAATCATCCATCCAGTGATCCATCCATCCATTGATCATCCATCCATTGATCATCCATCCATTGATGATCCATCCATTAATGCATCCATTAATCCATCCAGTGATCCATTCACCCATTGATCATCCATCCATTGATCATCTATGCATATAATCCAACCATTAATCCATCCATCCATTTATCCATCCATCCATCTATCCATCCATCCATCCATCCATCCATTCATCCATCCATCCATCCATCCATTTATCCATCCATCCATTCATCCATTCATCCATTCATCCATTCATCCATTAAAAATATCCATCCTTAAATCTATCCATCCTTAAATGCATCTATCCATTGATCCAGCCATTCATAGACCCATCCATCCTTTCATTTCTGCCTTCCTTCAATTATTCATTCATCAATCCGTGTATATAATTTGTCCATTCATTAATAATAATAATAACAACAATAATAATAATAATAATAATAATAATAATAAAAAAAAAAAAAATAAAAATAACATTCTTAATTAAACGCACTAAATATTGATCTCAGTGCGTTTTACAACTGAGTGAAAAAATATATATATATAGATATACTCAATCTGCAGACAGTACTGTTTCGCTCTTTGTGAGCTCATCAGTGCAGAACAGAGGTTTCAGACTGAACCCTAGCTATGAAGCAAGCAAGCTTGCAACAAGGCAGTTTAAAAGGTTCACTGTACCATGCCAAAGTGCTCAAACTACAGAGTAGTGGGCCAGCATTAATGCAAACAGCAATGGTACAATCTGAAGAAGAGTGCTCAACAAAACCAAAGTTAAGGAGCTATAATACTCAATCTGCAGACAGTACTGTTTCGCTCTTTGTGAGCTCATCAGTGCAGAACAGAGGTTTCAGACTGAACCCTAGCTATGACTGAAGCAAGCAAGCTTGCAACAAGGCAGTTTAAAAGGTTCACTGTACCATGCCAAAGTGCTCAAACTACAGAGTAGTGGGCCAGCATTAATGCAAACAGCAATGGTACAATCTGAAGAAGAGTGCTCAACAAAACCAAAGTTAAGGAGCTATAATACTCAATCTGCAAACAGTACTGTTTCGCTCTTTGTGAGCTCATCAGTGCAGAACAGAGGTTTCAGACTGAACCCTAGCTATGAAGCAAGCAAGCTATAGATATATATAAAATAATAAAAATGATAAAAATAGATAAAGGAAATGAATAAATCATGAGTAATATTCTCTAAATATTAATGTCTTTAAGTCTTTTTTAAAATTATCAATGTTTGAGTTTTCATTCTTGTAAGGTGGCAGGCGAATTCCAAAGTTTTGCATTGGTGTAGCAATGGAGAAAGAACGATCACCATATGTGACAGTACAGTGATTGTTCTGTGAATGATTATATTAAATTGTTCGCGGATCTTGAACGTAATAAACGAGTAGGTACATAGCGTTGGAGAAGATCAGTTATGTAGGCGGGTGCCATACCATTTATAGAGCTTTAAAGACGATGAGAAGTATTTTGAAAACGACATGTTGTTCAATTTGAAGTAATAGGTGCATGTTTTTTAGTTATTTTAATCCATCCATCCTTAAATCCATCCATCCCTTCATTTCTCCTTTCCTTCATTTATTCATTCACCTATCCATCTATCCAATTTGTCCATTCATTAATCCATCCATCCTTAAATCCATCCATCCACTAATCCATCCATCCATTGATCCATCCATCCTTAAATCCATCCATCCCTTCATTTCTCCTTTCCTTCATTTATTCATTCACCTATCCATCTATCCAATTTGTCCATTCATTAATCCATCCATCCTTAAATCCATCCATCCATTGATCCATCCATCCATTGATCCATCCATCCATCCATCCATCCATCCATCCATCCATCCATCCATCCATCCATCCATCCATCCATCCATCCATCCATCCATCCATCCATCCATCCATCCATCCATCCATCCATCCATCCATCCATCCATCCATCCATCCATCCATCCATCCCATTGATCCATCCATCCATCCATCCATCCATCCATCCATCCATCCATCCATCCATCCATCCATCCATCCATCCATCCATCCATCCATCCATCCATCCATCCATCCATCCATCCATCCATCCATCCATCCATCCATCCATCCATCCATCCATCCATCCATCCATCCATCCATCCATCCATCCATCCATCCATCCATTGATCCATCCATCCATCCATCCATCCATCCATTGATCCATCCATCCATCCATCCATCCATCCATCCATCCATCCATCCATCCATCCATCCATCCATCCATCCATCCATCCATCCATCCATCCATCCATCCATCCATCCATCCATCCATCCATCCATCCATCCATCCATCCATCCATCCATCCATCCATCCATCCATCCATCCATCCATCCATCCATCCATCCATCCATCCATCCATCCATCCATCCATCCATCCATCCATCCATCCATCCATCCATCCATCCATCCATCCATCCATCCATCCATCCATCCATCCATCCATCCATCCATCCATCCATCCATCCATCCATCCATCCATCCATCCATCCATCCATCCCTTCATTTCTCCCTTCCTTCATTTATTCATTCGTCTATCCAATTTATCCATTCATTCAATCATTCGTCCATTTATTTACTTATGATTGAGATAAGACTCCTGTAATTGATCGTGTTACAGGGGTATCTTACATGATATGTCATATCGTGTCGAGCAATTCATGGATGACAAACATGCACAATTTCCTCTTCTCGTTGACAGAAGTAAGAATTCGTGAAACGACTAGGAGCCACTCAACCCAAACGATGGAAAAGAAAAAAACCCAACTGAATCACTTTAGTCTGAATAGAGATGTGCTGGTATCAGCTAAGCAATATTCAAATAAGCCGTATTTTTGTGGATATCTTTATAACAAAGATAGCGACAGGATTAATGAAGCCACAAATCCAACACGCCATGTTCGCTTGTCTCATTTATTACAACACAACCACAAAGGGTTTCCAGTGGTGAGATCCAACTAGCCACTGACACGCACCTAGTCGATCGATCATGAACGAGTGAAATTTTTTTTTCCACAATATTATTTAAGTACGGAAGCACGCACTAAAGTGAAGAGTCTGGCCTTGAAATAGGGATTACTTTGTAATCACTTGTAGCAATATTATTTTAGCCGATACTGTACGTTCACTCTCTCCCTGAGTTAATATACAGCATCACGGAATACATATCAGCAAGTGCAGTAACTACACGTGTATAAAAATGCCGCCACCAGTTCTGTATACGTAAATGCTCTTTACTAAGCCGGAGGCCTAAGAGTATAAATGGACCGAAGGAGAATAACAGGATGTTGAATGATAAACATTCACCGTGCGCAAACGGAGTAAATATCCTGGTTTTAAAGATGGTGTATATTGTGATTTAATCAGAAGGCCGCGGTATCCCCCAAAAGAACCTCGAGCAAATCTAAATTACAAAAGAAAAGGGATGAAAAACAAACGGAAGAGAAAGATAGAGGACGTGATGAGAACTGTCGCTAATAATAAAGAATACTTCAATCATTTCTCTTCTCTGTAGAGATGTCTGTTTATTACTTCAAATGACCGAAGCAATCAATTATACTTTACTTGATGTTGGAGGCCGTAACGAAGTCATAACGTTGCGTGGTGCAGACTGAACGCACGCGGAGAACCTGTCAAGTTAATCTAAACCACCAAATGAATGGTAAAAGCGAGAGTACGTGTTTTTATTTGGGTGCAAAAATATGTAATTGTAGCATGTAGGACTTTAAAACACGCGACGCAAACAACCCAAATGAAATGATTTCTGTTCCCTATATGTAAGAGTATGTTTCTGCTATACATAACAGGTTTATATCAACATATCAACGACATACATATCCGTCTCCAAGCTACGGTCTTCTTAAAATGGCCGCGATAACTATGTGTCAAAGTTTACATTAACAAATATAAACATAATATTTAAAAATGCTAAGAAAATAAATGAAGAATGTTAAATCAATAAATGTGTTAACAGGTGAAAGTGTTTTAGGCTCATTGAAGTGTTGCAGATTTGTTTTGCTTTTTCCTTGTGCTTTCACTGATGTGGGCAATATTAATATTCTACTTTATCAACGACAAAGTTACCGGGGCCACCAGTGCGCTCATTAATTATTCAACACACCTTCCAATTCCAAGCAGAACACAGGGAAGGCAAAATTAGAAAATTAACCGAATATTTGTTTCTCAATGTCATCGTTTTTCAACAGGAATATGGCACGTCTGTCAGAATCATAGCAACTCGTTAATATCGCTTTGAATGCAGATAATCAGTTCAGTTATATAAATATTTCCTGTCTTTTGACAGTGCAGGCTGTTCTATACCCGTGATCCTTGAACTGCTCTTTGAATTGTCTAGTTTCTACAATACCAAAATAATACCAATAATAATAATAATAATAGTAATAATAATAACAATAATAATGATATAATAATAATAATAATAACAATAGTAGTAGTAATAACAATAGTAGTAATAATAATAATAATAGTAATAATGATAATAATAATAGTAATAATAATAATAATAATAATAATAGTAATAATAATAATAATAATAATAATAACAATAGTAGTAGTAATAACAATAGTAGTTATAATAATAATAATAATAGTAATAATATTGTGTAGATTCATCTAATTCATCTTAATTTAATAATAGTAATAAGAAGAAGAAGAAGAAGAATTCCAATAATAATGATAACAATAATAGTATATTAGTAATAATAATAATAATAAGAATACCAATGGCAATGGCAATAATAATAATAAAAATAAAAATAAGAATTAAATAATAACAAGAATAATAACAAGAACAATAATAATAATATATAATAATAATATTATCATACACTGAAACTTTATACAAACTTTTTCAATAATGATAATAATAGTAATAGTACTACTACTAATTATAACAATGGTTACTTTAATCGATCATAGTAGATGTGAATAATCAAATCTAGACTGAGATGTTTTCATGGTTGTATTTGTGTGTGATATTGACCTTCAGTTTATTAGTGTTTATCATATAGCAGCAAAGGAGAATATGTCAAACCAAACAACTCACATGACAACAAATAGAATCTAATTAGTACTTGTAGTCTTACAACACTGAAATATTGATGAAACCGAGACCTTCGAGCAAACATAGAAAATCAGAAGTCATAATCATTTTAGACGTTTAATTAAAGATTGCGTTGTTGGGATATTTCCAAAATCTGACTGCATTCTCTCGTTGTTGTGCAAGAGTGATGGCAACAAGAGTACCGGCAAAACTACCGCATGAAGATCCCCTATGGTCGATGCTCTGTGTATTCTAGACTGTCACAGATGTTAAACAAGGTTGAGAAGCAGACGTTCAGTGGTAAGGTCAAACCTGTTGGCTGCTGCATTCACAGTCGTTTCCTGTTGATTGTTGTGAATCGGATCCGGCGAACCTCCTGTCTTGGATCCCACGAATATGAACATTACGGCTCACTGTAAATTTAGTTCGACTGAAATAGGCATCGTGCACGGCTAGAGCCTTAGTTTGGCATAACGCGAAGACCCGACGAAACCAGATCCAGTTCACGGAATAAAACACAAATTCGTCAGGAGAGTGATTTTGAAAAGTGGTAAGTACCAAGGGACACATGTACATAGATAGTATAAAACCTACAGAAAGCCTTACGTCGATGCAATCATTCATAATTTTACTATTCCACAATGCACTTAGAAAAACCCTTAGCAACACAAAAGCTTGGGATGTTGTGAATAAAATATATTCACTAAAGTGCGATCTCATTGGCTCGCTCTTTAAAGTAGTCTTTGTATAAATAAAGTGTCAGATTTTTAGTATAGGGAATTGCTGTTTCAGACATAAAATCTAATTTTATCTACCAAAAACTTTGGTTTTGGAAACTTCAAATGATAATTGGTTAAACGTAGTTAAAGACTTTGAAGCTACAATTGGTGACTGCGGTAGTGGGCTTTGGTTTGTCATTTTAGCGAAAGCTTTTGGAGTTCCGTATGCAAATGAGTGTTAGAATGATTTGGGGTTTCTTCAAACAGGTGCCTTGTATGGTCGAATAAATCAAATACCGTTCATAAATGAATATTATAACTCCAGCCAGGACTGAAGCGTGCGGCGAAACGCTACGAAACGCGAATCTACTACATCCAGCTCATTAACTGTACCGAATGGACCGTTTAGAGGAGTGACCGGGTTCATAATGAAACTCGATGGTATAAGACTCGAGAAAGCAGATTCAAATGCATCAAGGTCTACTTCTCGTAAAGATCGAGTTATCATCAACGTTGGAGGGAACCGCCATGAGACTTACTTGAGCACACTCAGGGTCGTACCTGACTCTCGGTTAGCGTGGATCGGCGAAAATGCTTCCAAGCAAGCGGAGTATGACCCTGAGACCAACGAGTTGTTCGACAGACATCCAGGTGTATTTGCCAATGTCTTGAATTACTATCGTACGGGTAAACTACATTGCCCGGGAGACGTATGTGGGCCTCTCTTCGAAGAGGAGTTAGCATTCTGGGGAATAGAGGAACTTCAAATGGAGCCATGTTGTTGGAGTAATTACACTCAGCACAGAGAAGCTCAAGCAACGCTCAAAGCGTTTGAAGGTTTGCAAAAGGGCAACGCGGATTCGGACAGTGCCCTTGGAATCGGAAATGCATTGTCGAAAACTGGGGACACGTTACAACAAAGAATATGGGCTCTTTTGGAACAGCCGTATTCCTCCAAATATGCACAGGTAAGACGCGAGATCACATTGCGTTTAAAGGCCATTTAACCTTTTATTGACTTACATAGACTTCCAGTTCGCGTGCCCAATTATCTATCTTCCCAAAAGAAGCTACAAAGCATAGAGTATTTCGGAAGACTGTTTGCACCTTGAAATTACAACATAGCGCAAATCATTCGCCAAACCATTAAATTTAGTCTCCGAGAAGCTTCAAATGATACCGTAGATGATAATAAAAGAGGCGATTCGACAAAGATTATAAAATGTGTATAATAACTAGCAGTCTTAAAACGTAGATTTAAAACGCATTAGGACACACTTGTTTCCCCCAACGCACGAGCAAGTGCATATGTAGAATTAGCTTTTTAATGATAGTAATTCAGGGGACCAACGTTCGATGTACCTTGCGTTTAATCGACAAGAACGCCTAAATGAGGAAGGATTTACAAAAAAATCGCTTCTAATCTCAAGATCTTAGCCCGTTGTGGAGGATATTACACCGTAAATGTGTGTAGTTTGGAGTATCCATCATACTGAATGGCGTAGAATAGAATAACATCCAGTTCACTGCTTGTTGTTGCGTTTCGCAATGGGATATGTATACATGATGGGACGCACTCCTACTATGAAACCAAACATATTCATATTATAGAAATTTA
Source organism: Actinostola sp. cb2023 (assembly GCA_033675265.1). NCBI lineage: Eukaryota > Metazoa > Cnidaria > Anthozoa > Actiniaria > Actinostolidae > Actinostola > Actinostola sp. cb2023. The sequence goes on along the minus strand of JAUJYZ010001287.1, from coordinate 237,565 downwards.
GCAAATATCTGTTCCGTGCAACGTCAAACGTCCATCACAATAGAACACACACACAACTATTAGGAAGTCACTTTTTTTTTATCTTGGCTGATATTTTTGAATGACAATTAGGAACCCATAATTCTATTATTCGCTGTATCGAATGGAGATATCGGAACTTTCTTTTGCAAAGAAACTGGTGTTTACGTTCAACAACGCGTCGGAAAACACGCTAATACGTTTTTTTTTTAAACTAAGAGTTCGGCAAAAATATGGAGAATTAAGAGGAGATTAGGTGGAATATCATTGGCGCTGAGTTGATGCCATTAGATTCTACAAACGAATTATTTCTCAACAAGCGAAGGCAGGTTCTATAGTAAACAATAGTTCTTTTAACAGCATTCATCATTTCTGACTAGTTTCATTTATCGGTAAAATCATAACAACTGCCGATTCGACGAAAGCTCATCTTATGGTAATTAGCTCAAGTTACTCTACAATTTGGTAGTTGTTAAAAGGTGTCTTCCCAATAGATGTCGGCTATGCAAACCGTAATTAATACATGTATGGGATCTATCCAAGCTTGTGTGCAATACCAAACCAGTGGCTTATTCTATATTTATATTTCGAACACCGTTTGGTCTTCGGGAGAGATGACTTTTTATATGTTCCTTTGAGATTTTTCAAGTTGAAATTCGAAAAAAGATGCGATATCTTTTCAATCTTGTCAAGTTATCGTATAGTGTCGATGATAAAATCAATGGTTGTGAACTGCGGTTTGAAATTATTACCGAATACAACCATTATGAAAGGATATATTTGTAATTCTGTACTACTTTGTACTTCATCGGTTTGGTTGTCTTAACCCTCAAATCAAATGTGTTTTCGTGTATTGTACATTACCTATACTGTACAGTCTTTTCTCGACTTGCATGGATTTGTTTGTTTTCAGCGCATGGCGAAAAAAGCCGAAGAACGACAATTAAGTCCTAGCTTAAGTGTATTAAATGAGAAAACCGAGCTTTTAAATGACACTTTCTCGATTTCAACACCGATTTAAAAACGTTTCGTCCGTGGCCGGCAGGCCTGCGCATAATAAATACGCACAAAATACACATGCTGAGCTTGCCAGTCTGCTTTGGATTGGACCGAAATTACAACGCAGCCAAAATTGCAAAAATTAAAACAAATCAGCCAGACTTTATCAACCTCTAGCATAAGGATTCTGTCCAAAACCATCAAAGGCTGACCACAATGAATACTCTTATAGCGTGGTTTTCAGGCGATTATGTCATAAATAATAAAATGCCACATATGAAAGATAGTGACAGAAGTATAGAGGCAAAAATATCAAGCTTTTAAGTTTTGTGTCTTTCAATTCAGTTGACTGAATGACCGGCTGTAAGACTACTTAAAAAGCATTCATTATCGACTTGCTTTAGCTCTTTTCAAAGCTTGGGAAGAAACATGGCTTCAAATTTGAGCAGTTCGGTACCGAAAGGAAAAATTGAACTAGCGATAAATATATTAAAACCGATCGACACATGATGTGTCGGTGAGCCGTCGAATTCATTTTGACGAGAATACTTTGTCCTCGCTATAAACTGTTATTTACTGCCCTCACGACAAAGTAAAGTGTTATATAGACATGTCTGTACAAAACTCTGCCATTATATATATATCGTTAATCATTGGAATGACTGAAAATGAAAGAGTCAAAAACGTAGTGATTCCTATCTTTGTATTCTCTACAAGTGTTCACGTTCAAGTTTTTGACAAGCGATCCCAAGTTTAAGTGAATTGATCACGAGTGTTTTGACTAAACAAATCTACACTAGTATACTGTACATGCCTTGGATGGTCTACCAACATCCATGGACCCACAAAAAGTGTAAATTATTTTGTGACTATTAAATAGGCTAGAGTGACAGCACGTACGACTGATCGGTTTTCAATTTTGATTGAAAAATATAAAAAATAAAAATAAAAAATCTCCTTTCAAATTTTGGAAATTAAATTAATCCCGAAAGCGAAACAAACAATCGTGCATTAGATGTTTGGTTATTATTGACCCGTCATTTTTCTTGGTTATAAATATAAAATACTCGTGTTTTTAGCGGACGGAGTATACTACTATAATTCAGCGAGGTTGGTAGCGATGGAGGCGATAAAAGATGAAAAAATGCCACATGACTGAATGTACACAGTGTACATTGATTTCGCAGAAGTGTAAATTCAACAAAGGAAAAATTGTTTTCACGGTAATAAATACTGAAAGTCAGCGTTTTTTCAGACAAATTCCTTTAAAGTTTAATTTCAATGTTTCTCTTCTCCTTCTGACTTTCGGCCTTGAATTGAAGTTTACTATTCCAAATTAAACATTTCTTCACTGTTTTGCTAAAAGCTATTCGAGTTATATTAAAACTAAGTAATTCTAGTAATTGTGCTTTGTGTTTATAAATAAATAAACTAATTTTATTCATCACAACAGAATGCTTCCAACAGTGTGTAGAATGCATATATGTATGAAAGAAAAATGAATGTTTGATAAGAATGATATTTATCGCATTTATCATGTTTCATAGTTTGTAGTCTATGCAGTTAATGAATGATCGAGAGACTTGAATTTGAAGGCTGAGAATCGCTCAAGATCGTAAATGCTGCATGTCAACATTGTATTATTATGTACGTAGCCGTGCTAGTACAGTAAATGTTATCCTTGCTTGATCGAGGCAGTTTTATACTGTGTAGGCCTAGGAATTGTGTTAAGGAAATGGTAAGCCACGGGAAGCCATGGCGCATTGTGTTAAGGAAAATGGTAGGGAGGAAAATGGTAGGCCACGGCATTGTGTTAAGGAAAATGGTAGGCCACGGCGCATTGTGCTAAGGAAAATGGTAGGCCATGGCATTGTGTTAAGGAAAATGGTAGGTCATGGCATTGTGTTAAGGAACTGAAATGGTAGGCCATGGCATTGTGTTAAGGAAAATGGTAGGCCACGGCGCATTGTGCTAAGGAAAATGGTAGGCCATGGCATTGTGTTAAGGAAAATGGTAGGTCATGGCATTGTGTTAAGGAACTGAAATGGTAGGCCATGGCATTGTGTTAAGGAAAATGGTATGCCACGGCGCATTGTGTTAAGGAAAATGGTACGTAGGCCATGGCATTGTGTCAATGAAATGGTAGTCCACGGAGCATTGTAGCTATAGGCCATGGCATTGTGTCAAGGAAATGGTAGTCCACGGAGCATTGTAGCTATAGGTCATGGTATTGTGTCAAGGAAATGGTAGTCCACGGAGCATTGTAGCTATAGGCCATGGCATTGTGTCAAGGAAATGGTAGTCCACGGAGCATTGTAGCTATAGGCCATGGCATTGTGTCAAGGAAATGGTAGTCCACGGAGCATTGTAGCTATAGGCCATGGCATTGTGTCAAGGAAATGGTAGTCCACGGAGCATTGTAGCTATAGGCCATGGCATTGTGTCAAGGAAATGGTAGTCCACGGAGCATTGTAGCATTGTAGCAAGGAAATGGTAGTCCACGGAGCATTGTAGCTATAGGCCATGGCATTGTGTCAAGGGATTGGTAGTCCACGGAGTATTGTAGCTATAGGCCATGGCATTGTGTCAAGGAAATGGTAGTCCACGGAGCATTGTAGCTATAGGCCATGGCATTGTGTCAAGGAAATGGTAGTCCACGGAGCATTGTAGCTATAGGCCATGGCATGCGCATTGTGTTAAGGACTGAAAATGGTTTGCCAAGTACACACTGACTAAAGCTCGTGCTAAGACTTTATTGTTATAATTCTGTTCTTAAAATGACCTTCTCTCTTCCAGCTGATAGTTAATTAACAATGCATGCATGATTCAATATTTTAAAACTTTAATTCTTCTATCTATATTTATAAGATTACTATCTGTCTGGTAAAAATAGTGGTTGATTCCTGTTTGGCTAAAGTGACTCGGAGTATATTTTATTCATAATAGGCAAATACCAACACAGACACATCTTGATTTCAGGTTTACAGTGGATTATATTATGACATAAACTGACTGAGCGATTCTTACCGTCAATCGATAACATCGAAAATAAAACAAATTGACAAATGAAATCGAAAATAATCGAAAAAATCGAAAAATAAATAAATAGTGGATATGTGCTTTACAACAATTAACTTAATTCATCCTCGTTGGATATCCAACGAAGTAAGAAAGCTCGCGGTAAATAAAGGCTTATTTTCATAACTTTGTGCACCGATACATGCCGTAGCGTCGAATATACTTAGTGGTTAAAACCGAATAAAATAATAATAAAAAAAGCTGCACACTAGGTCTTGAAAAGTAGACAAAACAAAAACAAACAAATTGGCGAAGCATTGAGCCAATAACCTGCTTTGTTAACGAGCTGTTTGAAAATGAATTACTTGGGGATTTTCAGATAATTATTGGTTATTCCATGGTTTTCTATGGAATACGAGAGAATATTTCACGAAAAAATTCTATTATTTGGTATACAACGAACCTTTAGGCAAGTTGTATACTAAAATAATATAATTTTTGAGTGAAATTTTCGCCCGTATTCCATAGAAAACCATGGAATAACCATATTATCCTATACATATTACATCAACAATTAAAACTGTCAAGTCGTTTCTACTTAGCTTTTCGAGTTTCGTAGAAATAAATGCTATGAATTTCGAATTCGTCGTGTGTTGTTTTCTAACGCTTCTTCTGAGAGTGAAGGAAGATTTGAATTATTTCTCGAACTTGAAGCCATGTTTATAACGCTTTGAATCGTTGAATGAGTTTGGATTTCGAAATTAAAAACAATATTTATGCAAATATTGGTAAATGTAGCAACACGACGCGAGCGCGTCCAGTGGAAGAAAAAAGCGGGAAAATTTACAACATTTTGATTGGCTAATACAAACTATGAAATACCGCTCTGTATTTCATAGAAAAATCTATGAAATACCGCTCTGTATTTCATAGAAATGGTGAGCTCTGATTGGCTGAGATGTAATATGTATAGGATGATTGCATGTATGCGGTGCATATGCATCATCATTTGGGTCACCAAGATAACGGCTGCCTGATTCACACACAGTATAGAAACCCGCCCTTTTCCAGGAGTATCAAACATTTTCACATCAAGTAACATCAATTGGATATCACTTTTAAATAATTTTCATAATAAAAAAAAACATGAATTTGTAAGCAGAGTAAACATCCACTCAGACAGCCACCAACTGAAAAGCAAAACACGGTATCCACGTGAAATGTTCCACGAAGCCTCAATACGCTTAAATACATATTTAAGCATTAACTATCCGGGTGTGCTATTTGGGGTTTTGGAATTTTGATAATGTGATGCAGTGAAAACAAAAGGCTAAAGATGCCACACAATGCAACTTTTCTTGCAACGTTGCGCGCAACAGTTGCAGAAGTATGATCGAGTTCTACTTCTGCAACTGTTGCGCGCATCTTTGCATCGTGTAACACCCTCCAAAAAACTTGTTGCGCGCAACGTTGCATGAAAAGTTGCATCGTGTGTCTGGGCCTTAAGGGATCTGGTGGCAATGTGAATACATGGTGATTCAAACCGATCATTCCTATAGTTAAAATAATGACATGAAAACGCTACTACTTGTAGAACGAAAATAATTCTCATCATCATATCAATATAATTTAAATTGAAAATACACTTTTTTTCTCCGACTTTATTTTTATTCTGACGTTTTGACTGTAAATCAACAGTCTTCATCAGCTGGTCAGTAAGAGTTTCATATTCACCAACCGATGAAGACTGGAAGACTGTTGATTTACAAGTTTTGAGTCAAAACGTCTGAATGAAGAAAAAAACAACTAAAAGTCAGAGACAAAAGCCTACTTCAATTTAAACATGAAACCTGACTGTAAGTTCAATATTTAAAAATATCATTATAATGTTCAATAATAATCAATTATGCAGGACCGACATCACAGGGGTTTATTTCAGAAGGCTCATACTAAAATAAATAAAAATATCATGATAGTACACTGACAGACTAATTCTAAATACTAAACTCATGATTTACACCTGTTTTCAAAAACGTTGTCCATTTTTACAAAATACAAAATAGTAAATAGTAGAAAGGAATTAATTAGAGAAACAATGAGCCAGAGTTCAGCTTGAGTGCATTTCTTTTGTCTCTAATTAATTCCTTTCTACTATTTTGTATTTTGTAAATGAACAACGTTTTTGAAAACAGGTGTATATAGATCCTAAACCCATCAAAATGGATAATATAATATAAGTATATATATTATAAATACAGCAATATGCAGAAATTCTGATCCTTTTGACTAAAATACATATATATCAAAGACCTACTTAAAATTATGGGATGGCTACGCTGATATTTTTTTCATAAAGCCTCGCTGGCAGACAACTAGAAAAAAATATCAGCGTAGCCATCCCATAATTTTAAGTAGGTTTTTGATATATATATTCGTATTTTAGTCAAAAGGATCATAATTTCTGCATATTGCTGTATATAAATATAATAAGTATAAACATTATAAATATATATAAACATCATAAGTACAGCCGATAAATATTATAAATATAAATAGTATAAATAGTATAAGTATTAATAATATTAAAAATTGTGAAGTTACAGTCAGGTAACATAATAACAAGAATAAAGGTGTTGTCTCTGACTTGAAGTTTATAATTATTATTGAAAAATATTTTTCAACAGACGTTTCGGTCTCTGATCAGAGACCTTCTTCAGTGTGATGGAAAACGTTAAAATACGAGCGCATACAATTCAAACCTAACAGCGCGCGCACGTGCTAGAGCGAGCGAAAAGTGTCTTATAAATGTCTGGTATTCTAATATAATCGTTCCCTGAATTTGAATCTTGAGATGAGTGCCAGACCTCCAGGAAAAGTCTTTGATGCCCGTTCTTTTCTTTGTCAACCACTTCCATGTTGTCGAAATCAAAATCATGGCCAGTGTCATTGGCGTGTTGAGCAACTTTAGAGGCTGGAAGGTTGTTGCATATATGGCTCTCCTGTGTTCGGCTTTTCTTGTTTTCAAAGACCTTTCGGTTTGACCGTAGTATACAAAATCACAATGCGAACATTTGATTTGTATACTATACTCCTGTTTTGTAGCTCAAGTCTTTGACATCCTTCGGCCGTGGGAACAGATCACCTATTTTTGATATGGGGCGATGTGCAACCTGCAGGTTGTTTGATCGTAAAACCCTGCTGATCTTCTCTGAGATGCCTCTGATGTAAGGAAGGACGATTGTTCCTCTACTCACTTCATCTGCGCTGTTGTTACTCTTGGATATGTTCACCGGCGCAACATCTTTCCTGCTGGATAAGATGGAATTCTCACAACTCTGATGAAGTTCACAGGATAGTTGTTATCTTTGAGGACGCTTCTAATGTGATCTAATTCGTTTTTTTTGGCTTCGTCATTGGATGGTACATTAACAGCGCGATGGAAAAGTGTCATAGCAACTGATCTTTTGTGTCCTGTTGGATGGTATGAGTGATAATCCAAGTACCTATCTATATGGGTTGGTTTGCGATATATATCGACGGTTATTTTGCCTTCTGTTTGAAAAATATTTTTCAATAATAATTATAAACTTCAAGTCAGAGACAACAACTATATTCTTGTTATTAATGATATGTATAGGTATAATAAATTATTATTATTATTATTATTATTATAAATCTTGAAAACATCCTGTTAATGTGCTTATCATCCTTATTTGTTTGTTTCAAAAGTCAATTAGAAATAAGCTGAATAGTTGGAGGGTTCAGTATTTTGTGAATTGAACTTTGCGTTTATGAGTCATAGAGGTTTAAACTTTCAATATTCAAATTAGTTGACGTCAGAACGCGTGTGCAATAAATACTGGAAATCTGCTGACGTCGCGATGAGATGTTGTACGTGCTATTCGAATTTCAAACTTGTTTTGTGTCTGCGTTGAGCGTATGGAACATATATTAATTAAACAGTTATTGGACGAGGCTGAGTGTGAAGCCATGGACACCACAGTGGGTGCCAGTTTTATTATTCCGAAGCCTGAGGCGCAAACCACACACCGAAGCCGGTCTGCATAATTCTTCATATCATACGAAAACCGAATTCTTTGAAGCCATTTTGTTATTTGTGACGTGCTATTAATTTTGTCGCCAAAAAGTTAGTTAAAAGTTTCTTTATCAGCGAGCGAAGGAAACCTTCCTTGATTAATTACAGGAAGCCATTTTCACGCTCTCATAATTACGTGACGTCAGTAGTCCAATATTATTTGGACCATTGACGTAAATCTTCCAAATTGGCCAGCCTTAGCTTGTTATATAACAAAGTACCCCGGAGGCTTCGGCCAATCAGAAACGGCAATAGATTTGGAATTAATAATAGTGTAAATTAGCAATTGCCATACTTTTTGGACAATTCGTCCAATACTGTATTTTCAACATGGTTGAATTTCAAAATATTCCCGACATTCCGAATGCGAGCATTTGTTGAGAAGACACGTGTGTCCTAGTTTATTCAGTAGTACTTTGAAACGTTTTATTCAATAAGCTGATGGTAGTAATTGGGAGCTGACCCCACTGACAACCTTCTTGTTATTGTTATTATTAATAATTAATTGCAATCAAGTGACAAATTCAGTTAGATTTCAAATATGCGAGTTAATTCTAGTTGAAAGCCACAACTTGGCGTTGAAATTGCTAGAATTGTAGATGTTGAATGGAGGAATGTAATTTGAGGATTTAAGTTTTCGATTCAGTTCCATATTTAGCAATTAGACTACGAGTTCGAGGTTTCTATGAGGCAATAGTCAACGAGGTGCGTAGCGCCGAGTTAACTATCCTCATAGTAAACGAGAACTAGATAGTATCTTAATTGTTTTAGCATAAACCATCCAGTAGGTCAGTAGAAAATGACAGAAACAAGCAACAGACAATAATTCGTCGAGAAACTCCTCCGAAAAATTAGCAAAACGCGACGACGAAGCGGCCATTTTGTTTGTTTACCTCTACTCGGGGTCTATGAGCTGATAGACCACTAGTAGCGAACCAATCAGATTGCAGGATTTGCGATAGACCACTGGATGGTTTATGGAGCTCGGCTGTAGATCAGACTCTAGATCTCGAACTCCCCGCGATTTTGAACAGAAATATATACACTTGTTTCAACATACGCTGATAAAAACGGGCGATCTGAAATGGATGATGTGAGAAGAGCCGAGAGGACTTGTAGGGAACTACCGTTCAAACTGATTCCAATGAATGTATATATTTTGCATATTAATTACAAATAGATAGATAGATTTGATAGATTATTATATATTTCATATATTCATATTTATTTATTATTATTATTTTCTTACATTATATATTACATATGATTATTTTTCATATTTTTTCAAATAGTTGTAAGGACATTGGGATTAATATTCTGGAATGGAGGAATGTAATTTGAGGATTTAAGTTTTCGATTCAGATTAAAATTTAAATAAATTATTATATTAGTCATTATTATTATTATTATTATTATTATTATTATTATTATTATTATTATTATTATTAATATATAGACTAGTTCATTATATATATATGTCAGATCGCCCATCAGTCAACGCTATCTGAAACTAGATGTGTGCATTCCTGGATTTGGATACTCGTCCTTTTTCTCCAGCTTTCACTCAGTTCTGTAAGCAGTCGACCGCGCGCCATCAGTCAATTCGCTCCATTTATAGTTCCTTTTGAAATACGTCAGCGTTTCCCTTATGAACAGTTACAGCGCATGTGCAAACTCACCAGACTGGCATGCCGCTGTTTTTGATAATGGGACATACTGGCAAGCTAATATAATGCAGACCTATAGGATCATCGGAGTTCCAATGAAATGGAAATTTCCTTTGAAGTTATATAACCGACAAGAGTTGCTCCTTTTAGAATTGCTGAAACTTGCGGCGTTGTTATTGCACTTATCGTACTTGCCGATGCTGTGTCATGATGAGTCAACTGATTCTATTACTCCGCTTCATGATTGTTGTCCTTGTTTTTCCTTTTGGCATTATTTACTGATCGACTGTTGTTTGTTTCTTCACTAGTTGTTTCAGTCTTGTTCTTGTTGGTTGTTGTTGTTGCTGCTGTGTTTGCCTGAGTTACTGTTGTGTTGTTGTTCAGTTGCTGCTGTGTTGCCTGGGTTACTGTTGTGTTGTTGTTGTTGCTGCTGTGTTTGCCTGAGTTACTGTTGTGTTGTTGTTGCTGCTGCTGTGTTTGCCTGAGTTACTCAGGTTAAATATGTTGTTGTTGTTGATGCTGTGTTTGCCTGAGTTACTGTTGTGTTGTTGTTGTTGCTGCTGTGTTTGCCTGAGTTACTGTTGTGTTGTTGTTGTTGCTGCTATGTTTGCCTGGGTTACTGTTGTGTTGTTGTTGTTGCTGCTGTGTTTGCCTGAGTTACTGTTGTGTTGTTGTTGTTGCTGCTGTGTTTGCCTGGGTTATTGTTGTGTTGTTGTTGTTGCTGCTGTGTTTTTGCCTGGGTTACTGTTGTGTTGTTTCTTCAGTTGCTGCTGTGTTGCCTGGGTTACTGTTGTGTTGTTGTTGTTGCTGCTGTGTTTGCCTGAGTTACTGTTGTGTTGTTGTTGTTGCTGCTGTGTTTGCCTGGGTTACTGTTGTGTTGTTGTTGTTGCTGCTGTGTTGCCTGGGTTACTGTTGTGTTGTTGTTGTTGCTGCTGTGTTTGCCTGAGTTACTGTTGTGTTGTTGTTGTTGCTGCTGTGTTTGCCTGGGTTACTGTTGTGTTGTTGTTGTTGCTGCTGTGTTTTGCCTGGGTTACTGTTGTGTTGTTGTTGTTGCTGCTGTGTTTGCCTGGGTTACTGTTGTGTTGTTGTTGTTGCTGCTGTGTTTTGCCTGGGTTACTGTTGTGTTGTTGTTGTTCAGTTGCTGCTGTGTTGCCTGGGTTACTGTTGTGTGTTGTTGTTCAGTTGCTGCTGTGTTGCCTGGGTTACTGTTGTGTTGTTGTTGTTGCTGCTGTGTTTGCCTGGGTTACTGTTGTGTTGTTGTTGTTGCTGCTGTGTTTGCCTGGGTTACTGTTGTGTTGTTGTTCAGTTGCTGCTGTGTTGCCTGGGTTACTGTTGTGTTGTTGTTCAGTTGCTGCTGTGTTGCCTGGGTTACTGTTGTGTTGTTGTTGTTGCTGCTGTGTTTGCCTGGGTTACTGTTGTGTTGTTGTTGTTGCTGCTGTGTTTGCCTTTCATTATCAGTTAATGTTGTGTTTGTTGTTGCTGCTGTGTTGCCTGGGTTACTGTTGTGTTGTTGTTGTTGCTGCTGTGTTTTGCCTGGGTTACTGTTGTGTTGTTGTTCAGTTGCTGCTGTGTTTGCCTGGGTTACTGTTGTGTTGTTGTTCAGTTGCTGCTGTGTTGCCTGGGTTACTGTTGTGTTGTTGTTGTTGCTGCTGTGTTTGCCTGGGTTACTGTTGTGTTGTTGTTGTTGCTGCTGTGTTTGCCTGGGTTACTGTTGTGTTGTTGTTGTTGCTGCTGTGTTTGCCTGGGTTACTGTTGTGTTGTTGTTCAGTTGCTGCTGTGTTTGCCTGGGTTACTGTTGTGTTGTTGTTCAGTTGCTGCTGTGTTGCCTGGGTTACTGTTGTGTTGTTGTTGTTGCTGCTGTGTTTGCCTGGGTTACTGTTGTGTTGTTGTTGTTGCTGCTGTGTTTGCCTTTCATTATCAGTTAATGTTGTGTTCAGTTGCTGCTGTGTTGCCTGGGTTACTGTTGTGTTGTTGTTGTTGCTGCTGTGTTTGCCTGGGTTACTGTTGTGTTGTTGTTGTTGCTGCTGTGTTTGCCTGGGTTACTGTTGTGTTGTTGTTCAGTTGCTGCTGTGTTGCCTGGGTTACTGTTGTGTTGTTGTTGTTGCTGCTGTGTTTGCCTGGGTTACTGTTGTGTTGTTGTTGTTGCTGCTGTGTTTGCCTTTCATTATCAGTTAATGTTGTGTTCAGTCATTCGTGTGAAGTCAGGTTATAGCTGCCTCTAGCTCAATTTCTGTTGCATTGTTGTTATTGTTGCTGTGTTTGCCTCTCATGCAGTTACTGTTGTGTTGTTGTTATATCCTCTTATAGTGCTTAAATTATATACATTCTAAAGCACTTAATTCACAAAAGAAATATAAAAGAAATCTTACTAAAAGAAATCTAAATTAAAAGAACTCTAAAAGAGGCACATATTTTCTCTTTCCCTTTTTCCATTATTTGTATGATCTAATTCTCTCTTTGCTTTCGATACAAATCTGTATTTCATGTACTAACTTCGGAAGGAGCATATAGCAATGAAACGTACTATCTGGTACGTCGAGAGAAATTAGTATCGACCTGAAAGAGAAAAGTGCCGCCCACGAAACCCATACATTAACAATTGCAGCTGCGTTGCTAGCGTGGTTGTCTTGGTGGTGTAGCGGTAACACACAGGCGGACTAGAATGTCGAAGCCGTGGGTTCAAGTCCCGCTCAAGGCACATATTGTCTCTTTCCCTTTTCCATTATTTATATAAAAGAACTCTAAAAGAACTCTAAAATAAATCTAAAATAAATCTAAAATAAATCTAAAATAAATCTAAAATAAATCTAAAATAAATCTAAAATAAATCTAAAAGAAGTCTAGCTAAAAGAAAGCTTTGGTAAAAAGATAAGTTTTCAGTCCTTTCTTAAAACAGTCAATGCTACTGTGGTTCTTTGAGCTTGTTGGTAAAGAGTTTTACTGCCGTACCCGCGCATGTGCAAAAGCATGGTCGCCAAAGGTCTTCCTTTTAACTTGTGGGATGAGAAATGGTTTGTAATCATTTGATTTAATATAACAACATAATGTATAGCGTGATGAAAAAATCCACTAGATATACAAGTCGTGGGCCACTCAAACACGGAATAATTCAGTCGTGTAAAACTTTAACATTTAAAAGTTAAATGTTTATTGAATGTAATATTTGTGAAAGACACGTACACAACGTAAACATGTCCATGGCAAATTAATCCAGCGCGGTTGACCGGCATACTTCTGTTCTGCAAGAACAGTTATCGCCTGTGGTTCAACCTGTGGTTTATCAACTATAGCTGTGAAACAAAAGCCTTCATTCTTGCACCATATTTGGGTGTATAACCACAAATAACCAAGTTTTCCTTGACAAGTTTCCCTTCAGTGTCGTCTACACGAGCAAGTCTTCCTTGTCAAGGCCGAAAACTTGTCAAGGAAAACTTGTTCGTGTAGATTCGGCTTACGATATTCAAGCAAGCAAATAAGACTAATTTAATAAGCTGATTACTATGTTATGTCAGTACTGCTGAGAACGCGTCTTATAAATAATAAATGTGTAAGTGTTCTGTTTTGACGACTATGGCGAGTAATTAGCGGTCAGAAGGTGAATGCCAAGAAAACTCAGTTTCATTGAACACACAAAACACAATGAATAAACTATAAGCTTTGTCGCTCGTTATCTTTGTTTCATTCAGGTTTCATTCTGTATGTGTGAACTGAGCATGATGAACAACAACATATTCTATCCAGGGTATATGTACTGCATGTCAACATCTTTTCTCATTAGGATCCATATCCAAATCTTTGTTTCATTCAGTGTGAACTAAGCATGAATAAACATAACCTTTATTTATAGCCCACTTTTATTACACTTGTAAGAATTACAATTCCATTGAATACTTTTTACATTATCTTACATTTTTACATAGATATATATATTCACATTTGGTATAACGGTGTTCAGTTTCTTACAAGCATTTTTCATAAATTATCATATATATTTGTGCCCTTTGTCTTTATCCTACTGAGTCGAATAACTAATAACCTATTCTATCCAGGCTACATGCATGCACTGTACAATATATTTTCTCTAGTAGGATTTAAATGTAATTCTTGGAAATCCTAGGTCCTTGAAAGTCACGCCCTTGCTTTAGAAAGCGGCTTTTGAAGATAACTTCACGACCTGTGTAGAAAATGTGCCTAATATCACGTACTGTATTATTTTAAAAGGTTTTATAGTTGCGTTTCAATATATTGAATGAATAACTAAATAATTATTGTGATGCTATGATGATCTGCTCTGTTTATCCTAGCTATATAGAATCACTCTTGGCTTGGAGCCAACTCCCCCAGGGACACATAGCCTGATTTTCAGATGGTCAGCGGTTCTCCGCTACACTACACTCCCCCTTTCAGTGTAGCGGAGGACCGCTGACCATCTGAATATCAAGGGACATATATAGCATTCTGCAAATCTTTTACAGCTTTAATTTGAAGACTGAAAGGGGACGACTTCCTCTATTCATGAGCCTCATTTGCTTATTCAGTATTCATTCTTTTAAAGTTTCTAGTTTGATTATGTTTAAATACAGTCAGTTTAACGCTGTGTATTGAGTGTAGTTTCCAATGGGGTGGGGTGGGGGTGTTGAAGAGGAAGCGAACTGGGGAGGAGAAAGAAGAAACAATACACCATTTCGATGCTATGAGATTAAACACATCATTGCGGTCTATTTTTGCGTCAGTTTTGTCACCATGACAACTGAGTATCAGTCCATCTACCCTTTAATCAAGTTGCTCATGAACCTTGCATTGCCGTAAGCACTATTTTCGCCCCAAAACGTTTCCATTCGAAAAAACAAAAACAATTGTAGCTTAAAATTGAAATCCATACTAACGTACTAACTCCTCATGATTGTAAGCTGCTCGGCTGCCATGGGCGCCTATCATATGCAGCCCGAAAAAGTCCTCCATCGGTTTGTAAAGCGCATTGAGACAATGTGAAATGCGGCTATATAAGAACTGACTTTTTTTTTTTTTTTTTTTTATCGAACCGAAAAACCAGCTCACATAGGTGTCATTTTTAATTTAGTTGACAGGGGCGGATCTAGAGATTTTGAAAGGGGGGTGCACCACTAAGGGAGGCCCCCCTTCTTCTAGGGGGTGTGGTGGCATGCCCCCCCCAGAAAATGTTGAAATCTAGAAGCTCGAAACCGGCCCCCCATGCCCCTCCCTGGATCCGCCCCTGATTGATGCTGTGATATCGATCTCAGTGATGGCAAACACCAAGGAAGTCTTATCTCATTCTACCGTTATAATCTATTATAAGGAATAGTCGTGATCTAGTTAACGAGATTAGCGATATTTGCCTCAGTCTTGCACTTACTAAACCTTATCCTAATCGAATATTATAGTTCGCTTTGAGCTTTCTCTCTCGAACCTTCCTTTAGTTATAGATATAGATATATAGATATAGCAGTAGATCAGATGTCGTGAGGATAATTTTCATCAGCTGAAATGAAGCTGAATTTAGTTTTTCTGCTTGATAGCACATGGAGGACAGTGTTTGCCCGTCATTTGAAGGCAGTAGTTTGAGTTATTCTAACTTATATTTTAATTATCTACTGCTATGTCCTCTAGGGAGACCAACGCTAAGTTATCTTTATGTTCATAGAGTTACCGTGTTGATTAGAAATAAAGGCATTATTATTATTATTATTATTATTATTATTATTATTATTATTATTATTATTATTATTATTATTATTATTATTATTATTATTATTATTATTATTATTATTATTATCTATCTATTTAGAAATACAGCAATATGCCGAAATTCTGATCCTTTTGACTAAAATACATATATACATCAAAGACCTACTTAAAATTATGGGATGGCTACGCTGATATTTTTTTCATAAAGCCTCGCTGGCAGACAACTAGAAAAAAATATCAGCGTAGCCATCCCATAATTTTAAGTAGGTTTTTGATGTATATATGTATTTTAGTCAAAAGGATCAGAATTTCTGCATATTGCTGTATATCTATTTATCTATATATCTAACTATCTGTCTGTCTGTCTGTCTGTCTGTCTGTCTGTCCATCTATCTATCGTAAATAATGAGATTCAAGGTCTTTAACAGCTGATTGAAATTGTTGAATGAATGAATGAATGAATGGACTTTATTAGTCTCAGAAAATCATCAGCAACCAAGCAATAGACACCTCCTTAGAATCCCTATATTCAGCTTCTTGGAACTATCAATTATGAACACTAAAGGAAATAATTATCCGACTATTAGTCCGGCAGCTACCACGATAACAAACCTGACGCATTAGTTGCCTTGGTAAGCACATAAATTACCCCGAAGGTACATACAGTTAATGGTTTTTATAAAGTGTTAGTAATTATAAAGTACTGAATAGACGTCAGCAATTTGCGCGCCAATTGTTCAGTGATAAATGGCAAATGAATGTTCGAGGGTGAGGAAACGGAAAACTTGAAATATGTCGTGTTGGAAACAATTATAAATTCTATCTGGTAAATGTGAGTTGGAGGGCTCTTGTGCTTTATAAAAGAACATCTGAATTAAGAGGATACGATATTAATTTTAAACGAAAGCGCGTATTGAGCGCTAAAAACCAATAACTTGGAAAATACGTTTTGTACAATTCTAAAACAGCTTCTACTGTGATGGTTTTATGACCGGTAAACGTGAAATTAGAGTGTAATCCAAAATGAAAATTTGAATCGAAAACTGTCCAAAAGGGCTAGTTCTGTATGTCGATTATTTTGGTAATGTTTCCCCTGAATTTTCTCAAATTTGTCAGCAAAATAACGCTAAAATAGTGTTAGGCAGACATTTTTAATAGTTTGTGCTAGAAGTTCAATGTCTATACTTGGCAAAAATAAAATTAGAGCTGTTAATCCAAAGAGAAAATTGAAATTCAAACTGTCCAAAAAGGTTAGTTGTTGGCGCTTTTGGCTCAGTCGATACTTCACGATGTTGAAATAAAGCTCCTCTAGATCTCAATAATGTATAGTCCTTGAAGCGACGATTAGACCATGCCGTGCTGGTAACACTTGCGACCGAACATGCGCACAACGGTAAAATATAATGGCTGCATTTTTAATTTTCTCGAGTATGAATGAATAACAGATTTCATCAGACTAGTGCATCAAAGGTGTGAATTGTGGGAAACAACGCGAAGAGCGCGCTAGATTTTGAAGTCTTTCCTCTGAAAGTTATTTACAAAAGTGGTATGAAAACCCTGACAAGCATGTTCCGGCATGTATCGAAGCAATTCATGGTATCCAAAGTCAGGTGCTTGGGCCTCCTGTGGTCGCAGACTTCGCTTCGCACTTGCGAGCACGATTTTCATCAAAAGAAGTTCAATGCCCGTGAATGTCTACGTAACGTGAAATAATTGATTAAATATATTTCTTTGACCTTTCAGATTCTAGCCATGGTGTCTCTGGCCGTGATTGTGTTGTCTGTTACAACATTCTGTATAGAATCGATGATATTTTTTTCGCCTTACAAAATGGTTTTCAAGGGACTAGAGTACTTTTACTGCATTTGGTTCACCACGGAATTTATAGCTCGCTTCTTTACGTGTCCTTCCAAGTTGGAGTATTTCAAGAGCTTCATGACGTGGGTGGACTTACTATCCGTCGTCCCGCTGTACATCAGCCTAGTAGCGTCTAATGTGGGCATCGACTTCCTCTTTGTACTAAGACTGGTCCGGATTTTCCGGCTATTCCGATTTTTTCGCACAATGAGTGGAATGCAAGTGATAGGACACACCCTTCACGCAAGCGCTCGAGAACTTTTTCTACTGATCTTAATACTCTCCATACCAATGGTGATATTCTCGACATTGTTGTACTATGCAGAACGTGCGGTAAGTAACACATCAAGCGAGACACAGGCAGACCAACTATTTGTTATTTGTTCTGTAAAACAATACATAGAACGACAATAGAACAATAGCCAGGACCATTGTGCTGCTACACAGACCTGACCGTATTTGATTGACCAACAAATGACGTCACATCGGTACAACTATTTCAATTAACGTTGTCGCTAAAAGCTCTCGGCCTAAACACGGCAAGACCGAGGGGGATCATGGGTAACGCTAGAGAAAAGCTAGCTTCTTTAAGTACCTTTTGTAACAATGATGCGACTTGGTGACTATACAAATGTTCGTTGGTGAAAATACCTTCTTCTTGCAGAAAACAAACGAACAATCAAAACTACCCATGCTACCTTTCGGGCTTTTCACGTATATTTGATTGTTGTACGTTAACGACGACGTTCATTGAAACAGCTGTTCATTGACCCACAGGTTGTGATGAGATGGTCAAGGTCCCTTACGTCCCAGTTCATGAGCCCATTCATGTTCAGCTAAGACCATAGAAGTATATTTAAATATTGTTGTAATATTTCTAGTTGGTGTAATATCTTAGATTGTTACCGACTAAATAATGGAGATGGAGATGGAGATGGAGATGGAGATGGAGATGGAGATGGAGATGGAGATGGAGATGGAGATGGAGATGGAGATGGAGATGGAGATGGAGATGGAGATGGAGATGGAGATGGAGATGGAGATGGAGATGGAGACGCAGACGCAGACGCAGACGCAGACGCAGACGCAGACGCAGACGCAGACGCAGACGCAGACGCAGACGCAGACGCAGACGCAGACGCAGACGCAGACGCAGAAGCAGACGCAGACGCAGACGCAGAAGCAGACGCAGACGCAGACGCAGACGCAGACGCAGACGCAGACGCAGACGCAGACGCAGACGCAGACGCAGGTGGAGGTGGAGGTGGAGGTGGAGGTGGAGATGGAGATGGAGATGGAGATTCTATCATATACCTCAGTTTCAAGCTTGCCTTGGTGTTTCTTTTTTGCTTCGTATGATCTTTAATTACTCGTAATTAATCGTACGCAGTCTTCCAATGTTTTCCAATATATCGACACTGAAATAAAGTCATTATTATTATTATTATTATTATTATTAATATTATTATTATTTAAATCCTGACTTCTACGCGGAAACAATCATCTGTTTAATAGTCATTCACATTATATATATTTAAAAAAACAGACTCAGCCTT
Source organism: Actinostola sp. cb2023 (assembly GCA_033675265.1). Classification (NCBI taxonomy): domain Eukaryota; kingdom Metazoa; phylum Cnidaria; class Anthozoa; order Actiniaria; family Actinostolidae; genus Actinostola; species Actinostola sp. cb2023. The sequence goes on along the minus strand of JAUJYZ010001287.1, from coordinate 218,648 downwards.
ATATTTTTAATTTCATTTTCAGGCATTCAACGAAAAGACTGATTTTGCGAGCATCCCAGAAACGTTCTGGTGGGCAGTTATCACCATGACAACCGTTGGTTATGGTGATGTATATCCAAAGTCTGCTTATGGTAAAATGATTGGTACAGCGTGCGCATGTGTAGGAGTCCTCATAGTAGCACTTCCGGTTTCAGTCATTGGTAACAACTTTACTCTATTCTATTCTCATGCGCAGGCGCAATTGAAACTGCCCAAGAAAAAGAAAAAGCCGCTATTACTTGGGGCTGCCGGAGCTTTGGTTTCCGACACAAGTCTGCCTGACATAGATGATGACAATGACGCGGGTGAAGGTGAAGAAGATGCCGACGGCGAACCAAAGTTAAGAGAACCAAGATACTCCATGTCTGAGTTCAAACACTTGAGGAATCCTTCCATTCACCCACGATCAAGGAACCGACGCCAGGCTCAAGGAACAATAGACATCCCAGCTCTTAACTCGTCGTCGATCGCCAAGGCAGAGTCAGAAAATTCGGACGCAGAAACCCATCCCAACACGGACACCCCACTACTGGCTCGCTTAGCGCAGTCAGACACATCTAACATGTCGAACATCTCAAATGGATTAAAAGGAATCAGCGACGTTATGCTGCAAATTACAGCGCCCGTAACACGGCGCATGGCTATCTCACCAATTGACACTCCCCCTGCACGACGATCGAGTCGAAAAAGAAAACGGGGCAAGAAATACTCAAATGGGAACGAGGAATCGTCGGGATACGAGCGAGAGAGTTTCTACACGACTGATGCGGAAAGTGCTGCTGAGAACAATCAAGCTAGGATTGAAGAGTTGAGGGAACAAATGCGTGCACAGAAAAACCAATCCACATCATCGAACTCCTCCAATTATTACCCCCATTCTAGCAGAGAAAATATTACCTCAGGGGATGAAACCGCACGATCACCGTTAAGCCACGAGCATCCTAAAGATGCTGCATTGACGGATAATGTTCCTGATAGCGAGCAATATGGTAGGAAGGAGAGATCGGGAAGTTACACGAGTACACCCTGCAGGGAGACCGATTTGACAGAAAATCTAGAACGCGCGCTTTCTCCAAATAAAGAAGAAGGTAAGTCAGATGATCGCACGAGAACTCCAGAGGTGCCCCCTCCAAACATATGGGACAGACCACCCGGCTTAGACACGTGTGTAAAACAGCCAAGAGTACGGACTGGCGAGGATTATATACGGAAATCACCTGACATCACCAGGGAAAGGTTTTATAATGATGACCTTCACACTAGGAAAGACAATGCCCATGGCCAGTCAGTGACATTTGACGACACGCCCAAGCGGTCATCCTGTAATGGGTCTGCAAACGACCTCCGTGTCCCTGGAGGCAATGGTCGAAAGCCTTGTAATTCTTCTTGCGGTCATGGGGGAATATTAAAAGATCGTTCGCAATCCAAATCGCTTGATAGATTACGAATTCGTAGCCCCGATGGGTGTCATCGACGAAATGACGAAGTTATATTGATTACGGGCGATGCGCCGGAACTCGAACGAACTCATTCTCGGAGCAATACCATCGTATGACCAACTACTGCAAAACACTCCCTTTGGTAGTGTTAGTTACCATGGCGATCAGTTTGAGGATCGGTCGGGGTGGGGTGTTCTCCCCTCCCCCCATCGTTCTGTCATTGAAGAGGGATTGTTTTGCAGTTGCACTGTTACACACCATTATCTGTGAAATGCAGGCACGTATTTTACTTGATATATGCTTTATGCAGCATAGCTCAAATATCATAATATCTACCATAAAATTCTTAATATTTAAATATTTAAATATTTTTGACAACAACTAGCTGAATGATAGTAGACTGCAAAACAGCCCCTTCTTTTTCACGAAACACCGCCAAGAACAGTTGAAGTTCGATCGAGTCGTTGATCGGGCCGCGAGAGAATAGGACGAGTCGAAAAGACGAGAGGGGAGTGAGGCGAGAATGGAAGACGCGCGATCGAACTTCAACGATCTACTCGGCCGGCGGAGTTTCGCGAAAACGTAGGGGCTGTTTTGCAGTCTAGAATACTAGGATTGCGCCTTGTTGGCAAAGACCCAAAATAATTATCGATTACTTGTGGCGGATGTGGCGAGTGGCTGTGGGGAAGAGTATCCAATATTCAGCTAAAAGCTGCAATACTGGACTCGTATACATACAAGTTGTCAATAGAAATCACCTGGTTGGGGATCCAGAGACGAAATGACTCACGTCACTCAGAATAGCTCTCATGGGGGGAGGTCTACCCCCCATGTTACTCTTGATTGGTGCAGGGCAGGGGGTAATGCTCGGACCCCCTCCTGGCCCACTATGAGATGTTCTGCGACCTCTTTATGCATTCCATCCATGTCTTTGAAAAAAACAAAGAGCCGGTTATCAAGAACGTCGAGTCTTTATATCATTTCCATTCGTTTTGGATTCATTCACTAGAATACTCCTTTTTACAGTTCCCGGCGCCATCTTAAAAAGTAGACGTGCCTTTGCATCGAAGCGAGAACAACGGTGACCTTGCAATGATAGAGATGTGAATTATTGTCCAAGGTGTTTAAAAGGGTATCTATCATTGCAAGCTTAAGGTCACCGTTGGTCTCGCTTCGATGCAAACGCACGGCTACCTTTCAAGATGGCGCCGGGAACTGTAAAGGTAAGGTAAGTCACCAAAAAAAATTTAGTAAAGGTAAAAAAATTACAAACACGAGGTCCATAGCTTGTGGACCAAACGAGCCAAGATCTGGAGAGTGTGCCTCTTGGAGAACATGTACAACTCAAGTATAACTCAAGATATATGTATGTGATATGGAAAATGATACAAAGACTAGTACTCACACACTCTCAAATTCTTATAATGTCATTGAGTGATGCGTCGAAGTTATATTCCTCTCGAGTCATTCTAAGTTAGACTGAGTAAATGATTGGCATGGGTCTTTGTTTTTCGGTTGTTGTTTCCCCCTACGGTTTCGTGCACCAAAGAGCTTTATTTAGTAAAAAATACCAGTTGGATTGTCAAGTGTCGAAAATTCCGGGGAGGGTTTGATATTGTTTTTAATGTTATCTGCAATATTTCATAGGATTTCAATATTAGGAATATATTAGTATGCGAATATTGTCCAAAGCCAAATTGTATGTACAATGACGTTCACGAACCTTTCTATGACGTCATTATCAAATTCATTAATAATTCATGAGGACAATACAATTCAACAGAAATCATAGTGGTTGCCGGAGAACAGAATCATACCAATTTGCATCGATTTCAACTTTGATTTTCTAGCCTAAGCTGTTTCATATCAACTAATTCTTATAGTAAAAAATAAAGTTAGAGTCATTTTCGTATTAGTGGGAAAGTTACGGTATCGTGTCGTGCCGTATTGAAACATTTTGCCGATTGGATGAGATGCATCTGCAAAATTTTTGATTGGTTCAGAAAGGAAGCCATTTGAGTGTCACGGTACCGTAGGTTTCCCACTCATACGAAAACGACTCTATACATCATTGGGTTTGATAAGTCATTTACAAAATTCGTGCCCGTTTTATATCGGCCACTCATTTTCGGTAACTAGTAGTGCATACTTAGAAATACAGCAAGGTTGATATAATCATAATGGCGCTATGTTAGCTCGTCCCTGCATGGCTTTATAAAACGCGCACGTGCACAGCCTGCATGCTGCGGTAATGTTTACCCATTTCAGACCACGTGTCATTTCCCTCGGTATTGCTGGTTTGCAATACACGTCACGGCGGCCATCTTGGTTGAACTGCAACAAAAGATTGCTCATTAGTGTCTATTGTTTGTTCAACCAACATGGCCGCCGTGTCTTTATCTCTTGATTCTCAAGGGATTGATTGCAAACCAATAATTATTTCTTTATCAGTATTACATAACCTGACCAGCCAGTCAAAGACTGCCTTTCCTATTATAATATTATTAATAATAATAGTACTAATAGTACTAATAATAATAATAATAATAATAATAATAATGAAGAACAGTTATTGGATGCCATGCCTGGTAATATAAATGAATTGAAAGTATTTAACTTCGTCAGGCAAAATAAATAGACGACAAGCGTATTCGACGTTTCGCCGGTGAAGGCTTCATCAGTAGTATATTTTAAACTGAAAATCACTCTCTAAATAACTTACATTTGAATAGTGAAATATAATAATAATAATAATAATAACAATAATAGTAATAATGATAGTATAATAATAATATAATAATAATAATAGTAATGATAATAAGTATAGTAATAATTATAGTAATAAGAATAATGATAACAATAAGAATAATAATATAATTTATTAAATGACCGTGTATCTCGAAGCCTGGTATCTAGCAAATCAAGCAATTTGATTGGTTAGATTCTTTCTCGGACCGGTCTAGATTCTCCCGTAATAACCGGTCCGCACATGCATCTTAAAATCTGTAAACATTGTTTCTATGATATGGTTTCGAATGCAATTTGGAAGAAATGTGAACTCGTGGGTTTTCAAAGAGCTCAAATATCACTCCTAATAATATATATGAAAAACATTAAGCAAAACATTAGGAGTATTTCACTGAAAAACACCAAAATTCTGAAGAAAACAAACCCAGCGCGCGGATGATAGCGACAATTTTATTCAAAACACAACAGAATCCTCAACTTTCTTGCCATTTTCTTCACCATTCTTGTTCTTTTTTATCAAAAATCCATAGTTCCTCCGTATATCGCAATGTTTTCAACGCCAAAGTCGAGGAAACGTTTGATTTTAAGATTGTTTTAGTTATTCAGCATCGAGCTAGAAATACCTCGCTTCACACACTTTCTTGTAAAACCGGTTTTCAAACAAGTTGTGTAGTAAAAATACTGGGAAGCCATTCTAGTGTAAGGCTTGTAAGATGCAAATAAAATGAGTTAATTTTTAGTTTACTGAAATGGTCATATAATAAAACTCTTATTAACCGAGCTTGGTCGGTCTGTACAGGAAAATCTTGACCTCGGTCGTGGTACAGACCTCGCTGCGCTCGGTCTGTACTTTCACGACCTCAGTCAAGATTTTCCTGTACAGACCTCCCGCTCGGTTAATAAGACCTAAGTATTTATATAGCGCTTTTTCCTTGGAAGCCCAAAAGCGCTTTAATAATAGTAATAATAATAATTTTTAATAATAATAATAATAATAATAGTAATAATAATAACAACAACAATAATAATAATAATAATAATAATAATAATAATATGGCGTAATGTTTTCCCATTGCAAACTGCTGGAAATATTTAATGTATATTAAGATTACATCCACATTTACGTCATGTCACGTGGTGTGATATGCAAACATTATCCCGCGTGGTATATACATGCCAATTTTCCAAATAAATAGATATTTTTTGTCTTGTGACCATCAGTGGTTTAGCCAATCAAGATGGTCTTTGCCATGCAGGTAAAAACACCGTTATTCTAGTATAACTACGGCTATTTTACCTCTCTTCCCATGCATGTATGGCAAAGGTGCTAGGTTACTAGTAATACCTTTATGGGGGGTGGGGGAGGACATCTCCGACTCCCCCCCCCCCCCCCCCCCCCCTCCCGAGAATAAGGAAGATACAGTAAAAACCTGGCCATGTATAAGAACCTAGGTTTTTCCAGGATACACTAAAAAGGTTCTTGTATATTTGGTGTCAACTGAAAATTTAAGCTATTTCGGTTCTTTTAAAATTAGGTCCTTTTTTCTTAAGAGAAAACGATGCTTATTACTGGTCCAACAACCAGTTTACGTTCAACCGATATGGGTGTGGTCCCTTCCTTGTGTATAATACACATATATACATATAATATATATATAATATGTGTATTAAGACAACATTATGAGCAAGCCTCACTTAAACTATGTTAATCTATAATAGGCAGAGGCAATTATTTGTGTAGAGTGCCGATATATATCAAATTTTTATATATAATTACAAGAGATTTTATATAGTTTGATTGACAGACTATAATACTGGTTCTATTTTATGTTTGGATTTTCCCTGATTTTTCAAATAAGAACCTGTTTCAAATTTAGGGTCAACAAGTTCTTATAAAAAAGGGGTGGGGGGGGGGGGGGGGGGGGGGGGGGGGGTGTTAAATGCCAAAATGTTAGCCTACTTAATCACTAGGTTCTTATACGCGGCTTTTTACTGTATAGACAGAATACAGTCAATTCTGATATGGAACAGGTTATTTCCAAGAGGACTATAGCACGACAAATAACTGCTAAATTATTTATTTCTTACTAGATCGACAAGATGTGATAACTTTAGTACAAATTCATGCCTTCACACCTTGTCTTGCCTAATCTGATTTGTACAGATTGAATGATTGATTAATCATTCGCAATATTGTCTTTGTATATAGATACTGTTACATACATATTATGGTTGATTGAGAGCTGAATTGAATTTAATAAAATATGTGAACGTTTGAAATGTTTGGAGCAGTTGGGGAATTTTTTGAGATTGAACACGCGATGTCTACAGGTATAGATAGACCTTATGCACGCGTGCTGATTTTCGAGATCAGGGGCCCGTTTCTCGAAAGCCGCCGTAACTGCTTTTCGGGCCCGAAAATACATCCCAGAAATCTGATACACTTACGCTACAAAGCCGTTCTTTTGCCATGTTTTTAATATGAACAAACTTTCCCTTAATTTATGCAAAGTTTCATGTCTGTAAACTACTTTGTTATGAAGATATATATTTTTAAAGAAACCCTTTAATTTTCGGGCCCGATAAGCTTTCGGGGCTTTCGAGAAACGGGCCCCAGAATACTAGAATCTTTCACATAAAAATATTAACCACTGTCATCTCCAAAACCAGCACGCGTGAATAAGGTGTATATGTGGCTCACACTGGAACCAGTGGAATGATATACGTACAATCAGGGGACGGAGGTGGCGTTTTTGTATGCCGGTGTTCTTCTAAGTGGATATATACTCGGCACATACTGTATTTATTGTTCCAAGATACATTCTTTCAACACATGTACATTTGTAATTGCCAATGGAACGAGCGATTATAATATATTGTAACGAATTCTGAGATATTTATTTGGAAACTAGGACTTTATACAATGACGGCAATTAACGTAATTTATTATCTCTCTTCAAGCGTTCGCAATATCTGCAATATACACAGGGCTTCCTGGAAAGTGCATCAGCGCTAGCATTGCATGGTGTGGTCCCTCCCACTCCGATGTACTCGATCACAAAATCGTATAGGTACACAGCAGCTCAATCCAACGCACCATGATCAGTTCTAATTTTGAAGGGCCTGCAGTAGAGGTAGTAGAGAAAGCGCTTGACTGATATAGCTATAGCTACGGCAAGAAGCTCCATCTGTGCGGTGACGCAGCACATAATTTCATGTTGATGCAGTGGTGTAGTGCGTGTCTTGTCGATATCTAGTTGATGGCAAACAAAGACCGCCGGCCGACTCGAGGTTTCAGAGTGCAGTCTTGGAACGCCAAACCTGATGATGAACTCTTCCACCAGCTTTGTTGCTGCGGTTCCTGTTTTCAGCATATATGGCCCTGTCCATTTGGTAAAATAGTCGGTGGCCACTGGCATGAACTTGTGTTCCCTCTTTCATTACATTCCCCACTGCAAGAAGCTCAGTCCTTCCTTAATGTGACGCAGTAGTTGACAATGACAATGACAATGACAATATTTATTTGGCACCATTAGATACATGACAATTAGTTTCTCTCACTCTTAGTAAAGCTGCTGCTAAAGTACGCCACCACCTTCTCCTCACCATCTTTTCTTCTGATACAGTACTCCTATACCATCGTTGTTGGCTTCCATATATCCATGCAGGCAGAACACAGTAGTTGGTGCATCACTGATTCAGGGAGGAACCTGCATGTGTTGGGGGGACCATTCTGACATCCTATGATTACTTATGAAGTAGCACGTTCTACCCATCCTTAGTCGTTGAAGTGAATGATGGTTTAACTCGGACTTTAATAAGGTGTGAAGAACAAAATCGCAGAAGCGATTCTTCTTCTAAAATAATCCAGGGTTGAGATGCGATTTCACGACGACGAATAGCCAAAGCTGGCGGATTTTCAAAATGGTAGATTCAGGAGTGAGATTGTGTCTCTGGCCTATATGTGGTGGATTCCAGGACCTACTAAGGCAGTTTTGGCCACTTTCGACTTGTAAAGAATGCAACCGCCGCGGTGCAATATCATATTTGATTTTTCCAGTAGGTCGCGGTGGAAAAAAAAAGAAGGAAATACTGCATGTCGGGCATGAGTAGTTCCGTGATTACCCATAATACATCTCGGTCGTGCGTTCGATGAAAAACAGGGTTCCTAAACTCTAGTCTCTATCGAAAAAAAACCCAGAAACTAAAAGAAAAATAAAATAAATAAAAAATAAAATTTATCGGAAAAAAAAAACAGTAACTAAAAGAAAAAAAAACATATAAAAATAAACTTTACCGGAAAAACAGAATGTAATAGACAAAAAAGCATTTAAAAATAAACTTTACCGAAGAAATAAAACAAAGAATCCGTATAATTTTTTTGGGGGTCCACCGGACAGTGCCGAACCCGCGCGCTACTTAGCAAATTCTATGTAAAACACTAAAAATCGACCATACACTTGCGTATAGGGTAGTACACGCACAATCGGCAGCGTAGTAGTCAAAGAGGGAGGCGCCAGTGACCCCGGGACTCTCCGTGGACACCAATTTTTTTCTTAGCGTATCTTCTTTTTACCGTTTTCTTTTTCTTGTCTTTTCTATCGTTGCAAAATGTCGAGATTAAATGATTTGTAAAGTTTGAATTTAAAAAACATAAAAAAATAGGAAAATAATTATTTTAATCATACCGCGGAAGTAAGACAAGAGAGTAAACTGGCACCTCGTAGTTATAAAGTACTAGACTAAATCGACAAATAAATGGATGAATGGATGGAATGATGAGATGGATAAACGGATGGACCGGAAGTCCATTGTGGATAGATGGATGCATGATAGATAGATAGACGGAGAAAAGGATTATGGAAAGGATGGGAGAAAAGGAAAGGTAAAAATAAATGGGATAGATGGATGGATTAAGGGAGGGGCTCAGCAAGAGTCTCTGAACGAGGCTCATTTCGTTGATTACCAATTTTTTGTTAAAACTCGGTATGAAGACTTCGTAAACTTCTAAATATGGTGTGCGTTGGTATTCCTGTGGTTTTATGATCGAGTGAGCCTGGGAATTATTCAAATTAATCCAAGATGGCGGCTCCGTGGAGGAATCTTTGCAGAACAAGAACAGCTTTTTCCAGGTTGTTTCCTTCAGCGACTTTTACATGTCCATCACAATACGATTTGCTTGGAAGGTCTTTCTCAAGAGTGCAGGCTCATCGAGCACTGTTCACGTCGTCAGTCGTGTTAGAAAATGGTGCAAAACCCGAGCAAAACCCGTTCTATGAAAAATACTCCGAGAAAATAAAAATTGCAAAAGTTAACGTGGCTGAAGGAAAGTAAGTATTTAAGCATTCATTGAATGAATGAATTTATCAATAGACTTGTTATCACTGCAAATGTGGTAAATGAAATTATGCAGATCAAAAATATGTGCAGATGAAATGGGTATTCTTGAGTTTTTCAAAACTTAAGTACAGTAGAACCTACATTGTACATACAAGTATGATAGAATGATAGAAAGGTTAATGACTGTATGATGGGATGTACATGTAGACTGTGAACAGTCCCCCTTTTTCCTCCAGACTCGGTTGAACGAGAGAAAAACAATCCCGCACGCGCGAGGATTGGGGAGAGTTCAGAGGCGGAGAAGGGAGAGGAAAAGAAGGGACTGTGGACAAACCACCCCAACACGAATTACGCGTTGCCGACACAACGCAAAATTCCCATTGGTCAAAATCTTGCATTGATCACTCAACAACGTGTAAATCAAACGAGATATTCGGACAGATAGATACCAGGCATCTCTAGATCAGATTGCAACTAGGCTATCGTGGACCGAAAGACAGAAGTAGAAGCGTCTTTGGCGAGTAATATATGCCACAGAAACCAAATACACTAATTTCTTTGAAAAATGAGCAGACACTTGCCGTAAACAGTTCAAGGAAACGATTATAGGAATTCCGTCGTCCTACGGGTTTTGGGAAGAGTTTACTAGTAATCTATATGCTGTAAACAGTTTTGTGATCAATTAAGAAACCTTTGAGAAGCATCATCGAAGTTCAGAGAAAAGAATTCTGCGAAGTGGGGATTTCCTCTGCAGAATTAGGCCAACAAGGATCTCCTTAAAACCAAGGCAGACGTGATGTTTTCGTCGGCCGAAACCTGTCTAGCTGGAGAGCTTGTTAAAGCGGGCAAAGTGAAAATCTCTCTGGTCATTGCTGATGAATCTCCCTTGGACGTATAAGCTTACTTCTAATTATTGTTAATCCTTCGTGGATCATGTACCATTTGCAGTAATAAATAAAGTGGTCGACTTGACACATGCTTTTCCTGGTATATCGCGAATAGATTCTCCGTGGAAACATGATTTCGGTTAAAATGTAGCCTGTTTTGCACTGTTTTTAGGAGTTTCCATGTGCAAAAGCCGTGGTAATTCTCCTGCCGCGAACGCCACGTACCAAGCGAGTCCAGTACTGATGTAGTATTCGTTCGTGTGCATCATCTTTGAACAACTGATTTTTAATTGGATATCAGCTGAAGGCATATCTGACAATAACAAGTTGCTGACGGGTCATTCCACAGTAAGTCGTCTGTTGCGGAGACTACATTCAGAGACTTTTCCCATTATATATCTTTAAATCTAGAGTGCATAGGAGATTCATTCCACTTTTGTATGGTGGATGCATGTCTAATAGAGCTATGAACTTGTAAGAGTATTATGATTCACCCCTAATCACATGATTGGAATGTCACACTAAGTTATATGGCTGTTGCGGAGACTACACAGAAAAATCTTTATTTTCAATACATCACACTAATGTGAAAAGTTCTCTGAATCTATGATAAATCTGAAATGTCTGTCTGCTTTACACTAAAGGGCTTTCTATCTAGCTTATATAAATACCAAAACATTTAACATCTATTCCTCATATTCCCATCATATCCCATAATTTTAAATGGTGGTGCTGTTGCGGAGACTACGTTGCGGAGACTACATCAGGTACTTTGATTCAAATGCAGCAATTAACAACAAGGACTAAGCAGTTAAGAACAAATTTTGAAGTTTGAGCACAATGTGACAATATCATTTAAGCAAAATTCAATTACTATAATGAGTAAAAGACACAATGCAATCAAGTACATGTACAGATTCTGTCAATTTGCTCGATCCAGTCGATTATACCACAAGTTACACATCAAGTAATCTGAATCTGGGATAATTTACAGTGTCTGTCTGTCTTAATCTTTATGGCATGCTATCTGGTTTAATGTGATGCCAAACCATTTAACTTGTATGCATGTATTCCCATCACAATTAACAATTTTAAATGATGGTGCTGTTGCAGAGACTACGTTGCGGAGACTACATTGTACATCATGTAATAGAAATCAAAACATTTCAGTACTGTTAGAGAAAGTGAAATTCACTGAGAAATTTAGGTCTGACATGCCTTACAAAGGTAGGTTAATTGTCAAGCCAAATATAATTACCCACAATACTCTAAAAATGGGAACTGCATAAATTATGCTCATAAGTTTACTAGTGCCCAGTCTCCTAATATTGGTTGAGAATGGTAAACATGTAGTGCAAAGTGGTTGTACTAAGCCACAAAACAGTGGATTCTGCTGTATTTTGTTCTCACATACAGAGAAGACATGTATCTAGAAATTTGCTATTATACTTTTATCAGTTTGGCTCAAATTATACCTGACATTTTAGATTTACCTCTCAAAAGTTGTAGTCTCTGCAACAAAATTGTAGTCTCCGCAACAGAAAAAAAAATGATTTTTTGCCCTTATGAGAAAAAATTCAGGACATGTTGATGTAGTACAACTTATCTCTAAGTGTAAATTAGAACTTATCACACTTGGGTCAAAGTTCTTTCATTTGGTCACTCATAAACAAAACTTTAAGGTGTAAAAATGTTGCGGAGACTACAATTCACTATTGGAAGCCAAATACAGCATAGCTGTAACAGCACAGTCAACTTCAACCATGTGTTTTAGAAAGTAGACCAGTATGAGAAGATATCCAGTGGTTTTGCTAAAAGTTTCAGCTTTTAATTGTTTATCAATCAAAAAATATATTTGTAGTCTCCGCAACACTGATTTCATGTTTTTTTATAATTCATTATAATTTATGCAGCAATGCCGACTTGTCAAAGTAAAACATCACTTGTAAAGTAAAGTTAAGCCTCTTAAACTACATTTTAAAACATAATTTGGGTCAATTAAAGACATTTCTAAAACTGATCTTCAGGTATCACAATACTGTGGAATGACCCTGACAGCTTTTGACACGTGTGAAAAAAAGGCGTAATTCGTGTTGGGGTGGTTTGTCCACAGTCCCTTCTTTTCCTCTCCCTTCTCCGCCTCTGAACTCTCCCCAATCCTCGTGCGTCCGGGATTGTTTTTCTCTCGTTCAACTGAGTCTGGAGGGAAAAGGGCCCGACTGTTCACAGTCTAGATGGGATGTAATAATTTGACTTTTGCAGTTAGCGCATACAATGAATACAGTATTAAAGTCAGTATACACTGGTCATTTGAAACCCCCAACTCCATCCCCCCTTGGGCATGTCCCCACCCCTCTGTGGCATGACTGCGGCTATGAGAGGACTTTTCCTTCATACTAGGTATCCACTTCACTTTGGTCCCCATTGCCAGTAGCCTGATTATCAGACAGGTCAACTGATGACCGCTAGTCTACATTGCTAGTAGTCTCTTCACTGACTTTGTGCACTGGCCTTCACTTACATCAATAGTAAATGCCCCGGTATTGCAAGAGGGGGGAGCCAGGGGTTTCAAATGACTGGTGCATTATGCAATTAGGTGTATGCAAGATACATGTATGGTATGAACTTGCATTGCATACATATATATGCACATGTATGCATTTTAGTAGTGATGAAAAACGAATTAGTGAAATGATCAATGTTGGGTGTATAGAACCTATAGAATGTACATGTAGTAAGAAATGGTCTGTGCAAAATTTCAGTCAAATTTTGTGGGTCTTGAAGTCTTGTTTTTTCGCAAAAAGCCATATCAGAGTCTCGAATTATGAAAACAAAGGAAATCGGTGAAAAAGTATCTCAGGCTCGCAAAAAAAATGTCTTGTCTCGGAGTCTCGCAAAGTCTCTCCTTGACCATTCGATACCCCTTTATAAGAAGCAAGTGTGAGAGTCGTGTCCCCACTAGCAGTACTGCTAGGAACACTGACATGTTACAGCAATTTATTTATTTGATGAATGATGATTTGTTGCCATCATTTCCAGAGAAGATGCTAGGACATTTGAAGAGAGAATGCCGGTTGATCGCAGGGTCATTGAGCAAACAAACAGAATGAAATCAATTGCAAGGGAACATCAAACCAAACAGGTGCAGCACCTACCCACCCATACACTTTGGTTTCAGCTATAGCTATGCCTTCCTCTTCTACATTTGTACATTACATGTACTACATAATGAACTCTAGACATCAAAGAATCCACATTCTGTCATAGTTGATTTTGTGATTGAGTGAAATATAAATGTAGTGCCAAAAATCCACCCATATTGACAAGATCATGCATGACAGATCTTGGGTGACAATACAATGTACAGGTCTACATTTAGGTCCATGTTTTGTGTGGACTACAAATGCTAGGGGTCACATGACCAGTAGTAGGGATCACAATCAAGGTGAATTTTAGATGTCTGCAGGAGATATTAATTATTTCTTTTAATACCTGAATATTGAATTATCTCACCAACAGGCATACAATCCATGTACATGTACATGCATGCTGCATGCATGTACTTAATAATATACAGTTTACGTATATATAGTCTTACAACTGTACTTCATTTGATGACAGTGGATTTACAATTGAAGGGGTCCGTGCAATAACAATGTAAGTGACTTGTGATCAAAATCTGAATTCTCCTTTTAGATTCAAAGAAATTTAAGGAGAATTTAGAGTATGATCAGAGATCACTTACGTTGTTATTGCACGGACCCCTTCAATTGTAGATTGAAGATTGTCTTATATGCTGTTTACCGATGCTTACAAGTATACATTTTCTTTCTGCACAGTCATTAAGTTCCAACTCTCAAAGTGGAAAATCTTCACAGTATGTGAACACAGTAAGAGATTTGTACATGTACAAATTGTAGTGTACATAGTGTACATGTACATGTATATTGTAACCTACACCATAGGCAGCCCAACCTTGCTTCTGAGGCTACTAATTAAATACTCAATAAAAAAATATATTGAGCTTCCTTTTCATCTTTCTATGTTCACTGAGTCTTTTACTAGACTTTCACTGAACGGCTTTTTGTTTTGGCTTTTACCTTGCTGTTCTTGTAGTTCGAAAAATACCTCTGCCTGCATGGACTTGACACTTTTCCATTTGAGCATGCATCGTGTTGTCGTCCACAAACCAGGATGATAAGGTGCACGCATAAAATATGGAAGTATTTCAATGGCAAGAAATGAGCCTGTGATGTGTGCGTGCACAGCCATATTTGGATGTTACTATGGCAACTTGTGACGTACCTACAATGTAATGACGACAACTCGACGCATGCTCATTGAACGGAAAAGTGTTGAGTCTGGGCAGAGGTTGTTTCTTTTGAACTACTAGAACAGCAAGGTAAAAGCCAAAACAAAAAGCGTTTCAGCCAAAGTAAAAGACTCAGTGAACATAGAAAGACGAAAAGGAACCTCTGCTCGCAGGATATACATATGTACATGGGAAATACATGTAGTTCTTTCTCTAATTTCAAAACACAGCTGACAAGAGGTGGGTTGAAAAAAACAAAGGCATTTGACACTTTCAGTTGTCTTTGTTGTTATTATGTTTTAGTCTCTTGACTCAGTGTTACACATGGATCGTGTAGAGGATCTAAATAATCAACAAATAGAACTGGTTAGTTATAATGCCACCAATACTATTATTAATACTGTGAACATGTAAATTGATCAGTGTCATCCACTCATCTGATAATCTACAGAGGTTGTCATCCCAGTCGTTTTCGATCACGAATACCGTTGTGAAGTCTCCCATCGTCATTGCATAAAAGTCCCTAATGTTTTTATGAAAAAAACGTTACAAAACTAATAAGGAAAATGTATATAAATTTGAAATTTTCATTTCATTAATGCAAGTATGAAAAATATTTTATAGTGCTGAACTCATGGCTTTGTTTAAATGTAATATTGTTTCTGCTGTAGCTCTGGAAGGAACACCACCAGAATAAGGACTGCATTAGTGCATGTATAACTGTGAGTACATGTATGTTACAGCCAGCACACAAAATCAAATTTGAGCAAGCATGTGGACAGAGGGATATTTTTTGTAGAATTTGACAGACAAAGGCAAATGTATAGCCAGGACAAGCAGTCACTCTTATCTTGATACTAGACTGTTGGAATAGTCGACTTTCAATTTAAATGATTGACTTGACAGTACGTACACATGTACAGTTACACAGGGCCTCTATGGATATACCAGCCTAGCTGCTGAATGGGTTACCCTACATAAATAAAGGTTATAAAGAATGTACAAAGCGTTTGGAGCAACTCCAGGGAATATTATTGCTCAATGATATGCAAAAAGATAAAGGCATGCATGTACATTGTACATGTATGATTAAATTTAATGATTCCCCAAAGCCTCACATTGAAACAGGTCTAAGTTCAGTGCAGGACAAGTGTCCATAACATATATTGAAAGTGGGCTATTCATCCTGGTGCCGTCTTCTACTGAGAACCTTATTGGTTATACAGTCATTCTCAAAAAGGTTGTCCAGATGAAAAGTCACGTGATTCATTATGTTTTCAATTTCTGCACGCGGAACTGCGAGTTGATACCAGCGCCATTACATACAGTTCTCACAATGCCGTGTACTTTTGCATCTCAAATTGAAATTCCACGTGAGGAAATCGAATACATAATGAATCACGTGATTTTATTGTAGTATTGTAGTCTTTTCATTTGGAGAATGACTGTATGTCATGCTGACTATTACCCAAATGTTAATGACTACATCTTGTGATACTTTACTTCATTTCAGAGTGATGTATATCAAAGAATACAGGCCAAAGCTGCACAATACCCAATGGTACATTAATGTACAATCTATCAATTAATATACATTTTTAATTACCAGACTGTCTGATCATTCTTCTTTACTCAGTATGTGACAATTACATTGGAAGACTTGGTCCAGGTGTTTTAACCATTCAGATAGCAGTTCTTAAATCTCCAATTTACTGACTGTATAGCCTACCAGTATCCAATGTGCTGGAGAAAAAACATTGAATCCATTCATTTCCACTAGTTTTCCATCAAGGGCAAACACCTTGAAAAACTTGTACCTAATTCAGCCAAGCAAAACACACGAACCCAGTCTTCCAACATTTGCCACAGACCTGTTTACAGGCTCACACAAAATTATATAAAATACAATGCCATTTTTTCTAAATAATGTAGTTTGAATTGTATTGTTGTTTTTTTAGTTTATATTCCCTCTTCCAAGAGATGATGGTTATGAGTTCATGTTTGTTGAGTTTTCTGGTGATAACTGTCTGATGACTTCTCTACTCCAGTATCAAGTAAGTAAGTATATAAATAGATGTACAGTAGGTACAGTATTAAAGTAATATTTAAAAAAATCGAATTCATGAATAATTAATGAGGGAAATACAATAGAAATCATAAGCGTAGCAGACATCTGTAAATCGGATACAGAATTGTCCTCATTTGCATTCAACTATAACTTGGATTTTCTCGGCCAAACTGTTTCCTATCATCCAAATTATAGTAAAACATTCAATTATACATCGTTGGATTCGATAAGTCAGATCGGCTCGCCATTGTAAATGCCATACAGTTCGGCCACTCATATTGTATCTATTACATACAGTATGAGCAGTCGTACTGTATGGGAATTACATTGTCCAGCTGCAGGGGAGATTGTATATTACTTAATATCATATCCACAGAACTGATGCATAAAATCATGTTACTATACTTTTCAAGATACCAGTAAGTTTGGCTGAGAAAATCACTGCTAAAGTTGATGCAAATGAGGACGATTTTTTATTACATTTACAGGCTGCACTCATCACTTATTATTTCTGTTGTGATTTCTTCATGAATTATTAATGAGTTGAATAACATTGAATGATAATAATTCTTATGTCTATTGTAATATCAATGAATTTTCTTACATGCAGACCTTAGCTGAGCATGCTCCATGGGTACTAGCAATGAGACACTTTACAGAGTTAAGACAGTCTAAAGGTTTGTATTGTAACAGCTTCTGTAATTACCAACATTAACACTAAAAGAGTTGACTTAGTTAACTTTGTGTTTCTCATCTCTTCATTATAAAATGACTACAGGTTGGAGGGGTATGGAATGGTCGAGGCGAGACTTTGCGAGACTCCATGAGACAAGGCATATTTTTGACAAACCCAAGACGCTTTTCCACCGATTTCCTTTGTTTTCAAAATTTGAGACTCTGAGATGGCTTTTTGTGAAAAAACGAGACTTCGAGACCCACGAAATTTGACCGAAATTTTGCGAGACTCTGGCTTTTTGCGGGGACCATTCGACACCCCTGGTTGGCCATTTGAATTTGATCGACAGAAGCCCAATCGATGCACTATGTTTGTTAAATTGTCACAAATTTAATAAAAAACTTCACCAGTCACAATACAAGGAAATTGCCTATACTTAATGCAAGAAGTGACTTGTGATCCAAATCAAAATTCTCCTCTGGAATTCAAATACAAAATGTTACTTAAAGGAGAATTTAGATTTTAATCAGAGATCAGTTATATTCTTGCAGGGACCCTTTGTTTGGTCTTTTCATGAATGATGGCATTAATAATTTCTAGGTACTATATACTGTACACAAATTGTACATGTACACAGACATTTGACATACATTGTATGTACGTACAATGTATCTCTATAATCGTCTATCCAATTATATTACATATTATTTTTGCTTTGATTTCTGTAGATATTGTCCTTATGGTAGGTGAGGTGGACACTAAACAGCTGGTAAATAATATAATTATATTAGAGAGTTTTCATAAACTAATACATGTTAGTACATCCTAATTCCATTGTGTTCTTTTGTTTACTTTTGACTATTTACCACTAACTAATAGTTTTTGTTTCACAGGTTTATGAAAACCACTTTAATTCCATTGTTTTCTTTTGTTGTCATTTGACTACAGTGGAACCCGGCCTTACGGACACCCGGTTAACATGGACACCCGGTTAACATGGACACCCGGTTAACATGGACACCCGGTTAACATGGACACCCGGTTATTACGGGCATGTTGTTCTGTCCCGGCAGAATCGAAAATCATACAAATGCCTATAAAATATACCCGGTTAATACAGACACCCGGTTAATACAGGCACTGCGTCTCGTCCCGATGGTGTCCGTCCATATTAACTGGGTTCCACTGTATTACACACATTAACTATTAGTTTATATTTCACAGGTTTATGAAAACCACTGTAATAAAATTATTGATGATCATAATAAATTTTTTATCATGAAAAATTATTTTAGTTCTGATACATGTTTGTGGTAAATGATGGGTTGATAAGATATTGCTTGTTTTCATTGTAGAGTGTGGTAGATGCCCAATGGCTGGGGTATCAAACCCAAATGTATTATGCCTCGGATAATCCAGACAGAGAAAACCTGCTAAAACATTTCAACAAAGAACCACAGAACTTTAATCACATGAGTGTTATTGACCAACTTGAACAGGAAATTGCATCTGGTAGATTGGCCAATCCCACGTAATTTAGTACATTAATTCAAGATACATTGTACATGTACATGTATGTATAGACCCTTTTAATAAATCCCACGATGCATGATTTTCCGCACTTGACGTCAAACTTATTCTTTTGAATTCTATTCAAAATATACAAAGACTGAAAACAATGAAGGAAAATGAATGGAATTCAAAATAATAAATTTGACGTCAATCGCGGAAAATCATGCATTGTGGGATTTATTAAAAGGGTCTATAAACACAGGGATGAGTAGGTTTCAGAGAGGAGAGAGCTGTGATTCTTGATTTGGACATATACAAAGTGTGTGTTGATTTAAAAAAATACTATTATCAGTCAGTTGGTGGTATATTGGACATTTTAATTATCTCTTTATTACAACAAATTAATAAAAGAATTCCATCCAGTCTGTATTTAGCAAAAATAATACTCATGCTGCACGTCATATAATAATAACACTGTAAAAACCTGTGTATCAGTATAAGTTAGCCTCCCCACGTGTAAGGGTTTCTTTGACACTGAAAGTTTGGAAAAATCTTTTTTTTTTGTCCATGAGTTAGTTTTGTTTCATATTTAAAAATCATATCACATGTATTGTGGTCATTATCAAAGACCATATCTTGACTGCAATTCTCTCACTGCAATAGAGTCTAGTGCCCCATCTATTTGAATGGATGATTCAGTATTGAATCCCCTCTCCATCATTTTACCAAAGAAACCAGTTGGCAAATCACATCTTTGGAATTCAACATCCTTGCCAAACCTCTTCCTACAAAGTGTTTTCATGTCTGTTACAATGCCGTCAGCAAGGCCAACTTGCACTGCCATTTCACCAACAAAAAGATCTCCTGTGAAAACTGTCTTGTGGTCTTTGTTAATATTAGGTCTGCGTTCTTTCACTAAATTAATGAAGTTGTTGTGGACTTGGGTTAAAAGACCTTTCATCCATTCTCTATCTTCTGGCTTCTCTGGTTTGAAGGCATCCCATCTGACTTTGTTTTCTCCTGCAGTAATGAGTCTTCTTTCAATTCCTATGAATGAGTAAACAAAGTCAGAATGTTATGTGTAGTTCACAAGTGATGCAAGCATAAGCACAAAATATGGAACAATCCATCCTTTTTCGCAGTGATCGAAGTATGACTGCCTGACACCCAGGGAGGGTACTCAGGGGTATCAGTGATGGGGAGGTGCGAATGAGGCCAAACTTTTTAACCCCAAAAAAGTTTCATTACGCAAACACAAGACACAAAAAAAGTCCAACGGCCCACAACGTAACCCCCCCCAAAAAAAATCCATTTTTCTCTGCACAAAATCAAGAATGGTAGGATATCATTTTTATAAACCCCCCAAAAAGTCCTTGTCAAAATCTTTATGTCAAAATAAGTCCACCAGAAAATTGCTAACCACAAAAAAGTCCCAAGCCACGAATTTCAAACCCCAAAAAGGTCTTCACACCTCCCTGTCACTGATACCCCTGAGTACCCCCCCCCCCCCCCCCCCCCCCGGGGCCTGACCACCTACATTGTTTAAATACATGTGTGCTGGCTGCTGGCATAGATAGTGAAACCAGGCTTAACTTTTTGCCTGTTTTTCAAATGGCCTGTATTTTCTCTTACTCCAGTAAAGTTAGTACTCATTCTTGCCATCAAATGACAGGCATACACTGCCCTCCATCCCCCTACATGTGCTAGCAAACAGAGAAAATTATTTTGAAAAGTTGCAATTCAGCTTTGAAAAAGTCCCCAGACAACCTAGCTAGTCTCCCTTGCAGCAGTGTTTAGTGTCATCACGCAACACGGCTGCGAGGGAGACTACAGGCAACCCAACCATTTCTTCTGAGACTACTTATAATAAATAACATGATATTTGTATGTGCCCACACAAATGCAGTACTGTATTGAAACAAGGTGTGAATCGAAACTGATGCTGTGTGATGGCCTGATGTGCACTGTGCTTCAGTGGTGCAACCGAACATCCAAAGTCCGCGTATACTACTGCCTACAGGCCCATGAGGGGTACCCAGAGTAAAGTCACTGAAGCCTTAAAAACATTTTCTCGCTTGTTTCAATACTGCATTTGTGCGGGTGGGGAGCCCAATGTACATAATATGTATTGCGTGTGCAATACACCTTGTTGGGATCCCTGTGTCGATCCTCAGTCTTCTTTTCCGGTAAACACAGGAAACCCACAAGCGAGAAATAGAAAAAAAGGATCCTTCGATTTAGCTACATGTACATTTGTTAAGTACAACAAATTTCAATGCTCGTCTCAAAACTCCACAACTAAAAATATTCCTACCCAGACACAAATTCAATATTCAATTTGTTATTTACCTAACTTTTTCATTGCTTCGATTAAGCCAACGTTGGAAGCGAGGGCTCCGATCGAACCCATGAACGTGTTGGATCTACGAATATCTCGTCTCCAGCAAGAGCCAACCAGTACCCGCCAGATAACGCGGCATCTTCAGCAAAGGTAATGACGGGGATTTCGTGATCTCGGGCCATGGCTCTTATGCGGTTAAAAATGAGATTCGATTGAGTTGCTGATCCACCCATGCTATTCACTTCGAGACACACAGCTTTAGGCTTGACTTTCTTCACGTCAAATGCTCTGTCGATGGACTTTTCAACGCGACGCATGTTTAGAACATGACGGCTGGAAGAGTTGCCTTGAATCGTGCCTTGTAGACGTATGATTCGTACGACATTTGTGGACCTTCTCCACGGCAAATAGGAAGACATCGCTGTATTGATTCGAAAACAAATGCACTTTCAGACTTAGAACAGGACGTGTGGATCAAGTATAAAAGCTTTAACCACGCAGTTCTGCTTTTATATAAAATCTTTGCAAGGAACCACGATTATTCAATGAACATGCAAGCTAAATCTCTCGCATGACATCTATGCTATTTTTAGCTTTACTGCAGGAAGACTGGCACTAGTCATGATGACGCAAGTACATGCAATGATTCTTGCTACTGCAGACAAAATTAGTATTTTTATTCAAATGTCACGAAAATGAAGATATAAGAAAAATCTCAATTTTCATTCATCTTCTCTCAGTCGTTTATTTTTGGCTTCTTGGGGAAGAGCGAGACTGGGACTAATACCGCTGACTAGGTTAATAGCAGGCTCACTATTATGAAGAATCCTTTTCCCTGATTCATGATTGTCTGAGTTCTGAGAGGTTGGTGTAGATTGCGTTGTGTTTTTAATGCTATATCTTACTTGGATTTTGCCTGTTTATATCAAGGAGACAAGTAAGAGGCTTCTAGCTATGTATGTAGTGTTTTCGTCTTGTTATTCTGTGGTAAATCGACTTTAATATTGTAAGGTTTTGGCTCCTACAAAAATTTACAACTTTAAACTCTTTCTTTGCATCGAAGCTTTATATTGTCAATGTCATGCTTATTACTGGTTTAGACATTAATTTAATGATAATTATCTGAAAAGGAGTTATTTATGATTCATTTGAAGATTCTATGCTTAGCTTTTATTATTTATTTTATATATTGCATAATCGTTGTCGGGTTGAAAATCATAAATCATAGAAGCTGAGACCGCAAGGATGGATGGGAAATCAGTTCATGGCCCGCATTACATGCAGATATATTCAATGTTCTCATAGTTTTGAAGGTATATGAGCTATTTAACTAAGATCCTACAAGTCTATAAAAAGGTCGATGATTTGACGGTGTTATTTGAGAGTTTTAATTTCCCAGAATTCCTTTTGGTCATAGCTTTCAAGATTTTCAACCCGACAACTATTATGCAATTAGCTATATACAGCTATTTCAAAAAAGGTTGGTGAATGTTTTGTTGCATCTTGCATCTTGCATACCAAGCCCGAAATGTATTGTGGATCATATGTAAATAATGTCAGCATGCACATATAGGAGAAAATATGACGGCTTCATATTGCAAAGATAAAGTTTGGGAAAATTCCCAGAGTCCATATTATTGTGACCTTTCGCTGACTCCATTCACATTGCCCATAGTGCATTTCGGGCTTGGTATGCAACATGCAACATGCAACAAAACCTTCACCAACCTTTTTTGAAATAGCTGTATACACTGTATGGTATGATAGCTATTATTCAGGACATGTAATTCTGATGTGCATTACATTGTGTACATGTATGTATCATTATAAAATAACTACATGTATGATATAACGTGCGCTCTGATTGGCCAAAGGATGCATATTCCGCATGCTTTATGAGAGCACACAGCACGCGCATGCAGATATTCATGACAAACATTTTTTAATGGACAAATTGACAACTTGCCTTAAAATCATATTTGTATTTTATAAAAGAACAAGACGCTCAATGAGCGTTCACTCGGGCATTGTGAAAAGGAAAATGTCAGTTGTTCGAGGAAGTACTTGAAAATGAATGCCAGTTGGTTGAAGAACAAGGACAATGTCAGCTGCGCGAGGAGAGACCTGACAATGACTGACAGTTGCGTGACGAGGGAGACTATGTATATACATGTATGTGTCGAGTTCATTTGATTTGCCTTTGAGTTCATTTGATTATCTTTTGACTTTGAGTTCAATTGATTTGATTTTGATGAGTTTGTGTAAAGGCCCCCTCTCTAGCTTCAGATCCCGAAACGTCGAGTTTGGAATCGAGTTCGGGTTCGAGTTACGGTTCGAACGTCGAATAAAACAAGGACATCTTCTTCAATACAATATAATTTCTCTGACGTCATGACAATCAGTGACAGTTGAGTGACGAGGGAGACTATTAGTCCGGTGAGTACGAACATGATACGTCTTGAGGTTGCATAGGTCAGATGGTTCCGATAACGGCCTCTCGTTTGTTTTTAAAAAAAATATTTTAAGCGAGCTTCTAGTCCTTTTACCACTTCTAGTCATTGAACGATGAACTAGAATCCCGACCTTTTAATAGCTTGAAGATCTACAGCTGCTTTCAAAACTAAGATTCATAATCTACTTGAGTCCTGTGTCTCCTTTATCTTTTCAAATCTGCGGAGTAATCTTGAAACTCCGGATACGATTAAATACGTCGCATACTCGTCATTTTGAAGCCAAACAAAACTACTACTACTACTACTACTACCGAAATCCGCATTTTCTAACTCGGGCGGCCTGCGGCCTGGGCCCGAGTAAATAGAAAACTTGTCCGCTGTGCTATTGTGCAGACTTATAGCACTTGGGGACTGATCAGAACACTGGAGAAGTGTTGAGAAGCACTCCGCTATGTAAACACGCCCCTCATTGAAATCAGCTTCATGTTGTTGGGACTAGCGTGTTATTTTAAGATTAAATAAAGTATTACCACCACCACCACCATGCGTCATGCTTCTCAAAACTTCTCTCATGTTCTGATCAGTCCCTGCATTGAGTACATTATGTACCATGCACATGCTCATTTTCTATTTCTTCATTTATTTTTATGTTGCATGTACACTGTATTAGAGTATTGTAAGGTACCATTATATTGAAGTGAAGTGATTTGATATGTGGTGACACAGGAAGCCCATAAGTACAAATCATATTTTAAAATGACATGTTTTTTTTCTTCAGTTTTTATTGTAGATTGCTGCAAAGTGGCCGGCATGCAATCATATTTGCATTATTGATGTCCCTCTACATACAATGTGTATGAGTACTACAGGGCATGAGATTGTATATATGTAGATATTCTGTACAATCGTAGCAAATCATGGAACAACTTATTCCACCAAATAGTGACTCCACAATGCCGCCTTTATCAGACAATGAAGCTACAAGACCTGAAGCATCAGTTACAGAACTTAACTCTTCTTCACCAAGTGATGATGAAGTTCACATAGAACTTACATGTAGTGTCCATAAGAGAGAAAGACAAGCACCTGTTGTACCTGTGATTACAATTGACAACTGTAGTGACGAAGAAAATATAGAAACAAACGATTTGTCAAAGAAGATGAAGTTGGAGAAGGATTCTAGTGACAGCACAGAGATACAAGATACAGGATGTCGTAGTCCAAAAGACCAAACTTGTTCTATTTGCCTTGGGGAATTTGATAACAAATCATTTCTGGATCAGTGTTTTCATATCCTTTATTTCTTACTGTACAAATGTAGTTACTACTTACATCTAGTAGTCATTTGACCCAGTTGTTCAAAGAATCCATAGCATTATCCTGCCAGTGGATAAGTTGATAAATATTGTCAGCTTGTGCAAACTTATCCACTGGATAAGGATGTACATGTATCCACCAGGCCCCGGTTGCACAAAAGGTGAATAGCGCTTTTAAGTTAAGTTGATCTTAGCTTAGTTTACATGTAGGTGTCCCCAATTAGTGATCTACCTGTGGACTGCTACGACACTAGACACATTAATAAAGTTGACATTCATTCCTTTATTAATGTGCTATCCACAGGATAAGTCTTATCCAACGGATAAAAATGATGCAGTTATCCAATAAATTTTGTCCATTGGTTAAGACTGATCCGGTGGATAGCACTACTGTATTTACCTTTTACAGTGCAACTGGGATGTACAAAATGTAGTACATGTAATACATCCACAATCAACCAGGGACAATTCTTTGCCTGTATGTTGTATGTATGCAGTCTGTGGCAAATGTTAGAAGACTGGGTTTGAGTGTTTTGATTGGCTGAATTAGTTACAAGGTTTTCGAGGTGTTTGCCCTCGATGAAAGACTAGTGGAATTATCACTTGAATGGATTCAACATTCTTTCTCCAGCACTATGCTATACATTGTACTTTTTTTTCTATTGGAGATAATATTGCCAAATTTCAATGGTTATTCAATGTACATGTACATGTATATAAAACACTCCAATGTATTTTTGCCACAGCAATACAATACAATAAATTTATTAGCATTTTCCACAGCCTGGAGGTACATATATTAATACTCAGCTACACAATGTACATGTACATTGTACGCAATTAATTGTACAATGTCATGTATTTGTAAAATTAATGTACTTTAATATTAACTTTAGTGGGAGATCGAGCCAGACAGGAAAATAATTTGGTTTGAGGTAACAATAGACAAATGGATTGATCAGCCATCACTCCAGTATATAATGCAGCAAACGCTGCTAAACAGATGTGACAGTGTACAATGTTGTTTATTCTTAACATTAGTTACATACATTTTGTTTCTACTGCATCCTTCAGTGGTCAGAAATTGTTAGAACATGTCCTCTCTGCAAGGCAAGGTTCTCCAAAATAATACATTCCGTTAAATCAATGGCAGAATATGAACTGGTAAGTGCATTAAATAACTCAAAGGCTTTTTCTTGATCATTTCTTGATCATTATAATAATAGATTAGTGAAACTCCCAATGTCTTCATTAATTACCTGTCTTGAAAGATGAGCATTTTTTGTCAAGATCCAGTTGGTCACGTACATAGGCCTTTTCACGGATATACTGGAAGTGTCCGAACGCAATGCATTGTGGACTAGATTCGGCACAAACACAACAATCTGAGCACCATTTTGGATCGAAGAGCTCCGGAAGAACATAAACAAACTCACTTCATCATTGCCTCGGTGAGCCGTGCTTGGCTGCAATTATAATGACACGAGATATCGAGAAAGGTTCGTTTTATTATTTTTCTTCGTTTCTTTGTGTATAACGGCAATTTGAATAGCATCAAATGAAAATTATACGTGGTACACCGTATAGTGTAGATACTAGAGATTACTATATTTTACTAATCTTAGATGGGTCATTATGCCACATGTCAAGGAGTATTTCGTGTCATTATTGCAGCCCATATGGCGCCTGGATTGTTGTGTTTGTGCTGAATCTAGACCAGAATTAATGCACTCTGTTCAGCTACTTCCGGTCTATCCGTGAAAAGGTCTATGTTAAAGCATTAGTGAAGCGATTTCTCACCGGAACCGAACACCGGAACCAACCAAGAATGGACAGAGAATCCTGGCCACAATAAGAGAATCTTTAGGTCACAATTATTGATGAACTAATGTGATGGCTGTACATGTACATGTATTATATATTGTATGTCTCCCTTTCTGTACTCCGATGAAGGACTACAATGTATAAACTTCCCAAGCGTCAGTAGATTTAATTGCTTTTTTACATAAAAGTTCAAAATGTAGGATGAGGGCTTTCATTGAATTTCAAGACCGAGGGCGTAAAGTCCAAGCCCATAGTTTTGAACGATTTTAATAACCAGCCACGCCCCAATTCTATTGTTTTAATGGAAGACAATGTGTAATTAATAAAACTGCCCCCAGCCAGACTCGTTCCCAGTCGTTTCTCGGAGGTTCGGAGGGCACGCGGAGTGCCTTTGTGCACTTTCCAGTTTCTTTGCGGCCTGGTTTACTTCCCTTTCCATGGTAAGTAACGACTGGGAACGAGTCTGGCCCCCAGCTTTAAGAATGGAGGTCTTGGTCTGGATTTCAATACCTACATTTTATAAAACAATAGAATTGGGGCGTGGCAGGTTTTTAATTGGTGCTAAAGTTTCATTCTACACACTTGTAGATGGCTGTATTACACTCGTTCTCAGTAACACGTGCCGAAAGCTACATTTGTCTCGACGACAAAGTTGACTTTTGGTGGACGTCAATCAAACAGTTTTCACGACAATAGACAAAATCGGCTAATGCAATGTTTACATTCTTTAACCTAATTCAAAACCTTTGGGAATATATAAGAGCTTTCTGTTCCAAACATTTCCATTTCATTATCATGTCAATGCTCTACTGAAATCGAAATACAACAGAGAAAGAATCGTATTCCCAAAAGGTTTGTAATGGGTCAAAGAGTGTAAACAGTGCGTTAGCCGATTTGGTCTATCACAGCACATTTTCCCGGAGTAGTCAGTAATTCAAGTGGGAGTTTCAAGCCTTTTTCGAAATCGTTTCGATGGAGAGTTATAATGTTAAAGCAGAGGCATGTCTACAAAAGGTATTGCTGATATACTTTGCGTGAGCGAAACATTCGTAAAAAAAGTAATTCGAACTGTACGAAAACACAGCCGACGTAAAAGATCCTCCGCGGAGATTGTCCAAGGCATGGATTACAGGTAAAGAAAATGCCATTTTCTAAATGTGAACTGCTTCTGTGTATCTGTCTTCATGCAGCTTTGATTGTTCTTCATTTAGCAACCGAAATTCGACTCATTCGCCGGGTGATTGAGGACAATCACATGTGGAAATGTGCTGTGATTGTCATGGAAACTGTTTGATTGACGTCCACCAAAAGTCAACTTTGTCTCCCAGACAAATGTACCTTTCGGCGCGTGTTACTGAGAACGAGTGTAAACTACAGTCAATTATCAAAAAGGTTGTCCATGATAGGCTAAATACATTATACATTGTATATACAGCAATATATGCAGAAATTCTGATCCTTTTGACTAAAATACACATATATCAAAGACCTACATATATCAAAGACCTACTATCATGGGATAGCTTCCATGATATTTTTTTCATAAACCCTCGCTGGCAGACGACTAGAAAAAAATATCAGCGTAGCCATCCCATAATTTTCAGTAGGTTTTTGATATATATATGTATTTTGGTCAAAAGGATCAGAATTTCTGCATATTGCTGTAACATACTACATACATGTAAATGTAGGTGTGATGGTCATATTTTACTTTTTCAGCATAAACTCCCTGCTCAACAAAACCCTACAAAAGTCAGTAGTAATGACAGGAGATTCCGCTACAGAACTACAGTAGTTGATGATATGCATGAGCCACAGCAGCAAAGCACTACTGCATCTTCAAATATATGGTTACAGCGAGCTGAAAGAAGGGAGAGGATTTTGTCTACCAGAAGGAGCAAAATTGCCAAGACAAAAGAAAAACGAAGGTGAATTTTAAAGACTACACTGTCTTGTGCCATTTGTACTACAGGTACATGTAGCAATCTGGCAATATCACAGATTGCTGGTTTGCAATACACGTCACGGTGACCATTTTGGTTGAACTTCAACAAAAGATTGCTCATTAGTGTCTATTGTTTGTTCAACCAACATGGCCGCCATGTCTTTATCTCTTGATTCTCAAGGGATTGATTGCAAACCAAGAATTGAATGGTAATTATGGCATGCATGTACATGTACATGTATGACCTTATACGGTATGCATGTATGCTAATATGCAACTTTGTTTTCAGATCAATTTATGCCAGGAATCTTTGGGTTCAGACTGTCACTCAAACTGGACGTCCAAAATATAGAGATACATGTAAGTCATAAACAAATGACTGACTGATTCATACCAATAAAGCAAGGGCAACCATTGATGCGATACATTAGAATTTCGGTTAATACTAGCACCTCCAATTACATGTATAGGCCCATCTATTCACTACCAGGTAATAAAAGTATTATTCCGACTATACGATCCTCATAGGTCCCCATATGTCAAATACTTTTTATTTAAAAGGTCAATATAGCAGCAAATGCAATAATAATTTCAAGACAAGAACGACAGTTTTGAGCTTTGACAGGTTTCGACGTTACGAACGTCATCTTCAGTAAGACTAAGTGACACTGTGGTTTCTACACGTGGGAATGTTATTTACATTATTTTTATTTTTATGTTATTAATTTGTTTACTCTTTTTGTTGAAAAAGGCATTTTTAGTAATAACATTGACACAACTAGCACATACAATGTAACGTTCACCTTATTTCCAAACTACCCACAGCAAATTAATATCAATGCAGTGTGTTATACAAGCGTCTTTATAATTTGATGGGCTTCCTTGGCCAATTAGTCTGCGAACAGTCCCTCCTTTTCCCTCCAGACTCAGTGAAGACGAGTATTTAGAATCCTGTGGACACAGTCTCCCAAATCCTCGCGCGTTCGGGATCGGTTTTTCCAGGGATCGTTTTCTCTCTCGTTCAACTGAGTCTGGAGGGAAAGAGGGAGTGTTCACAGTCTATGGCCTATGGGCCTGTGGAGATGCTAGTGTTATTATATCACTATGTATGTCTAACCGTAGTAGCGCCTACACAGTTTATGTTCACTAGTGTATTACTAATATTTTCTTTCTATATACTTTTTATTTTTAACAATAATCGGTTAGCTCCCCAGTTCTTTCGTGCCAACCCTGCCTGTACACATCGCCTGGTTCCATGGCTTACCCGTGAGCTGCAGTGTTTATTAGATGATGAAGCAAGTCACGTGGATTTCGTCCTGCAGCTCATATTGTCACTCATTACCAAGTATGTATATCGACCAATGATAGCATTCGGTCTATTATACCAATACATGCACTATAAACACCTACATCTATCCTCTGATGGATTACCTGTGGTAAGCTAGTCAACATTCTCTACTTATTTCTTTGCAGGATCCAGGTAGATTCAGATGATTTCATCGAACAACTTCGACCATTTCTGACAGACAAGACTGAACACTTTGCTCACGAGTTTCTTAGCTATGCTCGTTCGCCTTTCGATACGAATGCTTTCGATCAACGTGCTAAGTATCAATGGCCGAGTATAAACACTGAACAAGTCGCTCAAACTCCAATGACATTAGATGTTAGTACTACTGGTAGGTCCTTCCTTCCTTCCTTCCTTCCTTCCTTCCTTCCTTCCTTTTGCCCTTCCTTCCTTCCTTCCTTCCTTCCCATTCCCCATTTTGTCCTTCCTACCTTCCTTCTTCCTTCCCATCTTTCCCTTCCTTCCTTCTTCCTTTCCATACTTCCTCCTTCTTCCTTTCCATCCTTCCTTCCTTCCTTGCTTGCTTGCTTCCTTCCCATCTTTCCCTTCCTACCTTCCTTCCTTTTTTCCTTCCCATCCTTCCTTGCCTCCTTGCTTCCTTCCCATCTTTCCCTTCCTACTTTCCTTCCTTCTTCCTTTCCATCCTTCCTTTCTTCATTGCTTGCTTGCTTGCTTCCTTCCCATCTTTCCCTTCCTACTTTCCTTCCTTTTTTCCTTCCCATCTTTCCCTTCCTTCCTTCTTCCTTTCCATCCTTCGTTCCTTGCTTGCTTGCTTCCTTCCCATCTGCTTTCCCATCCTACTTTCCTTCCTTTTTTCCTTCCCATCCTTCCTTGCCTCCTTGCTTCCTTCCCATCTTTCACTACCTAACTTCCTTCCTTCTTCCTTTCCATCCTTCCTTTCTTCATTGCTTGCTTGCTTCCTTCCCATCTTTCCCTTCCTACCTTCCTTCCTTTTTTCCTTCCCATCTTTCCCTTCCTTCCTTCCTTCTTCCTTTCCATCCTTCCTTCCTTCCCGTTCCTTGCTTGCTTGCTTCCTTCCCATCTTTCCCTTCTTTCCTTCCTTCCTTCCTTTTTTCCTTCCCATCCTTCCTTGCCTCCTTCCTTCCCATCTTTCCCTTCCTACCTTCCTTCCTTCTTCCTTCCCATCCTTCCTTCTTTCCCTCCTTCTTCCTTCCCATCCTTCCTTTCTTCCTTCCCATCCTTCCTTCCTTCCCATCCTTCCCTTCCTACCTTCCTTCCTGTTTTCCTGCTATTTACTATTAAACACTATTTTGCTTCCGATGTGTTATAGGTTGGGATTCCCCGGATGAAACAGAAACATCTGAAGCCATTTTTTATGGTGTAGCTGGACCATCCGGTATATCAGATTCGATAGAAGTAGTTAGTAGTGGTTCTACACCAATAGCACAGCCGATAGACCAGTCACGTGTCTGGGACACTGATGATGAAAATATCAGGGAACAAACAACAAATCAAGAATCGAACCAAAATAGGAATGACGTAATTGAGTTATCACCGGAAGTGGTCACTATTGACGTTCCTAAACAAAAACGTCACAAACACAAGCACAAACATAAAGGTCGCCGCAGACATAAGCACAGGGCCTACAATCGTGAGAATGGAAGTGTTGGAGAGCTTTCCGTGCCAGGACCAAGCTATGTAAGGATATATACATCGGATTCTCGCAGAACTCGATTAGATGTCATTGTAGTTTCCAGTGAGGGGACGGGGTCTCCTGATTCCATAGAAATATCATCCCACAACACAGCCAGCCGTCTGGATTCTTCTCCTGCAACACGATTATCGAAATCACGATCTTCCTCGCGAAAAACACCTTCGAAGTCAACCCGGTTGTCACGTGATTCGAGCTCAGAGCGTTCGAAATCTCGCGAAGACTGTCGAGAATCTAGGCGCACGAGAACTCATTCTAAAAGAAACTCTTCGAGGTCACGTGATGGCTCTGTAGAGTCATCGTCACGTGGGCGTTCTTCAAAGTCACGTGATGATTCTTGCCACAAACGTTCTCGGTCCCGTAACGAGTGTCACGAACCACGAAATAAAACGTATTCTCGACTGTGCATCCCGCGGTCAAAATCACCTATGATACATGGATCACGTGATTCGATATCACGTGATGTCTGTGGAGGGGGTTCTTCAGAGGACGGGGTAGCCAGGCCTTCTTCGCCCACCGAACAACAAATGAAGCTGGAAATCGTAGAACTTGAGAGGAAGATCGCTGAAGACACAAAGCGACTCGAGGAACT
Source organism: Actinostola sp. cb2023 (assembly GCA_033675265.1). Classification (NCBI taxonomy): domain Eukaryota; kingdom Metazoa; phylum Cnidaria; class Anthozoa; order Actiniaria; family Actinostolidae; genus Actinostola; species Actinostola sp. cb2023. The sequence goes on along the minus strand of JAUJYZ010001287.1, from coordinate 186,136 downwards.
GCTCACGAAACAAGAGGAAAGAAAACAGGGTATTGGTATTAGTTTACTGGGCACAGAGGGTAGCGAGACAGACGGACAGAGCAGATAAAGTCTGATCTGTCAAATCATGTAGTCTTGTGTTTGAAATAAATTGGAATGTTTTGCAACTGTGTTTGTGTATAGTTTTCAACGCTGTCAGTGTTGAAACTTGGCGTGACCAGAATACACGAAATGTTGTTCGTAGTAAAAAAAAATAAATGCATCACAGATGCAACAGCTATTTCTTCCACGCTCGAATATCGTCAAAATAGAAGGGATTTGAACGTCAATCTAATTACGCGTGCATGTTTTACCGAGCCATGCAACGAGTGACCAAACACTGTTTAGTCACGCTGCGATGTCTATATTTAATTTAGTTCGATTAAATCTGTTCAGCACTATTTTCTGATCTATATAGTTCCCTAAAATCGAAGGCTGATGTTTTTCGATTGTATTTTTGCCGTTTATATCCATCCTGAGCTGGTATTTTCGATTGTGGAAATTCAGCTTTAAATTGTGCAAGTAATAGGCTAAAACTGCTTCTGTATGGCGATACAAATAAGTTTTTAGGTTTCACATTTAATATATCTATCAAAATAGCTTGATTAAGAAGCCCGCGAGTTCACGCTAATGGAGCGTCTAAAAATCCTTGCCGCTTTATATGTGCGGGCTTCCTGGAGTTTTCAGAAATAACGTGTAAAAATCAATCTTTCTGCACGGTCATCGCAGAAAGCGAAACTTGTACCGATTGCGCATGTTGTAATCGGTGTTCGTTTTTGACGTGAAATTATCGATGACGGGAAGAACAAAACACTCAATTATTGTCTGATAGTTAAGAATGCCTTTAACTTATCGGTGAATTCGTTTTTTCAAAGCTAAAGTAATGTAAAGGTTATCTTCTCTGAGAACATTATGTCCGGCATAGCTCAAGAGAACATGAACCTATTTTCTCACTTGCATAGATTTCAGTATTAGTTTTCGCGTTATGAATTATTTTGTTTGAAACTTGGTCGTCCTTAGAGAAACTTGTAAAGATGGAAACAATCTAATCAGGCTTGATTATCTCGAAAACTAACGCGGGACGACACACGGGGCGACACGCGGGACCCCTTTTTAATTTTATAAAATGTTGTAATGACTATTAAAGGTAGTAGTCACCTAAACGTTTTCTTTGCATCATATGTTCTTGGTACTTGCTCGCTTGTGGTCTGGATGCAAGCCTTTACAAACAACTGGACAAATAATGAGTCATCAAACAAATATCGAGTGCAAATCCTTTGTTTTAAGTTCATTTTACTTTACTTTTGTTATCTTTTCTTTCACCGGTTGTTTGTGTTTAAATGTCATCATCGCGGACAGGTGAGTAGAGTCAGACAATTGACGCATCACTTACCTTTAACCAACGCAAAAGACTTCCAAGCTTTAAGTTGAAGTACGTTACGTACGTATCTTGAACGGAAGGAAAAAGGTTGTATTTGTGGTGATTTAATTTTCCCACTGGTTTTAATTTTTCTGAGGGTTGTTCTAAGGTTAGGTCTAGGGTTTTATGGTGGGTAAGTTATGTGTTTAGGTTAGTTGTAAAGGATTAAACTGAAAGGAAGTGAATTAAGAAACCAAAACAATGAACTAAAAAAATATTTAAAGCGCAGTGAAAAATTTCCGACCACCACTATATCAGCGAATGAACGAACGAACAAATCTTGAGTGGAATGAAAAAAAGGAAAGAAGATAACAGTTTAGAATAATACGTGAACAGCTTCAATATAGTTATATGAGACTGAAATATGAATATAGGATGAATAAAATGGAAATGACGTATAACTGGCAAGAAAAAATACAAATATGAAAACGGATAATAAAATGGAAATTCCTCACGGATGTTTAAAGCATGCTTTATTTGGACTTGAGAAGTAGTCTGGCTAGCCGAAATATAGTTACCAAAAAAATATACGTTGTATTGGTCTTTGCTGAGTCTTTGGACTACTTGCTTCATTTATTTGGACAACGGTTTGCTTGACCGTTATGTATCGGCGATCTCTGCGGTAAGGAAGGAAGGAAGGAAGGAATAAACGGAAGGAAGGAAGGAAGGAAGAAACGAATAGAAGGAAGGAGGCATAGAAATGAATGAAGGGAAGGAAGGAAGGCAGGAATAGTAGAAGGAAGGAAGGCATAAACGAATGAATGCCGGATAGTGGAAGGAAGGAAGAAAGGCAGGAATAGTAGAAGGAAGGAAGGAAGGCATAAACGAATGAAACGAATGAATGGAAGTGAAGGAAGGAAGGCAGGAATAGTAGAAGGAAGGAAGGAAGGAAGGCATGAACGAATGAATGAATAGAAGGAAGGAAGAAAGGCAGGAATAGTAGAAGGAAGGAAGGAATAAACGAATGAATGAATAGTGGAAGGAAGGAAGAAAGGCAGGAATAGTAGAAGGAAGGAAGGAAGGCATAAACGAATGAATGAATAGTGGAAGGAAGGAAGGCAGGAATAGTAGAAGGAAGGAAGGCATAAACGAATGAATGAATAGTGGAAGGAAGGAAGAAAGGCAGGAATAGTAGAAGGAAGGAAGGAAGGAAGGCATAAACGAATGAATGAATAGTGGAAGGAAGGAAGGCAGGAATAGTAGAAGGAAGGAAGGAATAAACGAATGAATGAATAGTGGAAGGAAGGAAGGCAGGAATAGTAGAAGGAAGGAAGGAAGGAAGGAATAAACGAATGAATGAATAGTGGAAGGAAGGAATAGTAGAAGAAAGGAAGGTAGGAATGGTAGGAGGAAGGAAGGAAGGAATAGTGGAAGGAGGGAAGCTAAGGAAGGAATAAAAAGAATGAATGAATAGTGGAAGGAAGGAAGGAAGAAAGGAAGAGTAGAAGGAAGGAAGGCATGCGCAGGAATAGTATAAGGAAGGAATGAATAAACGAATGAATGAATAGTGGAAGGAAGTTAAGGAAGGAAGGAAGGAATAAAATAATGAATAAATAGTGGAAGGAAGGAATATTCATCGAAATCAAACAAAACCCACCCTCATACTGTCACGTACAACTATGACTGTGAGTGTAGTTGAGTCTCGATCGAGATAGCTTAATTACGCTTTAAGGAGTGTTAGTACTAGTTATCATGATAGAAGTGTTATAGGAAGTTCTTTAATGCACTAGTGTTTGTCGTGGCTAATGCCCGCACACTTAATTAACTATCTTTGTTTACTTCCTGAAACTAGAGCTTTGGTGGTCCGTTAACTAGTATAAATACAAGGGCCTGTATTGGTATATATTAGTCTATATATACACCTGTATAATAACACCTGTAGTGACTACAGCTAATTCCGTTCCATTTTTGCACGAAAGACACGGCAAACCACGATGGTTGCTCTACAACTGTTGCTGTTAGTAATTCTGCTGGTTGGGAACACCCTGGGACGTACAAGTAAGTAAGTTGCCAATACTTCTATTGAACATATCGCACATAATAATAATGGATTATAATTTATTACTTATTATACGCAAATTAACAGTGAATCAGTGTGATGAAATGCGCCTTGTAACGTACTTCTCGATCATAGCACTTACTTCGTCTTCTTTCAATAACTGAGTACAGTACTGACGCTGATTCGTATTCAGTATATCTTTAATACAATCAATCATGTAAAAAGATTTTAAAATAGCTCAATGTTGAGGCTAGTCTCAGAGTGAGTGTAGTGTGGAGAGATGGCCCGCTATTTAGGTGATCATCCGATCCACATGAGGGTCTAACCATTTGCGGATAGAAACAAAGGCAGCACCTTCTTCGCATGCAATTATTTTAATTAAAAGACCCTGAATGTTGGTCCAGCCAGGTACTGAACCCACGTTCTCCCGCACAATAGTCACATGCTCAACCAACTGAACCAACTGAGAGACGATAACATATTTCTTTTTGCTTTTCAAGTGATGATTTTCCTATTATTGCTACTTCCAGATAAGTGCAACTCAAATCACCCAATTAGTCGAGTGTTCCCTTTGCGACGTCGAATCAGTTTCCCGGCAGCCACCACTGGCTGTTACTTAGCTCATTCAGGGTTACTGCTGGAGATGACTGACGGTAAAGCGTGTATCCTAGAGTACTCTACAGATGGTAATGCCCGCCTATACGGAGTTAGCTCGTTATACTATAATTTCCCGTGCTGGTGGAAGGTTGGTAGCACAGCACAGCACAGCACAGCACAGCACAGCACAGCACAGCACAGCACAGTACAGCACAGCACAGCACAGCACAGCACAGCACAGCACAGCACAGCACAGCACAGCACAGCACAGCACAGCACAGCACAGCAGCACAGCACAGCACAGCACAGCACAGCACAGCACAGCACAGCACAGCACAGCACAGCACAGCACAGCACAGCACAGCACAGCACAGCACAGCACAGCACAGCACAGCACAGCACAGCACAGCACAGCACAGCACAGCACAGCACAGCACAGCACAGCACAGCACAGCACAGCACAGCACAGCAGCACAGCACAGCACAGCACAGCACAGCACAGCACAGCACAGCACAGCACAGCACAGCACAGCACAGCACAGCACAGCACAGCACAGCACAGCACAGCACAGCACAGCACAGCACAGCACAGCACAGCACAGCACAGCACAGCACAGCACAGCACAGCACAGCACAGCACAGCACAGCACAGCACAGCACAGCACAGCACAGCACACAGCACAGCACAGCACAGCACAGCACAGCACAGCACAGCACAGCACAGCACAGCACAGCACAGCACAGCACAGCACAGCACAGCACAGCAGCACAGCACAGCACAGCACAGCACAGCACAGCAGCTCCTTTTTATGATGCAACAATGAAATTAAAGGGTTTGCAAGCTTGTATATTTGTTGTTCTTTCAGAAATGCTACATCGTCAGCCCAGCTGATAGCGGTAACTACCTATGGACACGAGACGCAAATGGAGATCATCTCAATCAACACTCAGCACCTGTTACACCTAAGTCAGCCCAAGATACTATGCAAAGCATTATGGGCCACCAATATCATCTGACGAAACGCAATAGTCACCAGGCTCAGCAGAGCCTGAGAAAGATGTGGAGACTTCCGGTCCATGACACGTATCCAAACCAAAGGTCTATATGCTCGTGCATACCTCGCACCCTCAACTATTTTGTTCCTCACGAGTTGTACAACGCTTATCAAACGACCAAAAAAGCTTGCAATAACTTTGTTGTGAGAAAATAGATGGGAAAGAAGCATGAAGCTGTCCTTATATGGGATGAATTAGGCAGTTGATCAATGAAATAAAATATGATACAGCTTCCTGCAGTCAGTTTCTATTAGATGTGTTTCATAATAAGAAATAGCCTGCGTATAGCTTGGCTGTCTGGAAGGGGATTGGGAAGGGGGAGGGGGAGGGGGGAAAGGAAGGAGGAGCTCTCCCCTCTCCCTCCCCTTCTCCTCGCCAATCCCCCTCTTCCTTCCTTTTCCTCATCCCCCTCCCCCTTCCCAATCCCCTTCCAGACCGCCAAGCTATAGCTACGCAGGCTATAATAAAAACTACCAAGACGCCATTTTGAAATTGATGTTCGGAAGGAATTGTGGGACTGTTTTATGGGACGCTTCATTTTCAAGTGAGTTTGGCACACAACATGATGGCGTCATATACTACAAGTACTAGAATGCTTTGTCCATTTTCTTTTGTTAGATAATTAGCACCAATTGTCTTACTATTCTCATGAGGGAATAAAAATCTGAATAAGAAAGAACATTTCCAAAGCATTTTGGTAGTTGTAGTCATATGACGCCATCATGAAAATCGCCTATTAATTATCCATGTTTTATACTAAATAGACATCACTGGCGTCCCTAAAACACTCCCACAATTCCTTTCGAACATCAACTCCAAAATGGACAATATGCGTAGTTTTTACACAGGGTACCAATAAAATGTCATTCCTATCCGCATTCCCAATGACAGACAGACAGACAGACAACATTTTATTTAATCACGGTAAGAAACATCAGTTTAGAATAATATACAATAATTTAAAATCTAGTTAATATATAATTATCTAAAAATAAAACTGTTTTACATGTTTGCCGTGTGCAGGGAGTCTGATTTAGAAAAGAAATTCCTTGTTTCCTTTTTAAAAGGAGATAGGGATTTTGAGAGTCTCAATTCTTTGGGTAGGTCATTCCACAGAACTGCACCATTGTAGCTAAAGCTCCGCTTAAGGTAATCAGTTCTAGGTTTGGGAATTTCGAGTTTATTTTCAAAGTCTCTTAGGTTGTATGTACTCTTTCTGGGAATGAACATATCTTTTAAGTATGGCGGTGCATAATTATTAATAGCTCTGTACACCGTAATAACCTGTTGTTTCTTCCGATCTATAGATAATTTATCCCAACCAAGCATTTCAAGTAACAATTTAGAACTTGTGTCGTAGCTAGAAACTGTTATCACTCTAGCTGCACGATGGTGATCCCCTAGACATCCCCTGGTTGTCTCCTTGTTCCTGACATCGACTGGCAGTCCCATTGTTCAAGGCCGTACACCCAGAGACTAGGAGTCATTTCCATCCTGCACCATCGTTTTCTACCATGCTGCCTGCATCATCGCTCTCTACCATGCCGTCTGTACCAACGCTCTCTATCATGCCCCCTGCACCATCGCTCTCTATCATGCCGTCTGCACCATCGATCTCTAACATGCCGCCTGCAGCATCGCTCTCTACCATCCCGCCTGCACCATCGCTCTCTACCATGCCGCCTGCACCATCGCTCTCTACCATGCCGTCTGCACAATCGCTCTCGATCATGCTTCCTGCATCATCGCTCTCTATCATGCCGCCTGCAAAATCGCTCTCTATCATGCCGCCTGTATCATCGCTTTCTATCATGCGGTCTGCACAATCCATCTATACCATGCAGTCTGCACCACCGCTCTCTATCATGCCGCCTGCATCATCGTCCTCTATCATGCCGTCTGCACGTACCATCGTTCTCTACCATGCCGCCTGCATCATCGCATTCTATCATGCCGTCTGCACGTCCCATCGTTCTCTACCATGCCGTCTGCACCATCGCTCTCTATCATGCCGTCTGCATCATCGCTCTCTACCATGCCGCCGGCACCATCGCTCTCTACCATGCCGCCTGCATCATCGCCCCAAGCCGCCTGCACCATCGCTCTCTACCATGCCGCCTGCAGCATCGCTCTCTACCATGCCGTCTGCCCCATCGCTCTCTATCACGCCGTCTGCACCATCGCTCTCTAACATGCCGCCTGCACCATTGCTCTCTACCATACCGCCTGCATCATCGCTCTCTACCATTCCGCTTACACCATCGCTCTCTACAATGCCGTCTGAACAATCGCTCTCTATCATGCCGCCTGCATCATCGCTCTCTATCATGCCGCCTGCATCATCGCTCTCTATCATGCCGCCTGCATCATCGCCCTCTATCATGCCGTCTGCACATACCATCGTTCTCTACCATGCCGCCTGCATCATCGCATTCTATCACGCTGTCTGCACGTACCATCGCTCTCTACCATGCCGTCTGCAGCATCGCTCTCTACCATGCCGCCTGCATCATCGCTCTCTACCATGCCGTCTGCATCATCGCTCTCTACCATGCCGCCTGCATCATCGCTCTCTATCATGCCGCCTGCATCATCGCTCTCTATCATGCCGCCTGCATCATCGCTCTCTATCATGCCGCCTGAATCATCGCTCTCTATCATGCCGCCTGCATCAACTGCCTATTTTTTCAATTCCCTCGCTTTTCAGTGACCCTCCCCCATTTTGTACCCCCCACCCCTCCCTGTGCTAATTTCTGACAAGTCCCTAAAATGAACTTTGCCGGGGAAAAAAAAGAAACTAAAAAAGGAAAGAATAATAATTTCAAAACATAATTTACCGAAAAAAAAAACTATAAGAAAGAAAATAAAAATAAATAAAAATACTATCAATCGGAAAAAAAACACAGCAACAGAAAGTAAATTTAGAAAAAAGAATTTCAAAATTTTACCGAAAACAAAAACAAAGTAAAAAAAATTCCATGGGACTGTTACTTGAACCAGCGATAATTAGCTGCGTTTTATGCAAAACACTAAAAATCGACCATACACCCAGACTTAAATGCTGGGTCACCGTATGTTACGTATAGGACGAAGATTTCGACCTCATCCGCGCTATCGGGTAGTACACAAACAGCGTAGTAGTCAAAGAGGGAGAGAACAGTCGTATCCTAGTCCTAAGGGACTGCCCCTTTATACTATTTTAGCTATCTGTACTTCCGAGTGATTTCGAGGGTATAAATTTAGTAGTCTGTCGTGTAACGGTTATTGTTATGGAAATTTATTGACTAACGTAGCCCGACACCAGTTACCCCGGGATCGACTCTCGGTGGCACCAACACTTTTTTTACCGTTGTTTTTCTTGTCTGTTCCTTCGTTGCAAAATGTCGGGATTAACATTTGTAAATTTAGAGTTTTAAAGAACAAAATAGTATATATCAAAAAATTATCAACTGCTTAGCCGTTAAATAGCAGTATCGATTAAGTAGATTGGAGCCACACAAAAGTATTACTTCCTGAGCGAGGACAAAATGCTATATCGAAGTCAGACAAGTAAGATAAAGATAATTTTATAATGATCTTTTATATTTATATTCATATTCTCTTCACAGAACCCTTCTGAAAATCAGCTTTGCCTACGTAGGCCGTCTGTAAAAAGATTTTATAAATAATAATTTATAAATAAATAAATAAAAAGTGAGAATAGTACCTCGTTATTATAAAGTGTTACTAGACTAGATCGATAAATAAATGGATGAATTAATCATGAGGGATGAATGGATGGAGTGATGAGATGGATAAACGGATGGAAGGAAAGGTGGATAGATGGATGCTGATGAGTTGATTGAAGGAGAGAAGGAAGGATGGGATAGATAGATAGAACGGAGAAAAGGATTATGGAAAGGATGGGAAACAATGAAGAGTAAAAATAAATGGGCTAGATGGATGGATGATATTAATATGGTATTTAGGGCCGGAGGGGTTCCGCTAGAGTCTTAGTTCCTTTATGACTATAAATCATAGTGATTGTTGTTGTGCACACAGATATTTAAATATATGAGAACTGTTATTACAAAAGGGGTATGTCTTCGTCAACAAGACCCTTTTTAAGAAAAGATCTAGAGACCTCAATTATTGTTGTATCAAAATTACCTAGGATGTTGTTTTCAACTCGAAGTTTGACTAATCCTTCAAGATACAGGTCAATCCCTCACTTTCTCATGATTCTACAACCTCATGTTGTATCAAAATCACCTAGGGTTTTGCTTGCAGTTCGGGCATGCGCACAATCAGAAAACGCGAGATAGTTTTTTATCCAACCTCGTCCCCACGTTCCTCTTGGTCAGCACCGAGAAACGAAAGGCTCTGGCTGCAACCGATTTTTGTAGCATTCTGATTGGTTTGGCAAAACAATAGAAGGACCGGAAGTAAACTGACTAGTTAGAAAATGGCGGAGTTTCCCGAGACCTACACTCTGTCCCGAAACTCGCTAAAAACCGTTCTAAACGCTAAACAAATAACACACAGGACTCAATTAGATATTAATCTTTATTGTGAAAGCAGTTTTAGAAATTCAAGATATCAAAAGGACAGGATTCATTTCTAGAAGCGAATTCACGGCCATATAACGATTCTATTTCCCAACGGCCGATCAAATAAGACACAGGAAGCCCAATACACAAACAGAGGGAAAACACAAACGTTTAGTCCAGATTCTCTAAGTTTTGACATTTGATCTCGGATTAACGCATTCAATATATAATGGTGATATCACAAGGATTTGGAGTCCTGGTATGGTAACTGTACATACAGATATCAGCGATCAGTTTCCCCGTATCCAATCGGAAATATGGCCAAATGATCATCTCTCTTAGGTAGACCAACGGCTTTCAGTACTTCGTACTGTTTGAATATTAAGCTGATGTCAGCTTTTTCAATCATTTTCAAACCGTAATGATCCAACGCATCGTGAAAGCCATCGCTAATACCCGCCATTTTGTTAGAACATGCACAGTTTAAACTTCCGGTCCGAGATTTTCAGACTTTTCAGCCTCTCGTTTCTCGGTGCTGACCAAGAGGAACGTGGGCACTGGGGACGAGATAGTTTTTTTTCGTGAAACGTCGTTTTGGGTCAATTTGTTGCTAGGCTGCACATGCAATAAATTGCGAACTGTCATTACATTAAAGGCATTCGTCAAGAAGACCCTTTTTAAGAAAACAGACCTCATATGTTTGGCTGCAAAAAACTACAACATATAACTGAAACACTAGGAAAACCCGTCTCACATGACTGCAAATGTCAATCAGTATTACACTTTAGACTAGGCTAACCATAGGTCAAAAATTGCGACCTCCGAATTCGAAAACCAAGACAAATTGACAATCCTCCATATGTTTTGATTTCGCGATCGTTTCTTGTCCATTTCAGCCGTGGGAACGGTACATTCTGATTGGTTGCAAGCCCTTGTACTACTGAACAGTTTTAGAAATCTATTATAATTGACATACAATTTATAAGCCATCTACATTTTGCTCCGACGGCAATTATTATCACTGAAGAAAGACATTAGTATCAATCAATAAAAATCAACATACACTTTTTTTCTTTATCAATGTCACGTACTTTATCGATTTTCAGTATTCATTTTGCTACACTTTATATGAACGGTCTCTTATGAACACCTATATCTTGAATTTAGAATAAAGTTTGGTACGGTTGGCGGCACGATATAAAACGAACGAGCTGTTAGGCAGATAATTCAGTGACAATGTCTCTGCATCTGGGATGACTTGGTTTCCAAGAGCTAGCATTTATACGGTACTAGGATTCGATCGACTACTTATGTTGTAGTGGCAATCAGTGCAGCGACTTAGCACACAACAGAGCTGAAAGACTAATATAATAACATTGCCTTCCCCTCGATATGTTGCTAACTAAAGCGATCGTCAACAATAAATGAAGATCTTTACATAATTCCATCGAAGAATCGGATATAAAGTACGAGCAAAAAGGCTTCGAATCCACTCTGAACACGAGATCGCGAGTCGAACGACGGGAACGTACGATATATGACGTCAGGGCAAAAGTCACGTGAAAAAAATATTTCTCCACCCACTGAAAAACACAAATCGAGAATCGAGCTGGCATCTGAAACACAGGAAGCCCAACCAAATATTAGTTTTGCTCCCAGTTCGCTCGCTGGGGCTTATGAGGGGTGATTACCGCCAAAATTTATATTTTGATTATGCAATTCTAAAATGCCATTATGCTCTTCTCGTTTGATATTGTAAACTGCCATTATGCAATGAAAGAATCCAACTATTCTAAAATGCCATTATGCTCTTCTCGTTTGATATTGTAAACTGCCATTATGCAATGAAAGAATCCAACTTTTGATTATGCAATTATGGTCTTCCCAATTGATATAATAAAATGCAGTTATGAAGTTATGTACCAAAAAAAAAACAAGACTTCAATTATACATTTCTAAAAAGCTGTGTTCATTTTGAATTTGGAGATTGACTTCGTCCAGTAAAACTGAGAATCTATCAATTCTTTGGAAAAAAAACCTTATTATGATATGCTTACGTCATATACTGCATGACACTCAGATGTGGAATATGGGTGGGAGAGTGGAGTCTGGATCGACTACTCTCAAAATGGCGGACAACGTGGACATGATGAACAGGGAAGCAACAACAAATCATCTTCGCAGTTGGTTGTTAAATATTATAAGACGGATAGAAGTAGGCAATAATGATTCTGACACCCTTGATTACGTACACTATCAACTTGATAGTATTTGCAGGATGATGATGAGGTGTGTTGAAGTAGGAATTATTGACGAACGAATCGTTACTATCGTAGGAGAGGCATGTGATTGTTTTAAGTCATATCAAGCTCCTGATTCATACCAAACATCGAAAGTTTTTACTGGTACTTGCGGCAGACCAAAATTCAATATACCTAGAGAGCAACTGGAATTTCTGCTTTGTGGAGCTGGCCGGTTGCGACTACTTCCTGGTCTATTTTCGTATGGCCCAAAGAGGGAGCGAAGATTGGCACTTGTAGAATTGACATTATTACTAGTAGTAGTACTGCTAGTCGCTCCAGAAAATAGTTCAGTCGCCTCACGTAAAAGCCTTATACCTTGATCTATCTTTTTTGCATCGTCTCTACCATGCATGGCGTTGTCCGCCATTTTGAGAGTAGTCGATCCAGACTCCACTCTCCCACCCATATTCCACATCTGAGTGTCATGCAGTATATGACGTAAGCATATCATAATAAGGGGTTTTTCCAAAGAATTGATAGATTCTCAGTTTTACTGGACGAAGTCAATCTCCAAATTCAAAATGAACACAGCTTTTTAGAAATGTATAATTGAAGTCTTGTTTTTTTTTTGGTACATAACTTCATAACTGCATTTTATTATATCAATTGGGAAGACCATAATTGCATAATCAAAAGTTGGATTCTTTCATTGCATAATGGCAGTTTACAATATCAAACGAGAAGAGCATAATGGCATTTTAGAATTGCATAATCAAAAGTTGGATTCTTTCATTGCATGGCAGTTTACAATACTGATCAAACGAGAAGAGCATAATGACATTTTAGAATTGCATAATCAAAAGTTGGATTCTTTCATTGCATAAAGGCAGTTTACAATATCAAACGAGAAGAGCATAATGGCATTTTAGAATTGCATAATCAAAAGTTGGATTCTTTCATTGCATAATGGCAGTTTACAATATCAAACGAGAAGAGCATATGGCATTTTAGAATTGCATAATCAAAAGTTGGATTCTTTCATTGCATAATGGCAGTTTACAATATCAAACGAGAAGAGCATAATGGCATTTTAGAATCGCATAATCAAAATATGAATTTTGGCGGTAATCACCCCTCATAGGGGCTCGCTCACTGGTTGCAACAAGCCTATAGTCAGGCCGGGAGCAAATGTCGTAAAAGAAAGTCCCGTGGGAATTTTGTGCTGAAAGCAAGCCACCTATCTAGATGTGTTAAGGGGACCCTAAGGAACAAGAAACATGTTGTCGGCAATTTTATAACTCGTACCGACGGCCGCTACGGAAGTTTTAAAATGTGACGTATATGGCCCAGCATGGAAACGAGGCTGGGCCATAAAATGCGATATAACCATCGTTAATGGCAACAAATCGTTACCGAAATTACTCATACTTTACATATAAGTATATCTGACACATCTAAGAAACTATTAAGTAATAAAGCTGGTCACGTGACCATGACAGCATGGAAACGAGGCTGGACCATAAAATGCCCTATAACTTATTTTGATTTGCATAAAATTTATCCAAATTCACCCAATTAAATCAATGACATATGTGATTGTTACACTATCAGGCCGTAAGTTGTACATTCTAGACTGCGATCCGGTACGTCATATCGGTTTAGGGAAGTCACGTGATCAACTGATAATACGTGAAAGCGGGGCTGATTTAGTGGTTTCTCAACTGTAAGAAGTGGAAGTTTACTGGGTCTTTAGAAAACATTTCCAATCAGAATTTGCCAATGGAACTGTACAGCTTATTTAGGTGGGTCATATACAAGGTCCAAACAACTTTCAGCTGAAAAGAAGTCTGATGAGGCCGGTGCATAAGCGCAAAATGAGTACGACAAATAAAGAACAAGCAGTCAGACTCTTAGGTGGTCGACAGCTGAAATGCCACAACAGTTGGCTGTTGGCCTAGCTGTCCACAAGGCAGTCCAAAGTAAAGCGTTGTAAATATGTAAATATGCTGCACGGTTTTGGGATGCTGGCTGATAAAAACAGAATCCTCAGAGCTATAGGTGCAGATTGAACCAAGTGTTCTCAAGCGTATGGTTCAGAATGATGTTGTTTACAGCTAATTCAAAAAACGTTGTCCTAGGTTTTGTTGCATATTGCATTCCCAGACCGAAGTGCACATTATGGACTGATCAATACATGTGTTCCTTTGCATTGCGTTGCCGAAACTGAGATCTTGGTTGACTGTCAGGGCTTCCCTGATATTTATTTGTGGGTTTTGGAACCCCAAAATAGAAGAACACACATCCATTTCCATGCATAATGCACTTCGGTCTGGGAATGCAAAATGCAAAATACAATATGCAATATGCAACAAAACCTATAGGACAACGTTTTTTGAATTAGCTGTACTCCAGACAGAGTGGAGGGCAGACATATCTGTCTTTTTTTCCCCGTTCGACAATGTGGACTTTGCTGAAGACACTGACTCCTGACGGGAAACACACCTTCCATGGAACAGCAATGGCTATATACCAGAGGAGTGTTCATTGTTATAAATCTGTATTTGTACCAAGGATTAAAGGGTTCCTATTGATAACAGTGTATTATATACACTGAAGGGACAACCCTGTTTGTAAATAAAGGTTTATTTATTCATTCATTCAAGATAAGAAACCAGACTTGAACGTCGATACCCCAGACCAGAGTCGCTCAATTAGAGAGCTTCCTGGAATGTCCTAAGCCTCCTTCAAAGCCCTTCAGTCCTGTTTACCCATGGTTTGGTCTGTTTGCTGAGAATGAACTTCCGGTAAGAGTCAGGATGCAATATTTGGCATGGCTTCTCGGGCGTAGTTTGACCAGAACGCCAATTGACAGCATGGTAGTAACAGGAACACAGACTAATATCTCTAGGGCAGTTGGAGAATCAGTCTGGATACAATTAACTTACTGATCAGTAATGCAATGCCTGTGGCACGAGTAGGAGCACCACCTCTGATTGCTGCACCAGCACACTTGTCTATTTGGTCAATGGAATATTCAACTTTGTAATAGAACGTTAATTCCAAATAAATCTAAATCTAAATCTAATCTAAACGAATGGCAGACCTTACTGACTGTTCTAGTGCAGGCCCAGAAGATCAACTGAAGACAAAGGTGGTAGATCCGACTTAGTAGGAAGACAGTCATTTCACTTGACACAGAGCTCTACAACTGAAACTGGCAAAGAAGCTGCAAATGGCTCGCCACAGGATCCAAGTCATTTTATACTCCATCCCAGCGAACTGTATATAGTAATATATGGCCCAACTACGAATAATCGGAACGTTCATTGAAAACAGTGGATTGGACTGACATGTGCTGGATAGAATCGGAACTGTACGGTCCAACAACGGTCAAACAAATCATTGATGGTAACCACGTAAAGAGAGGGCAGACCGCTCACCTGATTACCCTACAGAAACTGTTCGTAATGTATCAGGAATCTTTTTTTTTTCCAGCAAGATCCGAATTAGTACTGCACTGTCTTGAGCTGTTGGCAAAGTCTTGAGCTGTTTGCACCGATGGTTCCAAGGAACGAGTAGAAGAGGTACATGCCAAATCGTGGAGAGAATGAAGGTATTTGATGTTAGCCAAAGACAATACTGAAACAGGTGGGGCACTTTAGTTGGTTACCTCCAACGCCAGCACCAATAGTACATAGTACTTCCCCGAGCTTGCAAGTCTAGCAGAGAAAGCAAAACAGATGGCGGGTACTTCATCTAAGATACCGACACATCATCACCACCCTACTACTGCTGTAAGGTTGCACCACTGGAGAAGAACATTTAGAAGTTGGTCACCAGCATCCGAAGCTTCACGAATCCATTCTCTGAGGAAAGAGACAAGTACTATTGGAAACGAGTTGTTTGGTCACTTCGTAAAAGAAAGGATCCAGTCGAGAAAATGCAGCATCTGGTCCCCAATAAAAAACGCAAGCGCTTCTTACATGGAACACTACGGGGAAGACTCTACAAGTGATAGCCAATGACAAAATGGTTGATATCAAGGAAGATCACTCCAATTTTGTGCGGGTCATGTTCTGCGCGCAAGTCACGCTCAGAGATTGACACCAAGGAAGCTGTCGGGCAGTACGAGTTCTCCATAGTGACATGATCAATGTTATCCTCGGATGGCACCATGTTTCACTGTTCCTCAATGGACATATTTGTCTAAGTTTCTGTTAAAAAGAACATGACAAAGGTTCAACAACGGTCGTACGCTATGAAATGATGTGATATCATTTTTTGATGAAATCCACATACATGGCGAAACAGTATGTACCTTAGCCTCGTTCCCATGCTAATCATGTGACCACCTGTATCAAGAACGAGGCCTGGTAATGTAACAATCACACATTTCATTGATTTAGGTGAATTTGGATAGATTTTACGCAATTCAAAATAAGTTATAGGTCATTTTATGGTCCAGCCTCGTTTCCATGCTGTCATGGTCACGTGACCACCTTTAATTCTTAATAGTTTCTTGGATGTGTCAGATACCCTTATATATGTAAGGTATGAGTAATTTCGGTAACGATTTGTTGAAACTTACGATGGTTATAAGACATTTTATAGTCCAGCCTCGTTTCCATGCTGGGTCATATACGTCACATTTTAAACCCGCCATATCGGCCGTCGGTACGAGTTACAAAATTGCCGACAACACGTTTCTTGTTCCTTAGGGTCCCCTTAACACATCTTGATAGGTGGCTTGCTTTCAGCACAAAATTCCCACTCAGGGGCATTAAGGCACGGGTCCAAGACGACCACGCCCATAAAAGCTTAGAACGGCTGTAATATCATCTAGTTTTACTGTAGAGACCATAGTTAAGGACACATCATTAAGATTAACGCTTTGTTAATTTTTATTAATATGGTAACCATGGTGACATCATACTTGACCTTTGAACTGAAGTTTTGAAAAATAACTTTCAAGGCCTCGGGAGTATGGAAAAATGTTGATGTATTGGATTATTAAACATTCTATTATACTATATGCCTTCAAGCTTATCGCTCCAATTATATATCATGAAATAATATTATAACAAAGAAGAAAATAAAGAGTATCACATTTCATGTGTACCTTAATGAGACTTCCAAACAAGTTAAACAAATTTTCAAATTAGACCGAGAGACTACACACTAACTCTGATTTATTCACATAGAAATATCCATCGTACGAAAACTTTTTATTGTCCTCCAGGAGACTTTTATGTAAAATTTTGATATTGAAGGTCAAAGGTCAGATTACATGTTTCCATAGAAACAACTATATACAAAGGTTAAGGTTTCGACTTTATCACATTTGTCAAAGTTTCAGTGAATAATCACAAAAAAGAAAAGAAATAGACCACCCCTATTGTTTTCAAAGCCGCCATTTTGAAATGTTTGAGACCCATGCCTTAATTATCCTGAGCACGGGATTACACATGCATGCTCCCTGACTTTACTAGTCACGAAATGCATTACAATGCGACTACACCAATCAAGGCCACCCAAACAAATTTTCATACAAATTATCCAATCACAATTGAGTATTTAAACAATAGAATATGCACAAATTTTCAATTTTTCTCTTTTAAAGCATATATTTTACTTTATATGTGTATGTATATGATCACAGTATACATATGAGGGGAAAACAAATACCTAAAATGATTAAAATGAGCTGAAATTCACTCCAGATGTGAAGAATATATAGTAAAACACACTGCGTTTGTTTTAATGAACTTTATTCAGAATTTTCAGAGAAATTGTGTTTTTAGGTTGGCAAAGCTGCCATGAGTGGAGCTTGGGCTACCTGTGGTTTTACTTGATCACAACAAGCTCGAGCTCGGTTCATATAAAACGAACGCTGATTGGCTGTTCAAGCCATTTTTGATGTTAGGAGAATTTAGCGTTTGGTTCGGCTAATAAAGTTGATTTATTTCACCATTAATATAATTTTGCGTCTCGTTATTTTACAAAACAAATAGAATACGTTTTCCCGTGTTTACATAGCCTGATATAAACACGAGGGAAGTTTGGGAGAAGTCGAGATTTTGTGTAAAACCGAGCCGTAATGTAAACACGGGAATTGAAACGTTTTCTATTTGTTAAATAGTCGGTATTCAGTACTCACAAGACAACGTTTTTTGAAATAGCTGTATGTCGAGATTTCTACATAGAATTAAACACTCTACGCAGGGTCAGCTAATATAATAATAATAATAATAGCTAGATGTTTTCCGTAAAGGTTAGAAATAACACAGACTAACGCAGTACTTTTATTTCTATAATATTCGCCTAAAGAGAACTAGTGCTGCGCAGAGGAGAGACTTTGTCCAAACGAACATGTTCTTTTTTTGTGTGGATAGCCATGGTACGTTAGGCTGCGCTAACACGGTACCGGACAAATTGCAGATTGGCAAAATCTTAAATCAGGACTGAGGTGTTTATCACACGATAAATTGTTTAAAATTTTGAGTGTTGTTTTATTACATGAGACACTACGTGCTAAAGTTCCATATATATAGTTCCATGTAGTTCCATATAGTTCTATGTATAGTTCCATGTAGTTCCATATAGTTCCACATAGTTCCACATAGTTCCATATAGTTCCATGTAGTTCCAAGTAGTTCCATATAGTTCCATGTGGTTCCATATAGTTCTATGTAGTTCCATGTGGTTCCATGTAGTTCCATATTATAGTTCCATGTAGTTCCACATACTAGTTCCATATAGGTCCATGTAGTTCCACATAGTTCGCCGAGACATAGTTCCATACTGACAGTTCCATGTAGTTCCACATATAGTTCCATATAAGCTAGACATACTATAACTTTATTTAGTTTCCAATCGATCTTACAGGAATAGCATATATCCATGTAAGGCGCCCTAGCCATTAACCTACAGATTGTGCTCTGTTCAGTTGAATTCATTCGGGACAGTGGAATAGCCGTCTTGACTCTATGCTATCATTGTGAAACATGGCAACATTACCTAGCTAAACTAATGGAAGAAAAGCTTAATCAGCATGCAAATGTATTCGCTGGCCGGCATGGGTGTGTTGTATGTTATGGCCTTTTACGGTAAACGAGATGAACGAGTCTATCTTGCTTGCTGAGAGCAATACGCCAGTGATTGTGCTATCGGTTACGAAATATACTGAGAGCTTCAAGAGCATCGTGTATGTCTAACGGCTTAGTGAAAGGCCGAGGTGCCAAGTAAACCTTTTTCCACCATTGATACCCTAGCTTAAACCCCTTCCTAACAAGCTTTGTTTGGCAACTCATTCATCTACCTACCAACTCTTCACTTCGCAATGCAGCATATCAATATTAGATACATAAAGAAAAGGCAACCAAGCAGAGCAACTCCAACAGACAGTAGAACAATGATTTGATTTCGCTTGTTTATCAGTTCTATGGAAGGAAAAACGTCAAAATTAGAAACAAATCTCAACTTGGTACTAAGATAAGTAGTAACAAATGGGAACAATCGGCCAGAGGAGAAGTATAGTAATAGGGATTAGTTCAGAGTAGCACCCACTACCAACTCAAAAGCTTTGCTCCATTAATCACTACATAGATGTAGATTCTAATTCCTTATTCAAGTTTTCGTTTTTTCTTAGTTTTATTTCATAAACTCTGTATATTGTCTTCTAAATAAGTGTGAATATAAAGAACTTGAACTTTATTTGAAGGGTAAAAATATAAAATAATAATCAAAATAATATAATACCAGAAGTACATATATACTTCTGATAATACTGATAAAGAAACTAGTATGATGAGTATATACAGAACAAATGTTCGGAAAAAAGCAGACGCCTCGAGCGGGATTCGAACCCACGACACATAATAATCACATTCATAACGTCGTTTGGGATTACTGTATGTGCGAAGTACTGTTTCAAAGCCGAGAATGAGGACTAGACGGGGTTTCCAGCCCGAGGCGAGGTCCCGATGATTGTTATATAATAATAATAATATGAGGGATAAGAACTCATGTATAGTCATGAGAGACGATTAGTTCTAATCGTCCCTCATGATAAGTACTGGGGAGGGTAACTGGAAATTTTTTCCAGTTACTCTCGCTAGTACTTTCCGTACTGTCAAATACTCATTAATTATTCATGAGGTAACCAGCCAATCCGGTGCATCAAATCCGGTCACATGATGGACCTGGATACCCCGGAAAGTCCGCTCTAGAGTACTTTGAAATGCATTTCAAAGTCCAAGAACTCTTTCTTGAGTTCTTATCCCTCATAACAATCATCGGGACAATACCGCTCTGTCCGAATTAGATTCAATCTGAAAGCACGCTCTATTCAATGCTACTCAAGAGTCCAACACATGTGGGATATGATGTCCTTGACTCTGCGCATGAGCAGAGAATATGCAAAGACTGGAATTCGTGCTTTTCCGGGCTAAAATCTTGGAACTCTTTATTTATTGCCTTTAGGTCATTGCATGTAATAATTAATGAGTATTTGCAGTCGTTCCAAAGCCTCGAATTCGGCTTTGAAACATTACTTCAAGACCGAGGGCCGCACCTCGCCCTATGGTTTTAAAACCTTTATATAAACAACAAATATACCTTCAGCTTGCTTTTCTGTCAAACCATCAGAAACTGTTACAAAATAATATAGAAATCAATTACAATTCCATAAGACCATATATGGAACTGTTAGTTTAAAATATCTCCAGTGGTACTAAAAAGCCCAATCTAGTATTAAACTTGTTAAACAGGATTTGTTTTATTAGTATTCTTTTGTACATACATGTAGTTCATATATTTATCACCATCATTATTATTAGTAGTAGAGGTAATCATACGGGTTCGAGTTCAATTTGGAAATAATTTGCACGAGTGTGTTTTTCAAAGAGTATCAAAATTGAGCTCTTTGAAAAACACACGAGTGCAAATTATTTCAAATTGAACGAGAAATCGTATGATTACCAATTAATAATATTCATGAAAAAAAGTAATTCACACTGCAGTGCAAATTCAACTGCACTGCTCTTAGCCAATCAGAATCGAGCATTTGTTTCATGTATATTATTATTATTATTTTTATATTATTATTATTATTATTATTATTATTATTATTATTATTAGTATAGGTAATCATACGGTTTCGAGTTCAATTTGGGATTAATTCGCACGAGTGTGTTTTTCAAAGAGTTCAAATTGCACGAGACCGTAGGTCGAGTGCAATTTGAGCTCTTTGAAAAACACACGAGTGCGAATTATCCCAAATTGAACGAGAAACCGTATGATTACTTATTAATAATATAGATGCAAAAATTTAGCGAAAATTAGACAGCAAAGGACACATGAAAACAAGCATGCACGTAGCGAAGTACTCGTTTATTTGACATCAAATTAATCGACACTACAACACAACAACTATAGTACATAATGATTGTA
The DNA here is from genome assembly GCA_033675265.1 of Actinostola sp. cb2023. NCBI lineage: Eukaryota > Metazoa > Cnidaria > Anthozoa > Actiniaria > Actinostolidae > Actinostola > Actinostola sp. cb2023. The sequence continues at coordinate 164,824 of JAUJYZ010001287.1, read as the reverse complement.
GCAACAAACAGTAATAAGTACAAAGGCTGTTCATCGTTTTTAGAAAGTTGAAACGAGTACAAAACTCTGATTTTCTATTCCCGAAAGCTCAAAAGTTTGATCCTCAGACCTCAGTTTTTAATTGAGAGTTCATTCACGCACTCAGAGAGACTGAATTCGACCAAACTTACTGTAAATCACTGGATATCCTTGATTACTTTCCTGACCACTTCCAAGTTTGAAGTACCTTTTGCTTACAAGAGCCAACAAAGTTCTTCATTTATCACGTACATGTAGTTTTCAGTTTTCCTTTCTAGAGAAGGCTCCCCCGTCAACTTTCATGTCGAGTCTATAAAATGGTGACTGAAATGTTGTTTTTGGTGCTTGTTAACTCCAGAATAACAGGCAGCGAGTCCTTCTTTCCATTCTTTCTGTCTTTTGTACTGCATAAAATTGATTTTTCAGTGATTTTGGTAGCGTTTTTCAACCCTTTTTCGGCAAAGATCCGCATCTTGAAATTTTTGAAATTCTGTGAATTTTCTGTTGCCATGGAAACCACTGTAATGTGATTGGCTAAAATTATTTTCTATTGTTTATTAGCCAATCAAAAGCGAAATTTTGTTTGTAATTTGCACTGTGTTACACTCTTTTGCACTGTGTTACACTTTTTTGCACAGTGTTTAGAATAAATAGCAAAGCTCTCAGCCAATCAAAATCGAGTAATTTTTGCATCTATATTATTATTATTATTATTATTATTATTATTAATTCTAAATTATTAGCCTTTTAAGTCCGTTGTACAAAGGCACACATGCATGTCCGTTGCTTGAGTTGTGACATCGTACATGACCGCCAATAGACCCTTTCAGCCTGCGCGTAATCTCCCATTTCAGAGCACGTGTCATTCCCCTCAGTATTATCTCTTTCTCTATCGGTAACGCTTGAGAAGAGACATGAATATGGATGTCACTCAAACAAAGAATCAAATACTCAGAGGATTGACACGTGGTCTGAAATGGGAAAACATTACGCCCCTAAAGGGTCAATTGAGTACAATTAATTCCCTCTTTGGTAATTCTACTGATTCCAGATTAAATATACTTACCAGTGTCGTCATCCTTTATCAAAACAGTTGAGCAATGTTCTTTTACGACAAAAGTTGGATAGTTTGACATCGGTGGGTATGCACCAAGTGTGATGTTGAAATTCTCATCCTTCTCTTCAACATTGTCATCCACAATTCCATCAGTAAATGTCAAGTATTCTTGTCCAGGGCTAAAATAGAACTTGCGTTTGTCGATGGGTGCGAAGTCGGCTTTGTCGTAAGCTGTGCCATCAACAGTTTGAACCCTAGCGCAAATAAACAACGGCGATGTTAAGCGGTGTTATTAGCCAATTCAGAAACGAGTGGAGAACTGGGAACGAGTTTTTAGAATTAATATAATACTCCAGTTTCGAGTTGTTTAGACACCGCTATACTCCTTGACAAAAGACGCGTTTGCTCAGGCTTAGCCTCAATCCAGAGAATAACCCGTGGAATTAAAAATGGTTTCTATTGTTGAATATCAACACTTTTTCGCGTTCTCGTCGGTATTTGTGCATAATTTACACTCAGATTGAGGCTAAGCCTGAGCAAGCGCGTCTTTTGTCAAGGAGTGCAGCGGTGTCTAACAACTCGAAACTGGAGTATTAGCAAATGATCATGAAGAAAGAACGGAGCATATATATATCAGGATTGGTAAGTTTCAGGAGTTTGATACAGTTTGGACAAGCGACAGCATGAACTGCAGAAGTATACATTCCTTTGTAATTTTGGATATGTTTGGAAAGCTGATTCACTGTCAAAACAATAACGTATTAGAGTGCATACAATATATTCAAGACAAGTACTAACCAAATAGTAATATATTCTCACCAGGGAAATCCGCACACAGGGCCATGGGTGTGGTTATTAAGATATGGGAACAATCGGCCCTTCGGCACCAGTTCCCAGTTATCTCATCCTCTGGGGAAACCACACACAACCCTTAAACTTAAAGAAGGACTAACGTCTGAAACGTCATGCATGTAGTAGGGGGTCGAAAACATGGTTCTTCTCCCAAAACTCAGAACTCAAAAACTAAATAGCCCCTTCCAATAAATCCAGAAGTTTGTATTGGCCTTGTGCCAAATTGCTGGAGGTAGCTATCCTGATGATGGTCAGGGATCCCAGTATCCGCGCCACTTTCCCCACCTATTCTCGGCAAAAGAGTCTTCTGCCGAGACTGCTAGAGACTCTATGCGGGATGATAGCATAGGGGCTGCCCCGCTTGGGGGATCTCCCTTCCCTCGTGCTCGTGCAGCTCTGTAATGGCTTACAGGGACAAGTACAAAGCTATGATACGTTTCCGAGGAATCAAAAGAGACGTCCGACTCTATAAAGGACAGTGACTATTGGGAAAGGAGAATAACCCCCAAGCGAAGCAGCCCCGAAATACCCCGTCCAGGGACAGAGTAATGAAGGGTATTAGACAACCCCATCGAGGCGGCTTAGCAATAGCCTGCGTAGCCCGGCGCTAGGGAGAAAAAGGACAAAAAAGGAAGGGAAGGGGGGAGGGGATGGGGAAAAAGGGACTGGGGAGGAGGGGAAAGGAGGAGGAGGGGCATTGGGGAGGAGAGGAGGGAGGGAGCGCCTGCAATGGTCCTATTGTTTACGCGTTATCCGCCTCTCGTCAAATGTCAATGGTGCTTGTCAAAAATTATCCAATCTGGCAAACTTCCGTTTGCTGTCAAATAATTCAAATGACTTTATCAGTTGAAATCGAATACTGTGGTAGCTAGAGTACGGGCACATTAGGCCAATCTAGACATAGATTTTAATATTTGACCGCTAGAATTTAAGAGTAGATATGAGAAGCTAGCGTCTTCAAAATAAAATGAAGCATATTACATTAATATATTTAAACCTTCCATACAGAGGTAACTTGTACTAGCCGAAGGCCTTAGTGATATCGGGATGACTGTCTTTGATCATGAAGTCCCTCAACAGTCTCGTACGTGTGCTTTATAAACCGTAGCCTCGTGAATTACCTACCGGCCACTGTTTGTCCGTGGCACATTCGGCAGAGCCATTCAATCGAATACTTTCCAGGAAGTATATCATCTATAAACCAGTATCAATATGTTTCACAAGCCGGAGAGAGAGGAAGCCGTTAGACGTAACGACTGAACGATAATAAATCCTTTGTGTACGCAGGCTATGGTTATGTTGTTGTTGTTACAATAGCGGCCAGAGCTAAATTTACAACGTCTGGTAAATACTGCTCGTCGTCACTCGACACCTTCACCTTCTCAACCAATAGGAATTTTCCGTCCACTCAGAGGACGGAAAATAACGCGTAAACAATAGGACCATTGCAGGCGCTCCCTCCCTCCTCTCCTCCCCAATCCCCCTCCTCCTCCTTTCCCCTCCTCCCCAGTCCCTTTTTCCCCATCCCCTCCCCCCCTTCCCCTCCTTTTTTGTCCTTTTTCTCCCTAGCGCCGGGCTACGCAGGCTAGCTTAGCAAGGGAGAACAGGGACAGTAATCGGAGAAGCGAGCACATATCACTAACGATGCACATAATATTCTAAACCTGAATCGAGTCGAACTATAGCCAAAAATTAGGGCTATCACAAAGACCAAACTTGTACTAGCTAGCGAAACTATAGAACCGTGATGGTTGTCTAGGGTAGAATGGAGTCGAATGGAGTCGATAGTCAGTGCTGCTTCTGATATGACAACGGCTTCAGCACTATAGACTGGAGCAGACATGTGCACGTAGGCTTCCAGACCGCAAGATTGTTTTAATAATTTCAGCGAGGTCACTAATTCCTGTCGCTGTACTGTGCCAAGATTACTTCATACTTCTAAGCCAGCTATGAAGTCAAGCCCTATACATCACGAGGTACCGGTGGGAGCCGTGTTCGTCGCTAGCGTGGCGTGAGGACTAGTACGTCAGGACAAATTGCTAGCGGTGATAACGAAGTGGCGGTGTATAACAATCTCATTCATGAGTGGGTGGTAGGACTTACTTGGTACTTGGTTTGGGCAAAGGGCCTATAACTTGAGGGCAAATGGCTTAGTTGTTTTGCTGGCGATCTGCATCTATCTCCCTTGGTCGCTTCATACTACAAAGTTTTAAAGCTGACATTATATCATTTGAAATGATGAGTCGCAATAAAAGTTCATCAGATGACGAACGAGCCAATTCTCCACTTCTGTCACCCAGTAATTCCCAAGCTATGTTTAACACTGAGTAGCCCGCACCACCAACAGTATTACCGCTATATATGGACGAGGTTTTGCGTTTGGTCAGGACCAGTATCTCCAGCCATTCGGTGCTATGCCGTTGTTTTCATCTTTCCCCACTCAAGGTTCTGCAAACACCTGATCAACTGCGCCTTCAACTGCTTCCAATGAACCCCAGACAAAAAAGAAGTCTGTGCGTTGGAGTGACACTGAGGAGAACGTTCTCATTGAACTCTTCAGAGAATATGAAGGACAGTTAAAATGCAAGGCATATTCTTCGCCACAGTGGAAAACTGTCGCAGAAAAATTAACCGAGCGCTGCGACGAGCAAAGAGTTGTAAGCCACAAAAGTCCTAAGCAATGCAAAGACACGATGACCAACCTTACAAAAAAATACAAGACCGCTAAAGACAAGCTACGCTCAACTGGATACGGAACTGGCGGGGGAGAAGCTAACGAGAGTGAGCCTGATGAAGAGTTAGTGCCCAAGCACTTCAATGACATGGACGAGATTCTGGGGACACGAGAATCGATAAATCCACGACACGTAGTGGAGAGTAGTGGAGGCCTAAGTAGTCATGAAAGTATTGATAAAGAGATCAAGTTAAAGGAAGCCTTGGACGACGAGATATTTGCTGCTGTAGCCGCCAAGAAAGTCTAGAAATCCTTACAAACCTCAACTGATAGTGCACAAGAACTCAAGAACTTCGAGCAGCTACTTCTACTGATCCTGAAGAGTTTCTAGACGACAATTACAACGCCCTTCGTCCGAATTCTAACAAGGCCAAGAAGCGGGAGAGTGCTTCATCAAGAAATGCTGTACCAAAAAAGCGAGAGCGCAGATCGGGCGCCACTGAGATTGGAGGTGATGAAAGCCATGACCATGTGCTAGCGTTTCTTGAGAGAGTACAAGAACGTTATGAGCGGTTCATGGAACGTATGGTTGAAGGTGAGCGTCAGTCACAGAGAGAACAACAGAAATGCTCTACGGATTCTCTTGCTATGCTTTAATTGGAAACATTTTGAAGGATATTTCAAAAAACCAAGGACTAGTGCAATAATTAAGCTTTATAAAATGGTTTTCCATGTTTTGTGCTCTTATATCAACACGCGGGATGTTGGGAGAACACGAGAAAAGCTTTAAAATCACGAGCCTCCGGCGAGTGATTTTAAAGCTTTTCAAGTGTTCTCTCAACATCCCAAGTGTTGATATAAGAGCACAAAACATGGAAAACCATTTTATAAGGCTTTTATAAAATAACTGCAAGGATTTCTTTCGTAAAAATCCTTTATTTACGCGAGGATTCACTGATCAAATTTTCAATTCTCCTGAAAAGCGTCAGAAATCGCCCATCATCCAATCAAATCTCACGAAAGAAATCAAAATGGCAAGCGACTCGACAACTTTCATCAGTGTGCCGTTTCCCAGTTTGGTCAGTTTTGACACGAAAAACGTTTTGAAGAATGCTATTTTCTGTCAGAAAATTACAGAAGAATGCTTGTTACACTTTGTTTTTGTATTCTGTGAACACGAAACACGAAGAAAAGTGAGAAAAGCTGAGCCGAAATCACGATCAATGACGAAGAGTCGTCAAACTTCCTGAAATATTTGACAACTAATGAATGGAGCACGAAATCAGGTAGCCAATATCCAGTTTTTGTCGTATTTTTGAATCTTTTCATCGATTTTCTCGACAAGAATGTATAAACGATGGACGTTTCTGAGACATTTCAATATATTTTTTCTCTTTGACATATTTTACTAGAGATATGAATGTTCTGGCGAACCTGTCGTGTAGCCGTGTAAGCTAGCTACAAGAATCGCCTCTGTTTTCACTGTTTTGTCGGTATAAATACGCTATATTTTCTTGATATTTTCAGCCGTACACTTGAGAATATATGTGTAGCTATATAACTTACAAAATGGTTAGTATGTGATTGAGAACACCGAGCCGTTATATTTAGTTTTCTTCGTTTTTGTGGACAAAAATAATTGGACAATTCGTCGAGTTTGTTTCTTGCCGTGTTTGAATTCTTGCAAAATTATTTTTCGGTTAAAATCATCAAAATCACATCTACATAGAACATGAACTTAACTAAGCAAGAAAAACTGTAATTCTATGGCTTTTGTTTAGTAAATAAAACATGTTTGACAACAGAAAAAAATACTTTTGTGATCGATCAAATCCACTGCATCGCTACAAGGTCGTTCAAGGTCATGAACCATGTTTATGTGCTCTTATATCACATAGCTTTTTAGCCAATCATAGCGCGCGTTATATATATGTTATTTTATAACATTGTTTAATATATGCATTAATCATTCACGTTTTCTTCTAAAAGTACATTTATTGTAAATGTTGTACAATTCTGAGTTAATGGATTGAAACATGCAAACCTTATTAAACAGCTACTGGGTTCGGGGACTAGCGGTGCTACCTAACACGTGAATCAAATCACCCTTATATAGTAATAATTGTTATTTCTTAATCCTTTGGAGTAATTTACAAATCCCTTCATGAAAACAACTGAAGACAAATCATGCATCTGAAACTATTGTTTTGTTTAGTAATTGTTGCAAAGGGGATTTATTGTTAGTTTGTTCAATTCAGTTTATCATATCTGATGAAAATTTGAAATGTTAAGTTATATATTTGGGAAAAATATATGTGCGCATCCACGAAACATTCAGTATTATTATAGTGTAATAGTGAGATGATTACAAAATAAAATAATATAATTACAGTGTAATAGTGCTAAATACACTAACATCTACTTCACGTGTTTATGAACATCACTGTAGCGCTTATTTCAAGGCTACGTTTTTCGGTGTATACCGGTATAGCTGTCGTGTAGGGTAACCGGTACCCCAACTCGAAAAAACGCTGTCGGGTGCGGAGTGGTTGAATGGGCAAAATCACAGAGACGAGACAAAAGTTCGTGTTACATTTTTTTGCGCTTTAATCGAACAATTAGCACTTGCTTTTCTTTAGTTGTTTAGGTTCAACTAGCATCAGGTTATTGCGTACCCCTATACCGCGGTAACCCTACACGATGAAATAAACGAGTCGCAGTCGCTTCGCAGCCGTATACCGATAAACACCGAAAAAATGCATCCATGGTCAACATCATAATTTTTTCCATTTGAAAGGACATTCTGTTAATCAAAAAGGAGATAGTAACATCAACATGACAATATCTAAAAATCTTCTTTAAAACAAAAACAATATTCAACTATACATACAGGTATTTCAAATATAGTACCAGCTAATGTTAACGTTCAAGAGGATAGATAGCGCATGATGTTTTGTTGTAGCACCATTGCTCCAGATGGTGCACCTCCGTGATTCATAGCAGATTGGCCATCATCATTTTCGTCAATTGGCTCTACTAAGCTAGGATCCCCCACATCTATACATATATACTGTGAAGAACACAACACGCCAAAACAGTTACTGGGACTCTTGGTGTCTTTTCTTCTGTAGGCTTTGACAGACAACGCCAACGACCTTTGAGTATACCGAAGGCCTGTTCAATAACCACCCTCGCTTGGCTGAGGGCTCGATTGAAGGTTCGTTGCTCTTGAGTAAGTGTCCTTGTTTCCTTGAATGGCCTCATCAACCATGTTGATAGCGAATACGCTGAATCTTCCAGAAGCAATGGCCCCACTTGACAACCACCAATCTGTTTAATAGGCCCACCAGACAGCCAGTTTCCCTGCTCCACATGCCAGTTCAGCTTGCTCAATCCCATGACCCTAGAATCATGTATACTGCCGGGGTACCCTGCAGTCACAACTGCCGGGGAACCCTGCAGTCACATCTAAAAAGCGAAATGACGCTTCAGCAACAGCTTGTAGCATCATTGAATAATCCTGCTTGCGATTAAAGTAATCAATGCGTTCATTGACTGGCACCGTTTTCAGTGGAGTATGACTTCCATCTACTGCGCCGACAACTTGCGGAAAGGGTGATTTTTTTCGTAAAGGCTGTTTCGCAAGCTCATCTTCTGTTATTGGACATTTTATGAAGTCAGGAGCCCTCAGTTTAGCCAATGCATGGCAAAACTCATGTTGAATGTGCATTGCTGTGGATCTTGCTATGCCGAACTGAAGTCCAGTGGATCGATACGTATCTCCTGTTGCCAAACGCCAAAGTGCGACTGCTACCCGCTTCACAACGGGAATCGGTTCTCGCAATCTCGTGATTTGCTTCTCCAAATCAGGACCAACTGTTCGTACAATGTAATCAAATGTACTCCTTGAAATGCGAAAATTCTCTTTCCACCAGTCCTCTACGTAGGCTCCTTGCAGTAGATTATCAAACCAAAACTGATTTCTTGGCCAAGACCATGCTCGTCTGGCTTGTCTTATATTTCGTCTTCTTTCTTTTAATTCTAACACAATTAAACGTCTTTGCCTTATTTTCTTTAAGTGACGAAGGAGCAAAATTCTATTAAATTTCGAAGTTCGATTTCTCAGGGAAAACTGCTGGAAGGTATACGAAATTACCAGAAATGCGGAAGCTAAATTAACCTAGGTCACGCGGCATTTTGTGTGTTCAAGAAAGAATCGCTCGCCACACAGTTGAATATATTTATAATAATTAATGATAATCCCGTGACCAATGCCAGGTGACAACTCTTGTCACCTCTAGTCTACCAAGGTTATGCGTGGACTAGCAGGAGGGAATTCTGTTGCGCGCATGCGCGACCAGTTGTGAGTTCAAGCGAAGCTTCGACTTCAGGCCATCGAATGCGAGTTAACTTAGGATTTTAAAACGGTTTTATTGCTACTTCCAAGGCTGACATTGGACTTAACTGCCGCCAGAGGCTATACGAAGACTTAGATATTTCAATTTATCATGGAAGAACGCAATTGGACTTTAATAGATTGTTCTAAAGCACTTTATTATCACTGCAAGCGAACATCCCTGTGTTGACAAAATGGTGTCTTGGTATTTACCAGCGATGGTTTCGCGTTTAATTATTGCAAGCACTCAAGTGAAGAAAATCTTCTACATAAGTAGGGACGATGATAAGTACACATGTGATAGTAACTTGAATATACAACTTTGATGAAGATCGAAGACGAAACGTTCATAGAATACAGTCTTAAACCTAGTATATTTTCGTAAAACTTCTTGTATTAGCAAGTTTGATGCTTCATTAACTCGAAATCTACTATAGATCTCCCAAGTTTTGTGCGCAGAAATATTAAAAGCTATGCTATCTAAAAAGCTATCTAAAATATTTTTGATTGGCAAAAATGGGGAAGATTGTGTTTTTGACCGATTTCTTCGGCATGTTGAGTCCAAATGCATATTTAACATAACTTTGCTCCCCCAAAAAAACAGTTTGGAATTGCATTTCTCACAATGTCTTCGTATCTTTTATAACTCCACAGTTACTAGTTGCAGAACATAATATATCACTGAGATCGGCTGAGGTTTATGAAGTGAACTATGTGTATGGAATATGACATTTTTTTACTCGATTTTTGAACATGTTTTGTTTACTGTTTGAAATCTATCTACGATCTCCCAAGAAATTACTATAAATATTGCAAGTTTATCAGACATATTTTAAATGTGTGCACTTGCTTTTCATCTAAAAAAGGGGGAAATGTTCAAAAATCACAATTTTAGTGTTGTATCAACGGTCCTTGGCCTTTATTTACCTTTTGGGATGCCTGTGTAATTTATCGCTTCGCTTCAAAAGAAATTATAGGAGAGTTTGGAAACCTAAAATCTTAAAAATAAATGCTTAGAAATAAAGTTGGATAGTTTATGAAGCTTTTTGAGTAATTTTGGGGCAATTTGTGGTCTTGAAACGGACTTTCCTGTTATTGATTACCGCGATCAAGCCATTACGGTTCAGCGGCCGAACGCATGCTCGTGCAAATTTCCCTCCTGTTGCGTGGACTTACCTCAGTAAACTTCTACCTAGGTCAATGGCCCAGTGTAAACACGGCATAAGACATGTGTCCAGAATGTCCTACTTATGTCAGGGTATTGCTATGCACGCACATGATCATGAGAGACATTAATTGGGATCCATTAATGGCGTGAAAACATGAAGTATGCAGATTAATCTTTCGCCATTGTGAAAGTTATGAAATTTATTGCTGCAAGCGAGTGTGACTATGGAATTCTTTGCAAACGTGGATTGTAATACGATTAGCATAGAGTGTTCGTTTGCCTTGCGTTGCCGAAACTGAGATCATGGTTGACTGTCAGGGCTTTCCTGATAGTTGTTTGCGGGTTTTGGAACCCTGAAATAGAAGAAAACACACAATTTGTAGCGACCACAATGCACTTTGGTCTGGGAATGCAATATGCAACAAAACCTAGGACAACGTTTTTTTGAATTAGCTGTATCAGGACTGGAGCCCATTACTATTATGGGCTCCTGGCTGTATACACGTATATCCATGTTGGAAAGTTATAATAAATTTGTGGATATAGTATTAAACATTATTAGTGTTGTATATAAGTTTAGATGGGCATTGGCGCATTGGGTAAGTCTCTGCAGTTACTCGTAGGCTAATGAAGCAAAATTTAGACCCCCTAATTGTCTGAGCTCTCGAAAGCGACCATCTCCCGTAAGCGACCACCTCCCGTAAGCGATCAATAGGCTTGACATTTTGGGTGATCGCTTAATGGAGGTTGGACTGTATTTATTTTGTTATAAATAGCCACAGAAACAATGGTTGGGCTGCCTGTGCTAGCGCTGACATTGTGTGCGCTTTTCTCTAGTTCTTAGTTTTATTCTGCTGGCAGGGTAGGTTTACATTTGATCACTACGTTCGTCGAATCGAAAAACGTGCCCAGCGATCGCAGCGATTCACACAAATTTTAAAACATAATCCCGAATAATCAAGTTACCATACAGATGTTAGCTGCATTTATACCTCGTTCTGGTGTCAGATTACTATTAATTTATTTACTTTCGTTTATTTATTCATTGCTAAACTTTAGCAATTTCAATTGAAAGTGGATAGAAATACCTCTAAATAATATCGGAGTTAACGCTGTAGATCCTCCATGTATCGATAAGTTAACATTAAAAAATAGATTATTAAGTAGAATCCCGTCACAGGATTTGATACTTCGTGATTTGGAGCTTTGAAATCTCAAAATGCAAATAAAGTGACGTATATGAGGAGGCATCATTTATTATACAACAACACCCCAGTGCAAATTACTGACATTTTAAAACTGCAGAAGCTTTTCTTAGTTTTCATTGCATACTTCCATATCATTTTTAATTATTTCAGTTCAACACGGCGGGCATAAATGACCCTAAAATCGCTCACTGAAAACGTCCTCTTTTTCCAAAATCATTAATATTTTCAAAATTAAGTCTTCCATGAAATGAAATAAAAATTTCAGAGTTTCTTTATTGAAGGTAGTGTGGTATTTCAAACTACTCAATGGCAAAATCTGACGCAATGAAGACGTCATAATAAAAAGTTACAATTGCTGTGAAAATTTAGTTTAAACATAATGATAAAATAAAGTGCATATTTTGAAAGGGAATAACATATTGTGCACTTCAGTGAACTTTTCATAATGTTCCGATTATTAGAACCTGAGTTATAAGGAATTTAGTGTTTTGATGACGTCATTATATAATACGTCATCGGTAAAATAAAAAAACAGTTTGAAGGGAGAGAAATCCGTAAAATGGCTTTATTAACATTTATTATTGTTATAGAAGTATTTTAATTCTACACAGTGGCGGATTTTTATTTTCATTAACTCTCTTAGATATATTTTAAAATATATGTGACGTCATAATGACGTGTTAACTTTTTTAATTGTTTTTAAAATAATATTTGAACTCAAAATTCTAAAATCAACAAAATTTCCGCATGTCATAGTTCTTCCAATACGCTAAGTATAGCGCTAAAATGTTTTAAAACAAAAAAGTTTTACCAAGCGATGTATTTTACCGATGGATTTGTATGAATTATTTCCCGCCAAATTTTCCCGGGAAAAAATAAAATTAGCATGTCATGATTTAAAACCGGTCTATAACCTCAGTAATGCGAAGCTCAAATCACATAACATAACACTTCATGTTGAAGTGATTTCTAAAATAAAAAAATATGGGTGATAGACACTTTAAAATTAATTAATGGGAATTAATTAAGTACGAGGTGAGAAAATTTGCTATGAAATACTCAAAGATTCGAGCAAAAGAACGGAGGTCTGAATACTTAAAGCTTGAAAAGGAAATTCAAAAGATAGAAATTCTAAAGGACTGGGAACAGAATGGTGAATCATTAGCTAACCATGACATACTTAAAGGGAAAATGAATGAATATAGTAATTATAAAACTGAAGGTATTATTCTAAGATCGAGAAGTAAATGGCATGAGGAAGGAGAAAAAAACACCAAGTATTTTCTAACACTGGAGAGGAGAAACAAGACTAAAACACATATAAGAAAACTTTTAGACGCGAATAGTAAAATTGAGAAAGAAAGAATTAAAAAAGGTAGGAGAAAGAAAGAGAAAATGAGGTAAGAGAAGGAATCCCTGGTACTCCATCATGTGCCCCGTTAATTATATTTTTAGATCGAAGCTATTTTTAGCTTTAGTTACCATGCCCGCGCAACCACTCTTGACTTGTAGAATTTTAAAATACTCAATCTTACCTTGGTTTTTCCTTTCAAAAACTTTTTCTTTTGTGCCATTACTGCGATTCTCAGTATTATGCGAGCTCAGACATTCAAGCAGTCGGCTGGAACTTGGTTTTTCGCTGCCGTCAATCGACATAAAAAATCAGTAAACTTAAAAATATAAGTCAGACTGAAGACCCACCAAATGGAAACCAAATATGATTTTGAGCTAAATTATGGATCATAAGGTGCTACAAATATAAACTACACAACGATCAAAGTCAAAGCAATCACGAAAACAAACTCTAAAGTTAATGTGGTCTTACCGGCACTTGTATTCAACAATTACGAAGTCCAAGCGTTATTCTCAGGTTGGAAAACACGAAGGAAACTTTACAAGAGCCAACATCACCAAAACCTTGAAGCACCAGCCATATTGTGGACATGAAAATTTAATTCAACCATGCATTTGCAGTCCTACAAGACGCCGGCTACAACAAAACGACTCCTTGCACTTTTTAATATCGGTTTTCTCTGTCGAAGGACATGGCAAACTGAAGCTGTTTTCCTCTATTTAGAATCGTCTCAAGTGTCCCAAATTCACAATAATTTCAGTCAAATCCCAAAAGGATAATTTGGTAAAATCCTTTATTGAGTTTTCGAAGTAAAAATGTGTAAAATGTTCGAGAAAGTTGAGAAGATTTTCTTCGCTTGAGTTCGCTCAATTTTGACTTTTCAAAAACCGTGCATAAAGGCCTCCGCGACCTCGCCTTATATGATCTGACCAATCACGTTCCGTTCTAAAGATATATTGATTCTAAAAATAGAACAAGACGCTCAATGAGCGTATACTCGGACATTATGACAAGTAGATCTCTATCTTTGCTCACCAACACACACCATTGGTAGAGCAAGCCACAACCATCTCAAAATTGACAGACGAAGAGAAGAGACTATAGACCTTTTGCATAAAGCCACTAATCATATGCAGAGCAGATACACGCTTAGCCTCACTCTGACTCAACAAAACAAAAGATCTATCCAACGATGTCATTGTTTTATTGAGTCAGAGTGAGGCTAAGCTCTAGTCATTCTTCCGTGACAATCTCCGATACTTGACCCTGTTTTTTGATCATATACATCCAATGCAGGTTATGACAATGACAGTTGCGTGACGAGGGAGACTATTTGTCGGTGAACATAGAAAAAGATCTCGTACGTATGGTTCGGATATCATCGCCCCCGTTTCCAGCCAATCGAAACCCTGGAACAGACATTCCTGACCGATACGATCACATTCTTCGCATTCCGTGGCCTAACAAAAATAATAATAATAAAAAGAATGCCCATTTTATAACTCGGACTTCCTCCGGAAGTGTCCGAGTAATTAACGGGGCACATGATGGGTCAAGAGCCCAATACCAGGGATTCCTTCTCTTACCTCATTTTCTCTTGCTGATCTCTATACTTGTATTAGCCTCCTCCGCAGGCAACGCCGGAAAGCGAGGCCGAAGGCCGAGAATGGGATCGCCGGAAAGCGAGGCCGAAGGCCGAGAATGGGATCCCTGTGCGAGGCCGAAGGCCGAGAGGGACTGGGCCCCTAGGAAAGAAAAGAAGGAGTTGCCTGCCAAATCCAGACAAGGTTATGCCTTTCTGCGCAAGTGACCACGCGCATGTAAATCCAATTCGTGTAGGGGACAGTGGGGGAATTGTGTGCGATAAAAATGATTATTACCAGCACGTGAGTGTTTGTCGACGTCTAGTGACAGCATATTGATTCAAGCACTCGAACTCACCAAAAACTCATCCAGATGTCTTCCTCTGGTCCAGAAAACTCCAATAATTTCGTAGCTTCTAGTTTCGAAGCTGACCTAATTTTTTTGGAGATCTTTAATTACTGGTCTACTTTCCGTCGAGCAAGAGTTCAACGGTCGAAGTTTGGGCTCTTTCTCAGTATATCCCTGTCCTGAATATATCTGTATGTCCTTGTTTATGTACACCATATACACTCTGTATAGTACTGTATATGTATGTCTATGTACACCTTATATACATCATATACACTTGTCAGTATATGTATACTACTACTAATAATAACAATAATAATAATAATAATAATGGTAACTTTATTTCATGTATTTTTTTACACAAACAATTGCAAATCTCACTACATGTAGGTAATTTACAATTGACTACTTGTACTCGAAAATATAATTAATAATAATAATAATAATAATATTAATAATAATAATAATAATAATAATAATAATAATAATAATAATAATAATAATAATAATAATAATAATAATAATAATAATAATAATAATAACAAGACGACATAACCTTCCTCCAACAAGGTTTTTGAAGAAGCGATGTCTCGTGTTAATAAATCATGTTGTTAGGGCTTTCGGTGATTATCTTAGCGGCCGGCACAGTGCGCATGCGCTGTAGAACCCAGTTGGCGATTTGAGGTCAAAGAAAAATACAACGACGAACTGGCAGCATTTTTAAAGTCGGGCTTTCCACAGGAAGCCCGACTAAATAGTACTAAATCCTTTGTTTTCCATTGTTTAATTAGTGCTATTTTGTACTGTTTTCGCTCTTTAACCCTGGAGGTCGCTCAGAATCGACAAAGGGCGAACAGACCGACTTATGGAATCAGTCTACTGAAGATGTAGCAGACGAGGGGTTTCAGCAAGTCAGGCTAAAATTTAAATACCACAACTGTGCTTTGAACAAGAAGTTCGAGTACCCTGGTTCCAGAGGCTTTGTAAATAAGCTCTATAATACGATGTTCCGCGGCGTAAACATCGTATTATAGAGTTTGACAAAGCCTCTGGAACCAGGGTAAAGCTCGAGCTATTTTAAAATCGTAATGTAGAAAGCTTTTAAGCTAAAATTAAAATTAAAATTAAAGTTAAAATTAACTCGTAATGTTGACAGTTGATTCTCTAGATATCTGGCCTTCTATTCTCTTCTCGATTACTGGAATATAGTCTCTAATAAAAACTTCCACGGTAAATTAACTTTCTGGGAATCTCTGGAGATCTGTCTCTAATAAAAACTTCCTTTCTTCCTTTCATCGTGCTATGTTTATTCAGTTTGTGTAGCCTTTTATAAATATCATAGATCGTAAAAAGACTTTTTAGCGATCCATGCAAATACCTCATTCGTTTGTCAACTTACATGTACATTTCACAGTGTAAAAAAGACGATTTTGATTGGTTTATTTATTTCGCAATCTTGAATATTCCCTTCCGCTCTCTCCCCAATCCCCAATCCCCAATCCCCACTCCTTTCCTCTTCTCCTTCCCTTCTCCCCTTCTCCCCTTCCCCCTCCCTCACTTGTTTCCGTGCGCCTCTACGCAGGCTAACTAAACTAGTTCAAAGTAATCCTAAAACTACATATGCCTAGTGGCAAGGTTGTGAAATAATGTTAGGTAATAAACGTCGTGACAATACGCGTTAATCCGTTATCAGTAAATCAGATTAGTGTGTAACGTAATGTACTAAAACACGTAGACCTAGGGAAGTCGTTACGCAAAACGTTGCTAAATACTTACTAGATGACGTTGAATTAAGCCCAAATTCCGTGGAAGTAAAATCTACATTACTTCTAACATAAACAATTATACTTAAAATACTTACACACCGATTTTCAAAGATGTGAAAAAGTGACACTGTCACATGTGTGCACACTGAAATGGCGCGCCGTTTGTTTCAAAATTGTCAAATCAACTGTCAATCTAATTTTTCTATCTTCAAATAAATTCAAGACATTTTTTCCCGTCAAAAACAGTTTACAACTGTCAAGCTTCCCCTTTCCCCTCCCCTTAGAGAGCCGGCCTGTTCGCAGGCTATCAAGCTTCGCGTGCACTAATCGTATGTGGGACTCTGCTACTGTCATGTGTAACTTTACTACTGTCATGTGTAACTTTACTACTGTCATGTGTGACTTTACTACTGTCATGTGTAACTTTACTACTGTCATGTGTAACTTTACTACTGTCATGTGTAACTTTACTACTGTCATGTGTGACTTTACTACTGTCATGTGGGACTTTACTACTGTCATGTGTAACTTTACTACTGTCATGTGTGACTTTACTACTGTCATGTGTAACTTTACTACTGTCATGTGTAACTTTACTACTGTCATGTGTAACTTTACTACTGCAATGTGTAACTTTACTACTGTCATGTGTAACTTTACTACTGTCATGTGGGACTTTACTACTGTCATGTGTAACTTTACTACTGTCATGTGGGACTTTACTACTGTCATGTGTAACTTTACTACTGTCATGTGTAACTTTACTACTGTCATGTGTAACTTTACTACTGCAATGTGTAACTTTACTACTGTCATGTGTAACTTTACTACTGTCATGTGTAACTTTACTACTGCAATGTGTAACTTTACTACTGTCATGTGTAACTTTACTACTGTTATGTGTAACTTTACTACTGTCATGTGTAACTTTACCACTGTCATGTATAACTTTACTACTGTCATGTCTAACTTTACTACTGTCATGTCTAACTTTACTACTGTCTTTTGTGACTTTACTACTGTCATGTCTAACTTCATACCGTCGTATACATATCTTGGCGGGTTAATCATCTGATCTACTGACCTCTTCAATACTGATAGTTTACAGTTTGCATGGCCGTAGATCAATGGAATGCGTTTCTTGATGCGGTTACAATTCTCTGCGAGGAAGTTGAAAGATGTCAATATTCATCTGACAGCCTAGTGTTACAGGATTTCTTACTTAGACTGCATGCTAAGAAAACTGTTTGCGAAAGAATCATTTCATCTGCTCTCAATGGAAATGTAAGCGACTTTACAGCAGAAGATGTTTGCGAGAAGGTGAAGGTTTTAAGTAATTCCATTCAAAGCCTCATTGACAATGTAGAATTAGGCTCTTATTCGGTATGGACTCTATTAAATATATACAGTTCAATGATTCTTCCTGAGGTACTCTTGCACAGAAGCGGATGTGTTGGAAGGCCGAGAATTGTTAGAATCTAACACAAATAGAATATTGACGCACTTGGCACTTTAGTTGGACAAGAATATGCTTTACGTTGTCTCGCACAACTCTGTGGCGCAGACTTAAAGAATAATCTAACACAAATAGAATATTGACGCACTTGGCACTTTAGTTGGACAAGAATATGCTTTACGTTGTCTCGTACAACTCTGTGGCGCAGACTTAAAGAATCTAACTATGACTTTCATGAGCATCGCTTTACATATTTCTGAAGATGACCTAGAGCGTCAAGTATCCGATGTTAA
The DNA here is from genome assembly GCA_033675265.1 of Actinostola sp. cb2023. Lineage (NCBI taxonomy): Eukaryota > Metazoa > Cnidaria > Anthozoa > Actiniaria > Actinostolidae > Actinostola > Actinostola sp. cb2023. Next base: position 146,650 of record JAUJYZ010001287.1, on the reverse strand, counting down.
GGGACAATTGATAAATTGCGGCGAGCGCATGGTTTTAGGGATCCTACGCTCTCGCGGAATATCATCTATAAAGATTCATAACTTCTGTTTATTCACATTTATTCACACACACACACACACGTACACATCTCTAAATAATCAACCCTTCCGTTTATTACGACATAGAGCCCGGATTAATGACGAGGGAAATGTATAAAACTGTACTGTATAAATCAAGGATTGAGGTACGTGTTGACAGACTCGAATCAGATTATTTGAGTGGTCGCTTACGGGGGCTTGAAAACAAAGGACGTGACCAGTTGGTAATTCCAAATAGTGGTCGCGATCGCTTACGAGAGCGGTCGCTTATGGGAACTTTTCATTACAAAGTTTTAGTGGCAAGTCAAACGGAGTTTTATAAAGCTGGTCATAACTAGAGCTGGTCGCTTACGAGAGCGGTCGCAAGTTACACATGACAGTAGTAAAGTTAGACATGACAGTACGTAGTAAAGCTACACATGACAGTAGTAAAGTTAGACATGACAGTAGTAAAGTTATACATGACAGTAGTAAAGCTACACATGACAGTAGTAAAGTTACACATGACAGTAGTAAAGTTACACATGACAGTAGTAAAGTCACGCATGACAGTAGTAAAGTCCCACATGACAGTAGTAAAGTCACGCATGACAGTAGTAAAGCTACACATGACAGTAGTAAAGTACACATGACAGTAGTAAAGTTACACATGACAGTAGTAAAGCTACACATGACAGTAGTAAAGTTACACATGACAGTAGTAAAGATACACATGACAGTAGTAAAGCTACACATGCCAGTAGTAAAGTACACATGACAGTAGTAAAGTCCCACATGACAGTAGTAAAGCTACACATGACAGTAGTAAAGTTACACATGACAGTAGTAAAGCTACACATGACAGTAGTAAAGTTACACATGACAGTAGTAAAGCTACACATGACAGTAGTAAAGTTACACATGACAGTAGTAAAGATACACATGACAGTAGTAAAGCTACACATGCCAGTAGTAAAGTCACGCATGACAGTATTAAACTTTACACATGACAGTAGTAAAGTCACAAAAGACAGTAGTAAAGATACACATGACAGTAGTAAAGCTACACATGACAGTAGTAAAGTTACACATGACAGTACTAAAGTCACAAAAGACAGTAGTAAAGTTACACATGACAGTAGTAAAGTTACACATGACAGTAGCAGAGTCCCACATACGATTAGTGCACGCGAAGCTTGATAGCCTGCGAACTAAGGGGAGGGGAAAGGGGAAGCTTGACAGTTGTAAACTGTTTTTGACGGGTAAAAATGTCTTGAATTTATTTGAAGATAGAAAAATTAGATTGACAGTTGATTTGACAATTTTGAAACAAACGGCGCGCCATACACTGATTGTGCGATGTTTCACAAGAATCAGTGACTTCAGCTGTTTCATTGGCAATTTTTTAACCAGCCAGCAAATGATTTTAAAATTCAAAGAACGTAAACATTATCAAGAATTTCAAGTGTTTGTCTTTATGTGCTACTCCGTGATCTTTTCATGCATGTCCCTCATGCAGTTTGTGATAATCTAGGGATTTTATCCTTGCGTGCATTGTTTTTATTCAAGAAATCGGTTATTTTCGTCGTCATATAAAACAACAAGAAATTAGTATTCTGGATGAGCAAGAAACCTGCCAGTGTGTAACCATCGGTTACTCAACCATGCTATTTCGAATGGTAATCCGGAACTCTACTGCGGTAGATTTTCTTTTGTTTTCGCAGGCATTTATGTACAAAACCTGGACCCCCCATATGGACCCGAATATGGACCCCAATATGAACCCCAATATGGACCCACCCCCCCCCCCCCCCCCCCCCCCCCCCCCCAACAAACAAAAAATAAATGATCGATGTAAAAAATGCTACTATACTGATTCTTCGTTTTTCTTTTATACAATTACTGTTCGTTTATGTTGTATCGAGTCAGTTAAAGCCCCATGCTGTGAAACCGGAAGCGTGACAGCGAATCGTGTTTCAAAAACATTCAACTTATAGCACGAACATCATGACTGAGGTTGTAACCATTAGCAGTTTAATCAAAAAAGACCTGAATGAAGCCTACTATTTGCCATCGTGGCCCTCGTCATATACACGTGAAGCGTACAGGTTTAACAACGATAAAAAGTACCGTGTGTTTGATTGTCCTCCGCCTTCACTGAGCTTGAATTTGCTTAGTTTACCGTTCAGAAGCCTTTCAGCGGCCGGCGATGAAGTACCTGTACTGCTAGACATTCAACCTCCAGGGTACTGGACACGGCACTGGAAAACGTGGCTGACTGCCTTCCCAACAGCGAATACTAAAACGATAGACGAAGGTCTACTCGATGACGTATTAATAGTGACCACTGCCGCGCTGCAGTCCATTCCAAACAAGAAACACAGTGTTGACCCGGACGTCCTCTACAAGGTACAACTAAAGAGTACGATCCCTGAGATAGGAGTGTCATGTCCTAAGCATATTGAAGAAAGTGCTGTTGAATTTCCGTGTATTGTCAAAGCGGATCTAAGTTGGTCTGGACGAGGAACCATGTTGGCCAACAACAAGAACGAGTTGTCAGCCATCGTTAAAGAAATCAGAGAGGAGTATGGATGGAAGGAACCCATTTTGTACCAAGAAATGATCCAAGGAATCGAAGAGGTGCCAAGCTTTCAATTCTATTTGCACAAATCGGGTGAAATCTACTGGATTGGTACGTTGTCTGGTGAGTTTACAGGGTACATGTGGACGAGTGGTATGATAGACTTAGGGACCGTCAAGACGAATACAAAAACCTTGCATGGGGTAACTTCACCATCCCTATCGCTATGTATCTTCACAAGCAGGGCTATTACGGTTTCGTTATGTATGAACTCCTACGCACCAACCACGGAATGTATCTGTGTGACCTCAATGCAAGAGTTAGTGGAGACACAGCACATTTCTTAGTGGCCCCGCTCATGGCGCAGTTGGGATACAAACAGTCCTGGGTAACCGTTAATAAGAAGCTTAATGCACCACCAAAGATAATCGTCGAGAATACAGACGAAATTAATGAGGCAGCTACCAATGGACGGGTTATAGTTTTATCTGCCGCAAGTGATGGTACAGATGGCAATGGATGTCTTTGTGATTTATCTATCTATGCTAAAATGAGCGAAGACTTGAAAGTACTTTATGATAAAGTAACGCAATATTGATGTCACGGAGTACCAGCCTGCGTGCAAAGTCCGACGGAGACATGAAAACTCCTTTATTACACGAGTGGCCATTCAATAAACAATTTTGACGTTGCAGCTCCAAAATTGGAGAAATCCCTTGATTATATTCATTCATTAGTATGCTTTAATTAAACAGTGCATGGCAATAACCACTTAATATCATCACCAGTGAGCATTGTGTTTTATTACTCGGGCTTGTAGTGTTGTGAGCTAAAAGTTGTAGCTGTGTAAATGGTACGTAAGTCAAGTTGTAAGCAAGTTGTGTGCGACAGTTGTAGGCAAATGTCGTGCCGTCTAAATCAACCTTAATACGCTCGTCTTGCATACCAACGCACACGACGCGAACTCTGAAGCTGAAAAGAACTAGGCCGAACTACTCTGATATTGCAAGAAAACCAAGACTGATCTGAAAGTTGCCGAATGAGATTGCCGAGTGATTATAAACGAAGCAAAGTGACATAATTCAATGTATACGACTGAAATCACCGAAGGCTCTACAACTATGTTGTGTATGAAAAACAAAACGTTCATCTTTTGTCAGAGTATAAACCACCTTCTCGTAGAAACAACAATATATTATACACAACGCGTTCATCTTTTGTAAGAGTATAAACCACCTTCTCGTAGAAACAACAACTGATACATTCTACACAACGTTCATCTTTTGTAAGAGTATAAACCACCTTCTCGTAGAAACAACAATACATTCTACACAACGTTCATCTTTTGTAAGAGTATAAACCACCTTCTCGTAGAAACAACAATACATTCTACACAACGTTCATCTTTTGTAAGAGTATAAACCACCTCGTAGAAACAACAATACATTCTACACAACGTTCATCTTTTGTAAGAGTATAAACCACCTTCTCGTAGAAACAACAATACATTATACACAACGCGTTCATCTTTTGTCAGAGTATAAACCACCTTCTCGTAGAAACAACAATACATTCTACACAACGTTCATCTTTTGTAAGAGTATAAACCACCTTCTCGTAGAAACAACAATACATTCTACACAACGTTCATCTTTTGTAAGAGTATAAACCACCTCGTAGAAACAACAATACATTCTACACAACGTTCATCTTTTGTCAGAGTATAAACCACCATCTCGTAGAAACAACAATACATTCTACACAACGTTCATCTTTTGTAAGAGTATAAACCACCTTCTCGTAGAAACAACAATACATTATACACAACGCGTTCATCTTTTGTAAGAGTATAAACCACCTTCTCGTAGAAACAACAATACATTCTACACAACGTTCATCTTTTGTAAGAGTATAAACCACCTTCTCGTAGAAACAACAATACATTCTACACAACTCAGTTTCATCTTTTGTCAGAGTATAAACCACCTCGTAGAACTGAACAACAATACATTCTACATAACGTTCATCTTTTGTCAGAGTATAAACCACCTTCTCGTAGAAACAACAATAGGTATTCGTGTAGCTGCACCAATTGTCCTGGCTATTGTTTTGTATGTAAAATCATGATCAATACATCAGAAGAACGACAATAGAACAATGACCAGTTCTTTTGTGCAGCTACACACGAAGACCTGACCCAACAATACGGTCGAATAAGCTAAGTATAGTTGTTTATCTTCAATTTATAGTATTTTATTATTATTTTATTATTTTATTTTTATAAGCCATTAGAGTGCAAACACTAAAACCATGAAACAGTGCTAACTTGGTGCTATTTAGCACTAAATAGTTTGTACTGTTTCACGGTTTTAGTGTTGCACTCTAGTTTTTATTTATTTTTGTCATTGTAAAGCGTATGGAGGTTCCAGGATGCGCTATATAAATACTCTATTATTATTTAGTACTTACCAAAATGAGGTGTTGAATCGTAACAGTCCTTCCCTCTTTACTCTAACAGAAACTTGCTTACTTCTCTCGATTACTTGGAGTGAAGCGTTGACACAGTAAACATGAACTATTACGATAACAAAAGAAAATAAACAGTCGACTATCGGTCATGATTACTTGATAAAAACTACAACTACAACTACAACTACAACTATTATTATTATTGTTATTATTATTATTATTATTATTATGATGATGATGATGATGATGATGATGATGATGATGATGATGATGATGATGATGATGATGATGATGATGATGATGATGATGTAGAGTAGTAGTAGTAGTAGTAGTAGTAGTAGTAGTAGTAGTAGTAGTAGACGTAGTAGTAGTAGTAGTAGTAGTAGTAGTAGTAGTAGTAGTAGTAGTAGTAGTAGTAGTAGTAGTAGTAGTAGTAGTAGTATAATTATAATTATTTTTATAATTCTTATTCAATTATTAAAACTTATTTGGAGAAACGAGTGTTGCACAAATTAATGTCTTAATTTTGGCGCCAGATTTTGCTGACAAATTTGCATCCTTTGTAAATTCGTAGTAATTTGAATCTGCTTATACAACGAATTAACAAAGAAGTGATAAAAAAGGATTTGCTGAAAACACTGATTTGATAAAATATGTTTCTCTGAATATAAAACCTTGTTCAGATGTACATTAATTGGGACGATTGATGAAGTCTTACTGACCTGACTTCATTAGCAACTCTAGCATTTGCGCAACTGACACAAGCCGAAATGCGCGCGTGTCCGCCATTTTCTATGCCATCAAAATTCAATATTTTATGACAGTCGTATTCAATCCGTGTAAATCTAAAACATCGTTGGTTTTATAGTGCCAAAGAACATTGGCTTGTTGTTTCTGTATCTTTAATCTCTGTAAAAAACCTTGACCACTCGACAGTTTTAAATAATAAAGTATGAATGTGAGACCGCAAAATGAATTCATGGCCAAAACAAGCAGGAAAATATGACAAATTTCACTTTAACTATATTCATGGCGACCAATTTCATACACCATGGCCGCGAGCATGCGCAATGCTCATTCGTATTCAACTACGGGTCACTTCAAAATTACAGAGAAAACAGTGCATTTTCATTCAATTTTTGTCGTACCTCTTATATCATTACGGTTCCTCAATCTCCACAAGTCCCAAATCATTCTTTCATACTTCTTCTCGCCCATGGTTAGTGTTTCTCTCATGTGGAATATGCCTAACATTGTTCCCAAGTCCGTTGAAAAATAGGTATAATTAGCTAAGCATCCGCCATACTGTCTTTGTAACTGACCCGAGATGCCGTACAGTTATTGTAGTTCAGAACATTTTTCAGGAGTTCGAGCTTCTTTCCACAAGTCTGATTCGAAAGTTCAAGTGTCCATTTCAAATAACTCCTTAATAAAACCGCTGAAAATGTCCTCTTTGGTTGTTCCCAAATCGTTTACAACTTGGTTTTTCGGTGATTATCCCATTGTTGTCCTTTTGGGTTTTTCCGTAGCGACACCTCTTGCGTTTGAAACACAATTGTGCGTTTGTGAACGATCTATTGGTAAATTGAGTATTACAACCTTGTTACAGAAAGATCAAAGTTTCTGATGAAGTATGTTTTATGGAGATCGGCGTTACTATGGCAACGCTGAGAGAAAATTCCTCTTTTTACATATTCTCGATTTCTATAGATTCTAGGGGGTTATTTTTGGGAAATGCTCTTGTGATCTTATAGTGGGCATAATTGTCTCTAGTTCTAGTGAATACAAGCAAATTCTGTGAGAGCGTTTGTGAGACATCTTCGATGAAATGTTTTGAGTATATAATTCAAGCGTAAATAAAGTAATTAAATCAATCACCTGAAATCCAAGTAAATTGGGCGTATAAAAACTCAATTTTAGACTTGAATTGTTGCAATGATATTGAACTACTTTTCTGGAAAAGTTGAGAGAAATCGCTTGCAATGATATCGGAAAATGTGAGCTCAAGTCATACACGATGAGGTGTTTACTTTGCTCTTGTTGTCCACCATTCGTTCTATTTTTACTAAAAAAGTCATAATTAAAAATACCGTCGGTAAATTTTGTTTAAAATTGATTATGCTCAAATTTAGATTGTAGCTGATATGTTGTTGTAAAATCAAGCTCATTGAAACATTTTAAGGCCGCCAAATATAAGCTTCAAATCAGAACATTTTTCAACCAGTTTTAGTAGTTGCAAGTTGTTGATTCATCATATGCAGCTCTTTTGTTCTAGTTTGGCACCTTCTCTTGTGCATTCCACCTTGCGAACGCTCTTCCGAAATATGCTAATCTGCAGTATTATAATAACAATAGACAAAAATAAAAGCAATGTAATATCACACAATCGCTCTAATTTTACGATAAAAGGCCAGTGTTTTCTTATAATAAAAACGTGTCATTTACGCGCCAGCAATGTCATCCGCTGACTGTATGAAATTGTTCGCCATGTCGACTTTATTGCAAAGCCATCATCAGGATAGAGTAACTACAAGCAAGGACAGATACTTATAGCTACTGACAAGTCAATTAATGCAAAAAGTTAGAATAACTGTAATTCCCTTGAGGCCCTAAGTCCCGTGTTTAAAGCAGGCGTCAAGTTCTTTATGGCCAACGCTTCCAGCAGTTTATTTAATCAAGAGAGGGATTTTGGAAGGAATTATCACAAATTATCTGGTCGCCATTATCTGTGATAATAAGTTCAATTTTACTGCTCTAAATAGAGTGTTAATCCAAAGCGAAAATTGACATTCAATCGTATCTGTCCAAAAGGACTAGTTGTGGCGCTTTTGTCGGCGTAATAGGTAACTGGTAGTACAGTGCAAATTCAAATTAATTCCAAATTGCACTCGAAACCATATGATTTTCTACACTAATTGATATATTGTTACTTACTGTCATCGTTGATTATATCAATCGCCAAGTTGCTGGTCATGCAAGATGGCAGGAAGTTAATGTTTGTATCGTTTGTGGTACAGTTGATTCTCAATATTTCATCACGTTCAACAACATTGTCATTTACAACTTTAACTGTAAAATTCTCCACTTCATCATTTAACCCAAACTCGATAGTTGCGTCTTTATGAAAGTAATCAGTGGGCTGAACTGCAGTGCCATCCAAAGTTGTACAACTAGAAACGAAACATGCATAGACATTATTGTTATATCTCTCAACTCAAGCGGCTCTTTGGATTGGTCGAGAACATGTCACGTGTCATAGAGCAAAACTCCCTAAAGAAATAATAGCTTGATCTTTGAACCCGCACGTGATCAGCTCGTGCACCTTGAAAGCGCGGCGAATTTGCAATCATGTCCACGACAAAACGTTTTGCATCGCTTGAGAACACAAGAAGAAATTCAAAGCCTCGGGGAACATTGAGAGTCTCCGGTGGAGAAACAAAACTCACTGTTTCCCGTGGAGCAGGGACGTAGGCAGGAGGGGGGGGGGGGGGGGGGGGGGTCCCAGGGAGCCTGAGACCCCCCTTCCTCTGTGTTTACTCTTTAAATGTATATGTTTGAGGAGGGCGGGGGATTTGGTGGTGAACTATATGGAATGTGGTGATTATTGACATATCTCTTTAGGCCAGAGTTAGGCTTAGACATGAGTTGACACTAGATAATGTTCCATTACTCACTGGATACTGTTTGCTGTGACTGCTATTGCTCCAGTTCGATTGAACACAATAGTTGCATTTTCATCATTTTCATTGAGTCTGAACCCTTTGCACGCAATGTCAACTGAAATAAAACATAAACGTAATAGATAAAACATGCACGAGAACGCGGATTTTTTTTTATTTAAACAACAAAACGCTCCTAAGCGTTCACTCGGAGGGATTCAGCAATGAGGTCAGTTATCATGTAATTTCAAAACTCATAGGACAAAAAATGATTAGCATAGCTGGAAAGAGCTCGTTGAAATGAGTAAAAATGTCAAGTTTGGAAAAGATCGCTTCACAACTTGCAAATATATTAATTTTCTAAAATCAAAATTTTATATGACTGGAAATTTACGCTTGGAGGCAACTCTTGCCTCCAACAAAGGTTTTCATACAAAATTTCGATTTACAATTTGTGAAGCGATCTTTTCCAAACCTTAAATTTTTACTCATTTCAACGAGCTCTTTCCAGTTATGATAATCATATTTTTGTCCTATGAGTATTGAAATTACATATTACATGATAAACCCTCATTAGCAATAAGCCTTCGGTTTCCTCAGTGCGCATTCGCCATGGCACCCAGTTGGCGATTTGCTACCGTAAGAACAAGAAAGCCTTTTTTACAACTCTCGTGTTACAGGCAGCCAGCCGAGTAATTGACCAGCGTGCAGCAAAGCCGTAATCATTTGTCATGTAGGTCCAATTAGAGTCGCCAGTTGCTAATAGGTTGCAATCCCTTTATTGGTCTTTATCCGATCTTCGTACGTATCCGCCATCTGCGATATTGTCCGATTAGGTTAGTAAAGCGTCCCGAAGGCGGATCGAGAGCGTCTTAGAGTCGTTTTCGTATGAGAGGGAAACCTACGGCACAGAGTTACCGTCACGGTATGGAATCGAAGACATCCAACCAATCACAGCGCGCAAAATCATTGCTCAACCAATCAGAATGCTCGGATACCGCACGATCATGGCGCAAAACCGTCATCGCACGGCACGAACAGTAACGTAACAACTTCCCACTCATACGAAAACGATCGACTCTATGCATCACCTCTATAATTAAGTATCATCATCACTGATCATCAACATCTCTATAATTACGTACCATCATCACTGATCATCAACATCTCTATAATTACGTACCATCATCACTGATCATCAACATCTCTATAATTACGTACCATCATCACTGATCATCAACATCTCTATAATTACGTACCATCATCACTGATCATCAACATCTCTATAATTACGTACCATCATTACTGATCATCAACATCTGTACAATTACGTACCATCATCACTGATCATCAACATCTCTATAATTACATACCATCATCACTGATCATCAACATCTCTATAATTACGCACCATAATCACTGATCATCAACATTTCTATAATTACGTACCATCATCACTGATCATCAACATCTCTATGATTACGTACCATCATCACTGATCATCAACATCTCTATAATTACGTACCATCATCACTGATCATCAACATCTCTATAATTACGCACCATCATCACTGATCATCAACATCTCTATAATTACGTACCATCATCACTGATCATCAACATCTCTATAATTACATACCATCATCACTGATCATCAACATCTCTATAATTACGTACCATCATCACTGATCATGAACATCTGTATAATTACGTACCATCATCACTGATCATCAACATCTCTATGATTACGTACCATCATCACTGATCATCAACATCTCTATAATTACGTACCATCATCACTGATCATCAACATCTCTATTATTACGTACCATCATCACTGATCATCAACATCTCTATAATTACGTACCATCATCACTGATCATCAACATCTCTATAATTACGTACCATCATCACTGATCATCAACATCTCTATTATTACGTACCATCATCACTGATCATCAACATTTCTATAATTACGTACCATCATCACTGATCATCAACATCTCTATAATTACGTACCATCATCACTGATCAGTATGATTTCTTTTACATCTTTGCCTGCCTGAACGTTACTACCACCAACCCCGTGGATCTTGACTTTGAAGGTTTCATCATCCTCAACCAGTTTGTCGTTGACAATGTTACAAACTGTTATAGATTTAGAGGTTTGCCCTGCTTTAAATGTGATGTTTACGTTTTGGTCAGCGGTGCAGTCCTCAGGAGAAGCGGTAATGTACTCTATCTCACGCCTGTAATTAAACAGAAGACATAATCATAACGGAACTTGAAATGTTGTCAGAAGATCTTCTGTATATGAACTTATACGATGATTATCACCAAACTGTTCCCATGACCTCGAAATATTACAATTGTAAGCCAGGAATGACGTGTATGATATAAATGTATGATATAAAAGTTACTTATACTATTCAAAATTTACTTTTTTAAATAATTCCATCACTAAACATTCTGAACCTCAGGCGAGTTGAATTAGCCATTACCTAAACGAGCAGGGGACTGGGAACAAGTTTATTAGAATTATTGCAATTACGAAATTAAGTTATGACATGAAACAGCATGTTGAAATTAGTATCTGTGCAAAGTTTGACGTGATTTGAGCGAATTCTGTCGGAATTATAAACTTTTGAAATTGTGTTGTCCAGCCAAAATTTTACAGTGAATGTATGGTTTGGCTGGACAACGTCAAAAATTTATAGAGTTTGTATGGGAAAATAAACATCTTTATCTTTATCTTTAGCATCGTCAATATTAAGCCGAAGTTCACCAAACTTTCCAGACTAGCTCAGTTTGATCTGCTCTCCCAGAAAATGCCTATTTTGCTAGTTTCTTATTGAATTAGTTTTACGGACTTTGTCCCAGTCCCCTGCTCGTTTAGGTAATGGCTAATTAGATTTCACGTTGAGAAGCGAATGAAGTGAGACTCGCGTCGCCATTTTTAAAACCATGCAACGTCACAAACGTAAAACTTTGAAGGTTAATTTTTCGAGAATTTTCTGTCTAATTTCCTCAATTCTTTCTAATAAGTATAGGTAATCATACGGTTTCGAGTTCAATTTGGGATTAATTCGCACGAGTGTGTTTTTCAAAGAGTTCAAATAGCACGAGACCGTAGGTCGAGTGCAATTTGAGCTCTTTGAAAAACACACGAGTGCGAATTATCCCAAATTGAACGAGAAACCGTATGATTACTTATTAATAATATAGATGCAAAAATTTAGCGAAAATTAGACAGCAAAGGACACATGAAAACAAGCATGCACGTAGCGAAGTACTCGTTTATTTGACATCAAATTAATCGACACTACAACACAACAACTATAGTACATAATGATTGTAGCAACAAACAGTAATAAGTACAAAGGCTGTTCATCGTTTTTAGAAAGTTGAAACGAGTACAAAACTCTGATTTTCTATTCCCGAAAGCTCAAAAGTTTGATCCTCAGACCTCAGTTTTTAATTGAGAGTTCATTCATGCACTCAGAGAGAAATTCGACCAAACTTACTGTAAATCACTGGATATCCTTGATTACTTTCCTGACCACTCAAACCAAAGTTGAATACTCATTAATTTGTAGAAGTTTGAAGTACCTTTTGCTTACAAGAGCCAACAAAGTTCTTCATTTATCACGTACATGTAGTTTTCAGTTTTCCTTTCTAGACTGAGAAGACTTCTCACCGTCAACTTTCATGTCGAGTCTATAAAATGGTGAAAATGTTGTTTTTGGTGCTTGTTAACTCCAGAATAACAGGCAGCGAGTCCTTCTTTCAAATCTTTCTGTCTTTTGTACTGCATAAAATTGATTTTTCAGTGATTTTGGTAGCGTTTTTCAACCCTTTTTCGGCAAAGATCCGCCATCTTGAAATTTTTGAAATTCTGTGAATTTTCTGTTGCCATGGAAACCACTGCAATGTGATTGGCTAAAATTATTTTCTATTGTTTATTAGCCAATCAAAAGCGAAATTTTGTTTGTAATTTGCACTGTGTTACACTCTTTTGCACTGTGTTACACTTTTTTGCACAGTGTTTAGAATAAATAGCAAAGCTCTCAGCCAATCAAAATCGAGTAATTTTTGCATCTATATTATTAAGACTGTAATGGCATAGTTATAGATGTAGTTAAGAGTTTTAATTTACCGTGATGTTCTGAGATAATTTTGGTGAAGAAAATACACTCGCAAACACGCTCGCATTTACCGCCATTTTGCCTTATTAATTTAACACTGAATAATAATTTAATAATTTTTGTTGGTTTCTTATGCAAATTACAGGAAATTACCAAAAATGCCCATAATATCGGCCGGTACCTTTACGCGCAAAGAGCCCCAGGTCTTGATTTAGATGGTTGACGCTCAGGCGTTTGTTGATTTGTTAGCTTTTTTAATTATTGTCATACCTTACGGTCGATGAAACCCACGTTTTACCACGTCGTCGTATTGTTACTAGTACCACGCCTGATTTCATATTCTCATCGATGGATATGCTGCCGACATTGACAAGGTAGAAAGTGTCTGACAAACAACAATAGATAAGTATATCAGGAATGTTGTGTACATTTAGTCTGTTACAGTTATTTTACAACCAATGCCTTTATAGTAAAGTAGAAAGTGTCTGACAAACAACAATATATAAGTATATCAGGAATGTTGTGTACATTTAGTCTGTTACAGTTATTGTACAACCAATGGTTTTATAGTAAAGTAGAAAGTGTCTGACAAACAACAATAGATAAGTATATCAGGAATGTTGTGTACATTTAGTCTGTTACGTATTATTTACAATATGAGTGGCAATGTTGTATCTTATCGAGCCGAAGGCGAGAGATTGTAAATAAGATACAACATTGTCACGAATATTGTAAATTACTTATGATATTGTTTAATCATTGTTTGAACCAGGTAGGCGTTTCAACCAGAATTGTAGTCAATATCTGATTGAGATGAAAAGAATATAATAACTAAATAACTGTTCTTTTAGCATTCAATTCTCATTCCGATTGCTTGACCGCACTAGCTAAACAATGAAGGCAGTTTCGCATTATAGCTTAGTTAAGATGTCGATTGTTTAATAAATGTTTTATTCCTTTTCATACTTGATAGTTTTTGAATAGAGTTGATTGCTCATTAAGACATACAAAGAACAAATACGGCAAATATGTAATATGAATGCTTTTTCATTTAGAATGTCATTTACACTTTTGTTTGGTTTTCAAAGGGCGCTTTAATTGTGAATGCGAACGGAGTTTTGATTATTTTCAATCAAATCAAGAACAGTTCTCACAGAAGGTCATAGAGCTAAGACGGGCATTTGAGACGCGATGGCTGACAATTTTCGTAAACTGCCAAAAGTGCATCACAAGAGAGTCAGTTGTTGAGGGAATGTGCCCATAGCACCGAAGTGGAGTGTAAAGACGGATTTCTGAAGTCTGGTAGATATCTCGTCAAAACAAGGTAGCAAGGAAAGAGTCTATTGACTTTCTTTTGACGCATAAATTCCGTATGAAGTTCTAGTTCGACTAACATTACTTTACCACCTTCTAATTCGAGGTTCTTGAAAAGAATAACGTAGCAAGTAACGCAATATTTAGCGAGAACTGTGCGAAGTATTTTGAAGTAATCTCGTGCCTTTCAAAGTTTGTTATAATTTATTTGAGATTGTGAAAGTTTTGCCGCACAAAGCTAGAAATCCAACGATTGTATCATTAGTAAGTAAGCTAAAACTGTGAAGGTGCTAAGCTCCAATGAAGGAAGTTACATTAAAGAAACTGCGGAACAAAATCTAACGTGTACTGATTTTTCTTAATTAGCTTTTAGGATAATGTATTGTTCCTCTCATATAATGCATTGATCGATATACAGAATACTTATATAGAGCTTATTGGTATTCTGTATCTGATACAGAATACTAATAAGATCTATTATTATAACATATCTAACATATAACGCGCGCTCTGATTGGCTAATAGAGCGTGCACCAATTCTCCATGGATGCACGCTAATGACGTCATGGAAAATCACTTGCCAACTTTGTTGTTCAAATAGTTTCATGAACTGAAAGACGCTTCAAAGAGCGAAATGAACCTCAAAAAAGACAGGAAAACAATGCATTTAAAGGAATTACGCTTTATCATTCTAAAAAGAAGTCGAGTGCCACGGCATATTTCAAATATCGGAGAAAAAGATGTGGAAATTCTGAAGTTTTGGTGTTTGTAATGTCGCTTCGTTGTGATTCAACAAGACTCAAGTGAAGCTGCAGGGTTTACCAAAATCAATCTGTAGAAACACTGGCTCAAAATCACCATATTCTGATTCACTACAGCTCAATGTGGCCATTGAAATGAACTGAGATTGACTACAAGACTACAACACTCGTTCTTCGACTGAGTCCAAACTACACAACTGTAAGTACTTTTAAAAGTCTTTTACTGTACACAGTCGATGATTGAAGCTTGGGAAACGTGCAAACGTCGAATTCTCAACCATCTCCAAACTAGCAAATGAAAAGGGATCTCAAAATGTCTACAAGAAATGTTAATGGATTTTCAAAGAGGATTCAATTTGTCCCATCGTTCAAAAACAACCTGTTTCTTTGCCGAAAACTTGCAAAGAATTTTAGCTCAAATCGCAAGTACTCAACGGTCAAGTACAACAATCAGATGTATTCAAAAACTTTTGTAATGTAAGCTTATTTACTTTAAAAACTTTGTACTTATTTCGATTTCATTCAGAGCTCGAACTAGTATGAAAATGACCGAACATGTGGTGTTAATTTGCCGTTTTATAATTAACTTATTGAGCTTTTTCTTTACGTCGGTGTCTTAACTCATCGCGCGATCGGCCAAGAAAGTTAGTTTTCTAAAATAAAATAAACAAATAATTATCTAACATTTGATTGTGGCTATGTTATAAAAGGATTGGTGAACGCCTAGCGTGCATCTGTCGAGTTTTAGATGCACTTGGTCGGTTGCTAAGCACTCAAGAAGCTAGAGTCGCACTCGGCTTCGCCTCGTGCGACTCTTTCGCTTCTTTCGTGCTTAGCAACCTCCCGCGTGCATCTAAAACTCGACAGATGCACGCTAGGCGTTCACCAATCCTTTAGTATTCTGTATCAGATACAGAATACTAATAAGCTTTATTACTATTCTGTATCATACTTATGAACAATTGCAGTAATTAATCAACCCCACCTATTCCCTGCGCCAACTATTCAAACCCTCCCCGTGCTTTTAGTTTCTTGGAAATTGTATGGGAGTTACAAGGTAGCCACGTGACCAGAATGCTGAGCACAGATTGGACAGCTGCCTAATGAATTATTAATGAATATTATAAAGTTATTTTACAACCAATGCCTTTATAGTAAAGTAGAAAGTGTCTGACAAACAACAATATATAAGTATATCAGGAATGTTGTGTACATTTAGTCTGTTACAGTTATTGTACAACCAATGGTTTTATAGTAAAGTAGAAAGTGTCTGACAAACAACAATATATAAGTATATCAGGAATGTTGTGTACATTTAGTCTGTTACAGTTATTGCACAACCAATGGCTTTATGTGAAGTTTAGAAAACGAGAGGCCGTCATGTTGTATCGGTGGATATAGATACGAGGGGAAGCCGAGTATCTATATACCCGATACAACACGGCATCGAGTTTTCTAAACGACTTCTAAAACCCAACATTCATTTAAACTGATATTTAATAATTTCCGATGGAAAAGGTTAAAGAAAATGACAAATTTGTAGGTAAGAGATGTCTGTGACACTGCGATCATGCGCACTGAACACCACAATTCGTCCCACATTTGAAATATATATTGTAGGTGTCAGTAGGAACCTAGTAATATCACATTCCAAAATTGTCCATGTGAAGGTCACTGATGCGATACTAAAACTGAGACCTTTGCATACAGGCCTGTGTTTCAGGTTAATGAAACATGAGTGTTCTATCACTTTTAGTTATAACACTCCTGTTTATGCATGAGTGTTATAACTAAAAGTGATAGAACACTCATGTTTTATTAATCAGTTCTATAACTAAAACCTGGCAGGTCTGTATGGGGGTATAAAGGTCCATTCACCTGACCAAATGGTCAGCTCCCATTGGCCTAATAGCTCATGAATTATTAATGAGTAGAGTAGAAATTGTCTGACAAACAACAATATATAAGTATATCAGGAATGTTGTGTACATTTAGTCTGTTACAGTTATTGTACAACCAATGCCTTTTAGATAGTAAAGTAGAACATAGGAAAAGTAAAATTGACGTCAGTCGAATTTGCATAAATTAAGCGTTTCATATTAACATATGAAACTGCCAGGAGCCCATTACTAGGAGCCT
Organism: Actinostola sp. cb2023; assembly: GCA_033675265.1. Classification (NCBI taxonomy): domain Eukaryota; kingdom Metazoa; phylum Cnidaria; class Anthozoa; order Actiniaria; family Actinostolidae; genus Actinostola; species Actinostola sp. cb2023. The sequence continues at coordinate 129,525 of JAUJYZ010001287.1, read as the reverse complement.
TCCTCTCCTATAATAGGTTTGTACGACATCATTTGCACAAATTGAGCTAAAAATAGAACACTCATTATAAATTCCGCGCGATTAACCAATCATGTCTCGTCTTACACAATAGGAATTTGACGTCATATTCAACACTGCTAGCTTTGCTTTCAATGTCGGCCGAAAGCGTACCGTGTAGTTCCAGTGATTCTAGTGAAGAATCAGAATCTAGTGAAACTTCAGATCAGTTTCGTCGTCTGACTTCAGTACTTCATCAAGCGAGGAAGAACAATGATTGAAAACATTAAAAACAAAACAGAAAAACTAACTCCAGGTATTATTATTTATATCAAAACTTCAAGTGCGAGAACTTCTAAAAACAAACTAAGGTTCAAAGGCCAGTTCAAAACCCGGCCAAAAAACGAACATCTTCTGCTCTTTCTGAGAAGAAATTCAACGATCTTGTATCATGGATAATCTCTTACGAAGAACCTAATTAAACTTGTGCAGGACTAGCAGTGAGAACCAAGCTAATGAATATTCCAAACCGACGGTGTGTTTTGCTAATTAGCCGATTTGTTGTCTGAAACGCAGCAAAGTGAATCACGAACTTTGAAGTAGGATTTTGTCGAAAATTCTCGACATTGACACAAACTAGTTCCTTCTAAAACAGCGAAGTGAGAGGTACAGGGGAGCTTCTTTTTCTGTGGCCTGGATGAAGATTTTATCGCATTTTTATCAGTTCAGCGGCTGATCTTGGAGAGTGCCGGCTTTCTTGCCTTCTTTGAACTGAAGACGCCTTTGGTGAAAGAATTGAACTTCACATACACTCAGTGATAACGGCCTCTTGTTTTAGTGTTCTTTGCCGCTCTTTAAGGCACGGTTCGTCGGATGAAAGTTTCAGTTGTTTTTCGACAATCTTTCGGCGAAGAAGTTATTTAGCAAAGTGCACATTTGTGTGGTTGGTTATATTATGTTGGCGTCGCTATCTAAAACTATATCAGTGATGATAAAGGTGATGGATTTTGCTTCATCAGAGTCGAAATCACTGTGAGAAAACGCTTCATTCTTGCGGCACGTAGACTAAATCATGAATCAAAAACCAACAGAAGAAAGTTGATAAAACAAGAATAAACATATGAAGCGATAGGTATTAGAACGTAGAAGAATTTCGCGACATCGTGAGTCGCCATACTAAAAGTCGCCACTAAGCGCTCTGGCAGTATGTCACTTTATTGATACATGTGATACATTCATTGTACACAGTTCGTCTCGTTCTTGTGCAAGGGAAAAATAGACTTGGACTTCCATGGAATAAGAATATCAATATTTTGGATCAAGTCCTCGCGTCTTCCGTTTGGCCGCCATTTTATTTTTCAATTTGAAATTCTTCGGAAATTTGCATATCTAAAAATAGCCCAATTTGAGCATTTGATGTCGTATGAACCTATTACTAGAGGAAGGCTCCTAGTAATGGGCTCCTGCCTTGGGTTAATTGGGCGGTTTTTTTTCGCCCCACTTTTGCTGAATTTGCTAAACAAATTTAATAAATACTTAGCTTATGGTTACCATTTTATCATTTTAATTTTGATATGTTAATTTAATTGTTGATGTTATCATTAAATGAGCCACTGCTGTGGCCAAATTATACCATAGCTAATGTCTAGTGTCATCTCTTCAGCAAACTAGTGCGACGCTTGCAGTGCTCCAATCACCACGATAAATATGCTTCGACATAAAAGCCTTTAGTATTTACCAAATCAGTGGATAGCAATTTTGGCGCGTTTTGATTGGCTCCCGTAACTCGGAATATCCTTGGCTATTCATTGTTTTGGGACGAGATTCAAAATGGCGTCTCGTTTCGCTACAGTCTCCGAATTTATTTGTTTAATAAAGTGTCATTTTTACGGCAACTGATTTGGTAAATACTAAAACAATACATAAATAGGGCAATAGTTACAGACATTCAAACTTTGCCTTTTTTGTATGGAAATGTATGTTGGAAGGCAACAGTTTGCCTTCCAAGCGAAAACTCATACAAATCCTTGTCAAAGCGGGAAACTTTGAAAGCCGTTAACTTTTTTCTTATTTGCTTGATTCTTTTCAAATTTTCAACTTTTACTAATTTTAGTATGCTCTTTCAAGTTATGTTATTTTCGTTGGTCTTCGGTGAACATTTAAAAAGTCACGTGTCGGGTGTTACAAGCCCATTATTCCCCGAAGTGGAGGTGAGTAGTGATGGATAATAACCGAGCCGCGAGTCCTGTAAACAGCTAAATTTTATTTATTCTTACATTGTTTGAGATGGCTCATCAGCCAATTAGATTTCGTTTTACATGCAAACGGATTTCAACTTGAGGTGGAATAGTTTTAAAAACTGACAGAATTTTCGATGAATGAAAAAAGTAGTTGAATTTTCGTTATAAAACTGAACAAATAATCAAACCATTTGAAAGTTGAATAATGCTCTAAACGTTTGTGCAAGAGAGAACTTGATTCATTTGTTCACTGTGATGTTTATGGCTGCGATGCATGGTGCATTATTTGAACATGAACTCGCCAAATCTGGGATTTTCCTGCGCTGAAAAACCATTCTGTTGAGCAAAAGGATGCTGGTCTTGAACGGTGTTTGGCTGAGGTTGACGGCTTTTTTCAACAGCAAAAGTGCACTTGAGATAACATCGCTGCACTGAAGAAGCTGGGTTGAGGATGGCCTGGCATTCATTTAATGATTTGCCAAGAGCAGGTGGGTTTACAAAAGAACACAAGGTCCCCTACAAGGTAAACCACCCAACCCAACCTCGTAAAATAAGTAACCCATCCCAAGATACGCCCGGCCCACGTTCAGTACTAGGTAAACCACCCAACCCAACCCCGTAAAATAAGTAACCGATCCCAAGATAAGCCCGGCCCACGTTCAGTACAAGGTAAACCACCCAACCCAACCTCGTAAAATAAGTAACCCATCCCAAGATACGCCCGGCCCATGTTCAGTACAAGGTAAAGTACCCAACCCAACCTCGTAAAATAAGTAACCCATCCCAAGATACGCCCGGCCCACGTTCAGTACTAGGTAAACCACCCAACCCAACCCCGTAAAATAAGTAACCGATCCCAAGACACGCCCGGCCCACGTTCAGTACAAGGTAAACCACCCAACCCAACCCCGTAAAATAAGTAACCCATCCCAAGATACGCCCGGCCCATGTTCAGTACAAGGTAAAGTACCCAACCCAACCCCGTAAAATAAGTAACCGATCCCAAGATAAGCCCGGCCCACGTTCAGTACAAGGTAAACCACCCAACCCAACCTCGTAAAATAAGTAACCCATCCCAAGATACGCCCGGCCCATGTTCAGTACAAGGTAAAGTACCCAACCCAACCTCGTAAAATAAGTAACCCATCCCAAGATACGCCCGGCCCACGTTCAGTACTAGGTAAACCACCCAACCCAACCCCGTAAAATAAGTAACCGATCCCAAGACACGCCCGGCCCACGTTCAGTACAAGGTAAACCACCCAACCCAACCCCGTAAAATAAGTAACCGATCCCAAGACACGCCCGGCCCACGTTCAGTACAAGGTAAACCACCCAACCCAACCCCGTAAAATAAGTAACCGATCCCAAGACACGCCCGGCCCACGTTCAGTACAAGGTAAACCACCCATCCCATCAATGATTTGTTTTCAGTGATTCTAATAACAGAATCAGAATCTAGTGAAATTTCAGATCAGTTTCGTCGTTTGCCGACTTCAGTATTTCATCAAGCGAGGAAGAACAATTATTGAAAACATTAAAAACAAAACAAAAAAGCAACTCCAGGTATTATTATTTATATCAAAACTTCAAGTGCGAGAACTTCTAAAAACAAAGTTAGTTCAAAGGCCAGTTCAAAACCCGGCCAAAAAACGAACATCTTCTGCTCTTTCTGAGAAGGAATTCAGCGATCTGGTTTCATGGATAATCTCTTACGAAGAACCTAATTAAACTTGTGCAGGACTAGCAGTGAGAACCAAGCTATGAATATTCCAAACCGCCGGTGTGTTTTTCAGTAATTAGCATTTGTTGTCTGAAACGCAGCAAAATGAATCACGAACTTTAAAGCTAATTGAAGTAGGATTTTGTCGAAAATTCTCGACATTGACACAAAGTTCCTTCTAAAACAGCGAAGTGAGGTACAGAGGAGCTTCTTTTTCTGTGGCCTGGATGAAGATTTTATCGCATTTTATTCAGCGGCTGATCTTGGAGTGCCGGCTTTCTTGCCTTCTTTGAACTGAAGATGCCTTTGGTGAAAGAACTTCGCATACACTCAGTGATAACCCTCTTGTTTTAGTGTTCTTTGCTGCTCTTTAGGCACGGTTCGTCGGATGAAAGTTTCAGTTATTTTTCGACTATCTTTCGGCGAAGAAGTTCTTTAGCAAAGTGCACATTTGTGTGGTTGGTTATGTTGGCGTCGCTATCCAAAACTATATCAGTGATGATGAAGGTGATGGATTTTGCTTCATCAGAGTCGAAATCACTGTGAGAAAACGCTTCATTCTTGCGGCACGTAGACTAAATCATGAATCAAAAACCAACAGAAGAAAGTTGATAAAACAAGAATAAACATATGAAGCGATAGGTATAAGAACGTAGAAGAATTTCGCGACATCGTGAGTCGCCAAACCAAAAGTCGCCACTAAGCGCTCTGGCAGTATGTCAGTTTATTGATACATGTGATACATTCATTGTACACAGTTCGTCTCGTTCTTGTGCAAGGGAAAACAGACTTGGACTTCCATGGAATAAGAATATCAATATTTTGGATCAAGTCCTCGCGTCTTCCGTTTGGCCGCCATTTTATTTTTCAATTTGAAATTCTTCGGAAATTTGCATATCTAAAAATAGCATAATTTGTGCAAATGATGTCGTATGAACCTATTACTAGAGGAAGGCTCCTAGTAATGGGCTCCTGAAACTGCTTAATTTATGCAAATTTGACTGACGTCAATTTTCATGAAAACTGCTCCAGAAAAGAGAATTATAAATGTGTACGCAAGGGATTCTGGTTAAATGTTCTATCAGTACTACAGCGATATTTCTTGTGACGTAAGCCATTGATATTAGAGTCGTTTTCGTATAAATGGGAAGTATCTACGGTACGGTTTGTGCCATTCGCTGATCGTGCCGTGTCCAAGAATTCTGATAGGTTGAGCAATGATTTTGCGCGCTGTGATTGAATATAATTATTCGATTCCGTACCGTGACCGGAACTCCGTGACGTAGCTAGGTTTCTCACTCATACGAAAACGACATATCCTGGGACTGAAACACTTACTGTCATCGTCATAGATGTTTACATTCTTTGAAGTTTTTCCTGTGATGTTAACATTGCTATCAGATGTCGTCAATTGGACACTGAATGTCTCGTTGTCTTCACCAATCTCATCATTAACCAATCGCAGGCTGATTCCAAATGACTTTCTTTTTTCCTCAGGCGAAAATATAACGTTCGAAATGGTTTGATTCACTACATAGTCTGTGGTTTCCTTTGCAGTTCCTGGTACTACTGTAACTCTGTCACAGATAACAACTATTAATAACTGTACCTGTATAGACTATACGGCCTTGTCCAATTATTTCCAAATTAGACAGCATGCAGTCATCATCACATATACCAATTTCAATAAACGTTGATCATGGACGATCTGAAATGGATGATCTGAGACCGAGAGGAAATGTGGGTGGTTTATAGTAATCAGTCGTATGACATTGCCAGTGGCAAAATTTCTTATGAGATCTATGATGTAAATTTAAGAACTGCAGCTCGTACCCACAATTCCTCTTGGTCTCAGATTATCCATTTCCGATCGTCCATGATCATCAACGTTTATTGAAATAGGTGTATACCAATTCGAAAGTAAGCTTACCTCACAGTGTGTGTGAAATTTAAGGCTGAATGTCTACACAGAAATATGTCAATGGTTTCATTGTGATTTTCTGCTTCCCAGAGATCATCTTGGTTACAGAAGGTTATGTTTGCTGCGAACACAAATAACAATAGATTAGTGTTTCACTGTAAAATATGCTTCTTCCACGTAAATGGATTTTTATTATCCAAGCTTTCGGGCCTCTGGCCCATCATCAGGGAATGAATGGATTTTACAAAATTCAGTTAGAAGATTACGTATAATTAAAAACAAACAAAACAAACGTGATTGTAGCGCGAGCTAATTAATAGGCGGCTATACGCGCGCGCAATTACTACAAGACAATTCTTAGTAAAGTTCTACTTGTCCACAAGAGGAATATAATTCCCTGGAACTACCCTCCCAGAGTCTCTATTGAATAAAGCATTTTTGTTCTTTGTTATTTTCCACGCCTCTGTCCATTTCCTTCGGACCCAGGAAGATTCGGTAGCAATGATCTTTGTATCGTCCCATGCGATGTCATGGCCTTCTTTCGTGGCGTGTTCTGCCAATGCCGACACCTGTGTCTTGGCCAACCTAACACTTGCCATGTGTTCATAGATTAGTGGTTATTATTATTATTATTATTATTATTATTATTATTATTATTATTATTATTATTATTATTATTATTATTATTATTCCAGCAAAGCACACGAGATCGAGCGTAATTTGTGACGGGATGAGCAATTTGAGAACGTTCAAAACATCATCCATTAATCACGAATTGTAGGCCCGAGAACGTCGGGTGATTTTGTATTTATTGTACATTTAACAAAATTAAAACAACTCTCAATTATGCGCCTCGCTGGTCTCATGATGCATTCTGAATACGATGAACTTTTAAGCAATTCGTTCTTTGACAAGAAAGTCTACAGTGGTCAATTTGAACACCTATGGTCGATTTTATTTTCAATAACTCCTTGACGGTGCGTACTGAGCGTTCTACTTCTCCGTTTCCAGAAGAATGTCCTGGGCTACTTTAGACTGATTCCATAAGTCGCTGTCTTCGCTCCATTTAGATAGTTGTCGCTCATCTAGCGACTTATCACGTTTACACTAATATTCTGTTCAAACGAAAACGAGGCTCTTGCATTTAAATTAGGTTGTAGATTTCAGCGAAATCCGTTGTTCCCAAAATTCTGAATAAATATTTAAAATATCATTTGAATCTTTAAGACTGAGTTATTTTATGGATATATGTGGATATGTATGAATACAGAGAATGACTGGACGTTTCAAAAACAATAAGGTTTCTAAAGATGTTCGAGAAAAATGGCAAAAATAACTGCTACTTCGACGGCCCGTGAAATCACAGGACACAGATTCACAATCGATTCACAGGACACAAAGAAAGACAAAAAGAAAGCATTTTTTCCCCTCCAGCTGTCGAACCAAGTCCAAACCATCGGTGTTTTTATTCGACGTGCGTCAGTCGATCGGCGGACCTAGCGTTGGCCGTTGAATATTTCGAGTGAATCATCGGAAAAGATTTGCCTACAAATTGGAACATTTGGTCTTTTCGGCCCTAGCCCCTGCGAATCCTTGCGAATTCTTATTCCTCTTTTTTTCCTGTCAGTTTCTGATTGTTTTTCACTTCGGTATATTAATATTATATATATAATATGCAATATGTACTTCAGTTTAATTTATATTTTCGCTTGACCCCCTCCCCTCCCCCTCCACGAAATCCCCAAATCAGTCATAGATTATTGCTTTTATAATTTCATGCCGTGATTAGATCTGATTAATACATCGACATATATAACACTTACTTGTTACATTAATGTGCATGGAAAAAGGGTTCACTACTGCTTTGCATTGAGTATTTCCACCCGCTATCAGTTCCCTCAGATTCATCAGTTTTGTTTGTGCAATGGCGAAGGCACATTCAAGCTGTTGTCAATAGTCATACTAACAACACCAGAGAAGCCTGACACATCATATTTTTGAATGCCCAGCAGTTTACATCGAGTCAAAATAATACAATGATCAATAGATATAAATACTAGGAAGAGCTTCGAGGCTGTTGTGTATATATACTCTGTATGGGACTCTATAAAAACTGGCCGAAATACGGTGCGAAAATTTTACGAACTAACATGTATTTGGTATCAAAATGTCCATTAAAGCGCGGGCTATGCTAATCCGTAGTTAATTTCGTGACTAGGCCTGTGTAGTTTCAATAAAAGCTATTTATGTGGGCTGACAGGCCAGTTTGAGGTCATGTCACGCCAATTCTCTTGTAAGGTAGACCCATTCAACTAAAAAAATACGGTACTTTTTTGCATCGAATTTCAATTATAACCAAATAATATGGTCCACGAAAGATCAAAAAAACTAATTCCGTCGTTAATTAACTTTTTAGCTATATGCATTTATAAGAGGAAAATTGCAAAAAAACCTTGAATTTGAGTCCATGTTTGTATGTACTAGAATGTGGGGGCGTGCCAGAGAAATTCCAGCTGACTACTTGTGACAAATCTTTCCCGATGCCCACATCAAATGCTTTGTGCGGCGGCCCTAGGAACACTAATGAATGCATATTCCGATTGAATAGAGCCCTCTAAATTGCCTCTCTTCCAAATTCTTCAAAGAAACCCTTTCTTTTCCGGCTTCCAGAGTTTCACTTAACATGGCTCACAAAATGGCTTCGGATTGATCTTGGAAGAGTTATCGCAACGGAAGTAATTTAGAGCAATAAGAGCTGTTTTGTGATTGGTTCAAATCTTATCAGACCATATAACGAGTGATTTGATTGGAGGTCTCCGTATTTCGAGACGTGAACAAAATCTGATACGACATGTGATAAGTCGGCTAGTGAGCGACATCAGGATCGACAGAGAGCGAACTGGGACCGACTTATGGAATCAGTCTAGGGCTACTTGTGATATGGATGGCTAAATCCGTAATCATTAGCAAATTCTGACAACTCTTTCGATGAAATCTGAGGACCGTTATTGGAAACGAGTGTCTCTGGAACTCCGTGTTTGTTCTCTGGAAATCCGTGTCTTGCGTATATTGACTTTAAGTGATTAATAACTGACTCCCTGGTGGTACTATTTCAAGTTTAGACAGTTCAATGTATCGTGATTGTAGTTGTCCACTACCACTAGATAATGAGCTTTCTGGAATTCCATGAGATCAGCTGCGATCTTTTGCCAGGGTCGTTGTGGCATCTGTGAAGGTAGAAGTGGTTCTGGATGATTATTTGTTGCTTGACAGCATACTCTGCAGTTGTCTATCAATTCTTTGATGTTCTTACTTACACCTGGCCACCAGATGGACTGTATTGCTCTTCTGCGATACTTTGTTATTCCTTGGTGACCCTCGTGTATCTTCTCTAGTATGCGAAGTGCTGAAAGAATGACTATCTCTGATTGATTCATTCATAAGTAGACCATCGACTATGGTTAAGTAGGCACTGTTGAACGATTATTACCTCTGAGTCTCTGTTTTTCAGGCCATCCCTCAATCACGTGCTTGCTGGCCTCAGTGCACACGTCATCTTCTAGCTGATGTCGTTGTATCTGTTCTAGGCGTACATATGGGCAGGCATACCTTGCATGACTAATAAGTTGCAAAAGCAGGGACTTCTTCTGTAAGATCATCATCATCGATCCTTTGTTTCTGCGATGGGTGCTCTCGATAATGTGTCGTCTGTGTACAATTCTTTGCCAGGGACATGTGTAATCACGTAAGATAATCTCTCATCTTCATTTTTTGGATGCGAGGTGGAAACTCGTCGAGTGACTTTAATTGCCGTTCCAAGGAGTGGGACAAGTGGCTTGTTTCAAGTGTAAAGGTGAGTCCGAATTTGGTGCATGACCATGTCAATGCCAGAGCTTCTTTTTCTATTTGCGCGTAGCGTCTCTCTACTGGAGTAAGATAACGGGAGGCAAATACTACAAGACTCCATCTTCCGTCTAGTTGTTCTTGGTGATAGAAAACTTGATTTATCCCTGGGCCTTTGAGTTTCTTGGTCGAGGGGAATAAGGGCTTGTGTTTAAAATGAATGTTATATATCTTGTCCGATATCATGTCTACGTCTGCTCCTGTGTCTATCTTGAACACCTATGGTCGATTTTCGAACACCTATGGTCGATTTTCGAACACCTATGGTCGCATTTCGAACACCTATGGTCGCATTTTGAACACCTATGGTCGATTTGAACACCTATGATCGATTTTCGAACACCTATGGTCGATTTGAACACTTATGGTCGATTTCAACACCTATGGTAAATTTGAACACCTATGGTCGATTTTAAATATTTTAGATATAACGCGCGCTCTCATTGGTCAAAACACCGTTTTAGATGAGAGTATTTAAACACGCTACGTCGTGACCTTGAACGACCTTGAAGCGATCCAGTTGATTTGATCGACACCAAATATTTGTTTTTCTGCTGTTTTAACAGCATGTTTAAGCATGTTTAAAAACATGTTTTAGTATTTAAGAGAGAAGTTCTCTTAATATGAAGCAAAATCGTAAATATTCGGCCAGTTTCAAAAAATCGATTTCCCTCATAATTTGTTTCTAGGTAGCCCTAGGGTAGGGGTGATTCGTAGTGTAATTTGTTTACCATAAATAACTTTTCTTTTTGAGAAAAATCCAAAAGTTCATATATGCCGTCTCAGGCCAGAAATTGACCAAAATATACACTGGTCAACTGTGACTCGTAACTTGTCTCGTGGTCCATAAAAACACAAACCTAGACCATTTTAAGTCCAGAATCCCTAAAAGGATGTGTTTCTTGCTTACTAGAGCTTAATAGTTTGTTCTTATCTTAATCACGGAAGAGGAATATTGTCCGCGAAAAGGGCATATTTTTTAAATTGACAAAACTCTGATTTAGGACCAAATTTCAAATATTTTTTTTACCATGTGCCATAGCTCAAATTTTTTTCTAACGTCGTATGTGGTTTCTTTAAATGTTGTTTTAAAACATACTTGATAACTGACTTGGGTTATTTTATCTACGCTCCAAAACAAGCCTTTGAATATGACCAATTTTCATGAAACTTTGTGGTTGCTATGGCAACAACAAGCCCGTAACGAGTCAATAAAATGCTATTGTATGATTAATCGTATATTCAAATAATAAATACAAGTTAGAAGAAGGTTTTGGTAAGTAAGACAATATTTATAGCTATCTAAAATACACTTTTAATCAATTTTGGAATACATTTCTTAATATCTACTGAATAAATCAGCGGCTAATTATTCCAGTCTTGATTATTCCAGTCTTGTCACAAACGTGACAAGTGGAGGCACTTCAACACACTCTCAATCCTCTAATTTCACTCTTTATAGGCACTACTTCGTTAGCAATAAAATTGTTAACATTATTCTTTTTGGAAATCGTAATATCGTGCATGAATATTTTCTTTGTGGGATCCGGCAGGTCCAGTTGCGAAAATGAACACTAATTAGTAATGATAAAAATCTGCCACTGTACCGTGTGACACGACCATGCATGACATTTTCTATGGATCGAATAGTTCAAAATTACCATGGAATGACATCAAACCATTTTGGTGGATCTCTATTTCATTTCAGAACTCATATCACTTTTATGAGCATTATATTCAAGAGCCTTTGCACTGAGAAGTTTTATAATACAGTTGAACCTCCATGAGAGACCACCTCCCGTAGGAGACCACCTCTCATGAGCGACCGCTTCTCAAAGCACCGTTTTGTCTCTCGGTCAGAGCACTATATTTGTAACCTCTCGTAGAAGTCCACCTCTCGTAGGAGACCGCGACTACTTTTTGAGAGTATACGAACTGGGAATTTCTCTGTAATTTACCTCGGAGATCACGCAAAAAATCATTTTAAACTGTATCGAAGTCGGGACAGCTTAGACCTTAACCAAGGTATCGATGTTCTTGTGTCCCCATTAAAAGTATATGTGAGATTAAACATTATATTACTTAGATCTGGGCTTCCCACCTTCCATGAGAGACCACCTTCCGTAGGCGACCACTTTTTCTTGCACGAAGGGTGGTCGCCTACGGGAGGTTCAACTGTATTTGTTTATTTGTTTATTTATATAAAGCACCATTAAACAGTCAATATTTAGTTAGAACTGCATAAACGTGAAAACAATGTGATGGTGCATCTTTGCCTCCTGACTGTTGTTGCAGACCACTTCCTGGTCTGGTACACGGTGGTATACAGTGGTAAACGTCTGGTACACGGTGTAGTGAAATTTGGGAATGTCAGTTCTAATGATACCAAAATACTTTAATTTGAGTCGAAAAAGGATTTTGTTTTCCACAACAATTAATACATACCACAGCAGGCCCGTAGCAAGGAGAAAAGTATTGTGAGGGCACAATCCGGACGAGCGGCGAAGGTCCGGGCTCCTAGCGGAGGCATGGTCCCCCGAAACGTTTTGAGGTATATAGGGTCTCTGAAATAGCATGTCCTGCTTTGTGAGAGTACTAGTTTCCAGGAAGTTTAAACTGAAAGAAAATTGATCTTGTGGCCGAATTGTAAGGAATTTGCTGAGGGGCTGCATACGTGTAAATCATATGTACATAATGATGTGTGTTTCTAATTGTTGTCAATTCGGCCGGTGTTCTTTCAAGTAAATATCAAGTGAAACTTTTTATAAGGAGAAAACAAGTGATCTTCAATTCTCTTTTCATACATCCAAAATCAAGCGAATCGCCCCAAAATCCTACGACCAGATAAAAGACTCCCCCCCCCCCCCCCCCCCCCCCCCCCCCCCATTTAGGAAGGGGATAAATTTGCAGCATTGTTTATCACTGAAGATGGTGGTAAGAATTTTTCTTGTTAGTGTTGGTGTAGGTTTTCTTTCGTCCAAAAACAGAATAATTTGAGGATTTTTTTCCAAAATCACCCAACCCTTCACTCAAAAGTTAAATGCATGGAAGGCCCCTTAGGGAGGTACAGCTAAACAAAACAGTTCATTGCCGATATGATTGAGCCGTGACCAGAGCCATTGTAAAGCGTTGTTCAAATTACTTTCTGATTTGACCTATTCTCAACATAATTTTGAGCCCCTAGCTCCTCCCCCTCCCACCTTCTCCCAAATATACCGTAGTCGGTAATGTGATGATATACCGTACTTTAATGGAATACACAACGGTCCGATACTCGTTACTCATGCATAGTACAATACGGTTTATCGGTATTACCATATAAACTTACCATGTTCTTCGGACTGATCATGACGTTCCTACTATATTTGCTTGAATTGTCGGATGGTAAAGGTTTTTAGTTTAATAACATACGTAATATTCGTAAGTGGCTTTTGATAAGCAACTAAAAACGAAGCAATTAGATCAAATGTGCGAAATGCATGGCAGGGTGTGGTACCTTACCCGACCACACCCCCCCCCCCCCCCCCCCCCTCCTCCCCTCATTTCCCAGTCTACCATTCCATCTAATTGTAATGCTGTTAATTTTGTTTGATTCCAACGCTTATTTTGGAGAGTTGAGAAATAATATAATAAAGTATTTAAATTTCAAAACAATGTTATCTCCGATCCTACACAACACCTCAATCAACGATATTCACAAACGGCGCATCACGCAATGTGTGATTGTATAGTGATCCCACACACAAAAATATGGACAGTATTAACGATTTCCAAAAAGAATAATGTTAACAATTTTATTGCTAGCGAAGTAGTGCCTATAAAGAGTGAAATTAGAGGATTGAGAGTGTGTTGAAGTGCCTCCACTTGTCACGTTTGTGACAAGACTGGAATAATCAAGACTGGAATAATTAGCCGCTGATTTATTCAGTAGATATTAAGAAATGTATTCCAAAATTGATTAAAAGTGCATTTTAGATAGCTATAAATATTGTCTTACTTACTAAAACCTTCTTCTAACTTGTATTTATTATTTGAATATACGATTAATCATACAATAGCATTTTATTGACTCGTTACGGGCTTGTTGTTGCCATAGCAACCACAAAGTTTCATGAAAATTGGTCATATTCAAAGGCTTGTTTTGGAGCGTAGATAAAATAACCCAAGTCAGTTTTCAAGTATGTTTTAAAACAACATTTAAAGAAACCACATACGACGTTAGAAAAAAATTGGAGCTATGGCACATGGTAAAAAAAAATATTTGAAATTTGGTCCTAAATCAGAGTTTTGTCAATTTAAAACATATGCCCTTTTCGCGGACAATATTCCTCTTCCGTGATTAAGATAAGAACAAACTATTAAGCTCTGGTAAGCAAGAAACACATCCTTTTAGGGATTCTGGACTTAAAATGGTCTAGGTTTGTGTTTTTATGGACCACGAGACAAGTTACAAGTCACGGTTGACCAGTGTATATTTTGGTCAATTTCTAGCCTGAGACGGCATATATGAACTTTTGGATTTTTCTCAAAAAGAAAAGTTATTTATGATAAACAAATTACACTACGAATCACCCCTACCCTAGGGCTATCTAGAAACATATTATGAGAGAAATCGATTTTTTGAAACTGGCGACACAATTCTCCATATTTACAGAAAGTCTCTCTTAATAAACATATTTTCAACGAAAGCCATAGAATTTCTCAAGTTCAAGTTCTATCTAGATGTGATTTTGCTGTTTTGAAACTGAAAACTTGCAAGAATTGAGTTTCAAACACATCAAAAACTGGCGACGAATCGTCCACTTTTGTCCACACAGCACAATATATAAAACAAGAGAACTAAATAATCTAACTGCTCATGATGAGTTTTCACAATCACATACTAACCATTCTATGAGTTCTATAGTTCTATAGTTTCTCAAGTCAGTTAACGACTGAAAATACCAAGCAACGATAGCCGTATTCAGTAATATACACTTACTCACAAAACAGATCGTTTCTTGTAGCTACAAATTGACAAGCTGTTCGGCCTGACAATATCTCTAGTAAAATATGTCAAAGAGAAAAAATATTGTCAAATGTCTCAAAAACGTCCATCGTGTATATATTCTTGTCGAGAAAAACGCTGAAAAGATTTAAAAATACGACAAAAACTGTGGATATTTGGCTACCTGACTTCGTGCTCATTCATCTAGTTGTCAAATATTTCGGCAAAAAGTTGGCGATTCGTCTTCATTAGCTCAGCTTTTCTTCTTCTTTCGTATTCACAGGATCACACAAACTGATAAAGGAAGCCGTGAGAAGCATTCTTCTTTGATTTTCTGACAGAAAATAGCATTCTTCAAAACGTTTTTCCTGTCAAAACATTTATAAACGGCGAAATGGCACAGATAAAAGTTGTCGAGTCGCTTGCCATTTTGATTTCTTTCGCGAGATTTGATTGGATGATGGGCGATTTCTGATGCTTTTCAGGAGAATTGCAAATTTGATCAGTAGCATCTCGCGTAAATAAACGGTTTTTTCAAAAAGAAATCATTGTAGTTATTTTATAAAAGAAATATAAAACAGTTTACCGTTTTATATACTCTGATCTAAACCGCTTCGCGTCGTGCCGTTTCCTACGCTTCTCTCGTGTTCTCCCAACATCCCGCGTGTTTAGATCAGAGTATATAAAACGGTAAACTGTTTTATATTTCTTCATTTGAACACCTATGGTCGATTTTCGAACACCTATGGTCGATTTTCGAACACCTATGGTCGATTTGAACAGCTATGGTGGATTTGAACACCTATGGTCGATTTTCGAACACCTAATGTCCATTGGAACACCTATGGTCGATTTTCGAACACCTATGGTCCATTGGAACACCTATGGTCGATTTTCGATCACCTATGGTCGATTTTCGATCACCTATGGTCGCATTTCGAACACCTATGGTCGATTTTCGAACACCTAATGTCCATTGGAACACCTATGGTCGATTTTCGAACACCTATGGTCGCATTTCGAACACCTATGGTCGATTTTCGAACACCTAATGTCCATTGGAACACCTATGGTCGATTTTCGAACACCTATGGTCGCATTTCGAACACCTATGGTCGATTTTCGAACACCTATGGTCCATTGGAACACCTATGGTCGATTTTCGAACACCTATGGTCGATTTGAACACCTATGGTCCATTGGAACACCTATGGTCGATTTTCGAACACCTATGGTCGATTTGAACACCTATGGTCCATTGGAACACCTATGCTCGATTTTCGAGCACCTATTAGGAATCAGATGAATTAAGAGCCGCCACCTAGTGGAAAAGCTGATTAAAGTCATTATTATTATTATTATTATTATTATTATTATTATTATTATTATTATTATTATTATTATTATTATTATTATTATTATTATTATTATTATTATTATTATTATTATTATTATTATTATTATTATTATTATTATTACCTATTGTCGATTTGAACACCTATGGTCGATTTGAACAGCTATGGTCTATATTTACAGAACCGTTGTGTAGTGTCCAAGTAAAGTTGCTAACTAACTACTAGCTACTTACCGTCATTGTTTATGATAGTTATTACAGCTGTCTTGGGGTCTCCGAGTAAAACATTGGTTGACGATCCAGGGTCAAGAGTCAAGTTGAATCTCTCCACGCCCTCGATGAGTGAGTCGTCTTTAATGGGGATTGAAACAGTCTTTATTTTGTCATTGGTAGCAAATGTTGCCTGCAGGAATGTTGAAATATTGTAATCCGCTGCGGTTGCTGTGTCTGGTGCAGGAACGAGCCTGAAAACCAAAATTCATTCAATAACAACAATACAACTGTTTTCAGAAACCATTGTCCTATGTGAAATAATAAATAGTAAAACGACAAAAGGAATCAGTCATCGTTGTATTAACATAAAACACATAAAACACAAAGCAGATTACAATTATAATAATAATACTTTATTTGCACTTTACAATAATATTACAAGTTTTTGTAGTGATAAATAAAATTAAGGAGGAACAATAGAGTGCAAGCCATATGTCCGTGAAATAGTACTATTACTAAATAGTACTAAATAGTGTTATCTCCATTGTTTTCTATTGTTTCATCAGTGCTATTTAGTACTAATTAGTTAGTATTGTTTCACGGACATATGGTTTGCACTCTAAATTGATAGTGTAAATAGTAAATACGGTAAATAGAAAATAAGGTAGAAATGCTGGAGAGCTAGAGTAACATTCGTTTTCGAGCTAGCTCAGCAAGATTTAGAATAGCATAGTATGATGGACAGTGAAAATATTTTTTTACAAAGCAGAAATAAATGCAGTAACTTGTAGCAGCCATGCTGAAGGCTTATTAGTAGGACCTCCCGAAATATAATTCTATTTGCCAAGTTTCTGCTATCACAGACAAATGGTGATCATTATTCCGTTTTACATTTTACTACATTTCAAATAGGACAACGTTTATAAAGAAAACAACAATATATTTATTATCACCCTTCGTGAATAATATTTACAATATAAGTGTTTTATTTTACATGGTAAATTAATGGCACTCAGAATAACTCTAGAAGCTAATCTAGCTGAGTAAAATTAAAAATAATGAACCTTTATTTCGACACGATAATGTTTCTAAAAGCTTGAAGCTTGTGGGGTCGTGCATAATGAATATCTATATTTAATTTAATGGTCGTGTTAGAGAATTAAGGCGAATTGAAACAGCAACATTTAAATCTAAATAAAAGAAGTAAAATGAAGGATTCCATTTTCTCACAAGGCGATTGGTTGAGTCATATCAGCTAGGTTGCTACGATGTTGACAAACTATGTCACATAACGCCGGGCGTTGTACCAAGGTTGTTTTTTTTTTTTGGGGGGGGGGGGGGGGGGGTTTGGTTTCTCAAGAAGTGGGTTACTTTGGACAATATATTTGCTGACATTTTCTATGGTTTTCGTACCTGAATGAATGACCGGGCGTGATATTTAATGATCCATTTCTTGTTATGTTTACAGCTGCTGCCTCGCCTTCACGAAAGGTGTATGCTGGTTGTTGGAATGCTAGTATTGCTGTAAAAGAAAATGTTCAACCGCGCATTAAATTCAGGAATACAATTCGTAGGAAACAAAGGTTTGGATGGGATATTTACTTTGATCATAGAAAAATATTCTATAGAGCAGAATGATGTTCAGTTTTATGTAATGTATACTAAAATGAGAGTCCATGTTATATCAGCATATAAAAGACCACACAAGTGAATACTTTTCGCGCGCTCTGATTGGCTACTCAATCTCGGAATATCCTTAGCTATTCACCTCCGAGCAAAACAAGATGGCGTCGCGTTTCGCGAGCGTGTCTATTTTTTCTTGAAAATAGATTTATTATATTTGGCTAGCTATTCACTTGTGTGGTATATACTAAAACAATTATTCCCCTCAGTGTCGGTGAGTGGTGGTAGAAATTTATCCACACTACTAAATAATAATAATAATAATAATAATAATAATATTTAATCTTTAAGGAGGAAGCGCCCGTCACATAACGTGGTTTTCAGGGAGGTCCTCCACTTCGGAGAATAAATGTTAATTATTTACATTATTTAGAGAGTATTACAGATAGAGAGCCGATATAACACGGACGTTCATTTTATAAGCTACTTACTTATCAAGCTCCGTCCAAACCATAGTTAGTAGACTATGTCCAAACCTACCGTTATCTAAAATAGTTTTACATGAATTTCTAACAAATAATTCAATAAAAGCACTAAATAATTATGACGGTACTGTCATGCTCAGGATACACCTCAATACATCGCACATTCAAGAGAGGTCTTAATTTCGTAAGTACGTAGGAAGTCGTAAAGGATTATAAAAACTTAGGTGCTAAGCGACACTAATTGAGACCTTTCAATATGACCTGTGTTACAAGTAATCATTTCTGTAGGTGCTAAGCGACACTAATTGAGACCTTTCAATATGACCTGTGTTACAAGTAATCATTTCTGTAGGTGCTAAGCGACACTAATTGAGGCCTCTCAATATGACCTGTGTTACAAGTAATCATTTCTGTAGGTGCTAAGCGACACTGACTAATTGAGACCTTTCAATATGACCTGTGTTACAAGTAATCATTTCTGTAGGTGCTAAGCGACACTAATTGAGACCTTTCAATATGACCTGTGTTACAAGTAATCATTTCTGTAGGTGCTAAGCGACACTAATTGAGGCCTCTCAATATGACCTGTGTTACAAGTAATCATTTCTGTAGGTGCTAAGCGACACTGACTAATTGAGACCTTTCAATATGACCTGTGTTACAAGTAATCATTTCTGTAGGTGCTAAGCGACACTAATTGAGACCTTTCAATTTGACCTGTGTTACAGGTAATCATTTCTGTAGGTGCTAAGCGACACTAATTGAGACCTTTCAATATGACCTGTGTTACAAGTAATCATTTCTGTAGGTGCTAAGCGACACTAATTGAGACCTCTCAATATGACCTGTGTTACAAGTAATCATTTCTGTAGATGCTAAGCGACACTAATTGAGACCTCTCAATATGACCTGTGTTACAAGTAATCATTTCTGTAGATGCTAAGCGACACTAATTGAGACCTCTCAATATGACCTGTGTTACAAGTAATCATTTCTGTAGGTGCTAAGCGACACTAATTGATACCTTTCAATATGACCTGTGTTACAAGTAATCATTTCTGTAGGTGCTAAGCGACACTAATTGAGACCGCTCAATATGACCTGTGTTACAAGTAATCATTTCTGTAGATGCTAAGCGACACTAATTGAGACCTCTCAATATGACCTGTGTTACAAGTAATCATTTCTGTAGGTGCTAAGCGACACTAATTGAGACCTCTCAATATGACCTGTGTTACAAGTAATCATTTCTGTAGGTGCTAAACGACACTAATTGAGACCTCTCAATATGAACTGTGTTACAAGTAATCATTTCTGTAGGTGCTAAGCGACACTAATTGAGACCTTTCAATATGACCTGTGTTACAAGTAATCATTTCTGTAGGTGCTAAGCGACACTGACTAATTGAGACCTTTCAATATGAACTGTGTTACAAGTAATCATTTCTGTAGGTGCTAAGCGACACTAATTGAGACCTTTCAATATGACCTGTGTTACAAGTAATCATTTCTGTAGGTGCTAAGCGACACTAATTGAGACCTTTCAATATGACCTGTGTTACAAGTAATCATTTCTGTAGGTGCTAAGCGACACTAATTGAGACCTTTCAATATGACCTGTGTTACAAGTAATCATTTCTGTAGGTGCTAAGCGACACTAATTGAGACCTTTCAATATGACCTGTGTTACAAGTAATCATTTTTGTAGGTGCTAAGCGACACTAATTGAGACCTTTCAATATGACCTGTGTTACAAGTAATCATTTCTGTAGGTGCTAAGCGACACTAATTGAGACCTTTCAATATGAACTGTGTTACAAGTAATCATTTCTGTAGGTGCTAAGCGACACTACTTGAGACCTTTCAATATGACCTGTGTTACAAGTAATCATTTCTGTAGGTGCTAAGCGACACTAATTGATACCTTTCAATATGACCTGTGTTACAAGTAATCATTTCTGTAGGTGCTAAGCGACACTAATTGAGACCGCTCAATATGACCTGTGTTACAAGTAATCATTTCTGTAGATGCTAAGCGACACTAATTGAGACCTCTCAATATGACCTGTGTTACAAGTAATCATTTCTGTAGGTGCTAAGCGACACTGACTAATTGAGACCTTTCAATATGACCTGTGTTACAAGTAATCATTTCTGTAGGTGCTAAGCGACACTAATTGAGACCTTTCAATATGACCTGTGTTACAAGTAATCATTTCTGTAGGTGCTAAGCGACACTAATTGAGGCCTCTCAATATGACCTGTGTTACAAGTAATCATTTCTGTAGGTGCTAAGCGACACTGACTAATTGAGACCTTTCAAATATGACCTGTGTTACAAGTAATCATTTCTGTAGGTGCTAAGCGACACTAATTGAGACCTTTCAATTTGACCTGTGTTACAGGTAATCATTTCTGTAGGTGCTAAGCGACACTAATTGAGACCTTTCAATATGACCTGTGTTACAAGTAATCATTTCTGTAGGTGCTAAGCGACACTAATTGAGACCTCTCAATATGACCTGTGTTACAAGTAATCATTTCTGTAGATGCTAAGCGACACTAATTGAGACCTCTCAATATGACCTGTGTTACAAGTAATCATTTCTGTAGATGCTAAGCGACACTAATTGAGACCTCTCAATATGACCTGTGTTACAAGTAATCATTTCTGTAGGTGCTAAGCGACACTAATTGATACCTTTCAATATGACCTGTGTTACAAGTAATCATTTCTGTAGGTGCTAAGCGACACTAATTGAGACCGCTCAATATGACCTGTGTTACAAGTAATCATTTCTGTAGATGCTAAGCGACACTAATTGAGACCTCTCAATATGACCTGTGTTACAAGTAATCATTTCTGTAGGTGCTAAGCGACACTAATTGAGACCTCTCAATATGACCTGTGTTACAAGTAATCATTTCTGTAGGTGCTAAACGACACTAATTGAGACCTCTCAATATGAACTGTGTTACAAGTAATCATTTCTGTAGGTGCTAAGCGACACTAATTGAGACCTTTCAATATGACCTGTGTTACAAGTAATCATTTCTGTAGGTGCTAAGCGACACTGACTAATTGAGACCTTTCAATATGAACTGTGTTACAAGTAATCATTTCTGTAGGTGCTAAGCGACACTAATTGAGACCTTTCAATATGACCTGTGTTACAAGTAATCATTTCTGTAGGTGCTAAGCGACACTAATTGAGACCTTTCAATATGACCTGTGTTACAAGTAATCATTTCTGTAGGTGCTAAGCGACACTAATTGAGACCTTTCAATATGACCTGTGTTACAAGTAATCATTTCTGTAGGTGCTAAGCGACACTAATTGAGACCTTTCAATATGACCTGTGTTACAAGTAATCATTTTTGTAGGTGCTAAGCGACACTAATTGAGACCTTTCAATATGACCTGTGTTACAAGTAATCATTTCTGTAGGTGCTAAGCGACACTAATTGAGACCTTTCAATATGAACTGTGTTACAAGTAATCATTTCTGTAGGTGCTAAGCGACACTACTTGAGACCTTTCAATATGACCTGTGTTACAAGTAATCATTTCTGTAGGTGCTAAGCGACACTAATTGATACCTTTCAATATGACCTGTGTTACAAGTAATCATTTCTGTAGGTGCTAAGCGACACTAATTGAGACCGCTCAATATGACCTGTGTTACAAGTAATCATTTCTGTAGATGCTAAGCGACACTAATTGAGACCTCTCAATATGACCTGTGTTACAAGTAATCATTTCTGTAGGTGCTAAGCGACACTAATTGAGACCTCTCAATATGACCTGTGTTACAAGTAATCATTTCTGTAGGTGCTAAACGACACTAATTGAGACCTCTCAATATGAACTGTGTTACAAGTAATCATTTCTGTAGGTGCTAAGCGACACTAATTGAGACCTTTCAATATGACCTGTGTTACAAGTAATCATTTCTGTAGGTGCTAAGCGACACTGACTAATTGAGACCTTTCAATATGAACTGTGTTACAAGTAATCATTTCTGTAGGTGCTAAGCGACACTAATTGAGACCTTTCAATATGACCTGTGTTACAAGTAATCATTTCTGTAGGTGCTAAGCGACACTAATTGAGACCTTTCAATATGACCTGTGTTACAAGTAATCATTTCTGTAGGTGCTAAGCGACACTAATTGAGACCTTTCAATATGACCTGTGTTACAAGTAATCATTTCTGTAGGTGCTAAGCGACACTAACTGAGACCTTTCAATATGACCTGTGTTACAAGTAATCATTTCTGTAGGTGCTAAGCGACACTAATTGAGACCTTTCAATATGAACTGTGTTACAAGTAATCATTTCTGTAGGTGCTAAGCGACACTAATTGAGACCTTTCAATATGACCTGTGTTACAAGTAATCATTTCTGTAGGTGCTAAGCGACACTAATTGATACCTCTCAATATGACCTGTGTTACAAGTAATCATTTCTGTAGGTGCTAAACGACACTAATTGAGACCTCTCAATATGAACTGTGTTACAAGTAATCATTTCTGTAGGTGCTAAGCGACACTAATTGAGACCTTTCAATATGACCTGTGTTACAAGTAATCATTTCTGTAGGTGCTAAGCGACACTGACTAATTGAGACCTTTCAATATGAACTGTGTTACAAGTAATCATTTCTGTAGGTGCTAAGCGACACTGACTAATTGAGACCTTTCAATATGAACTGTGTTACAAGTAATCATTTCTGTAGGTGCTAAGCGACACTAATTGAGACCTTTCAATATGACCTGTGTTACAAGTAATCATTTCTGTAGGTGCTAAGCGACACTAATTGAGACCTTTCAATATGACCTGTGTTACAAGTAATCATTTCTGTAGGTGCTAAGCGACACTAATTGAGACCTTTCAATATGAACTGTGTTACAAGTAATCATTTCTGTAGGTGCTAAGCGACACTAATTGAGACCTTTCAATATGACCTGTGTTACAAGTAATCATTTCTGTAGGTGCTAAGCGACACTAACTGAGACCTTTCAATATGACCTGTGTTACAAGTAATCATTTCTGTAGGTGCTAAGCGACACTAATTGAGACCGCTCAATATGAACTGTGTTACAAGTAATCATTTCTGTAGGTGCTAAGCGACACTAACTGAGACCTTTCAATATGACCTGTGTTACAAGTAATCATTTCTGTAGGTGCTAAGCGACACTAATTGAGACCGCTCAATATGAACTGTGTTACAAGTAATCATTTCTGTAGGTGCTAAGCGACACTAATTGAGACCTTTCAATATGACCTGTGTTACAAGTAATCATTTCTGTAGGTGCTAAGCGACACTAATTGAGATCTTTCAATATGAACTGTGTTACAAGTAATCATTTCTGTAGGTGCTAAGCGACACTAATTGAGACCTTTCAATATGAACTGTGTTACAAGTAATCATTTCTGTAGGTGCTAAGCGACACTAATTGAGACCTTTCAATATGAACTGTGTTACAAGTAATCATTTCTGTAGGTGCTAAGCGACACTAATTGAGACCTTTCAATATGACCTGTGTTACAAGTAATCATTTCTGTAGGTGCTAAGCGACACTAATTGAGACCGCTCAATATGAACTGTGTTACAAGTAATCATTTCTGTAGGTGCTAAGCGACACTAATTGAGACCTTTCAATATGAACTGTGTTACAAGTAATCATTTCTGTAGGTGCTACGCGACACTAATTGAGACCTTTCAATATGACCTGTGTTACAAGTAATCATTTCTGTAGGTGCTAAGCGACACTAATTGAGACCTCTCAATATGACCTGTGTTACAAGTAATCATTTCTGTAGGTGCTAAACGACACTAATTGAGACCTTTCAATATGAACTGTGTTACAAGTAATCATTTCTGTAGGTGCTAAGCGACACTAATTGAGACCTTTCAATATGACCTGTGTTACAAGTAATCATTTCTGTAGGTGCTAAGCGACACTAATTGAGACCTTTCAATATGACCTGTGTTACAAGTAATCATTTCTGTAGGTGCTAAGCGACACTAATTGAGACCTTTCAATATGAACTGTGTTACAAGTAATCATTTCTGTAGGTGCTAAGCGACACTAATTGAGACCTTTCAATATGACCTGTGTTACAAGTAATCATTTCTGTAGGTGCTAAGCGACACTAATTGAGACCTTTCAATATGACCTGTGTTACAAGTAATCATTTTTCTGTAGGTGCTAAGCGACACTAATTGAGACCTTTCAATATGAACTGTGTTACAAGTAATCATTTCTGTAGGTGCTAAGCGACACTAATTGAGACCTTTCAATATGAACTGTGTTACAAGTAATCATTTCTGTAGGTGCTAAGCGACACTAATTGAGACCTTTCAATATGACCTGTGTTACAAGTAATCATTTCTGTAGGTGCTAAGCGACACTAATTGAGACCTTTCAATATGAACTGTGTTACAAGTAATCATTTCTGTAGGTGCTAAGCGACACTAATTGAGACCTTTCAATATGAACTGTGTTACAAGTAATCATTTCTGTAGGTGCTAAGCGACACTAATTGAGACCTTTCAATATGAACTGTGTTACAAGTAATCATTTCTGTAGGTGCTAAGCGACACTAATTGAGACCTCTCAATATGACCTGTGTTACAAGTAATCATTTCTGTAGGTGCTAAACGACACTAATTGAGACCTCTCAATATGAACTGTGTTACAAGTAATCATTTCTGTAGGTGCTAAGCGACACTAATTGAGACCTTTCAATATGACCTGTGTTACAAGTAATCATTTCTGTAGGTGCTAAGCGACACTGACTAATTGAGACCTTTCAATATGAACTGTGTTACAAGTAATCATTTCTGTAGGTGCTAAGCGACACTAATTGAGACCTTTCAATATGACCTGTGTTACAAGTAATCATTTCTGTAGGTGCTAAGCGACACTAATTGAGACCGCTCAATATGAACTGTATTACAAGTAATCATTTCTGTAGGTGCTAAGCGACACTAATTGAGACCTTTCAATATGAACTGTGTTACAAGTAATCATTTCTGTAGGTGCTAAGCGACACTAATTGAGACCTCTCAATATGACCTGTGTTACAAGTAATCATTTCTGTAGGTGCTAAACGACACTAATTGAGACCTCTCAATATGAACTGTGTTACAAGTAATCATTTCTGTAGGTGCTAAGCGACACTAATTGAGACCTTTCAATATGACCTGTGTTACAAGTAATCATTTCTGTAGGTGCTAAGCGACACTGACTAATTGAGACCTTTCAATATGAACTGTGTTACAAGTAATCATTTCTGTAGGTGCTAAGCGACACTAATTGAGACCTTTCAATATGAACTGTGTTACAAGTAATCATTTCTGTAGGTGCTAAGCGACACTAATTGAGACCTTTCAATATGACCTGTGTTACAAGTAATCATTTCTGTAGGTGCTAAGCGACACTAATTGAGACCTTTCAATATGAACTGTGTTACAAGTAATCATTTCTGTAGGTGCTAAGCGACACTAATTGAGACCTTTCAATATGAACTGTGTTACAAGTAATCATTTCTGTAGGTGCTAAGCGACACTAATTGAGACCTTTCAATATGACCTGTGTTACAAGTAATCATTTCTGTAGGTGCTAAGCGACACTAATTGAGACCTTTCAATATGAACTGTGTTACAAGTAATCATTTCTGTAGGTGCTAAGCGACACTAATTGAGACCTTTCAATATGAACTGTGTTACAAGTAATCATTTCTGTAGGTGCTAAGCGACACTAATTGAGGCCTCTCAATATGACCTGTGTTACAAGTAATCATTTCTGTAGGTGCTAAGCGACACTAATTGAGACCTTTCAATATGAACTGTGTTACAAGTATTCATTTCTGTATGTGCTAAGATACATTAGAATATAGTCATACTCACTCGACCAATCAGCGCCCAGCATTTGTGCGCTCTATATCTCATAAAGGAGCTTTATCAATGGATTCATTAGTATTCTCTATATAGAGAATACTAATAAAGCTTTGTTTTCTTTTGTTTCAAAGCCTTATTAGTATTCTCTATATAGGGAATACTAATGACTAACTTAGAGAATACTAGAGCGCAAATATTATATCCGTGAAATCGTTAACTAAATAGTACTAATAAATAGCACCAAATGCTTTATCATTGTTGTCTACTTGTAAAATGTTAATTGGTACTAAATCTTAGCGCTTATTTCACGGATATAATATTTGCACTCTACATGAATAACGTGTACTAAACTATATACAAGAAATATTATAATACAATCTTAGTTTAATCTTCAAATACTATTCAAATATTATTATATCATAATCCAATAAATCACAGTTATTTGGATTCGTTAAGCAGCTAGATCAATACATGAATACTGCGGATACAGAAATACAGATCATAACTATACTAAACATTAAAGAAACGTAGCGAGTCACTTACTCTTCAAAATGAAATCACAAACGAGTTTCTCCATGTTCTACAAGAAGTGTAGATGTACGGATATTCATCAGTCATCCAAGTTCTTCGTATATGATTATTGCGATATATTAAATGTCCACATCGTGCTTGAGTTTTCTTTGGTGTTCATTATTTCTCTCGTTTTTCAATTTCGTCCGTTCTAACTGGTTTGAAAAAACTTTGAGATTTCTGCTCTTCATTTCCACAACAAATATCGGTATTTTCTAGCGTTGCAAGCTTCGTATTTAAAAGCCTCAAGCTTCGGATATTCATCTTCACTCCACTGAAGTCACACACAACTGAACAGATTTGCATAAGCGTATGTGCATTTGAAATCAGTATTCCTTTGGGAAAGCAACAGACATGCAGCCAAAGAATACTCTCGTGAGTATGACTATATTCTAAAACGGTTAGAGAATAAACACTCGTGCTTTATGGAATTTAGAGCGCCTCGCATTGATAGAAGGGCCACTCGGCGCTACGCGCCTCGTGGCCTTCTATCTGCTGCTCGGAGCTCTAAATCCCATAAAGCACTCGCGTTATTCTCTAACCCTTACCTATTTGAGACCTTTCAATATGAACTGTGTTACAAGTAATCATTTATGTAGGTGCTAAGCGACACTATTTGAGACCTTTCAATATTGTAACAAGTCACGTTATTCATGTTAACTAGTTGTCAACGACTCGACACTCTCAGGCTCGTGTTTCATTGTTGATCTACGTAAGAGCATTACAAAAGTTAGGCAATGAATTCACGTACACGATTGACATGTACGTAATTCATTTCGTAATGATTCCGTAATAAATCTTGTAATCTCTTTCTCGAATTTTCGTAAGTCTTGTATAAATATAAGCTCTGTTATACTTGTAAGTCAGTTAGAGTTAAGGTTCAGTTAAAAGTCCAGCGTTGTAGACCTGGTGAATTGTAATAAACTCTTAAGCACCGATTAATTCGTGCTTGTGTCTTCGCTCTCCACGAACCCGGACCCGGTTCCGTTACATTGGTGGCAGCGGTGGGATAAAAGATGGAGAGAAAGACAAGTCAAAGTGAAGTCCAATTCGGAAGTCTGGTAGACTTGAGGCCCGAAGAATTGGAGCAAGCTTGCGCAGCGACATGGAAGATGTCAACGCCAAGGCCACGGTCCGATAGCTTGAGGACGGCAATAGAAGATCTGTTAAAGAAAATCAGTAAACAGAACCGTTTACTGGAGGACAGATTGGAGGAACTGGACAAAAGATTAAGGACACTCGAGGGAGAAAGCAAACACGTTGGCAAGTACTTCCCGTTGGAAGGTGGCCAGAGCGAAGTCGAGCTGAAGGCCTTGGAAACGACGGGGGCGCTCGCCCAACCAAGGGCGATCGACAGCAGCAAAATCCAGCCAGCAACAGCAAGGCCAAAAGTCAGACCCACAACGTACGATGGCAGCAGTTCATGGGAAGACTATGCTGCTCAGTTTCAGCTCGTGGCAGAAATAAACAATTGGGATTACGTGACGAAAGCCTCATATCTGGCCATAAGTCTCTCTGGGCCAGCGCTTTCATACTTGGCGACCTCTCTTACGATCAAAGGCGAGACTTTAAGGATATTACGTCAGCCCTTGCGACCCGATTTGGCACTGAACATCGGACAGAAATGTTCAAGGCGCAGATCAAGACGAGGACGCGCCAGAGAAACGAGTCACTACCAGAGCTGGCTCAGGCGCTGAGAAGGATGGCGCGACAGGCCTACCCAGAAGCCCCGGCGGACCTAAGGGAAACAATGGCATGCGACTACTTTGTGGACTCCCTGGGCGACGCAGATACTAGATGGAAAGTAAAGCAATCGCGACCAAGAAATCTTAACGAAGCTGTGGATATTGCGCCGTTGAGTTGGAGGCATTTCAACTAGCTGAGCAACAGAGGAACTATCCGGCGAGAATGACTTACGCAACAGGAAATGTTGGTTCAATGCACAACCCAGCAGATGTCTCGCCGGATGTCTCGTTTAAAAGAGAAGTCGAAGGATTGAAGGAGATCGTTAGGCGGCTTGCAAGGGAAAGACGATCGCAACGACCTCAACGACGCTTCACCGATGGATGTTGGACGTGCGGTAGGACGGACCACATCAAACGAAACTGCCCTAGTGTCAAAGACCAAGAAAGGCAACAACCCCAACCACAAGACCAATGGCAAGCCCAAGCCAAACAGCAAAGTCACTTCTACGTTCGCGGGATACGGACAAGTGGTAGAATCACAAAAACAGTTCCCGAATTCGAAAGAGACACCTGCAGGTTACAGACACAAACAACGGAAGAATTGCAAAAGCAACAGTTGGACGACCAAGACCTGGGCGTCGTACACAGCTGGCTACGAGAAGCCAAACAGAAACCAGAGTGGGAGTCACTCTCAGCAGAGAACAATTGTGTCAAGACATACTGGGCCCAGTGGAACAGATTGGCGCTCATTGATGGTGTGCTATATCGTCGATGGGAATCAGACGATGGACAGCAAGTGAGATGGTAACTTGTGGTACCAAAAGCCATAAGAAACGATGTAGTAACCAAACTGCATGGTGCCAAGACATCTGGACACCTCGGCGTGAACAAGACGACAACAAGAGTCAAAGAGCGATTCTACTGGCCTAACTGTGCAAGGGATGTGACAAATTGGTGCAAGAAATGCGAGCTCTGTGCGTCACGTGTTGGACCACGCCCAGCTCCGCAAGCCCCTATGAAGACCCTCAACGCGGTTGGTCTTCACAATCCACAACGCAAGAAAGGCCGTAGTCCTAAGCTACACAGACCTTGGGAAGGATCATTCGTTGTAACAGACCGGCTTGAAGACATGATCTATCGAATCCAGAAGAAGTTGAATGCGATTGGTTGCACAAGACAAACACTGCCAGAACTCTGACTAACAATTTTTGATTTTATAAAACCTGTTTACTAATCCGCTAATTAATTGTCGTAATCGCGACATGAGGACATGTCTCTGTATTGAGAGGGGGATAGTGTAACGAGTCACGTTATTCATGTTAACTAGTTGTCAACGACTCGACACTCTCAGGCTCGTGTTTCGTTGTTGATCTACGTAAGAGCATTACAAAAGTTAGGCAATGAATTCACGTACACGATTGACGTAATTCATTTCGTAATGATTCCGTAATAAATCTTGTAATCTCTTTCTCGAATTCTCGTAAGTCTTGTATAAATATAAGCTCTGTTATACTTGTAAGTCAGTTAGAGTTAAGGTTCAGTTAAAAGTCCTGCGTTGTAGACCTGGTGAATTGTAATAAACTCTTAAGCACCTATTAATTCGTGCTTGTGCCTTCGCTCTCCACGAACCCGGACCCGGTTCCGTTACAATATGAACTGTGTTACAAGTAATCATTTCTGTAGGTGCTAAGCGACACTAATTGAGACCTTTCAATATGACCTGTGTTACAAGTAATCATTTCTGTAGGTGCTAAGCGACACTAATTGAGACCTTTCAATATGACCTGTGTTACAAGTAATCATTTCTGTAGGTGCTAAGCGACACTAATTGAGACCTTTCAATATGAACTGTGTTACAAGTAATCATTTCTGTAGGTGCTAAGCGACACTAATTGAGACCTCTCAATATGAACTGTGTTACAAGTAATCATTTCTGTAGGTGCTAAGCGACACTAATTGAGACCTTTCAATATGACCTGTGTTACAAGTAATCATTTCTGTAGGTGCTAAGCGACACTAATTGAGACCTTTCAATATGACCTGTGTTACAAGTAATCATTTCTGTAGGTGCTAAGCGACACTAATTGAGACCTTTCAATATGACCTGTGTTACAAGTAATCATTTCTGTAGGTGCTAAGCGACACTAATTGAGACCTTTCAATATGAACTGTGTTACAAGTAATCATTTCTGTAGGTGCTAAGCGACACTAATTGAGACCTTTCAATATGACCTGTGTTACAAGTAATCATTTCTGTAGGTGCTAAGCGACACTAATTGAGACCTTTCAATATGACCTGTGTTACAAGTAATCATTTCTGTAGGTGCTAAACGACACTAATTGAGACCTTTCAATATGAACTGTGTTACAAGTAATCATTTCTGTAGGTGCTAAGCGACACTAATTGAGACCTTTCAATATGAACTGTGTTACAAGTAATCATTTCTGTAGGTGCTAAGCGACACTAATTGAGACCTTTCAATATGACCTGTGTTACAAGTAATCATTTCTGTAGGTGCTAAGCGACACTAATTGAGACCTTTCAATATGACCTGTGTTACAAGTAATCATTTCTGTAGGTGCTAAGCGACACTAATTGAGACCTTTCAATATGAACTGTGTTACAAGTAATCATTTCTGTAGGTGCTAAGCGACACTAATTGAGACCTTTCAATATGACCTGTGTTACAAGTAATCATTTCTGTAGGTGCTAAGCGACACTAATTGAGACCTTTGAATATGAACTGTGTTACAGGTAATCATTTCTGTAGGTGCTAAGCGACACTGACTAATTGAGACCTTTCAATATGACCTAATCATTTCTGTAGGTGCTAAGCGACACTAATTGAGACCTTTCAATATGAACTGTGTTACAAGTAATCATTTCTGTAGGTGCTAAGCGACACTAATTGAGACCTTTGAATATGAACTGTGTTACAAGTAATCATTTCTGTAGGTGCTAAGCGACACTAATTGAGACCTTTCAATATGACCTGTGTTACAAGTAATCATTTCTGTAGGTGCTAAGCGGCACTAATTGAGACCTTTCAATATGAACTGTGTTACAAGTAATCATTTCTGTAGGTGCTAAGCGACACTAATTGAGACCTTTCAATATGACCTGTGTTACAAGTAATCATTTCTGTAGGTGCTAAGCGACACTAATTGAGACCTTTCAATATGAACTGTGTTACAAGTAATCATTTCTGTAGGTGCTAAGCGACACTAATTGAGACCTTTCAATATGACCTGTGTTACAAGTAATCATTTCTGTAGGTGCTAAGCGACACTAATTGAGACCTTTCAATATGAACTGTGTTACAAGTAATCATTTCTGTAGGTGCTAAGCGACACTAATTGAGACCTTTCAATATGAACTGTGTTACAAGTAATCATTTCTGTAGGTGCTAAGCGACACTAATTGAGACCTTTCAATATGACCTGTGTTACAAGTAATCATTTCTGTAGGTGCTAAGCGACACTAATTGAGACCTTTCAATATGACCTGTGTTACAAGTAATCATTTCTGTAGGTGCTAAGCGACACTAATTGAGACCTTTCAATATGACCTGTGTTACAAGTAATCATTTCTGTAGGTGCTAAGCGACACTAATTGAGACCTTTCAATATGAACTGTGTTACAAGTAATCATTTCTGTAGGTGCTAAGCGACACTAATTGAGACCTTTCAATATGACCTGTGTTACAAGTAATCATTTCTGTAGGTGCTAAGCGACACTAATTGAGACCTTTCAATATGAACTGTGTTACAAGTAATCATTTCTGTAGGTGCTAAGCGACACTAATTGAGACCTTTCAATATGACCTGTGTTACAAGTAATCATTTCTGTAGGTGCTAAGCGACACTAATTGAGACCTTTCAATATGACCTGTGTTACAAGTAATCATTTCTGTAGGTGCTAAGCGACACTAATTGAGACCTTTCAATATGACCTGTGTTACAAGTAATCATTTCTGTAGGTGCTAAGCGACACTAATTGAGACCTTTCAATATGACCTGTGTTACAAGTAATCATTTCTGTAGGTGCTAAGCGACACTAATTGAGACCTTTCAATATGAACTGTGTTACAAGTAATCATTTCTGTAGGTGCTAAGCGACACTAATTGAGACCTTTCAATATGACCTGTGTTACAAGTAATCATTTCTGTAGGTGCTAAGCGACACTAATTGAGACCTTTCAATATGAACTGTGTTACAAGTAATCATTTCTGTAGGTGCTAAGCGACACTAATTGAGACCTTTCAATATGACCTGTGTTACAAGTAATCATTTCTGTAGGTGCTAAGCGACACTAATTGAGACCTTTCAATATGAACTGTGTTACAAGTAATCATTTCTGTAGGTGCTAAGCGACACTAATTGAGACCTTTCAATATGACCTGTGTTACAAGTAATCATTTCTGTAGGTGCTAAGCGACACTAATTGAGACCTTTCAATATGAACTGTGTTACAAGTAATCATTTCTGTAGGTGCTAAGCGACACTAATTGAGACCTTTCAATATGACCTGTGTTACAAGTAATCATTTCTGTAGGTGCTAAGCGACACTAATTGAGACCTTTCAATATGACCTGTGTTACAAGTAATCATTTCTGTAGGTGCTAAGCGACACTAATTGAGACCTTTCAATATGAACTGTGTTACAAGTAATCATTTCTGTAGGTGCTAAGCGACACTAATTGAGACCTTTCAATATGACCTGTGTTACAAGTAATCATTTCTGTAGGTGCTAAGCGACACTAATTGAGACCTTTCAATATGAACTGTGTTACAAGTAATCATTTCTGTAGGTGCTAAGCGACACTAATTGAGACCTTTCAATATGACCTGTGTTACAAGTAATCATTTCTGTAGGTGCTAAGCGACACTAATTGAGACCTTTCAATATGAACTGTGTTACAAGTAATCATTTCTGTAGGTGCTAAGCGACACTAATTGAGACCTTTCAATATGACCTGTGTTACAAGTAATCATTTCTGTAGGTGCTAAGCGACACTAATTGAGACCTTTCAATATGAACTGTGTTACAAGTAATCATTTCTGTAGGTGCTAAGCGACACTAATTGAGACCTTTCAATATGAACTGTGTTACAAGTAATCATTTCTGTAGGTGCTAAGCGACACTAATTGAGACCTTTCAATATGACCTGTGTTACAAGTAATCATTTCTGTAGGTGCTAAGCGACACTAATTGAGACCTTTCAATATGAACTGTGTTACAAGTAATCATTTCTGTAGGTGCTAAGCGACACTAATTGAGACCTTTCAATATGACCTGTGTTACAAGTAATCATTTCTGTAGATGCTAAGCGACACTAATTGAGACCTCTCAATATGACCTGTGTTACAAGTAATCATTTCTGTAGGTGCTAAGCGACACTAATTGAGACCTCTCAATATGAACTGTGTTACAAGTAATCATTTCTGTAGGTGCTAAGCGACACTAATTGAGACCTTTCAATATGAACTGTGTTACAAGTAATCATTTCTGTAGGTGCTAAGCGACACTAATTGAGACCTTTCAATATGACCTGTGTTACAAGTAATCATTTCTGTAGGTGCTAAGCGACACTAATTGAGACCTTTCAATATGACCTGTGTTACAAGTAATCATTTCTGTAGGTGCTAAGCGACACTAATTGAGACCTTTGAATATGAACTGTGTTACAAGTAATCATTTCTGTAGGTGCTAAGCGACACTAATTGAGACCTCTCAATATGAACTGTGTTACAAGTAATCATTTCTGTAGGTGCTAAGCGACACTAATTGAGACCTTTCAATATGACCTGTGTTACAAGTAATCATTTCTGTAGGTGCTAAGCGACACTAATTGAGACCTTTCAATATGAACTGTGTTACAAGTAATCATTTCTGTAGGTGCTAAGCGGCGACACTAATTGAGACCTTTCAATATGAACTGTGTTACAAGTAATCATTTCTGTAGGTGCTAAGCGACACTAATTGAGACCTTTCAATATGAACTGTGTTACAAGTAATCATTTCTGTAGGTGCTAAGCGACACTAATTGAGACCTTTGAATATGAACTGTGTTACAAGTAATCATTTCTGTAGGTGCTAAGCGGCGACACTAATTGAGACCTTTCAATATGACCTGTGTTACAAGTAATCATTTCTGTAGGTGCTAAGCGACACTAATTGAGACCTTTCAATATGAACTGTGTTACAAGTAATCATTTCTGTAGGTGCTAAGCGGCGACACTAATTGAGACCTTTGAATATGAACTGTGTTACAGGTAATCATTTCTGTAGGTGCTAAGCGACACTGACTAATTGAGACCTTTCAATATGACCTAATCATTTCTGTAGGTGCTAAGCGACACTAATTGAGACCTTTCAATATGAACTGTGTTACAAGTAATCATTTCTGTAGGTGCTAAGCGACACTAATTGAGACCGCTCAATATGAACTGTGTTACAAGTAATCATTTCTGTAGGTGCTAAGCGACACTAATTGAGACCTTTCAATATGACCTGTGTTACAAGTAATCATTTCTGTAGGTGCTAAGCGACACTAATTGAGACATTTCAATATGAACTGTGTTACAGGTAATCAGTTCTGTATCACTCATCAACTGATTAATCAAACATCAGTGATATATACCTAATATTTAATTAGTCAAACCTGGTTGGACCAATTGCTCATGAATTATTCATGAGTTTGTTACGAATACTAAAACTTTCAACTAAATAATCATTTAATGATTTGGTCTATTTAACAATTATTCGCCATTATAGGTGAATAATCACTGGCTGCTCGACCAATCACAGCGCGCGAAACTCTATACTCAAGTCCAAAATTATACTAAATATATAATATATGTAATGTTTCAAAGCCGAGAATGAGGACTAGCCCGAATTCGAGGATTGGGAACGACTTCTTATACTCATTAATTATTACATGCACTGGCCTAAAGGCAATAAATAAAGAGTTGCAAGATTTTAGCCCGAAAAGCAAGAATTCCAGTCTGCATATTCTCTGCTCATGCGCATAACATCGTATCCCACATGTGTTGGACTCTTGAGTAGCATGGAGTAGACCCTGCTTTCAGATTGAATCTAATTCGGACAGAGTGGTATTGACTCTACTCTGTCCAAGGTCCCGATGATTGTTATATGAGGGATAAGAACTCAGGAAAGAGTACTTTGAAATCCATCATTTCAAAGTCCTTGGACTTTGAAATGTATTTCAAAGTACGCTTGAGCGGACTTTCCGGGGTATCCAGGTCCATCATGTGAGCGGGTTTGATGCACCGGATTGGCAGGTTACCTCATGAATAATTAATGAGTATGAGAAATATATACCATCGTCATCGTGAATTCTGAACGTAGCGGGATTGGTTCCAGTTATTGCTGTGTCTATTGCCGTCAGTACTGCTAACACAGCGGTGAACTCCCTAGTGCCATCAATTGTTGCAGTATTTATAAGAGGGACTTCTAGGTTCCATGTTTTATCAATGGTAGAATTCAACTCCCATTCCTGATATTCGAAGTCTCTCCCAGACAATGCTGTACCATTCACCAGCTTGACTCTGGAAGATTGAACAGCATATTAGTGTATCATGTCGTTAGAATATTCAAACAGTCAGGAGGAAATAATGCCATAATTTGTGCTCGAAACCAAGTTAAAATAAAATAAATATCAAGGTTTCCAAGTACAGACATTTCTAAGTGCAAAATTAAATGCATATTTTCGACCGTAAACATTACTTACAATTATGGAATAACTGATATATTAGCCATTACCTAAACGAGCAGGGGACTGGGAACGAGTTTATGAGAATTAATGCAATCATGAAACAGCATGTTGAAATTAGCATCTGTGCAAAGTGTGATGTGATTTGAGCAAATTCTGTCGGAATTATAAACTTTTGAAATTGTCATGTTGTCCAGCCAAAATTTTACAGTGAATGTATGGTTTGGCTGGACAACGTCAAAAATTTACAGAGTTTGTATGGGAAAATATACATATTTGATGCCCTCTAGCATCGTCAATTTTGCTAGTTTCTTATTGAATTAGTTTTACGGACTTGGTCCCAGTCCCCTGCTCGTTTTGGTAATGGCTAATTGGGATCAATTTCTTATATGTCATCCAATAAACAATCACGACACCACAAATTAACGGGATCATTCGGGCAAAAGGAAATACATTTTAATTTTGGGGGGTGTGCCCGCAAGACATATTACGTAATATCCTGTAATTTGCATATGAAGCCAACCAGGCAAAATGGCCGCCAAAATCGCCAATGTAATCTTCTAACTTCACGGTAATAGACCACTTTTATATACAGCTATTTCAAAAAAGGTTGGTGAAGGTTTTGTTGCATCTTGCATCTTGCATCTTGCATACCAAGCCCGAAATGTATTGTGGATCATATGTAAATAATGTCAGCATGCACATACAGAAGAAAATATGCTGTCTCCGGCCATATTGCGAAGACAAAGTTTGGGTAAATTCCCAGAGTCCATATTGTTGTGACCTTTCGCTGATTCCATTCGCATCGCCCAAAGTGCATTTCGGGCTTGGTATGCAAGATGCAAGATGCTATAAAACCGTCGCCAACCTTTTTTGAAATAGTTGTATGCTCTACATGCACCGGCAAAGGTTTCAGTGCGAGATTCCGGGGAATAATTTGTCTACACCATTACACACTATTACACATTACCTATAGAAAGTAATGCCCAGGTTTATTGGAATCACTCTGTATAGCTATGATTTGTTGGTTAATTGGTTGGTATGGTTTGTAGGTTAGTTGGTTGGTTGGTATGATTTGTTGGTTGGTTGGTACGTTGATATGATTTGTTGGTTAGTTGGTTGGTAGGGTTTGTTGTTTAGTTGGGTTGGTTGGTTGGTTGGTTGGTTGGTTGGTTGGTTGGTTGGTTGGTTGGTTGGTTGGTTGGTTGGTTGGTTGGTTGGTTGGTTGGTTGGTTGGTTGGTTGGTTGGTTGGTTGGTTGGTTG
Source organism: Actinostola sp. cb2023 (assembly GCA_033675265.1). Classification (NCBI taxonomy): domain Eukaryota; kingdom Metazoa; phylum Cnidaria; class Anthozoa; order Actiniaria; family Actinostolidae; genus Actinostola; species Actinostola sp. cb2023. The sequence goes on along the minus strand of JAUJYZ010001287.1, from coordinate 91,911 downwards.
GTTGGTTGGTTGGTTGGTTGGTTGGTTGGTTGGTTGGTTGGTTGGTTGGTTGGTGGTTGGTTGGTTGGTTAGTTGGTTGGTTTGCTGGTTGGTTGGTTGGATGGCATGATTTGTTGGTTGGTTGGTTGGTTGGTTGGTTGGTTGGTTGGTTGGTTGGTTGGTTGGTTGGTTGGTTGTTGGTTGGTTGGTTGGTTGGTTGGTTGGTTGGTTGGTTGGTTGGTTGGTTGGTTGGTTGGTTGGTTGGTTGGTTGGTTGGTTAGTTGGTTGATATGATTTGTTGGTTAATTAGTTGGTTGATATGGCATGGTTTGTTAGTTGAATGAATGAAAACATTTATTTATGCAGGGTAGTCCCTTCAGTAGCAAAGCGTACTGCTATCAATGGTTGATATGATTTGTTGGTTAGTTGGTTGGTATGGTTGGTTGGTTAGTTGGTTGATAAGTGTCCCCGATTAGTGTACCACCTGTGGTACGCTAGAAGTCTGACACATTAATAAAGTTTATGTATATGTTTTTTTGGTTGAATGAATGAAAACCTTTATTTAAGGTGACTCCAACATAATTGCGAGTGCATTCTGTGTGTTTTTTAAACAGTCATCAAAACTGACCATAAAAATAATGCCGCGCAACTTGCAGTCGAGATATTTTTTTTAAAACCCGGCAGACAAAATTATGACAATCTATTTAACAAGAATCGGAAGTTTCGTACAAATCGTACGATTTTTGAGCGAACAGGAGGACAATATTATGAAAAACCACTGTTAGAAAATCGGCCCGTAACGGCAAACGCGACTGAAAAATAAAATTTTGAAAACACCCTTAAAAGCCTACATGTTTGAGTTATTACATGTGTTAAATGCAGAAATATCCGAGTGTTTTTGACGCGATACGAGCAAGTTTAAAAAAAACACAGAATGCACTCGCAATTATGTTGGAGTCACCTTAAGCAGGGTAGTCCCTTCAGTAACAAAGCGTACTGCTATCAGACAATGGTTGGTATGATTTGTTAGTTAGTTAGTTGGTATAGGTATGACTTGTTTGATGATTATGTCCAACACATTTTGCTTACGTGATTTTTCTTTCTCCGGCTGTTATTCCTAATCTTTCCACTTGGAAGGTTATTTTCCCTTTATTCTCGTTTTCGTCGTACAATCCTTTCACAAACTTGAACTTAGCTGTCAACAAACACAATTAATAATTATACTTAATAGCATGATATGATGATGATTAGTGATTAAATGTCCACGAAATCCGAGTAAGGTTTTGTTGAGAGACTTTTATTAAACTTCCCGAGCTCGAGGCGTGAGGGGACATTTAATCACTAATCTCCCGAATTAAATGTCATGCTATTAGCTTGTAATATTATGATTACCGAGGAAATAATGACATTTATTAATACTTACTAATCGCCCAAAATGTCATGCTATTAGCTTGTAATATTATGATTACCGAGGAAATAATGACATTTATTAATACTTACCAATCGCCCAAAATGTCATGCTATTAACTTGTAATATTATGATTACCGAGGAAATAATAGTGATTTTGATCACAATCATGGCGCAGGCACGCCGAATTTGACCACGCGTACGCAAGGGAAAGTGGCCGAAAATTCGACCAAAAAATGTTTAGTAATCAGGTCCGATTACTGCAGTAAGTCTTCTACTGCTGCGAGGGATGTTATACATTAAACGTCCCTCTAAAAACAAAGAATGCCGAATAAAATAATGGATGGAATATAACGGATGACATATAATGGATGACATATAATGGATGACATATAATGGATGGAATATAACGGATGACATATAATGGATGACATATAATGGATGACATATAATGGATGGCATAAAATGGATGACATAAATGATGGATGACATACAATAGATGAAATATAATGGATGACATATAATGGATGGCATATACTAGATGACATAAAATGGATGACATATAATGGATAGCATATAATGGATGATACATAATGGATGACATATAATAGATGGAATATAACGGATCACATATAATGCATGACATATAATGCATGACATATAATGCATGACATATAATGCATGACATATAATGGATGACTTACAATGGATGACATATAATGGATGACTTATGATGGATGACATATAATGGATGACATAAAATGGATGACATATAATGGATGATGGCATATAATGGATGACATATAATGGATGTAATATAATTGATGACATATAATCGATGACATATATTATAATGGATGGCATATAATGCATGACATATAATGGCTGACATATAATGGATGGCATATAATGGTTAACATATAATGGATGACACATAATGGATGGATGGACATATAATGGATGACATATATTGGATGACATATAATGGCGGGATGACTATATAATGGATGACATATAATGGATGACGTCTAATGGATGACATATAATGGATGACATACAATGGATGGCACATATTGGATGACATATAACGGACGACATATAATATAATGGATGCCATATAATGGATGCCATATAATGGATGCCATATAATGGATGGATGATATAATGGATGACATATAATGGATGACATATAATGGATGACATATAATGGATGACATATAATGGATGACATATAATGGATGACATATAATGGATGACTGACATATAATGGATGGCATATAATGGTTAACATATAATGGATGACACATAATGGATGGCATATAATGGATGACATATAATGGATGACATATATTGGATGACATATAATGGCGGGATGACTATATAATGGATGACATATAATGGATGACGTCTAATGGATGACATATAATGGATGGCATACAATGGATGGCACATATTGGATGACATATAACGGATGCGACATATAATGGATGCCATATAATGGATGCCATATAATGGATGCCATATAATGGTATAATGCCATATAATGGATGACATATAATGGATGACATATAATGGATGACATATAATGGATGACATATAATGGATGACATATAATAATGGATGACATATAATGGATACATATATATGGATGACCTATAATGGCTGACATATAATGGATGGCATATAATGGTTAACATATAATGGATGACACATAATGGATGGCATATAATGGATGACATATAATGGATGACATATATGGATGACATATAATGGATGACATATTGATGACATATAATGGCGGGATGACTATATAATGGATGACATATAATGGATGACATATAATGGATGACATATAATGGATGATATATGGATGGCATATAATGGATGGCACATATTGGATGACATATAATGGCGGGATGACTATATGAATGGATGACATATAATGGATGACATATAATGGATGCCATATAATGGATGCCATATAATGGATGCCATATAATGGATGCCATATAATGGATGCCATATAATGGATGATGGATGGATGCCATATAATGGATGACATATAATGGATGACATATAATGGATGACATATGGATGAATGGATGACATATATGGATGGATGACATATAATGGATGACATCTAATGGATGGACATATAATGGATGACATATAATGGATGGCATATGGATGGCACATATAATGGATGACATATAACGGACGACATATAACGGATGCCATATAATGGATGCCATATAATGGATGCCATATAATGGATGCCATATAATGGATGCCATATAATGGATGCCATATAATGGATGGCATATAATGGATGACATATAATGGACATATAATGGATGACATATAATGGATGCCATATAATGGATGACATATAATGACATGATGACATATAATGGATGACATATAATGGATGACATATAATGGATGACATATAATGGATGACATATAATGGATATAATGGATATAATGGATGACATATAATGGATGACATATAATGGATGGCATATATGGATGACATATAATGGATGACATATACATATAATGGATGACATATAATGGATGACATATAATGGATGACATATAATGGATGACATATAATGGATGGCATATAATGGATGGAATATAATGCATGACATATAATGCATGACATATAATGGATGGCATATAATGCATGACATATAATGCATGACATATAATGGATGACTATATAATGGATGACATATAATGGATGACGTCTAATGGATGACATATAATGGATGACATATAATGGATGACATATAATGGATGGCATATAATGGATTACATATAATGGCTGACATATAATGGATGTCATATAATGGATAACATATAATGGATGACACATAATGGATGGCATATAATGGATGGAATATAATGCATGACATATAATGCATGACATATAATGGATGGCATATAATGCATGACATATAATGCATGACATATAATGGATGACTATATAATGGATGACATATAATGGATGACGTCTAATGGATGACATATAATGGATGACATACAATGGATGGCACATAATGGATGACATATAACGGACGACCTATAATGGCTGACATATAATGGATGGCATATAATGGTTAACATATAATGGATGACACATAATGGATGGCATATAATGGCGGGATGACTATATAATGGATGACATATAATGGATGACGTCTAATGGATGACATATAATGGATGCCATATAATGGATGCCATATAATGGATGCCATATAATGGTTGCCATATAATGGATGCCATATAATGGATGGACATGGATGAATGGATGACATATAATGGATGACATATAATGGATGGATGACATATAATGGATGACATATAATAATGGATGACATATAATGGATGACGTATAATGGATGACATATAATGGATGACATATAATGGATGACATATAATGGATGGCATATAATGGATGACATATATAACGGATGACATATAACGGATGCCATATAATGGATGCCATATAATGGATGCCATATAATGGATGCCATATATGACATATAATGGATGACATATAATGGATGACATATGGATGACATATAATGGATGACATATAATGGATGACATATAATGGATGACATATAATGGAATGGATGGATGACATATAATGGATGACATATAATGGATGGCATATAATGGATGACATATAATGGATGGATGACATATAATGGATGACATATAATGGATGACATATAATGGATGACATATAATGGATGGATGACATATAATGGATGGATGACATATAATGGATGCATATAATGGATGCCATATAATGGATGACATATAATGGATGAATGGATATAATGGATATACATATATGGATGGATGACATATAATGGATGACATATAATGGATGGATGACATATAATGGATGACATATAATGGATGACATATGGATGGATGACATATAATGGATGACATATAATGGATGACATATAATGGATGACATATAATGGATGACATATAATGGATGACATATAATGGATGACATATAATGGATGGCATATAATGGATGACATATAATGGATGACATATATTGGATGACATATAATGGCGGGATGACTATATAATGGATGACATATAATGGATGACGTCTAATGGATGACATATAATGGATGGCATACAATGGATGGCACATATTGGATGACATATAACGGACAACATATAACGGATGCCATATAATGGATGCCATATAATGGCTGACATATAATGGATGGGATGGCATATAATGGTTATATAATGGATGCATATAACGGATGCCATATAATGGATGCCATATAATGGATGCCATATAATGGATGCCATATAATGGATGCCATATAATGGATGACATATAATGGATGACATATAATGGATGATGACATATAATGGATGACATATAATGGATATATGGATGACATATAATGGATGACCTATAATGGATGACATATAATGGATGGCATATAATGGTTGACATATAATGGATGGACACATAATGGATGGGATTAACATATAATGGATGACATATAATGGATGACATATACTATATAATGGATGACATATAATGGATGACATCGGGATGACATATAATGGATGACATATAATGGATGACATATAATGGATGACATAACATGGATGACATATAATGGATGACACATAATGGATGGCATATAATGGATATAATGGATATATAATGGCTGACATATAATGGATGTATAATATAATGGATAACATATAATGGATGACACATAATGGATGACATATAATGGATGGGATGATATAATGCATGACATGATATAATGGATGACATATAATGGATGGCATATAATGGATGACATATAATGGATGACATATAATGGATGGATGAATATATAATGGATGACATATAATGGACATATAATGGATGACATATAATGGATGATGGATGACATATAATGGATGACATACAATGGATGGCACATAATGGATGACATATAATAATGGATGATATATGGATGACCATATAATGGATGACATATAATGGGATGGCATATAATGGTTAACATATAATGGATGACACATATATGGATGGCATATAATGGATGACTATATAATGGATGACATATAATGGATGGATGACATATAATGGATGCCATATAATGGATGCCATATAATGGATGCCATATAATGGATGCCATATAATGGATGCCATATAATGGATGGATGCCATATAATGGATGCCATATAATGGATGACATATAATGGATGACATATAATGGATGACATATAATGGATGACATATAATGGATGACATATAATGGATGACATATAATGGATGGATGACATATAATGGATGACATATAATGGATGACATATAATGGATGACATATAATGGATGCCATATGCCATATAATGGATGCCATATAATGGATGCCATATAATGGATGCCATATAATGGATGGATGACATATAATGGATGACATATAATGGATGACATATAATGGATGACATATAATGGATGACATATAATGGATGGCATATAATGGTTAACATATAATGGATGACACATAATGGATGGCATATAATGGATGACATATAATGGCTGACATATAATGGATGGCATATAATGGATAACATATAATGGATGCCATATAATGGATGCCATATAATGGATGACATATAATGGATGACATATAATGGATGACATATAATGGATGACTATATAATGGATGACATATAATGGATGACATATAATGGATGACATATAATGGATGACCTATAATGGCTGACATATAATGGATGGCATATAATGGTTAACATATAATGGATGACACATAATGGATGGCATATAATGGATGACATATAATGGATGACATATATTGGATGACATATAATGGCGGGATGACTATATAATGGATGACATATAATGGATGACGTCTAATGGATGACATATAATGGATGGCATACAATGGATGGCACATATTGGATGACATATAACGGACAACATATAACGGATGCCATATAATGGATGCCATATAATGGCTGACATATAATGGATGGCATATAATGGTTAACATATATATATAATGGATGCCATATAATGGATGCCATATAATGGATGCCATATAATGGATGATGAATGGATGACATATAATGGATGACATATAATGGATGGATGACATATAATGGATGACATATAATGGATGACATATAATGGATGACATATAATGGATGACCTATAATGGCTGACATATAATGGATGGCATATAATGGTTAACATATAATGGATGACACATATAATGGATGGCATATAATGGATGACATATAATGGATGACATATATTGGATGACATATAATGGCGGGATGACTATATAATGGATGACATATAATGGATGACGTCTAATGGATGCCATATAATGGATGCCATATAATGGATGCCATATAATGGATGCCATATAATGGATGCCATATAATGGATGCCATATAATGGATGCCATATAATGGATGATGGATGACATATAATGGATGACATATAATGGATGACATATATATGGATGACATATATGGATGACATATAATGGATGACATATAATGGATGACATATAATGGATGACATATAATGGATGGCATATATTGGATGACATATAATGGATGACATATAATGGATGCCATATAATGGATGCCATATAATGGATGCCATATAATGGATGCCATATAATGGATGGATGACATATAATGGATGCCATATAATGGATGACATATAATGGATGACATATAATGGATGACATATAATGGATGACATATAATGGATGACATATATATGACATATAATGGATGACATATAATGGATGGATGACATATAATGGATGACATATAATGGATGACATATAATGGATGACATATAATGGATGGCATATAATGGATGCTCACACATATAATGGACATATAATGGCTGACATATAATGGATGTCATATAATGGATAACATATAATGGATGACACATAATGGATGGCATATAATGGATGGAATATAATGCATGACATATAATGCATGACATATAATGGATGGCATATAATGCATGACATATAATGCATGACATATAATGGATGACTATATAATGGATGACATATAATGGATGACGTCTAATGGATGACATATAATGGATGACATACAATGGATGGCACATAATGGATGACATATAACGGACGACCTATAATGGCTGACATATAATGGATGGCATATAATGGTTAACATATAATGGATGACACATAATGGATGGCATATAATGGCGGGATGACTATATAATGGATGACATATAATGGATGACATATAATGGATGACATATAATGGATGCCATATAATGGATGCCATATAATGGATGCCATATAATGGATGCCATATAATGGATGACATATAATGGATGACATATAATGGATGACATATAATGGATGACTATATAATGGATGACATATAATGGATGACGTCTAATGGATGACATATAATGGATGACATACAATGGATGGCACATATTGGATGACATATAACGGACGACATATAACGGATGCCATATAATGGATGCCATATAATGGATGCCATATAATGGATGACATATAATGGATGACATATAATGGATGACATATAATGGATGACATATAATGGATGACATATAATGGATGACATATAATGGATGGCATATAATGGATGACATATAATGGATGACATATAATGGATGGCATATAATGGATGGATGACATATAATGGATGACATATAATGGATGGCATATAATGGATAACATATAATGGATGGACACATAATGGATGGCATATAATGGATGGAATATAATGGATGACATATAATGCATGACATATAATGGATGGCATATAATGCATGACATATAATGGATGGCATATAATGGATGACTATATAATGGATGACATATAATGGATGACGTCTAATGGATGACATATAATGGATGACATACAATGGATGGCACATAATGGATGACATATAACGGACGACATATAATGGATGACATGTAATGGATGACATGTAATGGATGACACATAATGGATGACACATAATGGATGGCATATAATGGATGACATATAATGGATGACATATAATGGATGACATATAATGGATGACATATAATGGATGACATATAATGGCTGACATATAATGCATGACATATAATGCATGACATAAAATGGATGACATATAATGCATGACATATAATGCATGACATATAACGGATGCCATAGAATGGATGCCATATATAATGGATGACATATAATGGATGACATGTAATGGATGACATATAATGGATGACACATAATGGATGGCATATAATGGATGGCATATAATGGATGACATGTAATTGATGGCATATAATAGAAATAGTATATGGCATATAATGCATTGATGTCTTTGCTATATTGTTTATGTTTTGTAGACTTACCATCATCATTGGCAATCTTTACCACGGCCGTGCTGGGCGACAAAGCAATAATTTGCTTGTTTTCGTTCGGAGTATTTGGTGGTTTAATTTCTAAAATGAAATCTCTTGTTGCTTGACCGGTGTAATTATTGTTGTTGATTTCAATGATGATATTTTTGATACTTTCGTTTCGACCAAATGCAATGTCTTTAGTGATGGGGATCCAAGTGTAATCGGTTGAATTCGCAGTTAGGCCAGTTGCTTTTACTCTATAAATCCATTCAAAAGACTATGAATTAAACAATAAATCAACTAAACATTAAAGAGGCTATGTCACTGGTCGTGGTCGAGGTGGCCTCGGCACGAAAATATTGAAATCTTTAATTCGGTCCACGGTCGACTAAAATCAAGTTCAATACGAGAGATGTGCATGTGAAGCGGTTCAATTAAATCTTCGAAATAAGTTGTCTTTCTTCGTCCTTGATACAGTGTAACCAATATATATTTTTTCTTCTACAATATTAATTATATTCGCTGGGAAGCTTGTGGCCTTCTTTACTTAAAAACCCGATGGGTTGCAGAGGTTCGAAGAAGACATTCTTGAAGGCCTCGATCGGTTGTCGCCGACAAAAAGCTTGACAGAGCTTTGTGGAGAAAACGATATATGAAATATTTGCTCGCGAATAGGATTTTTATGTTTTTTCTCTGACTGCATTTGCTGTTAAGTTATATTAATATGCACGACATTAATTGTTGGCGTGACAACATCCGGGCACGATACATTGGGGTCAAGTACAAGGCTATTAAGACTACCCCCTCTGGGAATCTAACACACGTGAGTGAGCGTAGACGTCTGAAGCATGCTTGTATTCACGTCAGATACCCACTGAGTCAAGACGTGTTTTATCACCCGCCTCCTCCCCTTTGTCCTCCTGATATTGCCTGGCCATGATGTTGCATCGTCTATTTGTTATGCCTTTGCGTTTTTGTGGCTCTCACCTTTACTGGGCCAGGAAAATATGTTAAATATTGTAAATACCATATTTGATTTGACAAATTAGTAATTTATTAAAGCGGCTATGGGCTTTTGTCCATAGCCAATTACGCCATATTGGAATTTGTCTTTATCAGGAGTATTAGCCCAGTAAACAAGTGTGAAGATGCTAGATTTCGTAAGGTTCCTATTTTCTAAATTAATATGTTGACCTTGTTTTACACCTTAGCACACCTGAAACCACATAGGTGCACAAGGAGCCACGTACTACGCAATGGGTACACCTGCCGTAGGCTGATCCCTTAGCTTCCTTAGATCCTCCTACCTGCATATCACGAGGACAACACTCTACTTTTGCTACCTAAATAACATACCTCCTTTTGATAGAACTATCGTTCTCAGCTTGTTTACCTTCTCCTCATTACTTAGATTAGTCATGAACGTCAACATCGTTGCAACCAATGGTGTTGCACTTCCTGCTATAGTTCAGACAGTGATTGACAACAAACGTCAATCACTCATCTCATATAGTTTACAATTATATATTAAGCTCACTACATGTAAGATTAAAGTGCCTATCACCCCTGTGAGACATCGCCAACTATTCCGGTCATCCTGACCCGTAGGTCACGCAACGGCGTGACTTTGGAAAATATACTTAGAGTATCAGTCAAATTCGCTCCTAAACACGTTCAATAAGGCTCCTCTTGTGAATTAAACACCATTCGAATTGAAAGCAACTACCAAACTGTATGTGTTATGTATATCTAGAGCTCAATATTATCGAAGAAACATTTTAGAACGGAAATACTAACTCGGTTCGACGATTTTGAGCAATAGCACAGGGAGCCCAAGCGCCCTCAGGCCCGGACTTGGAGAAATCTAACTTACTTGCGACGGTATCCCTGTGCTTTACCAGCTATCCCATGGATCTTTACGGCAAATGAAAGCTGGATAACTGAGCTTTAATTTGGGTACCAAACATGACGATTTTCGGTAAAGTTTCGACTTCAAACTTCACTATATTTTGCCCACCGGAAGCGGACATTTGGTGTTCTAATTTGGTGATAATGGAGCATTTTCAAAGTCAATAGGGAATGGTGTAATTATATACAATCTAGACATACTTTCGTGAATAACCTTACAAGTATGTCTACTTTATAAAACCATTTCAGCAAATTGGACAGAGTCATCTATATTTCCACAATTAGACTTGGAACTTCGCACTTTCGCATGTTTTTATCCAAATTTACAGAGGCAGTATGGACGATATACACGTCGATCGACTTTAATAAAAGGAATGGTAGAACATTATATTTTCGTAATTTTTATTAGCCAGAGGAAACTATAAGGAGTAGTAGAATGCTATTCAATCTTGGTAAATTAATTTTCTTCAGAATGTACACTTTTATTTCCCTTAATTTGCTCGCTTCCCAGTCAAGCCTTGTATTTTTGTTCGCGATTGTCATTATTCGATTGGGGAAGACCGCTGTTCGTCGCGGGCTCAAGATGACCGGAATAGTTGGCGATGTTCTTTCAAAAATCTATTCAATATAAGCTGAATAGTTGGTGGGTTCAGTATTTTGTGATTTGAACCTTGCGTTTATGAGTTATAGAGGTTTGAAATCTCAATATGCAAATTTGATGACGTCAACCCAGGAATTTGCCATAACTTATTTAGACTTTTTCAAGAAGAGCTTATTTTTTGAAATGGTGAAAAAGTTATAAAATCATGTATAAAGACTGTGAACATATTCTGTAAGTTTTCAAATGTCAATAATCAGCACAAGGGCGTTTTTGTATAATAAATGAAGTCTTAGTAGACGTCATCAAATTTGCATATTGAGATTTCAAACCTCTATAACTCATAAACGCAAGGTTCAAATCACAAAATACTGAACCCACCAACTATTCAGCTTGTATTGAATATATTTTTAAAACAATCTCGCAGGGGTGATAGGCACTTTAAGCTCAGAGAAGAGCGAACCTCGAAGAAGATAGAACCAATAAAGTCCAACTACCTCAGCTAGTCTCCCCTTTACACAAGCAGCGGGAAAAATCAGCACCTTTTTGTCCATATGATATAGCCAGGGGAGGAAAACATAAACAATGAAATGTACCTTGGACGACTGTTTATGAGACATGGAATAGACTGAAGACCTCGGGAAATTTCAAAACGATTCAGCCATGATCGCTTCGTTTCTCCTGTCACTCGGAATATAACCTAGTCGTATCGACTCGCACTTTGAGGTTGATCGAAGCGAGCTATTCTCACAAGGTATGTTTCGTAACTGTTTTGATTTTACCTCACATGCAATTTACTTCGAAATGACATGTTCTAATGGAGATCTAATTTTCTGTTATGTTCTGAATGTTATGTGCGAATTTGTTATAAAAGAATAAAAGGCCACAGTATTTAATTTCACTCTGACGACTTGTCTATTCAGTGATATTTTACCAGCGATCTGTTGAATATCTGTAGCTATGTTGATTTATTTGATCGGCTTTGGCACCAGTATCGGGTTAATTTAGGTTTTCAAACCGTTTTATTTGTGTTTGTGATTGTTATGGTTTTAATTAACGCGCATGCATCGGCATGACATTGTCCCTTAGACCAATGCAAAGTATACCCAACCATGCCCAAGCAATCAAGAAACCGTTCAATCGATCAATCGATCAATCGATCCATCGATCCATCGATCCGATTCAATCCAAAACTACATTATTAACCAAATCACTCACTCACTCACTCATTCACTCACTCACTCACTCACTCACTCACTCACTCACTCACTCACTCACTCACTCACTCACTCACTCACTCACTCACTCACTCACTCACTCACTCACTCACTCACTCACTCACTCACTCACTCACTCACTCACTCACGCACTCACTCACTCACTCACTCATTCACTCACTCACTCAATATATCTATCTATCTATCTATCTATCTATCCATCACTCACTCACTCACTCACTCACTCACTCAATCGATCACTCACTAAATCACTCACTCACTCACTCATTCAATCAATCAATCAATCACTTACTCACTCACTCACTCAATCACTCACTCACTCAATCACTCAATCTATCACTCAATCTATCTATCTATCTATCTATCTATCTATCTATCTATCTATCTATCTATCTATCTATCTATCTATCTATCTATCTATCTATCTATCTATCTATCTATCTATCTATCTATCCATCACTCACTCACTCACTCTATCTATCGATCACTCACTCACTCACTCAATCAATCAATATATTAACTAGCAAATCAAACAAACTTTCACTAATTCGACTGACCAATTAATTAGTCACTATAATTAAATTGTGTGTGTTTATGTCATGGGAGGATGTCGCGACCTGAAGGTCGTGCTGTGACTAGCTAAAAGACCGCAACACTCAGTCAATAATCAGTTTCGTGGACATACAAATATCTGTTGATATGAGTTTTGTGCTTCCTGTTATTGAAGTTTATCGCGGTTTTCCATACAAATGCATGGACTCATTTGGGAATGGTCGTGTCGCTCAGTTTGTCTGGATGTTTGGGTGGCAGCGGTGGATTTATCTCAAGTGTCGCACCACCCTTTTTAGCGTATACATATATTTCTTGTCAATTCTGGCTGAATTGTTTTAGCTTAGAAACAGGGGAACCGTATTCAACCTTAGTGACGTAGTTTAAGACTATGAACTTTGTAAGAATGTAAACTATTTCAGGATATCATCTAGACTACAGCTATACTAGTACACATACAGTATTATCTGTCAAACCATCACTCAAACATAAGGGGTTTATTATTCCAGTACAATTGATTTTGTTGCTTTGTTTCCTGAAGTTTTTTAGCCATTTTGCTATGTTTTTCGTGCGCGTGCGAGCGCACTGCCGTGTAAAGCCGCTGCTACACGAGCGATTTTTTGCACAGGCGACGCGACAGCTGAAAAAAATCGCAAAAAAAAGTCGCGAGAAATTAAATTAGTTGGACTTTTCGTGACAAAGTCACGGACTTTGTCGCTCGTGGTTCCACTCTGCAACTTTTTTCCTTATCCTCGCGACGCAACTAAAGCTCATCTAGCCAATAAGGTGCAAGAATGAAATCGAGGCTTTGGATTTTCAAAATGGCGGCCTTTATCGCCAGCATTTGTCGCGAGCATTTGTCGCTCGTGTAGCCACCACCGCGCGTGGTAATTTCAAAAAATCGCGTCGCCTGTGCAAGCAAAAACTCGCTCGTGTAGCCGTGGTTTAATACGCTGGAATACTTTGCGTGTTCTCTTGCCCTTATATGGTAAAATGACGCACTAGTGGAAAAATAAGATCTAGTATTTAGTTTTAATTTTTAAAAGTATTCACATTTGTAAGTTTAATAGATTATAAACCGCCTTGGACATTTATGGAAGAAGTGCTATATAAGACATGATAATAATAATGATAATATTAATAATTATTATTATATTATTATTATTTACTAAAAGTGTAAACAACGAATATCACGTGATCGATTAAGGAAAACCTTTACCTTGGCATTACTTGTAATCTGAGTATCCGCCTTCAAAAAGGAAAGGGTAGGGGTAGAGGTCCGTGGAGAAGAGAGACTAGGAAGGCCTGACACAAAGGAATTGATCTGCCCGTGTCAGCCGTCCAGATAAAACACAAAGGCTTGAAACGTCTCCGGGGAAACGTCACAGACGACCGGAAATGCATCGTATTCTATAAGAATAACCTCGATTTCCTCTGATATTTGTGATTAAAGAAGGAGCTATGAAGCCTTTCCTGGAATTGAACTGAAGAAAGATTAAACAATAACTTTGTCTTCAAACTAACAAAAAGACGGTTTTGCCGGCAGTCTTAGTTTCAGTGAGAAAACGAAATTGAAGAAGATTAAACGGTGCTCGTAGAACGTCTACACTTCAATTAAAAGCATCAAAGCATCAAGGCCGAGTTCTTTGACACACGTCACACACAAAAAAACACATCAGTCTTGACATGACAGATGGCAAAGCGGAATTGATTTTGATTGGTTGTTATTTTCAGATATATGTATCGTGCTGCTGCGAGGGGGCGGAAGGCTCAAATCAATAGGTCTGTGCCAAGATTTTTTTACTATGAACACTTCCGTTACTATGAACACTGCCGTTACTATGAACACTGCCGTTACTATGAACACTGCCGTTACTATGAACACTGCCGTTACAATGCATGAACACTGCCGTTACTGTGAACACTGCCGTTACTATGAACACTGCCGTTACTATGAACACCGCCGTTACTCTGACCACTGCCGTTACTCTGACCACTGCCGTTACTATGAACACTGCCGTTACAATGCATGAACACTGCCGTTACTATGAACACTGCCGTTACAATGAACACTGCCGTTACAATGCATGAACACTGCCGTTACTATGAACACTGCCGTTATTATGAACACTGCCGTTACTATGAACACTGCCGTTACTATGAATATTGTCGTTTTTCTTCAAGGCAAAAAGGAGATGACTGTTGGTAACTATACCAAACCGTGAAAAAGTTCCTAACCTAGCTAAAAACTACATAATGGTCTAAAAATCATTAATTATATCTATGTTAAGGGTGGACTAACATATTTATTTCGACTGTTGCTAAGGAAAATTTGAAACCTCAAAAAAATCGTAAAATTCAAAGAGAAGAGAAGGGACTTATAGGAAGTGATTGTAAGGGAGAAAGCTTTGTCATAGCATGACGTCACCAAATTACGTCACAATGACGTCATCAAAACAGAAAACGCTCTTTTTTTCCAAGGATTTATAAGATACTGTAAATCTATGATTATACACTTGTTCTACAACACAAGGAGCAGACAACTGAGCATGGATTTGGCATTTACATGAAAAATGATTTTTTTATGGACGTTTTTCGAGCTGTTTTTAAGGATTAAATTCCATAACTTGTCATATTGTCTTCAGTTTTTAAAAAGCATGCTCAGCAATGTTGACTAGGTCGTTGTTGATATTCTAGGTTAGAAAAAAATAACCCTCAGTGAACGTGCTCGGAAATTTTGAAGGTTTTTGAAAACGAGAATATGCGCATGCGCAGTGAAGTCTTGTTAAATTGACCGTTCTTTTTCAGCATTGAATTGATGGATTTCGGAAAAGAATCCTACGAAAATGTTTAGACAGTTCTCTATTCTGTCATTTGGCATAAAAATTATTATGCAGCAAAGACGATTTGATTTTCCTGTTGTACCCAAGCAGGAGATGCGCGAATTTTATGACTTTCAATTCATAAATTGTATGCTTGCTCATTTCTGCTAAAACGAAATTTAAAACTCCTAGAGAGAAGTAGGATGTTTAACAAGGCTATAAAATATCAACATTTCAGAAAACAATCCTCAACAAAGCTAAAGAATTGAAGACATGTAAAACCCCATAGCAACGCGGTTGCGTAGTAACGAAATATGTTAGTCCACCCTTAATCCAGTTGTTAATAAAGTAGCGTAATCAAATGGTTTGTAGCCTCTTTTAACTGAAAAATGAATAATTAATCCAGACGCGTTTGCTCAGGCTTAGCCTCAATCCAGAGAATAACCCGTGCAATTAAAAATGGTCTATTGTTGAATGTCAACACTTTTTCGCGTTCTCGTCGGTATTTCTAATTTGTACATTTTTGTTTTTTGATTTTTAAGATTTTTGGAGCGAAAATGACGTCATGAACAGGGCAGCAAATTTTAAAATTCGTAAATGCTCCGATCTGATCACAGCAATCGAAAGGGCGTGTAAATTGACAGCTATAACTGAAATAATATCTGAGATATCATTATTATTCAATCCAGATATATGAATTTTTGACATCTGAAATGTCCGCCATTTTGTGCTATTTTTAGTAACAGAAATGGCGGATTTTCAAATTTCAAAAATTCATATCTTTGGATTGAATAACGATAAATGATATATTATTTCAGTTATAGTTCTCATTTTACATGTCTTTTCGATTGCTATGATCACTTTGGTGTATTTATGAGATTTAAAATTTGTTACCCTGTTCATGACGTCATTTTCGCGCCAAAACTCATCAAAATCAAAAAACAAAAAAGTACAAATTATTGGTCTTAGTACTGTAATGTTGCCAAGTTTCATTTTGATTGGATGAAAACTGAAGAAGTAGATCTACCTTAGCGGTTTTGGGTGCTTTTGTGCCCACCGTATTTACACTGAATTGAGGCTAAGCCTGAGCAAATGTGTCTTTTGTCAAGGAGTACAGCGGTGACTAAACAACTCGAAAACTGGAGTATTTCGCTTGCGAAACGGCCTTAAAAAATACTCGCACATTTATTGATGTCTGCGAAGGCAGTGCCACGTTTCATGCCGAGAAAAGGATTCATCTGGAGTTTGCCCAAATCGAACTACTGTTCAGCTTGTGATACTCTATGATTTAAGGGACCCCAAAAAATATGTTCAGTTCTGCTCTTCTGGTCGGAAACCAAGTCCCCCTCGGTCATAGTTAAGCAAAGGGATCCCAAAAGGGGTTGCCTGCAGCGGATTAGATTCAAGGCAGCACATTGATTGATTGATTTTACTTACGGTAGAGTGATCTCCTTGCCCATCAATCCTTGCCTATTAACTTTGATGGTAACATTGCCGTCTCCCTCACCGACGTTGTAAACAGAAGAAGAAAAATAGAACGATACTAGAACAAACAAACAAATATATAAATAATACACAAACTATATGTAGTATTTACAATATGAGTGGCAATGTTGTATCTTATTTACAATCTCGAGCCGAAGGCGAGAGATTGTAAATAAGATACAACATTGTCACGAATATTTTAAATTACTTATGATATTGTTTAATCATTGTTTGAACCAGGTAGGCGTTTCAACCAGAATTGTAGTCAATATCTGATTGAGATGAAAAGAATATAATAACTGTTCTTTTAGCATTCAATTATCATTCCGATTGCTTGACCGCACTGAACAATGAAAGTAGTAAATCGTATTATAACTTAGTTAAGATATCGATTGTTTAATAAATGTTTTATTCCTTTTCACACTTGGTAGTTTTTGAATAGAGTTGATTGCTCATTGAGACATAACAAAGAACAAATACGACAATTTTTTGTAATATGCCTGCTTTTTCATTTAGAATACATTTACACTTTTGTTTGGTTTTCAAAGGGGGCTTTAATTGTGAATGAAATGCGAACAGAGTTTTGATTCTTTTCAATCAAATCAAGAACAGTTCTCACAGGAAGGTCACAGAGCTAAGACGGGGTTGAGACGATGGCTGACAATTTTCGTAAACTGAAAAGTGCATCACAAGAGAGTCAATTGTTGAGGGAATGTGCCCAAACTAGCACAAAGTGGAGTAAAGATTTTTGAAGACTGGCAGATGTCTCGTATAAACAAGGTAGCAAGGAAAGAGTCTATTGACTTGTCTTTTGACACATAAATTCCGTATGAAGTTCTTCGACTAACATTACTTTACCATCTTCTAACTCGAGGTTCTTGAAAAGAATATGTAGCAAGTAAACGCAATATTTAGCGAGAACTGTGCGAAGTCCTTAATTTGAAGTAATCTCGTGTCTTTCAAAGTTTGTTATAATTTATTTGAGATTGTAAAAGTATTGCCGCACAAAGCTAGAAATCCAATGATTGTATCATTAGTAAGTAAGTTAAAACTGTGAAGGTGCTAAGCTCCAATAGAGGAAGGGAGTTACATTAAAGAAACTGCGGAACAAAATCTAACGAGTATTTTTCTTAATTAGCTTTTAGGATAATGTAGTGTTCCTCTCATATAATGCATTGATCGATACAGAATACTTATAGAGCTTATTAGCATTCTGTATCAGATACAGAATACTAATTAGCTTTATTGACTATTCTGTATCATACTTATGAACAATGCAGTAATTAATCAACCCCACCTATTCCCTGCCAACTATTCAAACCCTCCCCGTGCTTTAAGTTTCTTGGAAATTGTATGGGAGTTACAAGGTAGCCACGTGACCAGAATGCTGAGCACAGATTGGACAGCTGCCTAATGAATTATTAATGAATATTATAAATATACATATACATACGATACTAGAACAAACAAACAAATATATAAACAATACACAAACTATATTATATATATACATACGATACTAGAACAAACAAACAAATATATAAACAATACACAAACTATATTATATATTTACATACGATACTAGAACAAACAAACAAATATATAAACAATACACAAACTATATTATATATATACATACGATACTAGAACAAACAAACAAATATATAAACAATACACAAACTATATTATATATTTACATACGATACTAGAACAAACAAACAAACAAATATATAAAAACAATACACAAACTATATATATATATATATATACATACGATACTAGAACAAACAAACAAATATATAAACAATACACAAACTATATTATATATTTACATACGATACTAGAACAAACAAACAAATATATAAAAACAATACACAAACTATATTATATATATACATACGATACTAGAACAAACAAACAAATATATAAACAATACACAAACTATATTATATATATACATACGATACTAGAACAAACAAACAAATATATAAAAATACACAAACTATATTATATATATACATACGATACTAGAACAAACAAACAAATATATAAACAATACACAAACTATATTATATATTTACATACGATACTAGAACAAACAAACAAATATATAAACAATACACAAACTATATTATATATATACATACGATACTAGAACAAACAAGCAAATATATAAACAATACACAAACTATATTATATATTTACATACGATACTAGAACAAACAAACAAATATATAAACAATACACAAACTATATTATATATATACATACGATACTAGAACAAACAAACAAATATATAAACAATATACAAACTATATTATATATATTTATCAGTATATAGTCAAGTCAATCCGCGCGCTCTGATTGGCTGAAAACTGTGCTATTTTTCGGCTGTTTGGTTTGATCCAAAATTTCACATGCAGCCCAACCATTGCTTTTGAGGTTATTTTAAAATAATAAATATAAATACATTTGTATTCACGCGTCTTTTTTGATGGGTTTCCTGTGGTAGAGCGCGCGTGCGATACGTATTATATTGGGCTTCCTGTGTTGAGCAATGTATAATGTTGGGATCCCTGTGTACGTCCTGCGGGAAGCGTTCGCAGCAATGTGTATATTGAAACAAGGTATGAAACTGATGGCGTATCATGGACCGATGTGCGCCGCACTTCTCTGGTGCACTTTTCCGTGAACCGAAGAGCCGAAGTCGTCGTACGCTACAGGCCCGTGGGGGGTACCCAGGATGAAGTCGCTGAAGTTTTGAAAAATGGCGGAGAAGTTGATGAAACAATGCAAAACATTATTATTTCGGTGTGAGCGTTTGGATTCTATTCTTGATCCATGGTAAGTTTATAAGTTCACAATTCATGTCAACTTTAAGTATCTTTAGAAGAAATTCGACGGTTTTAAAGTAGTCCTTTTTCATTTTGAATGGTGGAGAATTGCATGTTTTGCTCGACACACGAAAGTTTTGTTGAAAAGTAAGCTGAACTAAATATATTTTCTGAAGTATTTTCTTGAGATTTTAGTAGTTTTTGCTCTAACTGTTCTCTAATAAAAGACATAAAAGGACTTGCCTATACTATGCAGAAGGGCTGCTTCAGTTATTTTTCATAAATTATGACCGAGCTATTCGACTTGTGACAGTTGTCAGTGAAATACACTTCAATCAAGTTCAACAAAGAACCTAGTACTTTATCTGTTTAAACATTATGACTCTCTCATCTACGTTATTTTGTGCTTTCTTACAGTACTTGTTAAAACACAAGCCGGAACGCTAACACAGCATAAACCATCTGAAGCAAAAATATAGACGAACTCAAATTGACTGACATCGAAGGAGTCATGATGAATGGAGATGGACTCATGAAGCTGCCGTGAACTAAAACATTAACAGTTGTTCATTATTGTCATTGAACTGATAGCACAACACATTTAACAAATACTGATCATCTGAGAGAAATACAGAGTAATTTTAAATACGGTTCACGGAAGAACGTAAGTAAGCTTATGGCACTCCGATGTTTGTTATTCATTCACAACCGGCTTCGTCGATTGTGGTGACAGGCATAACATTTATTAATTTCGTATTTTTAAATACAAAATATATCCATAGTAATACTGATCAATATAGTGAATGAATTGTACAGAAAGAACGGCAAAACAATATGTAAAAAGCTAGTAAACCTATTTTAACTGATTGTTGAAATAAATACGTTTGTTTGTCATTTTGTTTAAGCACTGATAGCAAAAATGTGTTGTACAGTACTAAATATTGAGACTTGGCAGCATATATAAAACACAATGCCTCAATTTTAAAGCATTTCAGTAATCGATAAAAATCAAAACACAATACAAATACTTTATAAAAGTCAAAACAGAAAACAAATAAAGTATATTGTAGATGTTTTGACTTATGTTTAGTGAAAATATATGTCACTAAAAGTATTTGCGGAAAGGGAAATCGAATTATGTTGTAATATTGCCAAATAATAGCTTCAACTTTCTGCAAGTCTGATAGTCAATCACACGAATATTAACAAAGTTATGGCCGAAGTTTTATTTCAGACGAATGCGTCTGCAATTTCGACGGAGCCACCTTAATTGAAGCTGAAACCTCCTTCCACTCAATGGCATTCTTTATCGTGTATTTTTCTTACGGGGAGGGATCAGACGGCTAAAAATACCACTAAATGACTCCGGAACGTCAAATAAACACAAAATAAATGTAATTAAAGGTGAATGTCAGTTTATTGAGCAATATTTTTACATTTCGAGACATTTAAAAAAATACTCTTAAATAACACACAAGTATACGTACTGCTTGGGCTGCCTGTGATCAGGGTACAATGTTAAAATCAACTGCCAGAAAACTATACGTGTACATACAAATTGCGCGCTCTACGAACACTAGTGCATAGTAGCTAAAAATAACAAACTATAATTAAGAATAGGTACTATAAAATAAAACTAGGATTGCAAAAGTGCTATGTAATTATCAGGCAGTTTCCTGCCATTGTCTCTTTTAAAAATAGCGTTCTTGTTCTTAGCTCAGACCATTTCCGTTGGTGCCATTTACTTTCTGTTTCTATGATCTTGGAGTCACTCCAATCAATGGCGTGTCCACACTTGTGCGCGTGCTCTGATAAGGCCGACTTATCAGTCTTACAAAGCCGTGCACTCGCCTCATGCTCTTTCAACCTGGTTTTCATTGATCTTAAATTTGGTCTCTCCAATTGCTGGTTTGAAATCAAACCCTGGAGATTTAAAGTACAAAGACGCAGCGGCCATGTTGGTAGTACAAACAAGAGAAGCTAATGAAGAATGCCTTGTCGTCAGGCACCAACATGGCCGCCCGCATGACGTCACGTGAAAACCAGCAATCTCTGATAAACAGTTTCACATTCCCCACATGGAATTGAATATATAACACCTGTTTTCTTCTCTTTAAGCAACGGATCGTTGGCTTTAGCTAGAATCTGTCTCAAAGTTCTTTCAGGTATAACACTTGTTTTAATATTGTGAGATACTAGTAGTAGTAACTTAAACTAATTAAACTAATTGTAGATTAATTTCATTGTAAAGCGCTATTGGGCAATTTCTTGGAAATAGCGCTATATAAAAAAATATATATATATTATTATTATTATTATTTTAGTATGCGCTGAATTTGAATCTTATTGATAACTTAATTGACACCAAAACTAAACAGTATCTCATACAGCCTAATACTAAACCTCTACATACTTCCCAAAATCCATAAAACCGGTAACCCCGGGCGTCCCATAGTTACATAGTCATCCCACCGAACGGATTTCTGAATTCGTTGATCATTTTCTCAAACCTCTAGTTTCCACTCTTCCTTCTTACATCAAAGATACGACCGATTTTCTCAACAAACTATTGCACATTATTCTGACAATTCCGGTGACACCATTCTTTTAACCCTTGATGTTTCATCGCTTTATACTAACATACCCCATAATGAGGGAATCAATGCTTGTCATCACTTCCTAGACTGAAGACGGATCGACAAAGACATTCCCACTAGCAAGTCTCTGTGACTTATTACGTATGATTCTTACTATGAATAACTTCTGCTTCAACAATAACCACTACCGACAGAAACATGGTACAGCCATGGGTACCAAAATGGCTCCATCTTTTGCTAACCTCTTCCTCGGTCAAATTTGAACACGACGCTCTCTCACAAGCTCCTTATAAACCTCATACTTGGTTCAGGTAGATCGACGACATTTTTGTGATCTGGACTGAAGGTCTAGACCATTTGAAAATTTTCGTAGATTACATCAATAATCTTCATCCCACCATTAAGTTCACCTCATCTCATTCTTTAACTCACGTTCCTTTTCTTGACGTGACCGTTTCCTTACAAAATGGTCACATTGAGACTGATCTTTTCACCAAACCCACAGATAAACATCAACATCTCCTTATTCTTCTTGTCATCCATCCTCTTCATACCAAACAGGCCATTCCCTTCAGCTTAGCACTCCGTCTTCGCCGTCTTTGCTCCACTAATGAAACTTTTAAACTTCGAACCAGTGAACTTACCACTTACCTCATCAAACGAGGCTATAACCGTAAATTTATTGAAAAACAAAGTCGAACGCGCTATAAACATATCTCGTCACGATGCGTTAACTAACAAATACAAACCTAACTCTGACCGCATACCCTTTATAATCACTTATAACTCCGCTCTCCCTAACATTTCTCATACAATTCATAAACATTATAACATACTCCTGTCATTCAATTTGTTGTAAAAACGCTTTTCAAAGTAAACCTCTCGTAGCTCATCGACGTTGTTCTAACCTCCGCGACCAGCTGCTAGTTAAATCTAAATTACCTAGCAACACCTCTAACATCTCACTCCAACCTGGTTCGTTCCGCTGTGGTCAAAACTGTGCAACATGTCCTTACATCACTAACGGCGTCAATCATTGCACATTCCATTCCACTGGTGAAGCCCGCCTCATAAAATCCCACATCACTTGTAATTCAAAAAACGTGATATACATGGTACAATGTAACCGCTGCCATTTCCAATATATCGGAGAAACCAAACGACGATTAAAGAACATATTTAATGAACACAGACGCCTAATGATTATGATTATAATTATGATTATGATTATGATTATGACTATGATTATGATTATTATGATTGTGATTATGATTATGATTATGATTATGATTATGAATATGATTCTGATTCTGATTCTGATTCTGATTATGATCGTTTCCCTAATGTCACTGTTCCTTTTACATTAAGTGTAAAATTCAATCCATTGATGAGACGCGTAGAAACGATACAGGCATTTTCAACGAGTTTAACGTCTGATCGACGCAACCGAATGTATTTTGTGCAATTCAGGTTACGACGATTCGATCTGGAGGCATTTTTATAGTGATATCTCAAATTTCGTGCGGTCCAACTTCTAATGGACCTAAGTAGTTTATATGAAAGAGAAAGGAACTGTCTCTAGTTTCAAAAAAGGAACATTGATTGGTTGTGGAGGAACCGGCAGATATTCTGGATTCAACGGAGTAACATATGTAAATGAAATGCCTGCAGCCGGGGGTATTAGATTGTGGTAAACTACATGGAGATGGAGGAACTGCGGATTACGCGGAGTCTGATATGCAAATGCCCTATCCTCTTACCACTTGTCTGTCTGTCCACCTTCCGTTATTCAGTTTGTCTGTCTGTCCAACACTTCCTGTCACATCAACTCTCATATACTACAAGGATATGACGGAACTGCGGATTACTCGGAGTCTGATATTCAAATGTACTATCCTCTTACCACTTGTCTGTCTGTCCACCTTCCGTTATTCAGTTTGTCTGTCTGTCCAACACTTCCTGTCACATCAACTCTCATATACTACAAGGATATGACGGAACTGTGGATTACGCGGAGTCTGATATGCAAATGCCCTATCCTCTTACCACTTGTCTGTCTGTCTACCTTCCGTTATTCAGTTTTTCTGTCTGTCCAACGCTTCCCTTCACATCAACTCTCATATACTACAAGGATATGACGGAACTGTGGATTACGCGGAGTCTGATATGCAAATGTCCTATCCTCTTACCATCTTTTTATCATTGTTATAATAATTATTATTGTTATTATTAAAAATACTATTCTTATTTCTTATTTGTATTGTTGCTATTATTATTATAATTATAATTATAATAATAATAATTATTATTATTATTATTATTATTATTATTATTATAATAATAATAATAATTATTATTATTACATTTGCATATCAGACTCCGCGTAATCGGCAGTTCCGTCATATCCTTGTAGTATATGAGAGTTGATGTGAAGGGAAGCGTTGGACAGACAGAAAAACTGAATAACGGAAGGTGGACAGACAGACAAGTGGTAAGAGGATAGGACATTTGCATATCAGACTCCGCGTAATCGGCAGTTCCGTCATATCCTTGTAGTATATGAGAGTTGATGTGAAGGGAAGCGTTGGACAGACAGAAAAACTGAATAACGGAAGGTGGACAGACAGACAAGTGGTAGAGGATAGTACATTTGAATATCAGACTCCGCGTAATCCGCAGTTCCGTCGTATCCTTGTAGTATATGAGAGTTGATGTGACAGGAAGTGTTGGACAGACAGACAAACTGAATAACGGAAGGTGGACAGACAGACAAGTGGTAAGAGGATAGTACATTTGAATATCAGACTCCGAGTAATCCGCAGTTCCGTCATATCCTTGTAGTATATGAGAGTTGATGTGACAGGAAGTGTTGGACAGACAGACAAACTGAATAACGGAAGGTGGACAGACAGACAAGTGGTAAGAGGATAGGGCATTTGCATATCAGACTCCGCGTAATCCACAGTTCCGTCATATCCTTGTAGTATATGAGAGTTGATGTGACAGGAGGTGTTGGACAGACAGACAAACTGAATAACGTAGGTGGACAGACAGACAAGTGGTAAGAGGATAGGGCATTTGCATATCAGACTCCGCGTAATCCACAGTTCCGTCATATCCTTGTGGTATATGAGAGTTGATGTGACAGGAAGTGTTGGACAGACAGACAAACTGAATAACGGAATGTGGACAGACAGACAAGTGGTAAGAGGATAGGGCATTTACATATCAGACTCCGCGTAATCCGCAGTTCCGTCATATCCTTGTAGTATATGAGAGTTAATTGATAGGATGCCGTAGAATGGAAAAAGTGACAGAATGTCCGGATTGAATGGTCGTTACGTAATCATAACAGTCTGATTGTTTTAGTCTTTCTATTAAGGATTTTTAATTAACTGCATTCCATGATCATTTTCCGCTTTCGTAATTCTCCTCTGAACTATTCGTAAACAGTATGAATTCCTCAAAGCTTTAAAGATATGCTAAACAGTTTATACATCTAATCTCGAAAGTGGTCGTGTAGCCGTCGAGTCTCGCCATTTCATTGGGTTTCATGAAGTCCCATGAGCCTCTTTAGAAGCTGTATATAAGGTGGATACAAAGTGGTATTCATTGCCTGGCTTTCGACATGATCAATTTATTGAAGAGCAACGTATTGGAGGTCTTTTAGACTGAGAATCGTAAGTATTTCAGTGAAGATTTCTTTTCTGTTCGTATCAAGACGTTTTACAAACGACCTGATTTGAATTCGTTGCAGATAAATATGTCAACAGCTCGCCATCCAGCACGGCAATTGAACAGTAAGAGCATACGCGATGCCATTCTATCATACGTCGTACCTGCAGTACAAAGGAATTATTGCATAAAGGAATTATTGCATTGTAACGGCGAAAGTGGTATGGAGAGTGCAGAAAGACCCCTCAAGTTTGATGAAAGCTTGGCAATTAATTGCTGAAAAACGAGAAGAATGTGACAGCGTAATAGAAAACATCCCAAATGTAGCATTCTTCTTCTCTGCGATTGCATCATGTGATTCCAAAGATACAAGCGAATTGTCAGAAGAGTTTCCTAGTCAAGATACCGCTGAGAACTCTTCTGATGGCGAAAGGGCGATAGATATTGCAGTACAAAAGGGACGCTTTCCCCGCCATTGCCTACTGGCTAGCCCTAGAATCACCCAATGGCGCGCCAGTTTCACTTGTACCCATACGAAGAAAACTGATTGAGTGCGAAGTTGAAATTGACGCAAGAATGTTGAACCACGTCAAGTCTAATCTCCCTAAAGATATCACAAAAGCACTGTCTACAGTCCTGAAAGACCACAACTCTAGTTATATCCAAAGTATTGTGGACAATTCCTACGAGTTCTGCTTGTATGAAGCGTTTGAGGCGATCAATTCCGAAGGACGGCACAATCCTTATGCCAAACATTACCAAGATTCTAAGGAGCAAGAATATGTACTTCGATTCTATATTCCTAAAAAAGTACAATACTGGAACCAACTCGACAAGGTCATCGCTGCATTGCAACGAGCAGGTTTGAAGGTCCAACTAATGGATGTCGAACATGTACAAGAGTCACTGAATAGCCAAAACACAACCAGTGTCCGTGCAATGACGTACGACCCAACGACCCAACTGGTCAACGACATTGAGAGAGTAATGACCAAACTTCAATATGCCATGTACAAGGGCATCGTCTATCGAAAAGATCCAAGAGCGCAATACACATACACCGAAAGGTGCAGTGTCAACGAATTCGTTGGCACTTTGGAGGGAAACGAACTGTTAAAAGGAAGATTAGTTCGATATGGTCAAAGAATAAAAGACAAACTGAAACAACGTACCTGATTGTCAACTAATCCACCAATTAGAAGTTAACTATGACCTAATAGAAGTCAACGAGGGCTGGTGTCTCTCCTTGTCAAGAAAGCAATTTGTAAGAGATGCCATTATACCATCAGACATCGGGAAGACAAGCCCTAGAGCATATGTCCCTTACGATCACGAGAAAGAACCGGAACCGAAATATTTCAGACAAATCCTGGAGAATAGCCTAACTGAGGAAGAAATAGTGCAATTTTGCAATGATTTCATGGGGTTGTTGCAGTTCCAGAGAAAGCGGCACAAAGAGAAGGTAAATACAATTTTAAAGTGGTTTTAATCAACATATTGTACAGCAATACTAAACTAAGATCTTAGGAGTGGATAAAACATTGATACTTATTTATAGAAATTTATCCTTTTTTATACTTGATTTATGACAGGTCCCATGTCTAATTGGAGCCGCGGATAGTGGCAAAACCAGTCTGTTTGCACCGCTATTGAGTATAATACCGCCCAGCAACATCGCCAGAGTGACAAAACAACGAAACTTCAACAAGGCTATGATCACAAAAGAGACGGAAGTGATATTTATAGACGAGGCCCACGTGAGAATCATGGATATCGATGACTGGAAGTTGCTTACTCAAGGAGGCTGAACTGCACACGATGTGAAATACTCCACATCACGTGGATTCATTAATCGATGCCCTATGCTGGTAGCATGTCAAGAAGAGCTGGAATTCGACGAGGGAGACAAAGAGGCAATGGATTCGAGACTTAACAAGTATTTGTTCCGTCGGCTTCCCAAGAAGCATTTTCACGCCTATGCGTGGATCCGTAAACACCCCATGGATGCTATTGTCTGGGCCATGCGAAAATCCACGACCCACCGCTCACAAACGGACGAAGGAGAGACGATTGATGGTTTAAGCAAACAAGATCAGGCAGAGCTGTTCCAGTGTGGCTTCGAAGACATAGAAATAGACGAGGACGAGAACTCTGTTCGAGACACACAGTCTTGTCAAGAACAGATTGCTGGTGATCACGATGACCAAAGTAATGCCGAAGATGTCCAACCCGCTCGAGCATGGGAAACGAGTTTAAAAAGAGCCACTGTATCAGAACAAGGAAATGTGTTCAGAAGGCGTCTTATTAAAACACTTTTGACAAGTGTTCAAGATGAAATCAACTGTGAACAGAACAGCTTAGACGAGATGAATGAGAAAGAATTGAGGCCAACCAAGTCACAGATCCACATGGTCAACTACCCCCAAGCATCAATAAACAAGTATTGACAGAACTGGGAAGAAGACATGAAAAAGAAAGCGAGAAGAAAAAGAACCAGATGGAGCAAAAGATCAGGAAAGAGTTTGGACAAGGATCTTGGCTACGAAAAACAGAATTGTCCTAACACGACAACGTGGACATCGTGAACAGCAAACACGCCAGTAGATCCACACTTCAGGGAGCAGAAGGCATGATCGAAATCCTGACAGATAAACTGATGTCGTACCATAAAGCCGTTGGAATATATGACATGAAAGAAGCGATCGAGGAGAGAAAGCGCGTTTGCATCCAAATGGGTATACTGAAGGAAGCCAACCAACATCTGGTGACTAATCTAGTAGACCCCCTGCCATGGGAAGGACCTTGGGTCGATTACCACAGTGAAGAGTTTCAAGACGATTCAATTGAAAAAGAGGTACAAGAAGAAGACGAACGCGAAGAAGTTCATCAGAAAGAATGTGAAGGCGAACACGATAAAGACGAAGAAGAAGATGAAGAAGAAGAAGAGTTTGCTACTCCACCAGCAAGCCAAGAAGAACGATCACTTCTCGTCGAAAGACCAAGAAAGCGAAAAGATCACCCTTCTTAATCCCATTTTGAGACTGAGACGAATGTTCTATGCATTAAATTAATTTATTATTATTAATGATTTATTATTGATTAATTATTCGATGATAGTAACGTTACAAGTATTGTCACTTTAATCCAGTGTAAACTTGTTCTATATCTACAAGTATAACAATGAGTAAATAAAGCATATGATGAATTAAAGAATATTGAAGTGAAATGGGCTTCTTTCATTTAAATTTTCTCACTGCACGATTTAATAAAGAGTTCGTTGTCCTGCCACTTTGAAACTTGCATTTAGGGTCTCTAAGAATAGCCGCCCATTGTCCAAATCCATGACGTTCTATTCCTGCTTTCAAACATTCATCCTCTTCTGGTGTGAATAGTAACATTTTCTTCTTTCTTCTTCATCACTAGTAGCAGATGGTTGGTCGAGCTTCTTGTCATCCTCTGCTTTGTCGTCACTCGGCAGATCTTTATTCGGTGAAGAATTGGGGCTATCAGAGAGCCTAGAGCTAACGTCCCCATCCACTTTCGACCCATTTTCGCCGTGTAACTTCTTTAGACACTCGTGAGCTTTCGTAGCAACTTCGCGAGATCGTCGTTTTTGATAATGAACTTTGGCGACCACGGAACTGTGTTTTTGATCCTCGGAGATCATTTCTTGCTCGCTACTGGTAAGTTGTTGATGACTAGCGGTCTCGACGATTTGACGATATCTCGTCGGGTGAATGTACTTGCCAGTAGCGTCAAACACCATCTTGCTCATGAGTTGACCAATTTTACTGTGTTGTCCTTCTTTCTTAGTGACGAGAACATAGTCGCAGGTTGGTTTCAACAGCGGGCGAATGTGCGTAATGTACGCATCTAGAACTTGCATGCTCGTGTCCGACAAATACAAAGAATCGAACCCAAATCGAGCTGTTGTCTTGAACTTTTTCTGATCGATAAAACCCCCATTGCTCTTCGCCGTTTCGACCATGTCGACCGTCAAGTATTGATACGTCATTGGGCGCGATCCTTTGACTTTGATAAACAAATACACAGCAACAAACTTGGTGGCAAACGACAGGTCTGATGGAGTTGCTTTCTTAGCTTTTTCCTTGCATAGTTTCGTCACAGTTTCATAACGTGGAAGGTGATACGTCACCACGTGCAACAACTCATCCAACGTCGCCCAATGTCCCTTGGATTCTAAAGTGTCAATGTCGAGATCACTTGTCCACTGCAGCCTCATCATCTTCGAAACTGTTCTGCGTGCTCGTTTCAAATAAACTTCTGTCGCTGTTAGATTCCTCAGAACGGCATCTGATGCCACTCCATGAACTTTTCGAAAAATCGATCAAGTCACTTATAGAATCCAAGTATCCAAGGCGACCAGCATGACCAAGGCCCCAGTCACTCTGCATAACATCAACAAATTTGAAGAGAAAAATTGGGCGAACTTAGGCTAAAGTCCACCAAATCCCAACTCAAATCTCCTTCATCTTAGTCGTCGTCTTCAAAGCAAAATTTCAGATACTTGAAACTCCTTCGTACAATCTGTTGAGCTTGCCTTGTACTTTTGCATCCACCACCACTGCCAGTCAGCCATGCTTCAAATTC
Organism: Actinostola sp. cb2023; assembly: GCA_033675265.1. Lineage (NCBI taxonomy): Eukaryota > Metazoa > Cnidaria > Anthozoa > Actiniaria > Actinostolidae > Actinostola > Actinostola sp. cb2023. The sequence continues at coordinate 59,748 of JAUJYZ010001287.1, read as the reverse complement.
TTTGCCTATAGTAGTCGTGATGTCAAAAGATGGAATAAGTTTTTTCAAACATTGTTCTTTCCCGGGATTTACTTTATCAGAACCATCTGCCTTCGATGTTGATGCGCTCGAACTCGGTTCAGAGTCAAAGAAATAGAACCAAGAATGCTTGTTTTTGACGTGTTTCCTGCATCCTCTTTGACTCGAAAATCCCTCATGATCACAAATTGGAACTGGACAATGATACGAACCATCGTTTTCGTCTTCTTCTAAATGTAATCTTTTTGGTTTTGGTGATGCACCATCTTGTTTTGACCAGTCGATGCATTTTGCACGTTTACTCATACTGGACCCATTAATGTGAATATATCAAGTTCATTGAGTCGTAATTAAAATATTGATCCTATTTTGAATCTCTAGAGATCTAGTAGGACCAATCGACATTTCCCAAGATGGGGCATGTTCAAACAAGTCTGTTATGTTTTGCTGATTCAACGAAAAACGCCTCCAAACACGTTTCAACATGAATAGGCATGATCAATCATGTATAGGCATGATCAATCTTGTATAGGCAGGATCAATCTTGTATGGGCATGATCAATCCTGTATAGGCATGCCCAATCATGTTTAAATCTGCCCAAACGTGTTTGGGTTTGCCCACACACGTTCAGGCGATTGAATACATTATTAGAGTTGCCTGAACACCACCCTCTTCAGTTTTGATATCCTACACTCCCCTCTCCCCTAACAAACAATAAGTTTGCACTGGGATTCAAGAGTGGACTTAAAACGTTCTCCTTTGTAAATAGGAACGATCTGTTCCTATGGCTACACAAGAGGAACACTTTGTTGCTTAAAAAGAACAAAATGTTCCTCGTGCAGAACCACAAAGGAACACTAGTTCCTATTGTTGGTCAATGTGGAACTGTTTATATATACAGAGGAACGAATAAAGTCCTATTCGAATTCAGTGAATTGGGACCATCAAAATGGGAACTTCAGTTCCTTTTAGGTGTTGATAGGAACGGCAATTAGGGCCACATGTTCCGATGTTAGTCGAAAAGAGAACACAATGTTCCAGTGTTGAAAAAAGGGAACTCATTGTTCCGATTAGCTAGTTTTAAAGTTCCGATGAACACCAATTCGAAGGGAACAGTTGTTCCTGGTTTAAAGCTGCTTTTGAGTTCCGAATAAGTTCAAAGGAACGACTACAAAAACTCGCGGAACTTTCGATTAACTATAAACGGCTCTCGCGATCGGAAAAATGTATTTTTACAAATTTTAAAACAACAGTCATTATCATGGCACCAAAATCAAAATGTTCACCAAATATCAAGCCATTTGCTTCAGTAAAACGTGAAAAAACAAGTGTCATCGATTTAGGGAAACGGTGATGATTATGATTATGATTATGATTATGATTATGATTATCATTATGATTATCATTATCATTATCATTATCATTATCATTATCATTATCATTATCATTATTTGAGGTTCGAAAATTCAACATCATATTTGGGGGGTTATTGTGGGTCTCGCTTCAAGCGCTAGGGATTATTTAGGTTTTAATTTATGTCATCATCGAGGTGAAATTTGCAATATAAACCTACCATCATTGTCTTCAATGAATAGATCAGCTGTGTCTTTACCACTCTCGAGCGAGACAAAATCTCCAGACGTACTCAGTTTAAGCTCGACGATCATGTTTCCTTCAACTTTATTGTCATCGTTAATTGTAACGACAAATTGCTTGGCACCAGCGGCATTTTTGCCAAACTTGTAATCACCAGGAAAACTAACTTGATCGGTTGGGTTTTGTAAGATTCTTAAAAATAATAAATATGAACTTATTTATTCTCACACTGACCTGATACTGACATCACATAGGTCAGCGGTTGTACGGCAAAGATATTACAAAGTTCACATACTGATACTGACATCCCATAGGTCACTCAACGGTTGTACAAAGTTATTACAAAGTTCACATACTGATACTGACATCACATAGGTCACTCAGCGGTTGTACAAAGTTATTACAAAGTTCACATACTGATACTGACAGATACTGACATCACCTAGGTCACTCAGCGGTTGTACAAAGTTATATATTACAAAGTTCACATACTGATACTGACATCACCTAGGTCACTCAGCGGTTGTGCAAAGTTATAAATATTACAAAGTTCACATACTGATACTGACATCACATAGGTCACTCAGCGGTTGTAGAAAGTTATTACAAAGTTCACATACTGATACTGACATCACCTAGGTCACTCAGCGGTTGTACAAAGTTATTACAAAGTTCACATACTGATACTGACATCACATAGGTCACTCAGCGGTTGTAGAAAGTTATTACAAAGTTCACATACTGATACTGACATCACCTAGGTCGCTCAGCGGTTGTGCAAAGTTATTACAAAGTTCACATACTGATACTGACATCACCTAGGTCACTCAGTGGTTGTACAAAGTTATTACAAAGTTCACATACTGATACTGACATCACATAGGTCACTCAGCGGTTGTAGAAAGTTATTACAAAGTTCACATACTGATACTGACATCACATAGGTCACTCAGCGGTTGTACAAAGTTATTAGAAAGCTCACAAAGTTTATTAGACACACAATCTATTCAGCTGACGCTGGTTTCCAGTGGAGTTGTTCATACTAATACTATAACAACAACATTAATTACAATAACTATATTATTACTTAATTCACATATAAAAACAATGATACATAATTCTAGGAGAAAAAATATAACTACATAACGAACCAACGAGTCCGTTGAAATGACGAACACAGGGAACCCAAAAACCCATCTCACATTAAGTGAATTACACGACTCGGTTTTGCTGTTCAAATTGTTCGACGATGATGATTCAAACAAATATGTAATTCCATTCAGGCTCCGGATCAAAAGACAAATATATATCTGTACTTACGAAAACGATGTAACTGTGTCGATGTAGCCCTTCCTCTCTATAGAGACGGGTACTGTCGAACCACCTTCAACGCCTGAATAACTGGCTGGGACGACGAAAGCGATGGTTGCTGTAATAGGAAAGTAAGATACAGTGGTAACATGTTGTAATAACAGTGGTGACATGTTGTAATCACAGTGACAACATGTTGCAATAACAGTGGTAGCTTGTTGTAATAATAGTGGTAACATGTTGTAATAACAGTGGTGATAGACTGTGAACAGTCCGTCCTTTTCACTCCAGAATCAGTCGCTGCGAGTTTTGGTAGACCCGAACGCGCGGAGAATGGGGGCGAGTTTGAGGCGGGGAGAGGGGAGAGGAAAAGTACGGACTGTGGACAACACACAGAGAAATGAAATACGCGTTGCCCACGCAACTCAAAATTCCCATTGGTCGAAATATATCGATCACTCAACACTCACAGAGTAGGTTAACAGTCTAACGAGTCTAACACATTCCAGTGCCGTCAGTCGACATGGTGGTGGAATATTTGCTAGACAGGAAATATGTCTTGGCTATTCTTCCTATGGGTTTCATCAAGATCCTTATCTATCAGTTCTGCGTAATGGCGAACAAAACTTAAAACTGTTTGCACTTATACTAGGTATGTTCTCGTTGTTTAAAAGTTCCGCCACTCTTCTTATTATCATTGTTGCACATATTTGGGACAAATGCGGAATGATAAACTATATTTCAATCTCTTCGATGTTCTATCCTAAGCTTTGAAGGTTTAAAGAAAGATACTGCAGATTTTTCAATGAACAATGGTTTTGGTATGGTTTTTGAACCTCCAGATCCTTAAATTGGGTACCATATTTTGATTTTTCACCATAAAATAAAATATTCGATCTTTAAGGTGGCCCACGGGTAATTCTTTGGACGATGGGTCTCATTTTAAATCGATGTTTTGAGCAGCAAAACGTTAACCGATTTCGGATATTTTTCATCCTGATAATCAGGTATTCGTAGTTTTCATAAAAAGCACACTTTTATTGTAATAAATACAACATTTGTTGAGTTACAATCGATATTGAAACACTCAATTTTAAGAGAAAATGCTTATATTCTCCAAACTCCATGATGGATTTTTTTCTCAAATTACCTCAAGCAAGTGTACATGTATAAAGGATTACTGGTGCCAAGTTTCAAGAAAATCCGTAGGTTGGAAAATGCTCAACAAACGACTGCTAAATTTTAGTACAAGTACTCACACACATTGTCAGCGCTGCCGTACACTGATTTTAAAATAAAACTAAATTTGAAACTATCATCTGAAAGCTTCATATCACTCGCAACGGTAGTGCAAAATTCACGCAATTCGGAAGCATACAACAAACTTTATCAATGAGAATAGTGCAAGAGGTTTATGTTGTGTATTAAATGAAATTCCAAAATATTGTATTCTGCGTATAAAAACATTTCTGTCGATTTTGTTTTTCATTTTTTTTCAATATGACATAAAGCAACATATTCGATAACACTTCACCAAGTTACAGCGTGTTCTTTACATACAGTTTGGAGAACTTTGGTAACAAACCCAGCCATTTCAAGTCTTCCGTATTCGAAACTGCTTTGAAAACCTAAACATCGCTGGATGAGCATATGGGTATTTTGTCTGCGCATGCGCCAACACAGCATTGACCAGTGACGTCTGGAACCATTTTCCAGCTCGATAGCTCATTTTAAGGATATTTTGTAGGAGATCTACGCGTTTCTAAAATTTAAACGTCATGAAAATTTGCTCATTTTTAAAGACGATAAACACTTCTTCCCCTGGGTATATCTTTGGCCGCTGTTATTTCTTTTGATGGCGAGATATTTTACATTGAAATGCGAATGTGGTGTTTGGAGTTGGATGGTTCAGCGTTAATTATTTCTACAATCAAGTATTCTACAGCACTGGATTAACGCTTGGTAATTGTGATGCAAGTAAACTTTTAGAATTTTAATGAAATGGTCTTTCAGGTGGACGCGATTTCGAGCTATGGCCCGGTGAATATGTAGAAGTGTTCAATTTAGGTCGAACTTTAATGAGATATTTCTTGAAATTTTTACCGACCCCCAAGTTGGAGATAATTACCACAGCATTCATTCCTTTATATAATTTCAGTTTTTATAGAGAATGGGGCTTCAAAAAATGTAGAGCTGTCAGATTTAATAGATTATTCTCACCCTATACTCGGTGTAATGGCGGAATTGATGTTTTGTGATACTTCTTGAAGCCATGGTTCTATCATATCTTCGTCTATTTCCTTATTCTAAGTCTTTGAAAGTATAAATGAGAGAACAGACTTTGCAGAAAAATTATTTGTTAAGAAAATTAAAACTTGTTTCCACTGTTTTGCATTGCAATATTTTTGCTTACCATTTACGGGACTCGCGACGAGCAGAAATGTGGACTCCAAGCATTCAAGTCAAATTATCTTTCGATTTCTACCGACTCCCAAGCTGCTTAATGTTACGGAGGCGAAGATTATTCAATAGTCATTCCATTCATCACAATAATTGACTTTCAAAAAATGCATAGCTCCTGCTATGAATGTTCAAAGTACATGTATACGACGAAGACGGCCGGCAGCCATTGTCAGTTTAGCTTGTCATATCTGGACTTCCCTCTCCTTGCAATATGCAACTCATAATGCATCGTAAATACTGGTTATGACAACTGCAGCATGCCTTCAGCATTGATAACATAGAATCCATCATTTTAGAGTTGCATATGTTCATATAGACAAGTTAATAAATACATAATGAGATAGAACTTCGCCATCTTGTTTGTTATTCCTGTTATTTAAATTAGCGCGGGATGGCGCGAATATATGCGCGTGTCAGAGGGTCTTTGTGTTCATGTTGGCATTTCATGCATGCGCAGACAAAATGCCCATGTGCTCGCTGGATGTGTTTTGAAATTCATCACGGGTTTCTGCCGCTTGGGGATCACGATACTGCCATAGTTACATTATCACTGACAATTTCATTGGAGTATCGTGATTCCCAAGCGGCAAAAACCCGTGAAGAATTTCACAACACATCCAGCGGTGTTTAAACACGATGGGGTTTTCAAAGCAGTTTCGAATACGGAAGACTTGAAGTGGCTGGGTTTGCTACCAAAGTTCTCCAAACTGTATGTAAAGAACACGCTGAAACTTGGCGAATTGTTTTCGAATATGTTGCTCTATGTCATATTGTAAAATTATGGGGAAAACATTTACAGAAATGTTTTTATATATGTAGAATATAATAGTTTCGATTTTCATTTAATACACAACATAAACCTCTTGTACTTTCTCATTGATAAAGTTTGTTGTATGCTTTCGATTTGCGTGAATTTTGCACTACCGTTGCGTGACATGAAGCTTTCAGATGATAGTTTCAAATTTAGTTTTACTTTAAAATTTGTACGGCAGCGCTGACAATGTGTGTGAGTATAGTATTTTGTACTAAAATTTAGCAGTCGTTTGTGGAGCATTTTCCAACCTACGGCTTTTCTTGAAACTTGGCAACAGTAATCCTTCACACTTGTACACTTGTTTGAGGTAATTTGAGAAAAATCCAACTTGGAGTTTGGAAAATATAAGCATTTTCTCTTAAAATGGAGTGTTTCAATATCGATTGTAACTCAACAAATGTTGTATTTATTACAATAAAATTGTGCTTTTTATGAAAACTACGAATACCTGATTATCAGGATGAAAAATATGCGAAATCGGTTAACGTTTTGCTGCTCAACACATCGATTTACAATGAGACCCATCGTCCAAATAATTACCCGTGTGCCACCTTAATTTGGGTACACATTTTTATTTTGACTTAAAAATCCGCTTAGCGTAACAGGCAGCGTATGTACTTCTGATATTAGCGATTTCCAAAGGAATACTAATAACTTTTTCCTTAAATTGGGTCTATATTTCAGTGACAAATCCTTGGAAAGGGCATGAATTTTCCAATTCTTCATCCTTAAATAGGGTTTTCCGATTTAGCGGCCTAGGCAAAATTATTGCCAGACACATCCATTGTTTTCAAAACGCTTTGTTCGACAAACAAATTAAACAAAAAATCATTAGCATTGTTATTATACGGGGCCATTGTTTTGTCCAAGAGAATTCAAAGAGGCGCTAATATATACCACAGTTAACTATGTATAGACCACTACTAAGGCCCCGTCCACTAATCCGTTTTTGTAAACCTCCGTTTTCCTTTGACCGAAAACGGATAAAAAGCTCTGCGTCCACACTAGCGTTTTCACATCGTTTTCGACCGTCCACACTAGTGGATGAAAACAATGATCCAAAGATGCGTTTTCGTCACCAGGCTCTGCTCGGCCGTTTTTTCTGTTCAATACGCATGCTCCAGTAACTGGGGCTGAGTTGTGAGTTTCTGACTAAGTTCCGTTTTGCCGTTCACACTAAAACGATAGACCTGCGTTTTCGAAAGTCTCCGTTTTAATAGATAAACATTTCCGTTTTCGATCGTTTTAGTGTGGATGCTCGGTAAAAACGCATAAAAAAGTATGCGTTTTCAAACGAAAACGGAGTAGTGTGGACAGGGCCTACTAAAGATTGTGAAAATTAAGGACATTAAGAAAACTACGGGAATGTTTTAAATGAAAAACAGTAAATTGAGATTGACAACTGAAAGTTTATTCAGAACAACAATCGCATATCATGCGTGCTAATTATACAACATGAAATATTTGCAATACAAAATATTACTACCTCTATTCTATACATTATGGTCCCCGTGCTCGTGCAATTAACAGTTTCCGCCTGTTTGATAACAACCACATGTCGCAACAACAATAGGTAGGAACCTACGCTTTTGCCTGAAAACTTGAGAAACTGATTGGTAAACTTTCAACGCACCGATTGTGTGTTCAATTCTCACTCTTAGTTGCCTTAGCTTCCGGTTTGCATTTCTTTGGCGACGATTTCTTGCAATTCTGTGTGCTTTTACTTATACCAAAAATGGATGCTATTGAATGGTATGTTGGATAATTTCGAAGCCAAATAACAACAAGAAGAACTCTATTCCTTACATCAAGAATGCAGCTTCGTTGTCTTCTAGAAATGGGCATTCTTGGCAACATCCGAGGCTTCACTACTTCTGCAGCTATAGCCTGTACAACTCTATCCAACGATTGGCTTGTATCTCCACTTGCGTACCAAAACTTTCTTGGGTCTTTCTCCAACTGGTGCCATACATCATTTCCAACGTTTCTGCGAAAGACCGCGCCTGGAAAGAGTACTTGTAGGAGTGGATTTCGAGAAGACAAAAATCGTAAGATATAAGCAATGGTGGCGATCAAATTTATCAGAGGAGGAAAATATAGAGGCATAGCTTGGTTTGGTGAATTTGTACAAGCAACATTGAGAACCAACAAACATGTATTTAGAATAGGAACAGTGAAATTCGGAAAAGGTGGAGGCCCTCTATCCATGACTGAAATTTTAGTGATAGGAAAATTTGAATTCATCACCTTCAGTGCGCTGGCATGTACAAAGTGTGTGCAATATTTTTGCATTCCCAAATAAAATGCATGCCAAAAAGTGCACATTTGACGCCTAGGCTTAACACTATCAGGATGACAAAGAAAAATACATTCTTAATATACAATTGTGCAACGTTTCTTTCATATCATTGTGAATGTGGAATGGAATGGTGTAATGCACGTACTGCTGTAACTATAAAAAGACGTGGTTCAAAATGTGTAGCCCTCAGTTTTTGGATGCAGATATCGACAACGTACCTACCGGAGTTTTCTGACGAAACCGCTGAGATATGGATAAAGAAGACAATATTTTCCTTAGAGCAGCCATGAGCAAAACTGTGGTTGAAGTACCACATTCTCCTGAACCTAGTGAAAATAAGTACATGGGTCCATCGACCAGCGGAAAGAAGAATGTCAGTACTCCGAAAGTACGAAGTACCCCGGTAGAGAAAATGCTGCTTGGCGAAGGAATGCAAAAATATAGCCGATATTTTAAAGCTATCGTAGCTATGTCACGGCATGTCACGGCACCACGAAGTCCTTGGAGAAGAACTTGGTGAGTACTACCGAAAGGCAAGTGAAGCCGGACGGCATGGGCGGCAGTACTACTAACCGCAAAGCCGCAATAGAAAGAGTTCGGAAGCTTTCTCAGAAGACTTTGGACAAAACAAGGTAACAATATCTACTTTTAATACACTATGATAAACATTGCTACAGGTTCAGTTGTAGTTTAAATATACTTTTAAAATTTACTAACAGCACATTTCGGCGAAGTTCCGAATCAAGCACATCTAAAACGAGAGCAGACGAGGAGTTTGTTCCCTCGTTTAAGGAGGACGATGTTGACTGGGATATCTGCGAAGACGAAGGCAGCTGGGAAGAAGCAGCCCAAACTATTGCCAAAAAGGATAAAAGATATCTTGGTATTCAGCAGCAGAGAAGTCGAGATGGAATCATGGTCGGCCTAAACGATACCGATAACGAGGACCAAGAACAAGACAGAAGTTGTGGAAAAAAGTAATGTCTTTGTAGTATCTAGTTTAGAGTGATGTGCGTCTGTCAATTTATTAGTAAACGACGAACAAAGTTCTGTCAATTTTCGTAACTTGCATGTTTCTGGAATCCCGCAACATGTTTAAACTCTTGTAGTAATTTTGTCTGTAAAAATGACACTCTGCATTTTTTCAGTGCACATGTTAATGGTGTACAACACATTTTTATTATATATGTCATCAGGAAAAAAAGTGCCCGCAGCGACAAGTCGAACAAGAAGAAGAAACTCGACGAAGTTCTTGAAGCCATGCCAGAAATGATACGTTTGGCCAGTACCGCAGCAAAAGATCACAGCCGTGCGCTAAAGAAGTGGACTAAAGGAATGGTCGAGTCTTCCGAGTCGGATTAATTTTTTATTATTTCCTGAGGTGCGGGATTGCAGAAGTATTATGCAAATTAAGGAGTTATAATCACAACGTTTTTCGTCGTTTTTCTAAGAAATTGACTGAGCGCGCTTGTATAATTTCTCCGCAATCCCGCACATCACTGACAAATTTGTAAACAGGCGCTAGGTGCAAACATGCAGAAACAATGTGAAATATTTATTTTCTGAAATTGAAAATAAAATGAATAAAAGTAAATGCTCGTTTGTCAATTGAAGTATGTGCTATTTCTAGCTCATGTAGGCGCATTCTAGTTGGTTTTGACCACTAACTACTCATCTTAGAATTATTCTCTAAGGAATTTGAGATTTTAATATTTCATTTTGTATGGTGGAAGTTTTGTAAATAAATAATATGAATGAATTCATGAATGACTGACTGACTGACTGACTGACTGACTGAATGAATGAATGAATGAATGAATGAATGAATGAATGAATGAATGAATGAATGAATGAATGAAATTCTAGGGGATGGGTAATTTGCACGTACATTTATAGCTTACTAGTCAAAAATTCCAGAAAATACCATCCGCCGCAAATGTTGTTATGAAATGTTATGAGGTTAACGTTTCCAATACAGTTGTTGTTATGCATGCATGTTAGTGTTGTCCACAATATAGAATATTACGTTTTCGAAATTAATATGCGAATCGATTACATTTACGAGGCCTAAGTGAATATGTACTGAAACCCATCTTAACCGATATTACTTAACTTCTATAACAGTTAACACATTGGAATAATATCGCCAAATTGGTCAAATAGCTGCTAAATCGGAAAACCCTAATAGGACTTTTACCCACGTGTAAATTGCCTTTACCCAGAGGGAAACGATTTTTGTGTATAACCGGTCTTCCCAGAGTGAAATTCCCAACGGTGTATTTCCATTGATACATCAAAAAGAACAAAATAACTTACCATGACAGTTCCCCGAGCAAAGTCGTATGGTTTATCAAAAACCCAGAGCGTCTGCACCAATCACATAGCAGCGATTTCCAAACAAAGGAAATCACATGCTGTGAAGTCTTGGCTGATATAAAAGCGCTCTACGTGAACATTAAAAATATAAATACAAAAGCCTGAAAGACTGGAGAAAGCGTAGCTCGAGTCGACGTCTCCGTTGTCATCTTAGAAAAAAATACTGAATCGCAAAGTTTAATTGCGCTGAAGGTTGTAGAAGAAGTGTGAGAATGACCGATAACAAGCCAAACACTTCACGGTGCGTGGCATGGCGTCCATGTTTACAAAACGTTTCCCGCAAATAAAAATAGGACGCCTCAGTGACTTGGGTAATTATCAGTGTGTAACCGTAAACCCGAAATCATGCAAAACCCAGATCAAACCCAGCCCAAGTCAATTCCACATGGGGACCTCTAGGAACCGGCCTAGTGTAACCGCAACTAATACGAGGTGACAATGACAAGTTGTTTACATGTGTGAAAAAGGGTCGGTAATTCATTTCTCTGTGTGTTGTCCACAGTCCGTAGTTTTCCTCTCCCCGCTCCCCGCTCCCCGCCTCAAACTCGTCCCCATTCTCCGCGCGTTCGGGTCTACCGAAACTCGGCTCGACTGATTCTGGAGGGAAAAGGACGGACTGTTCACAGTCTACAGTGGTGATGTCTCTATTTGAGACTGTGACGTTGTGGGTGGATATTTAACGTAATTAACTCTCACATCAACAAACTTCTAAGTAAGTATGTACTTTCTCTCTCTATTTGAGACTGTGACGTTGTGGGTGGATATTTAACGTAATTAACTCTCACATAAACAAGCTTCTAAGTAAGTATGTACTTACTGTCTCTATTTGAGACTGTGACGGTGTGGGTGCGTATCGCTCCCATCATCGATCCTCTATCGTGACTCTTGAATTTCAATACAATCTTCAGACCATCATCAACTTTGTTGTCTCGATGGAAGGTCAGTGTGAAGGTTTCTTTGCCACTTCCATCTAAGAACACTAAAGTTGCTTGGTCGATGGAATGATTGCCGGTGTAAGTAGTCTGTGCGGCGCTTATCTCAACACTGAAACAAAATTAAAGCCAATATTAATTCGCGTAGGAATGAACTGATACGAGAATAGAACACTTTCCACATTCGCTGCGATGACCACGAACAATGGCTTCAGATGAAGATTGGGGTTGACAAGACACAGTCAATGTATGGAAATGTCTACCCCTAGCCTCGATATGGTGCTAGTGTTCGTGGCCATATGTTGGAGCAGATATGGAGATTGAGGTTGACAAGACACAGTCAATGTATGGAAATGTCTACCCCTAGCCTTGACATGGTGCTAGTGTCCGTGGTCATATGTTGGAGCAGATGGAGATTAATTGAGGTTGACAAGACACAGTCAATGTATGGAAATGTCTACCCCTAGCCTCGACATGGTGCTATTGTACGTGGCCATATGTTGGAGCAGAATGCGGGAAAGTTCTAGAATTGACCTGATTTTTTATCCTATATAGGTAAATATCTCCTTAAGTGAGAATGCTCGTGCAGGTGTTCAAGGCTAATTCATAATTGTCACTTGGAGACAATGCTAAAAACGCATAATGCATTTTGGTTGGCTTTGTCTCCATCACCCCCGGTAAACCAAGAAACGTGTTTCGTGACGTAACAAGTCACGTGACCCACCGTTATCATGAAAAATGCACCAAAATGTTTCATTTTCATGAGATATATTAGTATAATTGTAATGCGCATTAGATCATTTTATGTATTGTGCGCAATATAAATTATTAAATTATTATAAATTATAAATTATTATATATTATGTGGTCAAAAATCGTTTAATTATTCTGTTCCAAATACAACTGAGGCAAATTTAATATTTTAGTCAAATTCTTTCAATAAAATAAACAGGCCTTGACATACTTGAGTACGAGTTGGAAAATTACAGTACCGCGGCGCCGTACCCTATTGAGTCTGATTGGATGAGATGGATTTGCACGATCGAGTTTTGTTCAGTTCAGAAAGGAAGCCATTTGAGTGTCACGGTACAGTAGGTTTCCCACTCGTACGACTAACGACTCTATTGTATTGAATACTTACACACATGCTGATACACCGGATGTAGTGTCACGGTACCGTAGGTTTCCGCACTCGTACGACTAACGACTCTATTGTATTGAATACTTACACACATGCTGATACACCGGATGTAGTGTCACGGTACCGTAGGTTTCCGCACTCGAACGACTAACGACTCTATTGTATTGAATACTTACACACTTGCTGATACACCGGATGTAGTGTCATGGTACCGTAGGTTTCCCACTCGTACGACTAACGACTCTATTGTATTGAATACTTACACACATGCTGATACACCGGATGTAGTGTCACGGTACCGTAGGTTTCCGCACTCGTACGACTAACGACTCTATTGTATTGAATACTTACACACTTGCTGATACACCGGATGTAGTGTCATAGTATCGTAGGTTTCCCACTCGTACGACTAACGACTCTATTGTATTGAATACTTACACACATGCTGATACACCGGATGTAGTGTCACGGTACCGTAGGTTTCCCACTCGTACGACTAACGACTCTATTCAAGGGAGCACGGCAGAAACTGGGCCGCCTGTGGTTATGACGCGTTTTGCGGTTTTTGCGCGCGGGCTCATCAGTAAATTGGGATTCCTGTGGCTAATGCTGACGTTTTTGAGGTTTTCCACAATAAGATAGCGCGGGCTCATCAATACTAAGACAATAGTAAAACGTAACATCACTAATAAAACTAGACGCTTGGTTCAAGCGCTCACTCGTGCCCTGGTGCAATTGAGTACTTGGGGTACACCGTATCATGAACGACCACATGAACGATCAAAAGATCAGTATGCTTTTTCTATTTGAGTGGTAATCACAGGTATAGCCCAAGCTGACTGTTTGTGTTGAATGTATGTGGTTTATATCGTGTGAAAGATGGAATCTTGATGATTTGGGTACATTTTTTGCAATGTATTTTCTTTCGAGCCTCCTTATTTTTCTGCTTTTATATAAAGCATGTGTAAGTCGCCTCACTGGAATTCTGCTTGGTTCTCTATCACGAACTCCCCATTCACACCAAACCTTGTTTAGTTAAACTAAGTTTATTCTCGCTTCTATCTAATATGGTTATAATAAATAAACTTTGCATATCGTGATCTACATGTTTTTATTGATATAAACTGTGAATCCTTCTCATCATTATTGACAGATAATTCGCTTGCTTTCTCAAATATATCACAATCATAACTGTTTACAGCTATGTTACGTCACGCGTAACCACCCGGCGTGGGCAATCGATAAAAATCGATATCGGAAAACCGATCGATAAATCGATATTAATCGATAAAATTAAGTTAAACGTTATCGATTGTATCGATCAATCGATAAAAATCGATACTCACAACTTTTCTCGGAGTTAACTTTATCGATTTTATCGATTTTTAAAATTAAGCTTCTTTTAGCTTATCTATGTTTATCATTAACTATAGAACCAGAAAGATGTGACTTTCACTAATCGAAAAACCCAAGACAGAGTCAAATTTAAATACAAACTTACCGCGACGCGTTACGTGAAATTGACTGATCCGGTTTTCGGTTACACAAAACTTTCTAATCAAATTCCATTTCCGCCGACACAAGTTGCACAAATTTTCTGAGTTATCGTTATTGAGCAATTCAGTTGTAACTGAAAAGCAATTCACAACAGCACACATTTGCTTAATAACTTCATTCAATTACAATGTTGCGGCAGGCTTGTGCGAGCTTCTTGATGCCAGGCTTCTCCGGCTTCTCCTTATACGCTACTATATTTATCTAAATATTCAATAGTCTTCAACAGATGGACTAAAAAGGTTCAATTTATTATTAAAACTGGTTACAGAAGTTGTCATCATTTCGTTGCTGGCCTAGTCCGTTTAGTTCACAAATATTTCCGTACAATATATCAAGTAAATATCTTATCGATAAAATCGATAATTATCGATTAAATTATCGATTAAATCGATATTGTCAAATGGAGAATCGATAATTATCGATTACTCACAACAACTCCTTTTATCGATTTTTATCGATTACCGATAATTTTAGTTAATTTTTATCGATTTTATCGATTATTATCGATTATCGATTTTATCGATTGCCCACGCCGTGGTAACCAGTAAATCGGAACATTCAAATGAAGTTTTGAAGTCTAGACTTGAGTCTTGAACATTCAGACAGAAAAATCAAATCTCCACGAATATATCTATAAGAATAAAGTATCAGATATCTGTTTACTCAGACTGTTGTCATTGCAGAGTATGTAAGCTTAGCTGACACAAATTTTCATCTAATTTAATTTTAATTTTATGAATGTTTTTGAGAAAATATTTAGCGGTGATTTGATTTTTCTGTCTGAATGTTCGAGACTCGATTCTAGACTTCAAAACTTCATTTGAATGTTCCGATTTACTGGTTACGCGTGACATAACATAGCTGTAAGCTTACTTGTATGGGTACCCTTGTATGACAACAATAGCAACACTCATGTTAGTCATGACACAAATAATGCAAAGTAAAGTCCACTTCACCTTCGTCGGGAAACATCGTGGGTTGCTTCCAGCCATCCAGGATTGTAGTTCATCAACGGTTTGTATAATAAAGGCTTTCATTCATAACATATTGATCGTAATTTATAAGTTTGGCATTGTTTATAACTTTGGCATTCGCTTTCATCGCATTCAAGGCTTTCATAACATGTTGATCGAGTATAACTTTGGCTTTCGTCGTTTTCAAGGCTTTCATAACATGTTGATCGTTTATAACTTTGGCGTTCAAGGCATTCAAGGCTTTCATATAGAGGAAAAAACAGAAGACGAATACCTTCACCATCTTTACTTGACTTTCTTCGTCGATCGACACTACAAAACGTCGCTACAACGTCGATCGCTGCAACCTCATGGTCAGTCTCGTGGTCTCGTTCCCAGTCCCACTCGATTGCAGAACGCGACGCCGAACAACAACAAAAATACGGCCTGTATTTTATACCTCGTGCGGCCTTTGGCCTAGCACGATTAATGACGGGGAGTGAAACTTGTAAGACCCTTTCGACAATCCGCGTCAGATTGCTAGGAACATCACTGTTGCTAGGAACAGCCGATCACATCCCGGGTTTCGTACGGAGAAAAACATGGAGGGCGACGTTTTTACGAACAGTTTCGTAGGGAGATACCGATGGCGATCCACCCTTGGCCTTGTAAGGTCTGTAAGTGAAAAATACAATGTTCTGCATATTTGTTTCTTGACTTTTATCATTTGTTTGCTATAATGTTCAGTTTAGCGTATATAGAGGCGAAAAAATGCCTTACCGGCTTACGAAATGAGTTTATTGTTTCATCAAGCGTAAAAAGACTCAGAAAAATACTGAGTTTATTGTTGTTGTTGATGGTGCTTGCCTACAAAAGTACCGGGAAAAGTACTAAAGGACTTATCTTGCTGTTTTACAGACTTAATACGATCCTTGTTTTCATTTTCCTGGGAAAACATCACGTCTGTAGACGAAACATACGTATGTGTACGCTTTTCATTGTAATAAACTAGGCCTCACTCTAGCGAAGGTGATTATCTTTGGACACCTCGTAGTGAAAGCTCAAGTATCCTTCATGTATTTAATTGCACTTTATTATAAATTTTTTGTACAGTGTGACACCGTCCGTTGATGTGGGTCGCCGCATGCAAATCCAGTTGATGCTGTCAGGAAACACTTTCGACCTTTCTCTCCAGTTTCCTCGTTTATGATTTGCCAGTTCGGATGTAACGCAGGCTAGATTTGCCTTAATAAAAATGTTTTTCCTACTCTTTTCTTTCTCAAAATGACAATGCTGTACCCTTCTGTAACTGCTGAAAGTACATTTAACTGTTCAAAAGACAACATGATTCAAAACAAACGCAAAATCAAAAGGGAAACTGATGTCGCGTACGGAAAATTTATTTCAGAAATTTTCAATGTTTTGCTGAAAAGACTCTCAAGGGAGGGGAGGGAGTGTAATGTTTTGATAGCTGTCAGCGATTACTGCTGACCAAAAGTAACGTTACGAGCATGTCACAAAGGATTTCCATGATTCTCTTCTCTGATTGGCTAAAAATCGATCACATGATCTTAGTTTCACTCCCCGTCACTTTATATAGGCAGCCATATGTATTCAGTATTGATGAGCCCGCGCTATCTTATTGTGGAAAACCGCAAAAAACGTCATCAGCCACAGGAATCCCAATATACTGATGAGCCCGCGCGCAATAACCAAAAACCGCAAAACGCGTCATCACCACAGGCAACCCAGTTTCTGCCGTGCTCCCTTGCTCTATTGTATTGAATACTTACACACATATTGATACATCGTGTGGTGTATCTCGTTTGACATCAATTGTCGTAGTCGTTTTAATTTCGGGTTCTGTTACTGTTGAACTTGCCGAAGAAAATTCTAGAGTTGCTTGTTGTGCAACACAAACTGAAAGACATTTCAACAAGACGCTGTATTAGTGTTACTCGGGGTTCTGCAATCCAAAATAATAATGTTTGACGGAATTCGCGTCCATGTTGTATCGGGTCTAAACCACTCAGCTTCGCCTCGTGGTGTTAAACCCGATAAAGCTCTCCTGCTCGTTTATTCCCTGCTGACAGAGTCTTCTTTCCTCCCGGGAAGAGAAGAGGAAGAAAGAAGACTCTGCCCCCATCCGTTGAATTCTCTGATCTAACCGCCGTCCACTGTTGTGGACGGGGAAACTGGTTTAAAAACCTGTTTTTTGAATAATAATTGTTTTGCGCATGACTAGAATAAAGTCTGCTGGCATATTTTGGAGCCCGCCAATATAAACGGTTGAATTTTCCAATTATTTGTCTGTTTGCCAACGGCCAACGGGATATGGTAAATATCTTATTTATCAAGCGGCAATTCGAGTGGCAATGGAGAATCGGCAAGTCGTCGATCATGTTTTGATTGTGTAATCGTCCCTGATTTCTGATCAGATGAAATCGTACGAAAAGTTCGGATTAAAGTGCAGTACAAAAATTCAAGATCAGTCCGAAGGGTCGTCCGAAGGTATTGGTGAGCCAAGAGACCATATAAATACTAGATACGAGTCCTGAAACACTTCAAAAGTGGCAACAACAATAATTTTGACCTTTGATTTGTTGATTTCACGTCTTCGCGTTGCGAATAGCCTCATCTGGTGTCAATCAATGTCACCCGTTGCTTAGGAATAGTAATGCATGCGCAACAGAGAATTCAACGGATGGGGGCAGAGTCTTCTTTCTTCCTCTTCTCTTCCCGGGAGAAAAGAAGACTCTGTCAGCAGGGAAGCTCGTTTATTAAAGAGTACATCAAATCCAACCATCAAAACTGTTACTATATACATTTGCAGTCATGAACGAAAATTGTTTGAAAAGCACAATAAAATATATAATTCAAGAAAAAAACTTCATCTACGCCATTCAGCTCTCTGTACCGTTATTATCATCACCTTAGTAACCATTGTTGTTGTGTTATTGTACGTAATTTTCGATTGATGCATTGCATTGTGCCATTATTTCGCTGATGATGGGTCTGGAACGCGCGAAAGCTCGGAATCAGTAAATCCGTCAAAAAACAGCCGTAGATCGATGAAGCTTATTTTCTTGAATTTTAATTGAATCCTACGCACAAACAATCCGATTGTAAACATATGTAAATATATCTCAATGTGTGTGTGAGTAGTGTCCCCCAATTAGTGCGCAAGCGCTAGAACACATTGGACACTTAAATAAACAGTTATTATTTATTTATTTTTTGTTTACGTTTACATCTAATACGACACACATGCGCAGAGTATATGTGTCCACCTCAGCTACACCGGCATCCCACATTGGAAAGATATCTTGAACTTGCGACTAGCATGCCATGGGGGCTTTCAGAACTTATGTCGGTGAGACTTTTTGCAAGTGGCCTGTATAACTGATTCTAAAACTCATTAATAATGTATTCATGATCCATTAGGCCAATGGGAGCTGTCCATTTGGTCAGGTGCATGGACCTTTATGTAGTATTTCAACAACGAGTGCGAGTTTTTGATCAGAGGTTCTAAACACCGAGATATAGATGAAGCACGAGGCTCCGGCCGAGCATCTGTATCGAGGTGTTTTGGAATCCCCTGATCAAACACGAAGCACGAGTTTTTGAAATGGCTTCTCAAAAGAATGATATAACAATTAGACCTTTTGTTTTTGATATTTTCTTATTAGGCGCTTATTGTTTCAAACCCGGCAATTTTGAGAGTATTAATATATTTTTTTGTTCACCAATATTCATCAGTGTGTTGTAGGTAAGCCAAAGGTCTTGGGTTCGATTCCCGATATGTGTATTTATCAGCAATTTTTGTTTTATGTGCCGCGGGATAGGGTATGGTTTTTGAGCTCCCAGGTCTGGGGTAGGGTATCATTTGTTTGCCTTTTTAGGCTGGGATCGGGTACGTTTTGGTCTGGTATAGGGTATGGTTTCCGCAATAACGCCACTATCAGTCGCTATCAGTTTACATATCCCTTTAGCACACTTTCAATCTGGCATAGGGTATACATTTTTAAGCTTTAGTCTGGGATAGGGTGTACATTTTTAAGCTTTAGTCTGGAATAGGGTATGGAAAATCAAAAATTTAGGTCTGGGATAGGGTCAGGGTTTTGAGGTGTCCGCGGCACACCCCTACCCAAAAATATCCTTAGTACCCCTGAAACACAGGCCTGTATGCAAAGGTCTCAGTTTTAGTATCGCATCACTAGCGATCTTCACATAGGAAATTTTGGAATAATATTACTAGATTCCTACTGATACCTACATGTACAATGTCACAGACATCTCTTACCTACAAATTTGTGATTTTATTTAACTTTTGGTCGTCTGTATATCCGATACAGACACTGATGAATAAAACATCAGTTCCATATCAGATCAGGTATTGCTGGTTTGCAATCAATCCCTGCCGATTTAAAGTAATCCATGTTGGAGGTATAAACAAGAAAAGCTAATGAGGAATGCTTTGTTATCGACGGGAACCAGCATGGCCGCCATGACGTCACGTGCAAACCAGCAATAGAGTACCGAAGTGTGACGTCACGAAAACAATAATTTTCGCTTTATCAACTTTCGATCCCTGATTTCGAAAGAACATCAATAAAGAAGCTTACATGCCAAATTTGAGAGCAATCGTTAATTAAATAGCGGCTGAGATATGGCCAGTTGAATATATAATTTCCCCACACAAATCACTGTAATTTCGGCTTGGATCATAACTTCTCATACATCATTAGCCATTCATTTCGCATCGGCCAATGAGCGTTTTCGTTTTAGGTCACATGTTGGTTTATTGAAACCCAGGATAGAACAACAAACTTAATTATGCAAGTGGGTAGGCCTTTGAAGCCGTGGGAATTTGCGGGGTAAAGCGTTGCTGATTGGCTAAATGTTTCGTACCTGGAAATCGCTTTCAGATATGATATTTATGCAAATGAGTAGTAACTGTATCTGGAATTATATATTTCCAGATACATTTACTACTCATTTGCATAAATATCGTTTCTGGAAGCGATTTCCAGGTACGAAAAATTTAGCCAAAGAGCAAGAACGTTTTACCCCGTAAATTCCAAAAAAATAATATCAACACTTGCATTATCAAACGTTTGTTACTCTAAACTTCAAAATTTCCCCAACGTCGGTGACAAACGAGAACGTCTTGTGGCCTATGTGAGAAACAAATAATACAAATCTAATAATTGTTAGTAACAGATAAAGAGGGAAATAAATAAATTGATAACAGCACAAATAACCCATAGAACCAACACCTTTATTATCTATTTCGTTCTGTAATCCTTTCTTATTTAAAGGAAACATTGATGGTACAGTTGTTAAATACATTATTCGATAAGTTCAGTTGCTCTGCAATTCTACCAGTATCATTAGAATATTGTCTTTCTAAGGCTTCGAAGTCAAAAGATCTTACAATCTCGTCAAATTCATCATCTGAAAAATCTAATTCCTCCTCTCCCTTTACACTAGACTGCTGAGCAATCACTGCACTTGTACCTGGTGCGCTTGATACAGTAGTTACTGCCGGTGGTGGCGCGATGCATTTTTTTGCTCTTTCTCTGCTTTTTCATAGGTAAACAAAACTGAGGAAACATGTCCCGTTCGCTCTCTTATCATCTTCTCTTCGTGTTTACACTTCTTTAACAGATTTGAGAGCCTCTTCCGAGGAAAGAGGCTCTCTAAAACGCTTAGCTGGAGAACTTGAAGATTCGTCCGCCATCACATATGCTGATGAGTGATGAGCTGAGTCGCAATGCCAGACTTGCAATTTCATGTGGAATTCTCATCTCGCAACCAAAAAGCACGCAAAATTAAACCACCATTGTTTTATTAAAACGCCTCTGCGATATGAATGGCTAATGCTATATGAGAAGTATGTTCTAAACCTCGCCAGTGTGTTGGACACGGTTTCTAGATCCGAGTGCCATGAACAATGCCGAGGCGCATGTCCAACACACTGACTCGGATTATAAATATTACTTTATGAAATTACAGGGATTTGTAGGGGGAAATTATATATTCAAATGGCCATATCTCAGCCGCTATTTAACCGATTTCTCTCAAATTTGACGTCATCACTTCGGTACTCTATTGTGTCTGTAGTTGGGTATATATAAAGGCTCATGTTTTAGAATTTGCCACAATGTGATCGTAATTCGTATACAGCCAATTGCAAACATTCTGTAAATCAAGTATATCAGTATATCCATATAAGCGCTTTATAAGTTATTATTATTATTATTATTATCGGGTGCATTATGGATAATACTATTTTAGAGTTTTTCCACAAAATATACAGCAGAGACTTAAAAACAACAAACTAGAGACTAAAACACATAACATTCTAGAGTTTCATCAATGTTGCTTGCGTGAAACATCATTTAGGGGACTTTTTCAATTACCCATAATGCACCCGATATATGGATATACTGATATACTTGATTTACATAATTTTTGCAAAGGGCTGTATCGCGATGTTTATATATGTACACCTGTTTTCAAAAACGTTGCCCTTTTACAAAATACAAATTAGCAAAATAGCAAAAAGGGAATTAACTAGAGAAACAAAAGAAATGCGCTCAAGCTGAACTCTGGCTCATTGTTTCTCTAATCAATTCCTTTTTACTATTTACTAATTTGTATTTATTAGTTATTAGTTATTAGTTATTGAGGGCCACAAGTTCATTAGCTTTAGCTATTTAGTGCTACCCTCGTAAAATAAAGGCTTTATTATTATTTTGTAAAAGGACAAGGTTTTTGAAAACAGGTGTATGTCAATATATAACAATCACCCGGCTAAATGCTGTGTTCAGCAAAGTCAACAACAGCAAACAAGTCAACAACAGTGACGAGCGTCAAACGCATTCATGTTCATTCATTCATTCATTAATATTTAAACTTCTAGTATACTATACTGCGTTAAAAGTAAACCGATTAAAGATTAAAGACTAGGCTACCTAACAGCAGTGAATGCTGACGGTGAATGCATTGCCACGTAGTTGTGTATAAGGTTTGGTGAGGGAGGTACTGTAGTTGTTATGAACTGATATTGTGTTTTATGTAAGCACAACGTGTATTCATTTCCCTCTAGAGTGCACATGATACTGCATCAAACAATCTGATTTGTGAATAGTTTTGACAGTATTATATCAGGGGCGTAGCTAGCCTTTAAGCCATTAAGCCCGTGCTTAACAGGAATTTCCGTGATTTTATTGTCAGTAGCCAAAAGGCCGCAATTTCTTCTACTGTCCACTAAAAACATTGTTTGGTTTTAATAAAATCATGACAGTATGTACGTCAAAAAAATATATTAGAAACGACCAAATGGTTTGGAGCGAACTGTTTGAGTGTGCAAAGGAGTTAGCAGCAGGTTGTGACATCGCCGGAGCCCTGAGTGCCAAGGGTGTCTTCAGTCTAGTCCAGTAAGACCTTTACCCGAATGTCGACACTATTATATTTGCTGACGTTAAAAAACGTTATCAGGGCCGTAGCTAGCAATAATTTTGCCGGGCTCGTTTTTTTACGCGGTCAATGGCTTTAAGCGGCTTACTTGAGTAGCACAGGTGACAGAACTGACAAGATTTACCTTGTGGTTGCTGCCAACGAGTTTGTGGGGCGAAATAAAAACAGAAAGCAGGTCTTTGGAAGATGTACTGCAAACGATATGCCCCGAAACTGTTAACTAGCTGTAGTTCACTGATCTATTGTGCAACCGTTCAATGCCGAATGAATATGGTGTTTCCTTTGGTATGGACACTAGATCTCGTTTGAATAACTATAAAACACACATCAATATGCATGTACACCTAATTATATGGTTTACATGTCTGCATGCTTTATAATTCAGCCACAATATCAATTTTCTGTCAGTTTGAACTTGCTGCATAGAAACTACTTTCAGAAGGCAGGAAATGCTATTTCAGGTACCCTATACCTCACAAATATTCGGCGGAGTATGCCCCCGCATCCCCCACTGACTCGCGCTTTCGCCACATTTGTTTGTTCATCCCGGTCATGAATCTGCAATCGAGTGGGACTGGGAACGAGACCACGAGACTAATCAACAATATCTCAACACGACGACCTCTTTCTTCGCAAACCCACAAGAAAGATTACAAAGCACAAACCAATCAGGGGAAGCACCTGAGGTCAAGGGGCAAAAATCTAAGTCTATTCTCGTCTATATTTAGATTGAAACAAGACGCTCTAGTAGCGCGAAGTCGGGCTATTAACGTTTTTACTGATATACTGTAAAGTTCCGAAAGTTAGCCTCCTCCGCAGGCTATTCTATAGCTCGGAATACTGAATATTGGTCCACAGGCCGGCCATACCAAACGTTATGACAATGACAATGACAGTTGCGTGACGAGGGAGACTGTTTGTTGGTGATCATAGATAAAGATATCGAATCAGACGTATTCGGTACGTCTTGAGGTTGCATCGGGTCAGATGGTTCTGATAACTTCCATCGTTTGTTTTTGTTTAAGATATTTTAAAAGCTTACACTGAAAGGCTTCAATAGCACTATGCACGTACTGAAGTAATTCTATACTCAAACGGATCAAATAGTTCGCTCTTGTTTATGTTGGTGCCCATGCGTCTCTCATTATGAACTTCATTTCAGAACGCAATTGCACCAGGGCACGAGTGTGAACGCTCAATGAGCGTCTTGTTGTTATTTGGCTTTGTGTTAGTGAGATGACTCATGCTCTCAGTTTGATCAGACAGACAGACAGACAGACAGACAGACAAAATGTTATTTATTCACGGTAAGAAACATCAGCTTAGAATAATATACAATACTAACAAGCCGCAAGGTCGATTATTTTGCGAACAGCAGGAAGCTAATGTTGCTATGGTTTCAACCGCAGATTACGAACATAGTGTTAATCAAATTTGGGGGTCTCTCTTCATGTTGTCTTAGATGTTTTATAAATATAAAGCAGAAATCCACGATCATTGGCTTTTATAATATTGGATTATACCTTATTCGGCAATCATGAAGATTTTTGCGCCAAATTCATTTTATTGCCAAGCAAATAACCGGGGCTGAAACATGCTTTCTGACGACCATTTAAAAATATGCTTCGAGTCTTCTTTTCGACTCTGAAAGTCGTCAAGAACTGGTTTGCGTTAAACACCAGTGTTTGTGGAATATGTCGACTTAATTACAGATACATGTATAGCTATTCGGCAGGACTTGCTTACAATACCCCTATAGCTACAAGATGGAGAAACTACTGATTTCGGCAAAGCTGTATAATGCTGACTGCAAAGGAAAGTAAGTGTATGTTCCGGATCACCGTTTGCTATTTTAGCAGGTAATTTACCAAAGAAAGTCACAATATATTCTGATTTTCTGATGTCAGAACTATTTGCTACGATATTTAAACTGCAGAGCAAGAATTAACACGGAGACCTTCGCCGATCAGAACCAGAGCCAGAGTAGAGGTGATTGGTAGGGGTTTGTATGGTATCAATACGATATGGAGAGAAGTATTAATAGTGTGTTTTAACATTAAAATGCTATCAGATAGATAGGATAAAATGTTTTGTAACGAAACTGAGATTATCGTGTGTGAGTGTTGATGCAAGACGGATGGCAAAGGTCAATATGAAGTGGAAGGCGATTGGATAAAAGTACCTGACTGTAGGGAGGCCGATGATTGAATTAGGCCAATTCGGACAAAGCTAGAGTAAAGTAGGGTAGAAATATTACCCTGGTCCCAGAGGCACTGACTGACCTACACTCTCCCTCTGGGACCAGGGTATAGAAATATGGATAGTAAGGGCGGATATGGACTGAACTTAAGCTTGGCATGAGATAATGAAGAAAATAATGTTATATAGTGAAAATACAGAAATTCTTTCAAATTCTATCTCTCTTCTCTCCTTTGAATCTTTCAGGCGGCACGCCCAAGATTCTTAGGAAATTCTTTCAAATTCCCTCTCCTCTCTTCTCTCCTTTGAATCTTTCTTAGGAAATTCTTTCAAATTCCCTCTCCTCTCTTCTCTCCTTTGAATCTTTCAGGCGGCACGCCCAAGATTGTTAGGAAATTCTTTCAAATTCCCTCTCCTCTCTTCTCTCCTTTGAATCTTTCAGGCGGCACGCCCAAGATTCTTTGGAAATTCTTTCAAATTCCCACTCCTCTCTCTTCTCTCCTTTGAATCTTTCAGGCGGCACGCCCAAGATTCTTAGGAAATTCTTTCAATAAATTCCCACTCATCCTCTCTCTCCTCTTTCCTCTCTCCTCCTCTCTCCTCTTTCCTCTCTCCTCCTCTCTCCTCTTTCCTCTCTCCTCCTCTCTCCTCTTTCCTCTCTACTCCTCTCTCCTCTCTCCTCTCCTTTGTCAGTGTTCTTAAAAAAATGATGGGCTTTACGATCTTCTTTTAAGTAATAACGCAAGATCGAGACGTTGATTTTCAGAACAGTTGAAAATATCTGGCCCAGACAATTTCGATTTCGTTCTTTATTCTGAGGCGTCTCATTTATGAGATGTTCTTCATACAAGCTTAATGATAAGTTTTACTTCAAAATACCCTGGTTCCAGAGGCTTTGTTATTATAGAGCTTAACAAAGCCTCTGGAACCAGGGTAACTTCAAAATAAATACAACGCAATTTTAGAGAAAATGTTTAAATAGAATAATATATCCTGAATAAGCAAAATTCAAAGCTCTTTTAATAGAACGATTCAAAGCTCTTTTAATAGAACGATTCAAAGCTATTTTATAGAACGATTCAAAGCTCTTTTAGTAGAACGATTCAAAGCTCTTTTAATAGAACGATTCAAAGCTCTTTTAATATAACGATTCAAAGCTCTTTTAATAGAACGATTCAAAGCTATTTTATAGAACGATTCAAAGCTCTTTTAATAGAACGATTCAAAACAAGTCATCAGTACGGTTTCATGCTGTTTCACGCTGGTTGAGGAACAAAAGCTTCGCACCTACTTAATTCTTAATCCCCCACAAATATTTAAAACACGCGGAATTCAATTCCGCTCTTCGCAAAATAATCGACCTTGCGGCTTGTTATAATCTTCATCAATCTTTCACAAGCTATAACATTTGTTTCATAGATATCTTGATTTTGTTAATCTGTCTTTTGCCATTACTGCCGCTGCCGGCCTATATGGCATTTCCATAATATGGGTCGTCTGTGCTTTCTGCTAGATAATCAATCAACCAATAAATAACTTTATTTGTGTTTTAATTGGGAACACTTCAAAATACCGGACGGCGAACTTAAGCTTTGAATAGGGATGTCCGCTTTAGCGGCGGGTCGCGATAAAAGGCTGAAACTGAGACGGCGAAAACGGAAACGGAAACGGCTGAAAGAGCGGAAAGTGCGGAAAGTGCGGAAAGTGGTAAAAAGCTGAAACGGCAGAAAGTGGGAAAAAGCTGAAACGGCGGAAACGGCGGAAAAGTGGTAAAAAGCTGAAATGGCGGAAAAGTGGTAAAAAGCTGAAACCTTTCCATAATCACAGACCTCTTCATTTAATTTCCTTAACGTTTGTATATGTTTGTAAATTAATAAATTAAACTGCTCGAACGTGTGATGTCCTACTACTTTGGCTATCTTTTCATGGTCGATAGTAGGGACTGCCTTCTCTAGTAAGTCATGTTATTTCCAATTGAGTCACCGAGCTGCAATTGGGGAACGTCATTTAAATACGACGAGTGGATACAGTTTATATTCATGCTAAGCTATCTTATCTACACGCTTGATATCATGGAATAACACTGGATGCATGTTAGCACGTACTTACCTCGAGAATGGTGAATACTCATTATCACTGCTTGAACTACAGGTACTTTGCTCGTCGTCTATCCAAATTACCTCTGGGGGTAAAGGGCTCTTTTGATCCATCGTGGATCGTAGCACTTACAAAAGACAACTGACACGAGCTGGCACGAGTGTCATTATAATTTGAGAATTTTCCTGGAATTTTCGGAACTATACGGTAGTATTCGCGACTATTCGGCCCTATTCGTTTATATTCGTTATTAATCGTTATTTTCTGCTCAAAGTCTGCAAAATCAAATGTTTTAATTCATATACATGCAAAATTTTAAGGAAATTAAATTCAGCATCTGAGTATCGAAGAGCGGAGGTCTGTGACACCACAGGTAGCCCAAGCTCAGTATCAGTGGCGTAAATACAGTAAATGTATGGGCTTTCTTGTTCTGGTGTACTTGAATAAATAAATAAAAAATCGTTTGCATTTATTCGCCTCGTACTTGTTCCTTGTGTTGTCCTTTACCTCTGTAGGAATTTCTAGGCCATTTCGCTTGAAATTGAGAGAGTTACGGCAGTTTAAAAAAATATTCCCTACCAGTAAGAAAATATAGAAGGTAGGTCACTCATGGCCGCCAGCAAACTCACATGGTCCCACTCAAATGCTCGTAAATCTCTCGAAACTAGACATAACGCCAAATTTCTTTCGGTAAACTGTAGTCCAATACAAGTCCGATAAATCACACTGCCATTCCCTTCTCTTACTCATCGCTATCTGCATCCAAGAGCAAGGTTTTTGTGACTTTCATCGCAACATGAACCTCTGTACCTTCAAGTCTGACACGGATTTTGAACGGCCGTACCAAAAATGCACACACCGGGGAGGGACAGAGGTACAATACAATACAATAGTTTATTTCAACACGTGTCGTCCAGGAGCGTGAAGCTCGTTAAAATACGAACGTGCAGTATATAAGAATATAATCAAGTTGACACTTGAATAAAATTTCGTTCTATCATAGATTACAGTATTACTTCTGTCAAATTAATGCTTCTGATTTCAAGGAAAAGACCTTTGGAGCAAATTCCAAATGGGGTATTGAAAATCAACACGAATTCGAAGAAAAGATTTTGTTATAATCTCTGACTGAGATATGGTTGCAATCCCCACGGGAGGGTACGGAAATTGTATTCAAGTGTCAAATGTACCTCTGTCCCTCCCCGGTGTGTGCATTTTTTGTACGGCCGTTCAAAATCCGTGTCAGACTTGAAGGTACAGAGGTTCATGTTGCCGATGAAAGTCACAAAAACCTTGCTCTTGGATGCAGATAGCGATGAGTAAGAGAAGGGAATGGCAGTGTGATTTATCGGACTTGTATTGGACTACAGTTTACCGAAAGAAATTTGGCGTTATGTCTAGTTTCGAGAGATTTACGAGCATTTGAGTGGGACCATGTGAGTTTGCTGGCGGCCATGAGTGACCTACCTTCTATATTTTCTTACTGGTAGGGAATTTTTTTTTAAACCGCCGTAACTCTCTCAATTTCAAGCGGAATGGCCTAGAAATTCCTACAGAGGTAAAGGACAACACAAGGAACAAGTACGAGGCGAATAAATGCAAACGATATTTTATTTATTTATTCAAGTACACCAGAACAAGAAAGCCTATACATTTACTGTATTTACGCCACTGATACTGAGCTTGGGCTACCTGTGGTGACACCACTGGAAAGTTAATTATGGAAAGGTTTCAGCGTTTTACCACTTTTCCGCCGTTTCAGCTTTTTACCACTTTTACGCCGTTTCCGCCGTTTCAGGTTTTTCCACTTTCCGCCGTTTCAGCTTTTTTCCACTTTCCGCACTTTCCGCTCTTTCAGCCGTTTCCGCTTTCCTCCGTTTCAGTTTCAGCCTTTTATCGCGACCCCTTTAGCGGCACTGGCACAAGCTATGCCAAGCATAATTTATTTTATAATATATTTTCTCTTTACAGAAGTCGTACACTAAATATTTGAATAGAGAACGAATTATCAACACGTAATTTCAATTTGACACGGTTTTCTTTGTTTTTTCCACCTTTTTTTATGAAGAAAAAAATATTTGATAAATACCGACTTATCGGGAATCGAACCCAAGACCTTAGGCTTACTAGACCACACTGTACACTGTATACCATTGAGCTAACTGATAAATATTTCTGGACAAAAAATGCTTTAGCTGGGTTTTTTTTGATGAAGCTCGTTAACATTACAGTATACAGAATGGTAAAGCATTTGTTTTGCAATTCCACTTGGGAAATCAGGAACCATAACCTGATTAATGACGTCTTTCTCATAGGACCGTGTTTTGTTTGAAAATCTTTGTCAAACTTTCGCTCGGGGTAATGGCATGGAATATATTAACCTCGGGCGACCTCGGTGAATATATCCCATAACCCCTCGCTACATGTCGATAACCTACACATAGATCTTTGTAAACTATGTTCTTGATACTTTGTCAGCCTCAACAGTTTCCATGAAATGTGATCTTTGAACCCATATTGTAAGAAAATCAGTTGAAGAAACCTCCGGGAGCTCGAGGAAGGTAGACTCTTTAAACATGACGAGTGTCTTTGCGTTCTTGCATCATGGTGCATACCTTATCGATCCAACTAGAGTGGGTGGAATTTTTAGGGGCAAGGCTAATTAAGGTTAATTTTAAATATTATACTTTTCCACGATATGTAGTTGGACCAATAAACTTCATGACAACCTGCATTACTTTCATCCTTCTCATTTCATATTTCCTTGAAATGGAGACCACAGTCTGATTCGTACTATTAGTCAACACTTTTTTAAATTAAAGTATATACTTCTTGATCAAATGAGTTACAACTCATTTTTGATGTGATTACATGCAAACATTTTATGGAAAAAAATCGTGCTTTACACCTGTAATTTCATTTGATGAGTAATTAAGCCAGTTTTCACTGACGCAAGATAAGAAAACATGAATACATCATTCTGACAATGGCATATTTCAACGAAGGTAATAACATTTTTTCTGAGAGCTGCTATTTATATTGATACTGGCTACACAAGTACTTATGCTTGCATCGCTAGTGAAATCCAGGTGGCGGATGTTCAAATATTTTTCAATGGATAACAGCATCAACTAATCCACTCAATAAAGATCCAACGGATAGCGCTATCCACTTTATGAACAATCCGGGACCAGGATGTTCACTGCGTCTAGTCACTATCTTGAAAAGTACTCTCTCACTTTATGGGCCTCTGCAGCCTCCTTTACCGAAGATAATAAATCTGGAAGGGCATCCTCTATTTTTCTTTTTTTCTGCTCAACAAAATGAGAATATGAAAATATGGGAATATAGTATGAACTCACACTGCTAGACGTATTACATGTAAAATATTATACCAATTTTCTATTTTCCTGTATAAACCGGTATAGGTCAGTAGCCGGTCCAGATGGTTTCGTATCTTTCGACAATTTACCGTAAATAAATTATGAATGTAATTCTGTCAAAACTCACCAAATCGGCTAACGCAGTGTTTACATTCTTATATACTTTGACCCATTTCAAATCTGCATTGACATACATGGAAATGAAATGGAATTGTTTGGAACAATTAAAAAAAGCTCTTGTTCCCAAAGGTTTTGAATTGGGTTAAATAATGTAAACATTGCGTTAGCCGATTTTATCTATGAAGTATTCAAAATCATTTTGGAGACTGTTCTTTTCCAAATTCTTTCCCCGGCGGCTTTGTTTTACAAACAATGACTTTCTGTGAAATACAGTCACAGCTAACTGGTTTTAAACAATGGTCCCTTAATTTGTGCCAAACTTGAGCTTATGCCGCTAAAACGGACATCTCTAATCGCACCGAAGGAAGAGCTGTTCCTTATTGCCACTGAGCAGTTTAACTGGTTTACAACAATGCATTTCAAAACTACTTTCTACAATTACCCCCCACTCGCTGTAAAAATGCATGGAATTACTGAAGCTGACAGCTCTTTTGTAAAGATACTGTCAACATATCATGAATGCAATACCAAGCCCCCAAACTAAACATAACTGAGAATCGAAACTACAGTGAATTTATCAATGTTATTGTTATAAACAAAAGTTCGACAGTAAGTTCGTCTTTCTTGAAATTCAGCTTACTTAATACCCTATACAATTTAAATTAAACTGGGATAGAAGAATGTTATTGTTATAAACAAAAGTTTGACAGTAAGTTCGTCTTTCTTGAAATGCAGCTTACTTAATACCCTATACAATTTAAATTAAACTGGGATAGAAGAATCTAATCACAAGAATATGAAGCTTAGTATGAACTTACTCTACTCAGCAGAATACTTGAATTATTGCACACTTAGAAATTGTAAATTAGTCATGAAAGCGGTATTAATTATCTCAGTGTTTATTGGTTAACATTTCTGTCGCCTTTGGTGTATGATTAATTGTTTAAATAGTTTAACAATTATAACCACGATTAAACGAGTGATGTCTAGTGCTGCCATACATACCTTGACAATGTTGGCTAAAACACAAAACAGCCAGTAAAGCACTGATGGATGTGAAAGTCCTTGAAGGTGCCATGATCACTGCTATCAGATACCTATCCACATACCGCTTGACTACTGGAATGAAGGTAGCATGATTTTGCCATTTGTTATGGCTTACGGCAGTGACGTCATTCAAATCCCGAGAACAGCCGCTGAACCTCGGCGACCCTGATCCCCCTCCCTCCTCTGTGTATGGGCTAGATATTGGCCGGAGTTCCAGCTGATCATCCCACACGCCGAGTAAACGCTCAATGAG
This sequence comes from Actinostola sp. cb2023, assembly GCA_033675265.1. NCBI lineage: Eukaryota > Metazoa > Cnidaria > Anthozoa > Actiniaria > Actinostolidae > Actinostola > Actinostola sp. cb2023. The sequence goes on along the minus strand of JAUJYZ010001287.1, from coordinate 27,703 downwards.
CGTCTAGTTTTTTAATGTCATTAGAGTGATGGCACTTAACCCGTGTAACAAAATATAATAGTTAGTGACTAATAGTCAAAGCAAAGCAAACGAAAACAATGGAATAAGTGTCTAGTAATATCTACTTGGCTAATATCTGTTTTTAAGGGGAATATTGTACAAACTTGATCTAATATTTTTTTTTAAATCGAGAAAATCGATCCAGGCCTCTGGCGGCCTGAAATTGGCTTGAATCCAGCGGGAAAATAGTACCTCTAGAAAATCGCATGGCGCGAAAAAATAAAGACAGCTAAAGCGAAACTGTCTTATATTCATTTTAGAAAGGTGCTACATGATATCTGAGTTAAAATCTAGGTATTTACTGCAAATCAAAACGTGGAAATAAAGGTTAACAAAGCAGGTCTTTCCTATTTACATTTCACCGTTATTATGCGATTAATATTTTCTATATGTGCGGTTACTCTGATATCTCTAAAACTCCGTCTACGTAAGCTTAGAATGATATATTGAAAGATATCTCAGAATTGATTTGGGTTTTTAATTGTGCGCCTTTTACCAAACTCCAGAACTTCAAGCATTTCGGCTTGAAATTTAGTGCAACATTTGAACACACGCCATATCTGGGATCAAACAACTCAAACTTGAAGCCCAAATTCGCCACTAAAAATCAAAGCTAATTATAAGTCCGCACACTATTTAGTCCAGTCCCGGACTCACTTTCTATCCGCTCCGACAAGCTGAAGTTGCGGAGGAAAGAGGGTCCAGTATAACTTGCATGCGCATGGCAGCTTAGCAGCCAATCAGATCGGAGCTGAATAGACCAAATCAACTAACACAATGTTTACATTCTTTGACCCGTTTCAGATCTTTTGGGAATGCGATTCTTTGTCTGTTGTGATTTCGATTTTAATAGAGCATTGACATGGAAATGAATGGAAAGTTGTTTGCAAAGGTTTCGAATAGACCTCTTTAGCTTGTATGCAAATTGCCCATTTCAGATCATGTGATGTAAACACTGATATTCTCTGGAGAATTGTTCCTTTATATTTCTGAAATTTATTCGTTTATATTGAAAGGACTAATTCTCCAGAGAATACCAATGTTTACATCAGATGATCTGAAATGGGCAATTTGCATACAAGCTAAAGAGGTCTATTGGGTTAAAGAATGCAAACATTGCGTCAGCCGATCAGTTTGTCTATTTTCAAAGCCCGCAATGTAATATGGCCTGTGATTTGTTTACCTCACGTGGATCTGTCGAAATAAAATGGAATGAAATGGCTGACAGCGCGTGCAGATTAATAAAGAATAAATCAGGGGCTTTCCAAAGCCCGTACTCAAATTAACACTGTTCAAACTTATAATAATATTATAAGTAAGGGTTAGAGAATAACGCGAGTGCTTTATGGGATTTAGAGCTCCGAGCAGCAGATAGAAGGCCACGAGGCGCGTAGCGCAGAGTGGCCCTTCTATCAATGCGAGGCGCTCTAAATTCCATAAAGCACGAGTGTTTATTCTCTAACCGTTTTAGAATATAGTCATACTCACGAGAGTATTCTTTGGCTGCATGTCAGTTGCTTTCCCAAAGGAATACTGATTTCAAATGCAAATAATACGCTTGCTGTAGTCAGTTGTGTGTGACTTCAGTCAGTGGAGTGAAGATGAATATCCGATGGCTAGCTTGAGGCTTTTGAATACGAAGCTTGCAACGCTAGAAATCACCGGTATTTGTTGTGGAAATGAAGAGCAGAAATCTCAAAGTTTCTTCAAACCAGTTAGAACGGACGAAATTGAAAAATGAGAGAAATAATGGACACCAAAGAAAACTCAAGCATCACGATGTGGACATTTAATATATTGAAAGATTGGGCTACCTATATCGCAATAATCATACGGAGAACTTGGATGACTGATGAATATCCGTACATCTACACTTCTTGTAGAACATGGAGAAACTCGTTTGTGATTTCATTTTGAACAGTAAGTGACTCGCTACGTTTCTTTAGTGTTTAGCATAGCCCGGGTTATGATCTGTATTTCTCATGTATCAGTATTCATGTATAAATCTAATAACTGTCGAGATTAAACTAAAATTGCATTAGAATATGTTTTGTATATAGTTTAGTACACGTTGTATATTAGAGTGCAAATATTATATCCGTGAAATAAGAGCCAACGACAACAATGATAAAGCATTTGATGCTATTTATTAGTACTATTCACAATACTCGCAAATGAAGCGCGAGGTGTATTTACACCAAATAAGCACGAATAAGTATGGAATGCGCATGGGTATGAATACTGGATTCCCCTGGGAGGATTATAAATATCAACGAGCACTCCTTCTCAGCTCAGTCGCTCAGTCTTCAGATCAACGCGAGAGAGAAGACAGTGGAACGGCCCACCCTCCCAAACCCCGGGAAATTCGTGTTGAAACCGTACCATCGAAACGTACCACCACTCCTTCACGCGCTCGATCACTCTTCTTCCCATCCTTAATAGACCCTAATACAATGAGCGCGAGTTGCGAGTGTTGTGTAATAGAATACTAATCAGTGCGCACTGCGTCATCTTTCACGTACCCTGGTTCCAGTGGCTACTGATCATCCCGGTGCTGAGGCTTCGAGGCTTCGGACTCGTCCTTCGGACTGGCGCCGGTCGTCAGTCGGACTCGCCTCTCGTCCTTCGGACTAGGGTATTTTCCACGTCGCGTCGCAAGCTGAATATGAAGCCATTTTAACCGATACAGGTAAAAGGAAATAAAGAGTATTAGCTTAACGTAGCCTTGTTTAGTTTTGTTGTTTCTTCTCCAGTTTTGAATTTAACTCCTTTCTCGACTCTACCCAGGAATGTTTGTCACTAGGTCACACAACATTCTACTGTATGTTGCTTGCGTTGCGAAGTGAAAGTGCATGTTTTCCATCTGATTAGTCTATTTTGTCTTTGAATCAAGCACCATAAATGAATGATATTACGAGATTAATACTACTAAACTCCAAGGAAACATATATTTTAATGACAATCTTTCCCAAGTAAGTCACTGATCAATGTAAACAAAGCGGCTGTAACGCTCCAATTACTACAGCCGAAAGCTGAGAACAAAGATTTTAAATGGAGAACCTTCTTCACAAAACCTTACATATCAGCTGCCAACAATGAAGGTGATCATAATAGTGTGTAGTCCAGTCCCGGACTCACTTTCTATCCGCTCCGACAAGCTGAAGTCGCGGAGGAAAGTACGGTTACAAAGCCTGTCTGATTTACAAAATGGCGGAGGCTCCAGTAAATCCTAGTTTAATTATTTTGATAATAATTTAATATTTATATTGCGCAGTTTCTCAGTTCTGTATGAGCGATATCAGTCGAATTTTTGGTAGAATTTCATCGATTTCGTGAAGTTTTCCCTCGCAAAGAGTAATAATGCGTCTTTCTGCACATACCGCAAACCTATTGTTCTGTGTTAGCTTCGTTCTATTGAATAACTTGGAGTCTTTTGTTGTTTCTATTGAATTACGTACAATGTGACCGGTGCCTGCAGAAGGAACCGTATTTAGAATATAGTCATACTCACTCGACCAATCAGCGCCCAGCATTTGTGCGCTCTATATCTCATAAAGTAAGTAATAGGGCTTTAACAATGGACTCATTAGTATTCTCTAAATAGAGAATACTAATAAAGCTCTTTGTTTTCTTTTGTTACAAAGCCTTATTAGTATTCTCTATATAGGGAATAACGCGTTCTAAACTAAATTGCGTTTTTCCAAAGTTGTAAAATTCAGTGTGAGTTCTACATTTCTCACTGAAAATAAAGCCGTTCCTGCAAGAATGCTATAACCGCAATGACAGTTGAAGTGCTTCCGTAATGGCCTATGAAATTCAACATCAATATTTTGCCTTCCGCACAAAATGAGGAAACTTGTCCCCTCAAAAAAAGAGCGTCCGAGTTGATAGCCATTTTCACCAGCTCATAAAAAGGTTCCAAAGTTTGGAACCTTTTTTCTAAACTCATGAATATGTCGAGTAGATATCCATTTTCACAAGCTCATAAAAAGGTTCCAAAGTTTGGAACCTTTTTCTAAACTCATGAATATGTCGAGTGGATATCCATTTTCACAAGCTCATAAAAAGGTTCCAAAGTTTGGAACCTTTTTCTAAACTCATGAATATGTCGAGTGGATAGCCATGTTCACAAGCTCAGGAAAAAGTTCCGTATAAACTCGTATAGAGCAGTCACATTAAATATAATACAGCAAAAAAATACATCCAAAAATATTTGAAGTTATTTATTATTATTGCGTAAACATGATTATGTAGAGCAGTCTGTTTTGCCATATAATATACCGGCCGGCATTAAACGGGTAACTTGTTTGAGAAATATATCTTCACTAACATTGATATAAGTATCACTATAAATATAATCTGAGTTGCGAAATATCTAGACATATTCTCAAGAGTAAATTATTATTAAATTAGTTCATTATTAGTCAACATGAATGAATAACACAACGCCAGCTGTCGAGTGTAACAGTCGTCTTTAATACAGCATTTGTACGTTCTTACGGCATTTCGTTCTCTTTGTTTGCCTGTAGATCTCTATTAGTTTCGTAGGTTTCTCCTCGATGTGGCTACATCTGTATAAAGACAGATCAAATTAAACTGTTTTTATAGCTCATATAAATATAAAGTGATTTGACAGATCAACGACCGACGGGCATTAAAGAATGTATAAACATGGGTAGCGTTCGTTACATATCGTCATATTGGAATCATCATGTTTTGATGCTCATAGAAATACGAGACTGAATATACACATGCATGTATAAAGTTATTGAACATATGTCGTTATATTGGAATCGTCAATGAATCCGACACCTGGATATATATGTTAGTAAACAGTACTCACTGGAAGTTCTGTAGTCCTCAATGCTGCTGAAAGTCTAAACAGAAACGGCGAAGAGCAAAATTAACGGCAAACGACTCTGGCTTGAGACTAGCAGTGACCTGGACACATGACGTGAACTCGGGGCACTAGCTAATTATGCTAAAACCGTATCCGGTTCAAATTCAATCCAGCCAATCACGACAAGTAACTTTTAATCCGCCTTAGGCATACAAAGACACATGCAGTGAGTCATGTTTGTGCTATGAAGATCTGGTACAATTTGATATATTTTGCCGTTTTGGTAACAGCATTGAGAACTACTTCCAGTGAGAACCGTTACTAACATATCCAGGTAAAATTCAAAACATGATAATTCCAATATAACGATATGTAACGAACGCTACCCATGTTTATACATTCTTTAATGCCCGTCGGTCGTTGATCTGTCAAATCACTTTATATTTATATGAGCTATAAAAACAGTTTAATTTGATCTGTCTTTATACAGATGTAGCCACATCGAGGAGAAACCTACGAAACTAATAGAGATCTAGAGGCAAACAAAGAGAAAGAAATGCCATAAGAACGTACAAATGCTGTTTTAAAGACGACTGTTACACTCGACAGCTGGCGTTGTGTTATTCATTCATGTTGACTAATAATGAACTAATTTAATAATAATTTACTCTTGAGAATATGTCTAGATATTTCGCAACTCAGATTATATTTATAGTGATACTTATATCAATGTTAGTGAAGATATATTTCTCAAACAAGTTACCCGTTTAATGCCGGCCGGTATATTATATGGCAAAACAGACTGCTCTACATAATCATGTTTACGCAATAATAATAAATAACTTCAAATATTTTTGGATGTATTTTTTTGCTGTATTATATTTAATGTCACTGCTCTATACGAGTTTATACGGAACTTTTTCCTGATCTTATGAAAATGGCTATCCACTCGACATATTCATGAGTTTAGAAAAAGGTTCCAAACTTTGGAACCTTTTAATGAGCTTGTGAAAATGGCTATCTACTCGACATATTCATGAGTTTAGAAAAAGGTTCCAAACTTTGGAACCTTTTTATGAGCTTGTGAAAATGGATATCCACTCGAAATATTCATGAGTTTAGAAAAAGGTTCCAAACTTTGGAACCTTTTAATGAGCTTGTGAAAATGGATATCTACTCGACATATTCATGAGTTTAGAAAAAGGTTCCAAACTTTGGAACATTTATATGAGCTTGTGAAAATGTCTATCTACTCGACATATTCATGAGTTTAGAAAAAGGTTCCAAACACTGGAACCTTTTCATGAGCTTGTGAAAATGGCTATCCACTCGAGATATTCATGAGTTTAGAAAAAGGTTCCAAACTTTGGAACCTTTTCATGAGCTTGTGAAAATGGCTATCTACTCGACAAAATAGTGAGCTTTTTTTCAAAACATGTTTTAGTTGGGAGGGTTTTGGGGTCTCAGCACTAACTACACTTTTTCAACATCGTTTTTGAAACTTTTTTTAGTACGAACGATTTCCAAACATTACAAGTACGGTTTTCTTTAAATTATACTATTCGGTTAAGAATCGATATTTATTTTTATTAATTTGTCTACAAAATCCCTCATAAAAGATGTGAATCTTACCGAGAAAAAACAAATTTCGTACAAATCCAATTGTTTACACTGAGAAAACTCCATAATTACGAGCCCTGTCTGTGTTTTGCTCGATTTTATGAGTTTTGGAAAAACGCATTTTAGTTTAGAATGCGTTGAATACTAATGACTAACTTAGAGAATACTAGAGTGCAAATATTATATCCATGAAATAGTTAACTAACTAAATAGTATTCTATTACACAACACTCGCAACTCGCGCTCATTGTATTAGGGTCTATTAAGGATGGGAAGAAGAGTGATCTTCGCGCCATTTCACTTCGCTGTGTCCCTTTCTATATCAGGTCAGTTAGCCCAAAATTCCTATCCGGAGGCCATTTATGGACTCCAAAACCCCCAATCTCATTCCCAATCTCATTCCCAATCTCATTCTCAATCTCATTCCTTATTATTATACTGTACTAACTTGTACGACTACGGTCCGATATTCCTATCATGCTAAACGTTGGCGCTTTGCCTCAACGCCGGGGCACGCCCACACAACACGTTTAATCTGGTTTGGTATATAGCTGCCAGTTCGAGTCCCAGAGGGATTCAGGACCTGGCTTAACTTCATGTAATATATATATAGCATGCACCCGCTAACGCTAGAGTTCCCATGGGTAATTTGTTGTATTTCTGCACTGGTCACCTCCTGGCTAACCCCAGTTTCTTTTCCCATGTAATCAACCCATAATATTATATTTCTCCTTTTTGTCAGAGTTGGTGTGTAGGTGTCTTGTAGGTGTGTTCTTCGCAAATGGGCTAGAACAAATGCGAAAACGGAACGTGTCAATTATGACTCTCAATACCATAGAAAAGCCAAACTGGATGAAGAAAACCGGGATTAGCAAGGTGACAGTAGAGACCCAGCAACAAACTGGGGGAGTTATTTAGGAACCCCTTTTTAAAAACTGACAACCTTCGCCAACCGGCAAAAATGAAAGGATTTTTTTTAATTTTTTTTATTTAATTTTTTAATTTTATTTATTTTTTGTAGTTTTTGTAGTTTTATTTATTTTTATTTATTATTATTATTTTTTATTTAATTTTTATTCATTCATTCATTTATTTGCTTTCTTTTTCTTTTTGTTACGAGTGATGTCCACAGAGGATGTTATTATTACATCAAGTTCAGTCTTTACCTCATCATATTGCCTCTGAAGGCCCTCAAAGAAAATACTACCTGTTCTTTGAATTCATCTTGTAAATTAATTTATTTATTCGTGCTATTCCTTTTATTTTTACTATCGCATTGTGAATAATGCATCAGTTTAACATCATACCTAACCATGGCCATTGATTTTAATTCATTTTACTTCAAACTCATCTCATTTCGTGGTCATTTCCAACCGTATTTGTGGTCATCCAATGTATCTCGCCAAAGAATCATTCCACAAATAATGCGTTTAATACAGTGCATAACCGTGACCATTGATTTTAATTCATTTTACTTCAAACTCATCTCATTTCGTGGTCATTTCCAACCGTATTTGTGGTCATCCAATGTATCTCGCCAAAGAATCATTCCACAAATAATGCGTTTAATACAGTGCATAACCGTGACCATTTATTTTAATTCACTTTACTTCAAACTCATTGCATTTCCGTGGTCATATTCAACCGTATTTGTGGTCATCCATTGAACATCTCGCCAAGGAATCATTCCACAAATAATACATTTTTACATCTTGCATAACCGTGACGATTCATTTCATTTCACTTTACTTCAAACTCATTGCATTTCCGTGGTCATATTCAACCGTATTTGTGGTCATCCATTGAACATCTCGCCAAGGAATCATTCCACAAATAATACATTTTTACATCTTGCATAACCGTGACCATTCATTTCATTTCACTTTACTTCAAACTCATTGCATTTCCGTGGTCATTTTCAACCGTATTTGTGGTCATCCATTGCACATCTCGCCAAAGAATCATTCTACAAATAATACATTTTTACATCATGCATAACCGTGACCATTTATTTAATTTCACTTTACTTCAAACTCATTGCATTTCCGTGGTCATATCATATTCAACCGTATTTGTGGTCATCCATTGAACATCTCGCCAAGGAATCATTCCACAAATAATACATTTTAACATCATGCATAACCGTGACCATTCATTTTATTTCACTTTACTTCAAACTCATTGCATTTCCGTGGTCATATCATATTCAACCGTATTTGTGGTCATCCATTGAACATCTCGCCAAGGAATCATTCCACAAATAATACATTTTTACATCTTGCATAACCGTGACGATTCATTTCATTTCACTTTACTTCAAACTCATTGCATTTCCGTGGTCATATTCAACCGTATTTGTGGTCATCCATTGAACATCTCGCCAAGGAATCATTCCACAAATAATACATTTTTACATCTTGCATAACCGTGACCATTCATTTCATTTCACTTTACTTCAAACTCATTGCATTTCCGTGGTCATATTCAACCGTATTTGTGGTCATCCATTGAACATCTCGCCAAGGAATCATTCCACAAATAATACATTTTTACATCTTGCATAACCGTGACCATTCATTTCATTTCACTTTACTTCAAACTCATTGCATTTCCGTGGTCATTTTCAACCGTATTTGTGGTCATCCATTGCACATCTCGCCAAAGAATCATTCTACAAATAATACATTTTTACATCATGCATAACCGTGACCATTTATTTAATTTCACTTTACTTCAAACTCATTGCATTTCCGTGGTCATATCATATTCAACCGTATTTGTGGTCATCCATTGAACATCTCGCCAAGGAATCATTCCACAAATAATACATTTTAACATCATGCATAACCGTGACCATTCATTTTATTTCACTTTACTTCAAACTCATTGCATTTCCGTGGTCATATCATATTCAACCGTATTTGTGGTCATCCATTGAACATCTCGCCAAGGAATCATTCCACAAATAATACATTTTTACATCATGCATAACCGTGACCATTCATTTCATTTCACTTTACTTCAAACTCATTGCATTTCCGTGGTCATTTTCAACCGTATTTGTGGTCATCCATTGAACATCTCGCCAAGGAATCATTCCACAAATAATACATTTTTACATCATGCATAACCGTGACCATTTATTTCATTTCACTTTACTTCAAACTCATTGCATTTCCGTGGTCATATCATATTCAACCGTATTTGTGGTCATCCATTGAACATCTCGCCAAGGAATCATTCCACAAATAATACATTTTTACATCATGCATAACCGTGACCATTCATTTCATTTCACTTTACTTCAAACTCATTGCATTTCCGTGGTCATATCATATTCAACCGTATTTGTGGTCATCCATTGAACATCTCGCCAAGGAATCATTCCACAAATAATACATTTTTACATCATGCATAACCGTGACCATTCATTTCATTTCACTTTACTTCAAACTCATTGAATTGCATTTCCGTGGTCATTTTCAACCGTATTTGTGGTCATCCATTGAACATCTCGCCAAGGAATCATTCCACAAATAATACATTTTTACATCATGCATAACCGTGGCCATTAATTTCATTTCACTTTACTTCAAACTCATTGCATTTCCGTGGTCATATCATATTCAACCGTATTTGTGGTCATCCATTGAACACCTCGCCAAGGAATCATTCCACAAATAATACATTTTTACATCATGCATAACCGTGACCATTCATTTCATTTCACTTTACTTCAAACTCATTGCATTTCCGTGGTCATATCATATTCAACCGTATTTGTGGTCATCCATTGAACATCTCGCCAAGGAATCATTCCACAAATAATACATTTTTACATCATGCATAACCGTGACCATTCATTTCATTTCTTCCTCGTTATCGCGGTGCACGTGGTCATCACTCGCACCCCGCCTTATTCTCCGTGACAACTCCGCATAACTTTGCTTGTGCTTATACAACTACGAGACCGGCCTCGCATAATTTACACTCACTAGTTCTATAACTATTTACTCCTTAAATACGCTTATTAGATAACCAAACATACAGGGAATAAACGATACTGTGCCGACTGCAGTCACACTCGAGTCTAAAAAGAGCAAATTATTTCCGTGAGCTAAACCACACATATCACAATAGCAGCCTTACATGTATATTTAAGTTGTCGGCTAGGCGAACAACATTGACATAACTCGATATATACTCCTCTAAGTTTCTCGTTTGTAGTCTCACGACCTACACTGTTTGCGGCCACTCGGTGCTGGTTGTGTTACGTTTGTGCTGCCGTTGGGCCACTGGTTGTAGTTATGCTGTATACGTAGTTCGGTTTGTGTCGCTGGTTGTGCTTGTGCTGCTTGTGCCACTGGTGCTGCTGGTGGTGCTTGTGGAAATTGTACTCTGTTCATGTCGGGAAATTCGTGTTGAAGGAACTATACCGGAGTTCCACTGTCGACTACTCTCGCGTTGATCTGAAGACTGAGCGACTGAGCTGAGAAGGAGTGCTCGTTGATATTTATAATCCTCCCAGGGGAATCCAGTATTCATACCCATGCGCATTCCATACTTATTCGTGCTTATTTGGTGTAAATACACCTCGCGCTTCATTTGCGAGTATTGTGAATAGTAAAACGGAGGGTTGTCCAATACACACGCAGTGAGTCGGATCGTCATAACAGCTTGACGATCCGTCTTTCCAAATAGTCAGGTCGTGGCACTTAGAAAAAATCCACTACGTTTTGATGTAGGGCCCCTGTAAATCATGACGATCGGACTGCGATCGACTCGGATCGTCACAAGCTGAGTCGGTCCGTCTTTCCAAATAGTCAGGTCGTGGCACTTAGAAAAAATCCACTACGTTTTGATGTAGGGCCCCTGTAAATCATGACGATCGGACTGCGATCGACTCGGATCGTCACGAGCTGAGTCGGTCCGTCTTTGGAAATAGTCAGGTCGTGGCACTTAGAAAAAATCCACTACGTTTTGATGTAGGGCCCCTGTAAATCATGGCGTTCGGACTCCGATCGACTCGGATCGTCACGAGCTGAGTCGGTCCGTCTTTGGAAATAGTCAGGTTGTGGCACTTAGAAAAAATCCACTAAATTTTGTTGTAGGGCCCCTGTAAAATAATAATAATAATAATAATAATAATAATAATACATATCAAACTTATGTTATACAAAAGGTCATTGTTTCACATATGCAGATGAGGCGAGTCTTGTTTAGGCGAAAAACAGCATGATTTTGATACATTTTTGCTTTTTTTGCATTGTTAAAATACAAATCAAAAACCTATCAACGGAATATAAAAGACGAATATGTAAGGAATGAATAAGCTGGCAATTCAAGCACAAATAAATAGGTTTGAAGGTGGCATTTTCCGTTTCTTCAAAGTCAATCGAACTGAAATCTCTGAAGAGATATAGGAGAGCGTGACATACACTGCACACAAAATCCCACTGAATTCTTTGGGAATTGTGTCAATCAAAAACCTACCGCCGGATTCTAATGCTCTGTAATTGTACGCGCATTTTGATATAAAATACATGTATATTAAACTTAATTAAGCGGTGGCAAAATGAAATCTAAAACTCTTTGTTTGGTAATTGTGAACATCATATTGGTGCTCTGTATCTCGGTCTGTATGTAGAAGCTACATAGGCCAGCGAATTCGCAAATAAATGATGGCTCGGAAAGGACGTTTTTTGAAGGCAATTTCCAATATTTACACGCACGAGATCAATAAGTTAGTTCGAATTTGTGATATATTTTCCCGCGCCGTTGAGGAAACATATGCAGCTTTTCCATCCTCTCTTATATTTTAGCTACCTCATTTACACATTGTCAAAAGAAAAATATGAATTCAGAAATGATAAACCAGTCACGTACGAATCTGCTTTATTTAGCGGTCATAGTGAACAAATTGCTGGATCAATCGGGCCACACGTGCATTAGTAAACAAAGCATTAACAAAAAACGTTGTCCGCGTGATACTGGATCCCAAAAGGAGCAAATGTTCAACGATGCAGGACATAAGTTTGATATGCTTTATTAACGTGTCATGTTTTCTAGTTTTACAAGAAACTAATTGGAGACACCTATCTACCCCACCCATTAAAATATCCCTATAAATAATAATAAAAGTATATATAAATAATAAATAATATTACAAGAATAGGTAAATCGTAATCGTAAAAAATAACAAACAGGAAAATATCCTTATATGCAGAAATGTAACATAAATAGTGACTATGTGTGATAACTATATAGTAGAAAATATATGTCAATATAAAAAAACTATAACCCGATCTTATTGCTGCCCCACCCCTAGTTAATTAATTAATTAGCACATAAATAGCAATTCTGACAATTGTCAATCAATAAGTCACTTAGGTTGAGGGTCCTAATATGCCTTTTAAATTTACTTATAGAATCTATTGACTTGACGTTCCTATTGAGTTTAGACCACAAAACAGGCCCAAGATATCTAATGCTATGCTTACCATAACTGATGGTACTAAATCTAGGTATCACAAAATCAGAATTTCTAAGATTGTATCTGCTACTAGATTGGTCAAATAAATCAGCAACATAGGAAGGACATAAACCATATTTAACTTTGAATATAAGTATGGCTATATCTTGTAATCTACGATTATATACAGAGTACTTAGGTTAGCCCATTTCAAAAGTGTTTCATAGTCACTATTCCTATCACGGTAAACAGCCCTTAGAGCTCGCTCTTGAACACGCTCCAACTTTCTCCTGTCTGATGCTCTACAGTGATGCCAGACTGTATGACAATAGGTCAGTATTGGCAATATGGCGGTCTTGTATATCTTTAGCTTGACTTGTATGGGTAGCATGTTACGAAGACGAGTTAGAACACCCACTCTCTTGGCAGCTCTTTTGCAGACTGTACTGACATGATGACTGAAGTCCAGGTTCTCATCTATGGACACTCCAAGTAATTTCATCACCTTATCATTGTGACGTCCAGATCTTTATCCTGTTGCTTAGGACCGATGTTCAACACTTGATATTTCGTAAGAATTCCTTGTAGCTGATTGGTCTGATACCAACCAGATATAGATTTTCCTTCTTCGTTAAGAGTACTTTGAACTTCGTTGACGTTCTTCCCAGTAGTATAGAGTTGATGATCATCAGCATTGTGGCTGCCATCGGAGTTCCTACTCCGATGGAGTTTCGGGACGACTGCTTGTACAAATTCGGACTTTTATTAGCACTAGATCACTTTTCAACATTAATTCGAGACCTAAAATACTCATACAAAATCAGATAAAAAGACAGTGCCACTTCACACACACGCTCGCCGAACGTTCTAACTACGTTTCTACAATTATCAACCGCTGACCAGTTACCACAGGAAACCCAATCTTGGCACAGGGATCCCGCCTGTGGCAACATGGCTCCTCTAACTGTCACTCACAGTTACAATCACTCGTCTCTCTATGAAACTAACTAATAACAATATAAAGTTCAGTGTTCTGATAAATGTTCAATGTAAACAAAGTTCAATGTCTTGAAGTTGATACATGTACCAAGGCTCCTCGGGGGGGAATCCCCGGTAATCTTCTGTTTAGGCGTCTTTGCAGCTTTCGGTGGGAAGAAGAAGTACCAACTTTTGAACTGGTCTGTCTAGATAAGTCGGGGGACGTAAGCGCTTGCCTTTGTGGTTGAGGGCTCCATTTGCCATGAGGAGTTTGACTTTCCTCACATGACCATCTTCTGAGGGTAGTGTTTGTGTTACCCTGGCAAGAGGCCATTTGTTTCGAACTAAATCACCGTCCTTGACAATTACAACATCTCCGACACTAAGATCTCTTTTTGGATTCACCCACTTGTGACGCTCTTGCAGTGTTTGTAAGAATTCTTTACGCCACCTGAGCCAGAATTCATTGGCTAAGAACTGCACTCTTCTCCATCTACGTCTGCAATACATATCTGCACGTTGAAATTCTCCGGGCGGGGGGAGCACTAGCTTGGGCTTCATCGTAAGGAGGTGGCTTGGGGTTAATGGTTCTGGTGCACCTGAGTCACTCAAGTTATCAATGGTGAGTGGTCTTGAATTTACAATGCATTCCACCTCTGTTATAAAGGTTCTGAGAGTCTCGTCATCGAGTTGACTTGAGTGGTTCTTTAGAAGAGGTTCCAGGGCTCTTCGTACTGTACCGATTTGTCTTTCCCACGCGCCCCCCATATGGCTGGAATGAGGAGTGTTCATAAGGAAAGGGATCCACTCACATCCTTGTTCCAAGAGATACTCGCTTACTCTGATCTCGTCCATTTCCGTCAGGGCTGCCTTCAGCTCGTTACGGGCACCGACAAAGTTTGTCCCTTGGTCGCATCTGATCTGTCTCACAGGGCCACGACGCGCAAGGAAGCGTCTCAATGCGTTTATGAATGAAGATGTGTCTAAGCTGTTTGCTGTCTCCAGGTGCACACCTCTTGACGCCAGGCATGTGAACAACACTCCGTACCGTTTCAATTCACTTCTTCTCTCCTTGATGACGAAGGGACCAAAATAGTCAACAGCACTGTAGGAGAAAGGTGGTACTTGTTCCACTCTGTCCTTTGGGAGACTTGACATCTTCTGCTGTTCTAGGGGTCTACGCTGTCTTCGACAAGTCACGCACTGTGATATGACGTTGGACACTGCTGCTGATGCGCCGAGAATCCAGTAGCCACACTGACGTAGTTCATTATGAGTGGTGCTTCGGCCCATATGGTTGACTTTCTGGTGGAGGGAGCGGATGAGTAGTGTAGTTACGTGACACTTTCGCGGTAGTATAACTGGATGACGCACTTCTTCAGGAACATCTGCATTTCCAATGCGACCACCAACGCGAACTAGTCCATCTTGGTCTATGAAGGGGTCCAACTTGTAAATAGAACTGGTTTTCTTCAGTGTTTGCTTCTTTTCTCTCACAGAGCGTCTATCTACCTTCTCACGGTTCGCACCCAGGCTACGTAAAACCTGGAGTTCGTCTTGGAAGTATTCACTTTGAACACATCTGATGATCACTTTCTCTGCTTCTTGAAGAAGTGAAGGGGTCATCGGGGTTACTTGTAACGGTCTTGAAACTTCTGTGTTCGTCTTATCATCAGCTTTGATTTCTCGTCTTCGGAACTTGGCTAACAGTCGGATGCACAACGCCACAGCCTTCTTTGCTTTGAACCAGTTTGAGATGTGACTGAATCGACTTGTGTTCAGGTGATCCGGTAGGGTTTGCGCTAGCACCTTGGTTGTCAGGGCTTTCACCTTCTTCATTTCAGGATCTGCTTCACTTAAGGGATGTTCTTCTGGTTGCTTAACTTCAAAGGGGCCGTCTTCCCACAGAAACTCTGGACCAGTCAACCAGTGTGAATCATTCAGCAACTGTCGAGCTGTCAGGCCACGAGAAGCATCATCTGCAGGGTTTATACTTGTATGCACGTACATCCAAGCGTTGGGATCGGTCATTTCTCTTATCTGCTGCACTCTATTTGCCACATACACGTGAAACCTCCGGGCTTCATTCTTCACATATCCGAGAACGACTTGGCTGTCAGTCCAGAAGTACTCATCAAGTTTTGGGTAAGACAACTCCGCACGTAGAAACTCACTCATCTTCGCAGAAGTCGTTGCCGCTGCCAACTCTAATCTTGGGATAGTACTTTGCTTTAGGGGCGTTACTCTCGCTTTACCAACGACGAAGGAGCAGTGAGCATGATTCTCTTGGTTTACCAGTCGCAGATATGAACATTGTCCATAGCCTTCTACACTTGCGTCGCTGAAGTGATGGACCTCTACAGCCTTTATTGTATCAAAGTTGTCTGTCTTGAAACATCTTGGCACTTTCAATTTCTCTAGATCCGTTATTTCCGTTCGCCACTTTTCCCACGATGGTCGCAACGAGTCTGGAACAGGGCTGTCCCAATCTAGCTTGTCTCTACACATCTGTTGGAGAATCTGTTTTCCTTTCAGGGTAACTGGTGCTACGTAGCCATTCGGATCATAGATGGAACTCACTGTTGACAACACACCGCGCCGGGTGAATGGACGGTCTTTCAACTCTATACGGAACTGGAAGCTATCATCTTCCACGCACCATACCACACCAAGAGCTCGCTCGATAGGTAATGGGTCCACCTTCAAATCAATTTCTCTAATGTTCTTGGAGCGATCTTCAATAGGGATGGCTTGCAGGACTTCCTTACTGTTACAAGTTAGCTTATGTAGGCGCATTCCTGCTTTGGCACATATGGCTTTACTTGATTCAATTAAGTTGATGGCTTCAGAAACTGTTGGGGTTGACTTGAGTCCGTCATCGACATAGAAGTCGTCACGAATAAATGCTGCTGCTCGAGTCCCAAACTCTTCTTCTCCATCATCTGCCGCTCTCTTCAAGCCAAAATTAGCACATCCAGGGGAACTCGCTGCACCAAATAGATGCACTTTCATTCTGTACTCTACGACATCTTTCTCCTGATCTCCGTCTTCCCACCACAGGAACCTTAGTAGGTCCCTGTGCTGTTCAGACACATAGAACTGGTGGAACATGCTCTTCACATCCACCATGAAGGCAATCTTCTCTTCTCGAAAACGACATAGCACGCCCAGCAGACCGTTTAACAGGTCGGGGCCTTGAAGAAGACAGTCATTGAGAGAGACTCCCTCGTAACGAGCAGAGCAGTCAAAGACTACCCTTATCTGTCCTGGCTTCTTGTGATGGTACACGCCTGTATGGGGAACATAGTTGACTTTACCATCTCGTACATCGAGGCGCTCTGTCGGAACTTTCTCTGCACACAAATCAACAACGTCCTTCATGAATGTTTTGTAGTCTTGTAGGAACTGTGGATTCTTCTTGAATCTGGAATTCAGTTGTCTCCATCTCTTCTCGGCCAGATGACGGTTGTAAGGAAGGCTGATTCTATCTGACTTTAGAGGAAGAGGCATTTGATAGTGACCGTTGTCTAGCTTGCAGATTCCGTCTTCCATCAGACGTAGAAATCTTTTATCTTCCACTGAGAAGGGCTTTAATTTTGTACTTGTTTCTTGAAAGTCAGTTTCTAGTACTTTCAGCACGTCAGGAGCTAAGATCTCTTTTGCCTTGGTAGCGAAGACAAAACGTCCATGCATTTGTGAAGCCTTTGTAAAGTTACATACATCCTTTCCTCCTTCATCTCTGGACTTGCAAACCCTTCCTATCACACCCCATCCGAGCAAGGTTCTCTGTCCATAGGGCTCATCTTCATCTCCAGCGACTATCTCTCGTGGTCGAATCAATCTAGGACAGTTACTTCCGATAAGTAAGGAAATTTCAGCATCTGGGTGGTAGGGTACAAGCTTTTCTGCGATAGATTGTAGATGGTTCCATTCTCGAGCAACTTCAGGCTTGGGAATCTGTGATCGGTCTGCTGGCACGTTCTTGCGACGACTAAACAGTGTGGGTAACTTCACAATATTTTCTCTGTGGTAGTCAAGTACCTCCAGACCATGGATCCGATTACTCTCCACTGGGACATTAGAATCTTGAACTGTTGTCAGATGCAGCACTGTAGAAGGACCTTCCAGGTCAAGTCGATCACATAGACTTTGTGATATGAAACTCACATTCGATTGATCGTCCAACACAGCATATTGGAGAATTTCTTTGGATGGCTCTCCCTCTGGCCTGACCCAGACAGGCACAATCATGCTGTTGTCCGTTCCGTTCTGATCTTCAAGGTTGCACACACTTGTGCACTTTGTGTTGCCTTCCTCATTCTTTACTTGGTGGAGGCAGGTCAAGTGATGTCCTCCACACCTTTTACATGCTGTTTTGTTTTTGCAGTCTTTCACTTGATGTTGGCTGGTCAAAGCACAGCCTAAACACAGTTTTTTTCTTAAAGAAGAAGTTCTTCCGTTCCGAGTAGGGCTTTTCTTTAAAGCCTTCACAGTCCTCGAGTTGATGGTCTTTGTCACAGTAGAAACACGACGTTTGATCCACTCGTCCAGCCGACTCTTTCTTGTGGGACTTCTCGGACTTGATCACTTGATCTGTTTGTTCTCTCTTCGAGCTTCTTTCAGACCTCCGGTCGACTTGATCAGTTGACTCTCTCTTATAGTATTGTCTGTCTGCGGACACTGAAGTGACGAAAGCTTGGGCGCCGGGGCTCCTTACCATCTTAGGTTTACTGGTCAACTTAGACAGATCTTCTAGCTCCGGTATATTTGCCTTGTCAGCGGCTGCTCTAATGAAGTCTGTGAACTTCAAGAAAGATGGGTAGCTCGATTCGCCGTTCTTAACTCTCCAGGTTGTTATCACATCTCGCCACTTGCTTTCGATGTGGTAAGGCAGTTTAGCAAGTAGTTTGACATTTTCTTTAGCAAAGTCTAGGATTGCGAGACTTGGAATGTGTTCTCTGGCTGCGACAACTTTGTCGAGGAAGTCTGAGAACTCTCTCAGACCTCCCGAGTCTCTTGGGGCTATCTTTGGCCACTTGTCGAGTTTGCTCAAGAATGCCGAACTTACGACATTAGGATTACCATACCTCTCACGGAGCACAGATTTTGCCTTCACATAGGCATCCTCTGTACCGATCAGCAGGTAATGTTCTACAACTTGCTTGGGGCCTCCAGAGACGTATTGGTTCAGAAGGTTCAACTTTGTATCTGCATCCCAGTCTCTTGCGTCGACGAGAGCTTTGAAGGCACTACTCCAAACTGGGTACTGGAGTGGGTCGCCACTGAAAGTGGGAACTATCACCTTGATTCTTGATGGAGAGGTACTGGATTTCTCGCATGGTCTTACACTTGTTACTAGTTTGTCATTAGTCTCTACTAGCTTGCTCATACATTTCTCTAGAGAAATGGCTACTCTTTGCCACTCAGAATCAGAGGGTGAGTCTCGAGGCTCAGGAACTTGTTCATGGTCAACATTGGGGCTCATGCTCGTAGGGTATTTACACTCTGCAGGGAGGGCTGTTGTGGTATTGGGTTCAAACACTGCTGCTGTATGATTCATTTCACAAGGTTTGTCTTGAGCTTCACTAGAGTTACACCCATTTAGAGGAGGGTTGTAACAATTATTGCTGATGACAGGGACACTAGAGCTGATTGGGGTTATCTCACTTGACATCACAACATGATGACTTGAACTTACTGGGGTAGAATAGTGGTGACTTGAAGCTACTGGAGTGGTGAAATGATAACTTGGGCTGACAGGATTTGCACAATTATTTAGACTTGTTTGAGCAGAATAATGTTGGTTATTAATAATTGGAGTGGAGCTGTGTTGGCTTATTACTGTAGCTTGCAATTGACTGTTCAAAACTGCAAATTGGGCAGGGCTGATGAGAGGGGTGCTAATAGTAGTAGTAGTGGATGGTTGGGTGGTAGTATGCACAGTTGTTACAATTTCAAGTGGACTTGATACTGGAACAAATTGGGGAGGAATGAAGTGCTGTGATTTTACTGATGACTCTGCTGATTCATTAGGGGAAATTGCAAAGGGAAGAGAACCAAAATATCTCTTCATAGACTCAGTGTGACTTTCTTTTGGAAGAGCAGAAAGAATACTATCAGCCGAACCAGCTTCTAGTGTTTGAGCCTCTAAACATACATGAAGTTGGGCTTGGCTTTGAGCTAGTTCTTTCTTAAGCTTCAGGTCCTCTGCTTCCTGTACTTGTCTAAGTCTTTCACGATCAAGTCTTTGCTCATCTTGCAAAAAGGCTAAGTTAACCCTTAAAGCAGCTTCTTTCTTTTGTAACTCAAACTTATCCTTATGTGAAAGCGCAGCTTTACTACTACGTAGGGATGATTTTGACTTTCTTGAACTCTTAGACGTCTTAGACCCATACACTGACTTGGTTTGTTCTAAATACAACTGTTCCACATACCTGATCTCTGCTTTAGCATCCTCTTGAAAGTTATTCCACTCATGTACAACTTGACTCCACATTTCCTTAACATTTTGCAGCCCCTCATCACCATCCACGTGTGCAATCGAACCATAAATATCAGCTAGGTCCCACTGGATGATTTGAGCTTTACTTAGCTCCTGTTTCCACTTGGCTACATCATCACATTGGCCTCTCAACATGAGAGTTGATTTCATTTGTTTACATAACTCTGCTTTCTTTGATAGGAAACTTTTTACCTTTACTTCCAGCTGATATTCTAGGCCTTTTGCAGTAGGCTTTCTTTGACGAGTTTCGCTCTCTCGCCTTGGAGTGTCGTCTTTCGGTGGCGTTTCTTCGTCGGTCGAAGTACTGCTTTTATCTTCGCTTTCCATGACTACGTAAATATCACAAATGATTCTTGAAACTTGTCTCTAACTTGTTGTCGCTCGACTTCAGGCACTACTTTCTGTTGAAGCTTGTCGTTACCTTGTTACTCGTCAACTTTGACTGTTGGAACTTCGAGCTTGTCGCGTGTCTTGACTCCATTCGGTGTCTTTTTATTGTGGCTGCCATCGGAGTTCCTACTCCGATGGAGTTTCGGGACGACTGCTTGTACAAATTCGGACTTTTATTAGCACTAGATCACTTTTCAACATTAATTCGAGACCTAAAATACTCATACAAAATCAGATAAAAAGACAGTGCCACTTCACACACACGCTCGCCGAACGTTCTAACTACGTTTCTACAATTATCAACCGCTGACCAGTTACCACAGGAAACCCAATCTTGGCACAGGGATCCCGCCTGTGGCAACAAGCATACATCATTAGTTTTCCCTTGTTAACACTGAATGATAAATCATTCTGGAAAACGTTCCAGAGCAGTGGGCCAAGATTGGACCCTTGCGGACAACCTCTTTTGACCTCGATCCAATCACTAGTAGAGTCTGTAGTGATACTCACTTTGCAATGTCTATCAAGGAAGTAAGATTGAAGAAGAGAAGTAGCATCAGAAGAAAATCCATAGGCTTCCAGTTTACTTAGTAGTAAGGGATGGTGAAGGGAATCAAAGGCTTTTGACATATCAGTCGATAACACCCCTACCATGCCCTTATCATCAACAGGTTTTTTCCATTCTTCTACCAGAGCAATTAGAGTTGTTTCGCAACTGTGACCCTTCCGGTACGCTGTCATGGTCTTGCAAAGACGGGGCTCCATGAAGTTTGATATTTGGTGGCTTATTAGTTGTTCGAAGACTTTGTCTATGGCACTCAACAATGTAATGGGTCTATAGTTCTTGACATCCAAATGATTGTCTTTCTTAAACACAGGTACCCAGATACCTTTCTTCCATTGTGAGGGCCAGCAATTGATCTTAGTGCATGCATTGAATATGCTGGTCAGTGAAGGCGCTAGTGCATCACTTGACATCTTGAGAACTTGAGGGGGTATCAGCTCATGCCCCATGCTTTTCTTAGGGTTCACTGCCTTAAGTACTTTGGCTACTTCTGCTACGTTGAATTGGCTGAATTCAAATTGTGGGCCATTGACTATTCTTTTTTTGTATTTTATAACATGTACGCTGGTGTGATATTTCAATTGTTCTTTTGAGAGCGATAGTGTTTGAGTGTCACCAATATCATTGGCCACTGTTGCGAAATAGTTTGCAAAATGATTAGCTACTTCAGTTTGGTCTTTCAAGATGTTTCCATTGACCTCCAGGTTGATTACACCATTATCAGTTCCTTGGCTCTTGGTATCGATGAAGGGCTTAAATACTTTGTAGAACTCTCTCGGATTGTTGCCGAGGTCTTCCGTGTTTTCTTTCCAATATTCCTTTATCGCCTTGCGTCTGAGCTTGGTTGCTAAATTTCTCCATTTGTTTTTCTCTCTATAGTTCTCACACGTAGGATTGCTTGCATATCTTTTCGCGTATCTGCGCTTTTTTCTTATAGCATGCTTCCACTCCATCGTCATGTAAGGCACATCCTTTACTCTGACTTTCATCTTTTTGATGGGTGTGTGATCGTGTAAGATGGTATTAAACAGAGATCGTTCCAGTAAGAGTATTGGTCATCTACAGAATCGAATATTTCAGCAACATGCCATGGTGCAGATTGCAAGTCCTGACGAAGATTATCCTCATTAACGTTCTTGAATGATCTGAAGGAGATAATGTTGCTAGGATGAAGAATGGCGTTTTCGGTCATGAGACCATATACCAGCGCATGGTCACTGATTTCAGGGTTATATACTCCACTATCCTTGAAGAGATGAGGTTTATTAGTGAGGATGACATCAATCAGTGTCTGACTACTCTCTGTAATTCTGGTGGGCTTATCTATTAAACAGGTTAGTCCCAGTACATCTTCCAGGTCACACAAGATTTTACCTTCTCTGTAGTTTGGTCTTAGTCAATCCATGTTTAGATCGCCGGCTATGACAAGAAACTGCTTCTGAAGAGATGCCCATGTAGCAATGTCATAGAGATCCTTTTCCAGTCGAAGATAGTAGTCTTGGCCAGATGCCTTCGGGGGTCTGTATATTAATAATAAAACCACCACATCATGACTGCCAAATTTAGATTCGATTGCAAGTGGTTCAATTGTGGTGAACTTTCTTGGAAGTTTTAATTTTTTTGACGGTAATCTAGAAGAAAAATAGGCCAAAACACCTCCACCTCCTTTGGTTCTGTCGTTGCGGTACATATTGTATCCTTCTATTTTAAACTGGCTGTTGGGATCACGAAGAATCTATTTTGGTTTCTGACAACAATGCCACTTGCGCTCGAAAATCGTGTTGAATTAAAGATTGCACTTCTTCAAATTTATTCTGTAAGCTAGCTATTCACGTTCAAATGCAGGATTAGAAGGCCACGGTTGTCTTTTTGTCTTGAGGTGATGATGCGAGGCTGAATGAATCTTGGGATGAATTTGAATATCCTACTTCTCTATTAAGAATATTCATTGTGGAAGATTCTTGTACAATTTCCTCCAAGAAAGAGTCACTAAAAGGAAATAGGCAGTTGAAACACATCCATTCTGTTGGAATTGACATTTTCTTGCGTCTAATGTGACTTTGTGTAACGCATTTCAAATGGAACTTATCCAGGCAACCATGACATCCGATGTCTTGTTGATTCCTTCTTATAGTTTTCTCGCAAATAGTACACTTATGTTTGTTGAACACTGGGCCAGGATTAACTTGAATGTCATTGGAAGTTAGGAGAAATAAAACAAATAGATACTTATTTACGGGAATAGCCACACGACTCAGTCTTCTTCTCAGTGTTCTAGACTCAGCTCTCGATGGAATACATTCATAATTAGGAGTGAATTTCGATGATATTTCTTGTCCAAATAGCTGTCCCTTCGTTGATAATGAGGAAAGTTTACTTCTCCAAGATGCTTGGCATCGAGAGGGATCATTTTCTTCAGTAGAATGGCAACATAACAGTAGATATAAGCTAAGGAAATTAAGAGCGACTAAAGCACCTCTTAGCGCCATGATGTCAACCTTGCAATCATGACGATCGGACTCCGATCGACTTGGATCGTCACGAGCTGAGTCGGTCCGTCTTTCCAAATAGTCAGGTCGTGGCACTTAGAAAAATCCACTACGTTTTGGTGTAGGGCCCTCAGAAACTTCAAACGTATATGCATGTTATGTATGGAATTATTCCTAGTTCTGGTCATGTATGGATCGAGCTATTCCTCGTTCTAAAATGACTCGAAATGGAGTACTTGAATCTTACTATACGGCCCGGCCCGATGGGATCCTAGCGTATGTCATTCTCCGTTTTCAAAGCTTTGTTGTTCTCAAAGCGCTTGTGGTTTCAGTAATAATGATGCAACGTACATATTATGTATGTTATTCCTCGTTCTAAAATGACCCGGCCGGAATTACTTCAATATATCTGATCACGGCCTGTATCAGTGACATTTCCTCGCTTTCAAAGCGCGTTTGGAGTTCAGTTATATGCTCCCGGCACGATCGAATCGTGATCAAGCAATGGTGTTACGTTTTCAAAGCGCTGGTTAAGAAATGTTAACGTACTTTAATGTTTAGGCTTTCGCGTGAGTTAGACATAACGCGGATAATAGTCTAAAATGTTAGGACTGTTAGCGTATTATTCACTTTTATCGCTTAGTGCTTTTGCCTATCCATGGTGTTAACAATCACAGGGTGACCTCTATTTCGAATTTCATAAAGAAATAATAGGGCCGTCTATACGAACTAAAATAAGTCGTGTCTTATATCTAAGCCGAGAACTAATCGTATAAATGACACAAATTCCTGTGTATATACAGGTTTTCGCCGTTTACTCATCACACGCGCGCGCCGACGCAGCCCTCATTATTATTCTAAAATGTAACGCTCATTGTTCTCTGTACAAATACTAACATAACGAATTACAGCTTCCTGCTAAGATACTTTGCTATCAACACTCAAGGTTATCCTAACTAAACCCACCGTTAGACTATATTTTCAAAGCGATTGTTGTTTCAGTATTGGGCCGGGTATCACGTGAAACGGCAAACGTATGTCATGATGATTATGCACTACACCACTTCACAGCATCTCACGAACAAAAGCTCCAAGTCGAGGTTGACTTGGACTTATTGCACATATTAAAAACTAGTTTTCTTATGCGCAGTAAGGCCAACCTCGACTTGGACATACCACGTATTAACCGAACGCGAGGCCCGTGCGATTTTTTTTCCGCACGACCGGCCTTATGGCCCAAGCGCAGAGCGCGCGGGCCATAAAAAGTGAGAAAAAAAAACGATGGCCCATAACCCTGGCATCTCTACCCCTGGATACCAGAGGGGATTGCTTGTCTTCTTTTGTAGTCTTATATCTCTAGTACAAATAATGTCCTTGATGGCTGTGTATTTATTTGTGTAACCAAACTTAAGGTAATTCCCTTGTTTTGCATTGCGCACGCTCTACTGCGCACGGTTCTGAAGCTTGCGCAAGCTCGCGCACATTGGAGACCCATTGGAAATCGTTCAATATTTCAAGTGTAACTGAAGTTTTCTCAAAATAAATCGAAAATGAGCACGGTGACCCCCATTTCTTATTCAATAACTTTCATCACACTATAGTTCTCTAGTATATAGCAAAATATTAAAAAAAGTTAGGATTTCAAACATAACAAAAATTGAATGAAAGCATACGGAGTAGACCCTCTCGGTGCTTCGAGCATTTGTGTTTTTTGTTCTATTTTTCGACAACTATGCAAAATTCGAGCATTTTCTTACTATCAGACGGTAAGCTAGAGATACAAAAGCTATAGCAAACACATTAGTTCATTATTAATAGTTTGTCTTTTAAGAGCCCCTGTCACTAAAAATCAAACAAAATCGAATTTTCGCGGCAAACCCTGAAAAATGGATTACGCTCATATTTGCAAGTTACATAGGTTAACATGTGATTAGAATCGCCATATAGTTAGTTTGGCTAAATAGCTTTTTATTTTCGAGAAAAATTAAAATTTCGAGACACACCCGAAAATGCTAATTGGACCTTGAATTTTACCTCGAGTTTAGGTATCTCGCATCAAGAAATACGCCATCGAGATTGCATAAAAACACCTACAGTTTGTTGTACTATCCGTCCTTGGTTGATTGCGCGATTTTCAAATCGATCGTCCTATTTGTACCCATTGAAATAATTTTATTCTCTACGCTTACAATACAAGTAGCTCAAAGTATCTCCTATAGAAAACGGGTTTTCAACATGTGCGAAACCTTTTATTCGCTTGAGTCTCTGCTGGTTGGATATTATAAAGATAAGCTTTTAAATACAGAAGAGACTTCTCTGGGCAAATGTTTACACTTCAAGCTAGAGCTCTTGAAAGTTGGCTAATATTTCCGGTTTGTGACCTCCAAAGGTCATCAATCGAGTCATGTTCGCATCGTTTCTTGGTCTATAAAAGTGTCAAAAACGCTAAACGATCTTCAAAATACTATGCAAGTATATAGTTAAAAAGAATTCTAACTTTTTGTATCAATTGGATTGCATCTTGAGAAGTGTTGTCCACTTACTCCGCCGATCTGTCTTTTTGTATACGTCGTTCGTGATTTCCAGTCACACTACAACTGTCAACAATAAACTGATCCTGGGTGGCCGAGATAACCACACAATGATTTTTGTACAGAAACATTGTACGTGTACGAACACTTTCAAAACATATAATTGCTAGCTTTATAGAGCACAAATCAAATCGGCAAGACTACCACGTACTGCCGATGTAAATCACAACAATTAATATATGCCAATTACACTATGCTAATTACACAGATTGACATGAACTGAGTAAGCACAAGTCAGTGCTGATTTCGTTTTATGGGCCGGATGATGAATTCGAGCTAATATTATGTATTAAATTCGCACAGGAATATTGGCAAAGCCTGATACCAGTAACTTAATTTTGATGAGTTACATTGCACCGGGCCGGCGCTGTGCAAAACTTGCCGTCAAGGGTCGAGTAGGGGATCTACAATAGTATCAGATGTAGTGTCAATCGTGCTGTCCAACCATTGGAAAGGAAAAAGGTGGACAAAGGGAGAATGGTCGAGGACTATGGAAGAAGGCCGAGTCTTGCACTTGATCAGCATATTGAACTAAAACGTTTATGTTCGAAGTAGTAATAAAAGTAATGCAGGTAGAACCCCAGTATCTCGGCCTTCAAGGGAAACGGAAAACGGTTCTTAGCGGGGGTTCGAGTTAACGGGGTAAATTTGACCCGATTTGGAAAATAAAATGAGTTTGAGTTAACCGAAATCAGTTAGCGTGCTTCCACTGTATATATGTTGTATACTGCCGGATCCTTATTATATCTTGTTACAACTGAGAGAATGCAGAGATATTTTGAAGGATACAGTGACGTGCGAAGAAGAAGTCGATGCACTTGGTATGCAGTTAAGGAAGACGAAACTCGTGGCGGTATGTGGCATTACGTCTGTAACCAGTTATGATTTTTATTCTTCATCCTTCCCATCCATCCATTCGTTCGTCCGTCAGTCTTCTTTCCTGCATCATTCCTTCCTTTCCTCGCTCCCTCAGTCTTATTTCCCTGATAAGAGAGGGAGGGATGAAGGGAAGGATGCAAGAAAGAAGAAAGGAAGGACGGACGAATGGATGGATGGGAAGGATTGCGAGAGGAAGGAAAGGAAGGAGGATCGGATCAGGGGGACCAGAGATGAGGGAGGGAATCAGACTAATATAAATATGATACTTGTATCAGGAACGCAACTGACAATTGGTTCCATGACTCCTTTAAAAAAGC